>JAPWIX010000004.1:9760000-10360000 GCA_028751805.1 Podosphaera xanthii
TTTTCAATAGTACTGAAGATTCCACAATACTTTTTCTTGCCTATATCATCGCCTATACAGGTATGTTTTGTTCGGGGTCTAAAACATAAAAGCTAAATCATGTCAGGTTTGCTTTGGTATCAGGTACGTTTGACCAGCTTGAAATTTTTCTTCTAACGCTTCAAAAAGTATACAAAAATATTCGCTGGCTCCCGGGGTCTAAAGCCCTTAATTATTGCTATTGCTCTTGGAATTCCTCTAGGACAGTTCCTTAGACACTTCTTTCCAAAATTTATTTACTGCGATGTTATTGCATTGGGAACGGCGACTTGGACAGCTGCTATCCTATCTCTATGGTTCGCTCGGATTAGAGCCAAAGAAGCCAAATTTTGTTTGAGAATTCCTGGTAAAAATGCAGAATACAACAAAATCAAGAGAGAAGGAATCTATCATGCCTTCATTGATCCAGGAAAGGACTCATTTTTGTCACAGGATGAGTTGCGCATAATTTTTAACAACCTGCTAGAAATACGAGAAGAAGAATGTTATCGTTTAAATCCCCGAGTATCCCCAGGCCTTGAAGTTAACTCTATTCTCCTTTATTCTCTCGGAGAATATCGAAACCCACAAGAAGAGTACTCAAAATTTGCTCTTGAAGCATTCCCAAATGCTTCGAAATTATTGTCCTCGGCATCAGCCGCCTTCGAAAATGGAGAAATTGTCGTTGATCTTGTACCAATAAAAATTGTGGCAGACCATTTTGATCATGTGAGAGCAATTTTAGCTATACAGAATGAAAAGCTTAGAATTTTTGTCGGTTGTGAAGCTATTAATATTTATGAGCAAGCATCTCATGTCAGTAATTTCTACCAAAGGTGCGTCAATCTAGTATAAATGTATGAAGTAAAACTAATTTGACTTCAGAGCTGCTGAAATAATTCTGCATGCTTTCGCTGAGGTTTTGATGGGTATGAGTCATGAAGATTCAATTCTTATAGAGTCTCTTGTTATCCATAGGCCTATTAACCCCCAATCTAAATTTAATAATGTTTCGGGCCAGATCAATAACTATCTATCATCGTCACTTCATTCTTTGGAGCGAGCAGAATCGCTAGCGTCATTTTACCAGAGTCAGACTCATAGATTTTTATCTTTGAGGCTCGATCCAGATCTTGACTGGGAATCCCTCCCTAGAGATATCCGAGAATTAATACTGAAACGATTTGTTGGAGAAGAAGATGTACTTACAGAGTCTCAGTATGAGTGGATTTCCTCAAATCAGGCTTGCGGATTACCAGTAAAAACATTTTTAGCCCGCTGTAATTTTGGAGCCTATATTGCTATGTCAAATCATCGATATGCGCTGAGAATTAGAGATGAGGCATCAGCAAGTAAGGTACCAAATAATGAGGAGACACTGGAATCTCTCAATTTTCTCAGAGTTAGATCGTGTTCCAGAAGACTTACGATGCAGAATATTTGGCGAACTTTAAAGTTTCCTTTCAGTTTAATTTATCATAATATTGGAATCTGCTTCAAGCTACTGGCTATCGCCTTTGTTGCTGACCCAGAGCTTCAAAGAGAACTTAATCACGCACTTCATGCAAGCACTAAAATCACGCGGGGAACAACATTATTTCTTATAACTTGGATATGGAGGTATACCAGAGTACTCCAAGAACTCTTGATACCAATTTTCCTTTTTCATGGAAGAACAAACATCATCAAGCTCTGGAAGCACATTGGCGGTACAAACGTGTTGTTAAAACGTCAAATAATATCGATTGAAAATTCTGAAGGCTGCTCAACTGGATTTATTTTGCCTCAAATGGAAGATGGAACCTTTGAGGTTCATATGTATAGTGGTAATCTCGAAAAAGCCCCTCAAGATAGTTCGAAGCTCCAGCGTATTAGCACTTACAACAATAAGCCCTTGGTCCTTATAAGACTCGAAGAATTTTCCTCTACTTCTAGAATTAATGTATATGAGTATGAGTACTCTAATACCAAGAAAACTAAAGGCAAAATTTCGAAACTCAACAATGACCGTTATCCTATTCGTCGAAAATGCATTGAGGGCACGAATCAGTATGAAGAAGTTAATTTCAACTCCCGGGGACTCGTTAAAAGTGGCTCTTATATTCTTCACGGGAGCTTAATTAGATTCAACTATCATTATCAGAGAGGAAGTAATTGTAACGACGAGCTCTTGCGAGCAGAATTTGCACTGCCACACTTGACCTGTACGGTTTCATGGTCAGCACCTCCAAAAATCCACCCCGAGAAACTTCACAAATGGATTCCTCATTCAAATGTCACCGAAGCTACCTTTGTCCTTGGATCTGACGTATATGAGTCCCACTGGATTTATGATCACAAATTTCATCCCATTATACATACAAAACTAAATGGTGAAATCATTGAGACTCCTCCAATAATACAATGGGACTATTTAGGGGTTCTCAGAAAACCAACAAGGTATAGTTTTCACCACGATGATCCTCTTATTAGCTTTAAATCGCTGCACTCGTATATTTTCCCATGTCTACTTGGCTTCAAAACCCATCAGCATTGTGTCTCTACTTCACGCGCTCGTTCTCACTTATGGAGTGCATGGAAAAATACTCCAGGCTTTGATGGAGTAACAATGAGATGGCTTGACGAAAAACTTCTTCGCAAAGATCCATTAATGCAAACTTACTGGCGCCGACGTGATCGGGGCGACCTTACTGGGGCAGAAGAATTTCTAAATGAAAACTATGATAGCGTGATGGCTACAGTTGATTTGGACAACTCCATCTCAGGTTGGGCTCCTCTTGCAATAAAAATTGCTGACTTGCACAGCTTTGGGCAGGGCGGAGATGCAAACAGCCGGACAAGATCGAATAATCCCAATTTCGATAATGATAATTTGCAGGTGCTTGCTGTAGATTCAGGGACATGGCCAAATGAAGGTGGTGGAGTTTCCGCCTGTCGTCGAGATATGATTAATAATCTTCGTTCTGTAAACTGGCACATGGTCTCAGAATGTGCTAACGACTTTGGTCTTCCCAAACACCAGGTAAGTGCTATGCTATTTTTTAAGACGAGCTTGGAATAATGAATAATTAGACTGAGATGAATGTTCGTAGTCTGAAAGTTATTCCTCTTTGGGGACTCGATTTCCTCACACCTACACATGGTCTATTCAAAGATCAACTTGATACCGAGGTGGAACATATACCACGCCATAAAACTAAAATTGACGTTCAACTGAACTTTCTTCCAATCCTCACAACACTTGTGAGAGGGGCACGTACAAGTAATTTTACACTTGGTGATTTTCATCAAATTACACGTGCATTAGTCAACCTAAATACGTATTTTTCTGGAGAAAAACATTGGGGTGCTGTCTGGACTAGTACTGTTGTGAAGGATGCCTGGCGAAATTTATGGATCTCATCAGATCTAGTCAGTCCAACTCCCTCCGAAAGCTGGTTTCAAACTGAGATACCAACGATTGCACAACTAGATTCTGCTCTGGAGCTATGGTTTCGCTACTTGTTTATTTTCTCGATACCGATACCTGAACGGATACCGACGATATTCCAAGCTTCTCATCATAGTGTAAGCGCTTCTTATGGAATCGTCTGCAAAATTAAGCGCAATTGCACCCTACAGATCTGGGATCACGCAATTTCATGGAGAGAAGCTAATCTCTATCTTTCATCTGACTTGTGCAACATGGCGCCATTTGTTCGAAATGCTTTGTTGGGACTTATGCGTGTTACCAGCCAGTTAACACTTCACCATGCAGACATTATTCTACCATGCGCAGATTTTTTTAACCCTGGCTGGGAGATCGAAATAGGGACCGGACAAGGTACAATCGAGCACAGAAATAAATTTAGAAGGAAGATTGATCCCATCATAAATGGAATCACGGATATGGGAAAATATGCACCAATAAAAAGATTAAAGTCAGAAAAACCAACAGTGACCATGTTATCTCATGTTTGGTATGCCAAAGATATCAAAACAGCTATTCTGGCTGCAGACATTATCATCAACGAATGGGGCTTTACGGACTACCGGCTCGAAATCTACGGATCCATTGATAAGGCACCATCTTATTCGACAGATTGTTTTGAGATGATTGCCTCAAAATCGCTTCCACAATTTATTTTCATGTGTGGAGAGTCTGATCCCACTACTGTTCTCGAAAAAACTTGGGTTTTCATGAACTCGTCTATTTCAGAGGGGTTACCATTGGCGCTAGGTGAAGCTGCCCTTACAGGTGCCCCAGTTGTGTGTACTGATGTTGGAGCGTCTCTACGTGTTCTTACAGACCCTGATACCAGGGAATGTTACAGTGCAGTTGTCCCACCAAATGATCCGCGAAGCTTAGCACGTGCGCAAATTAATCTTCTGGCTATGCTGGAAGAATGGGCTCCATATGCGAATGATCCAGAAGATTTTGTTGCGCCCAGGATAGGGGAAAAGCCGACAACGATAGATATTCAAAAAATTACAGCTAGAATGTATGAAAAGACGGAAGAAAGAAGAGCTCTTGGTATGAGATCTCGTCGCATCGTTCAGAAATCTTTTGACGGTGAGAGATATCTTCGTGAGCACGAACAAATGCTTTGGATTGGCAAAGCACGCCACGACCTAAAATTTCGAGGAAAGGGCGCCCATAAATTGCCCGCTCAGAATCCCAATTTCCTAAGCTCTAGCCCTTTGCCTTCACTGCATGAATCTTACTTTCCACGAAGTTCGCTTCAGAGTGCGAGCCTGATGTCAAGCTCAGTCGAGGCGCTAACATTGATGACTCCTGAGGTTCGAAGTCTCTTTGATCACCGAGTTCAGATTTCAGGGCAATCAAATTCTACAAGCAAAGCTCCGACGTTTTTTTCGCAAAATAGCGCGTCTTTGGGCAAGGAAAAGGTGACTGTACCACTGCCAGCTGCAACGGGGACCCAAAGTCCGAACTATAAGGTACCCCGTCGATTAACTCCCAATACGATAAGAGTGCCAACAGAGGCCCTGATTTTTGACCAGGGTGTGGCTACGTATGAGGATGTATAGTTGATAGGTATTTGATGAAGATATACATGGAATTAATTCTAAGAAACTTGGGGGGGATAATGTTGCAAAATTATCTGATCGGTAAATTTACTTTTGATGAATCGATATAGTTGTGATTATGCCATTCTTGTACCGTGATGTAAATACTCGTACAGGCATAAGCAGTTAAGTATTGACCCCAACGAAAAGAAAATGAATAGTCAGTGATTTAGAACCAAAGTGACTCACGTCATTTTTCGCCTGGGGATCGTAGCACCGCTCCGCTCATGCCTGTAGACCAGAGCGGCCTTGGCCACCTGAATCAGCGTCACAGAAACACTATTCTGGGCACAAAAAGTCCGAGAAAGTGCTTCTTTTTACTCTGTAATACACTACGGTCCCTCATACATGAGTGCAGAATAGCTTTGTGACCGTGATCATATCCCCGCCTGCCCCCTCGAGATCGTACACATGGTTAGATACAATCGGATATGACGTAGAACGACGGACCAGCCCCCCGCATTTGATCCCGAATGTGCATCCGGATCGCAGACTCTCCCCACGAGAGACCTCCAGGTTCACGTGGACACAAATCTCACATCGCAAGCGAGGTATCGTCTGCACTATGGTCGATGGGGGGGTCTTGGTTAATCTGAGATCAAGAGAGCTTTCGATGGACGACGGATAGCGGAGAGCGGCGTCCGAACGTGGCGCTGGAGACGGATCTTGCTGTGCTGGGCCAACCGGGTGACTGGCGGGAAAAGAATCCCCCGCTCCGGCAGTCTTGGGTGCGCTTCGAGACACGGCTATCACGACTGATCTCCTTTGCCACTGCTTCGGTGCGATTTAGCTTCACTATTGACAGACCCAATCCGTCTGTGTCGGAGACGAGCCGGAGTCAGGGTTTGTGATATCCCCAGACCGCACTTCGTTTGCGGATGAATTGCTTTGACGCATTTGCCAGGTCGACTTAGAGAGTGCCCCGTTTACAGCGTTGAAAAGATCGTGGTTGAGTTCACATATAGTTTCAATTGGTACGATTTCCATCCCAGATTGATAGTTTAGTAGATATGGCACTCTATATCCTTGCAACGCATGCCAAATGACGCATCGGCTAGAGTTAGCAATTAGACCTTACTTCAAATGTACTAAAGTGAGAGAGAATCAAATATGGGTTGTTGTGATTTTTAACGTCAATCTTTAAGCTGATTTCCAAGAGGCAGATCAGATTGTGCACGCATATACTACCCAGATATCCTTCCACTTGTTCTAAGTCATAAACAACCCAGACCAAAGATAACTTCTTTTCAGCGATTTTATCAGATAATTTAGTTCTTAACCCAATCAATAGGCATCAGAAAAGCTTGACATTTTTCGTATTCTCAGAATTGTGAAACAGGAAATCGTTTCCGAGGAGAGCGAAGGATTTAAGCAGCCCATAATGTTCCAATTATACAGCGAAAGAAGTGCATCGCCCGTTACAAGAACTCAGACAAAACAAAGTGCAAAGCATTTTTGGCTTTAAAAGATACTAGGGCGTATGAATGAGTGAAGAGCCGGACATAATAAAGCCGACTAGTCGGTAGCTGCTTGGAAGCACAGCGAACATGACCAAGTTTGTCTTGATATGCGAGAACTTAATCAATGGCTAGATGTGGCTATGGTGGATATTTTGGTTTAGATTAGAAGACGACAGTTGAGTTTTTAGAGACGAAAGAAGGTTTACCTGAAACGCTCGCACCATCCTGCTGAGCCACAGTACTTTGACAGCAGAGGCTACAGAAATAAGCAAAAAATTTCCTGTTTCTGACAGTATATACGATGTAATATTATCGTCACATCATTCGACCGCCTCGAGAGTTGCAGTTGCCATTTGATTTATCACCCGGTATTGATCGATTTATCTGTCATTTAAGGTACTAGTGCGGTTAGCACTTTCCCTGAGGCTGTTTCCTAGGATACAGCGGAGTGAAGAGAAATGGAGCTATTTCTTGAATAGTGCTAATTGAACGCGTGAGGGATTGAGGATCTTTTGCGATAGGTATTTAGTAGATCCTCGGTCGCCTTTAAGCTCTTTGAAAGATGGGTCGAGGAAGAGGCCAAGAATTGAATTTAAGCTAGAAAGATTTAATTAATGAGAAATGAGTTTATTGATGGCCGGAAAAGCTTTGGAGGTGCGAAGTATCTTGATAGTTCTTCCAACAGATCGCGAAGGTACCACAACGTAAATTATAGCGTGGTAAGAAATCTATATAACGCCGGCTCAAGAAAGCTACCAAATGAACGCGTCGAATTTTCAGATTCTGTAATCCGTCATAAGCATTAGTGGAATGTGCTCAAAATCATACGGGATCTTTTAAATCCCCACAAGCACACGAGCACAGAGCGCCCAGATCTGATATCATTTATACCAATCATCTGTTAAAAGCGCTCCTTTGGAGGTATATTTACTACCCACATTATACAGATCATGACCCTGTACTTCTTTTACCAATTTATCGTCCTGTTATCCATGACATCCATCCTAGTTTATTCGATTTGCCCTCATCCTTTAGGGCAGGTGAAGGTGATGTTTCATCGTGTAACATATTATCTAGGAGTCGCTGCTTCTCATCTGCAAAGGCTTGCTTAGTTTGTGATGCAAGATCTGCGGACGTTCTCTCAAAAGATCCTGTGGTGGGGTCGTTCCTTGATCCATTAGATTCTCTTTCCTCCCTATTTGCCTTATCTTCAAGGGATTCTTCTAGGTTGAGCCCAGAAAATAGCCAATCTTTGCTTTTAGAAATCTTCTTTGAGAGTGAAGAATTCAGTTTTTTAGCCTCCAATTCGGCCTGGTGCTCATCCTCCATCTTGATAAAGTTTATCTGCTCTTCAGTAGCTACACCGTCTTTGATTGCCTGTCGGGCCGTAGAAATGGCCAATTCGAGCTTTGCCTTTTGCTCCTCAAAAAACTGAGCTTTCTTTCTTCGGTTGTAAATTATCATATCTGTCATGGCATAGATTGTTACGCCACCAGCAATGACTATGTATAAGTTAGCTTTTACCCTGGACAGCTAATGAGGCATTCTTTGGCGCTCATGCTTGTATAGAAGGTACCCACTGGACGCTGCGATCAACGTTGTTGTTGTTATGGTATGCGCAATATCAGCCCAGACTCTTCCTCGAGCAATCCAACGATCAAACTTAGACATCTGCGCTTCTCTTGCTGTGTCTGCCATGGCTCGGAGCCTCCGAACTCTTTCTTGGGGTGTTTCACCTGAAAGACCCGGAGTCCGCGAAAGAGGTTTTTTCGGGTTTCCTTTATGCAAGATTGATGATGCATGTGGGGTTGTGGAGGTAAAGCGTGTGGCATCAGAGGCGGATCTAGACATACTGTGAGCTGTAAGCGGAAGAATAGAGATATATCGCAGACAATTGGACGTCAATGACATAAATCATATTCAGCAGGTTCTGGTTTCGTAGGTCCGCTTTTTTATTTGGACCAGGATGTTGAAGCATGTACAGTAGAAAGAACCTGTTAAAACCCATAGTGGGTCCAGATATAATTGTTGAAAATATTAATATCAATTCTACTGATTATATTTTCAATACTTATCCATGCACGTAAAATGTCCTATAGGGATAAATGTTGCAAAATTAAGTATCCACAATTACACAAATTTTAACGATGAATAAACTCGAGATCCACAACGGGGTTTGACAGGCTCTACTGTACATGTACTTACTAGGACTAGTCTAGGGCGGTCAACCATTTTGGGCAACGACAATAACCTACCAGTACATGTACCTGACGATTCTATGCCGCCAGCATATGGTAACTACGACGAATTACAACCCAGACTTTAACATGCTGTAAATCTTCAAGATAATTTAGGGCATGGCTTCGAATGAGCAGTATTCTAATGTTAACCCAAATCTAGCATCGATACTTAGGACCCTTGCAAGCTTTACTGCCCAGAATCATGAAAAAGTAGGGCCAACGACTACGTATACTGCATCGCTAGCTCCCGTAGGAATTCCATCGCATGCAGAACCTCGGCCCAATGCTCAACAGTTCATTGCGCCAACCTTAGAATCATTCCTTCCAACGACAGATAATGTTGAACCATCTCGGCCTGGAACATCTCTAGGCCTGCAAAAGAATGTCATTGATCCAACTACCATACTTGAATGGTCAGCAGGCCTCAAGTGTGTGATGAGAACGGTTGCAAAACATGAGAACATTATACATGAAGTGCGACGTGTACGTGAATAGGGTCTTAAATCTGGAGAGGTCAAGCTCATGCGATTCAGATGATTAAACTCCAGCACGAACATGAGGAGCAATGGTGGAAAGCTCGTAATGCGCTGATGGAAAAGCTCAAGGCTCGAGAAGAGGGGCAGAAGAAGTTAGACGAAGTTTTGTAGGTTAACATGCTTAAACTTATTTCTAATAGAAGATCGAGTAGCTCTAGAAACTGATCAAGTGTAGGAGGGCTGTTGTTGGTACCGCTTCTACACCTCGTCCTACCACCACCGCTGAAGATATTGCGAGAGAACTTCAGACATTTGACTTGAAAGTCTACAAGGCCCAAATGCAAATGGTTAGAGAGATGAATGCTAAACTTCGCAGCCTTGGAGTCCCATTCTTTGGAACTAAATCTGATTTAATTCGACCTGCCGGCAAAAAACCAGACCCAACCAAAGATGGCAAAGATATGATCGATGAATCTGAGCTTGTTAGACTTCAAAAGCGAATGTTAGAAATGCTAGAGGATCTCTGCAGCAACTAAACCATCTCAGGACACACATGTGGAAAATAGGTCGCTATGTCATGTTTTTATCCCTCTTGTTGCGAAGCAATCAAGAAACGCTATATTTAGGCGCATTGGAACGGTTCAAGATCCCTAATTAACGGATAGTTTCGAATCCAGAATTTACTTAACACCTGTTACTGAATGCGCCAAAATTAAGCCAGATACCTCTCATTTGAAAGGCTATTATAGACATTGCATATACCACGGAAGCTGACATTTTTTAGCCAAATTTATTATAATGAGGCACCGAGATACCGAAATATTTGTGTCCGGCCAGTATTTTATAATGATCTTGAGACGATGTAAATCAAAACTATTTATCAGCCAACTTCCGATAACTAATCCAATCAAATTCTGTAAAAATTTACTCCGAGTCCAACAGATAGAGTTGTTCTAGTAAACAGGCCATTGATATGTTTCCGAGATTTCCTTTGGGGACCATCTAAACTATTAGAATAAAGGGACTCTACCTTTTAAGGAAGTAAAGATACAAAGTAAGATAAAGTTAGAACCAAGTAGACCTTGATACTAAAAGTAAAGTATATTATCTAAAAGTAAGTAAAAGTACAAAATAGAATAATATTTACACGAGAGTAAAGTAACAGATAAAATAAGCTAGCCCAACGATATCCAAAATTAGCAGCATTGAGTGTAGATGAAAAGAATGTTGACTTTGTTGGTCACTTCGCAAAAGGAATATGGAGGAACATATGACCACGTGATATCCAATTCCAACACTCCTCCTGAACGACAAGATCAACTATTTTTCATCTTTTTTCATCTGGCAAACAAAGTATTTTCCGACACAGCAGCTTCGTTTTGCATGGTGGCAATGGCTTCGTCAAAATATCGGCCAGCATTTTATCTGTTGAGACGTATTTCACATTGATGGATTTATTTTGTATACACTCTCTGGTGTAGTGGTAGGCGATATCAATATGTTTTGTCTTCGAAGAACTCGTACCGTTCGCTATCGCTATCGCACTCTGATTATCGGATAGCACGTTCATTCCAGAATTACCAACTAAATCTTCGGCGACTTCTAATTCTTTAAAAAACCTTGTGGTCCATATAGCCTGCTTTGAAGCCTCGAAAAGAGCAATATATTCTGCTTCTGTGCTAGAGGTTGCCAAAGATTTTTGTTTTTTGATTGCCAACAGACAGGGCCACCGCCTAGAACCAAGAGATATCCACTGACTGAATGTCGAGTCGCGGTATCAGAGGCAAAGTCTGAGTCAGAATAGAGTGCTGCCATTTTTTCTTGCGTAAGATCTTCAGAGGTCGGCCCAAAATTATATTTAATGTAATATTTTTCCGAACCTTTGAGATACCTAAGAACTCTACATACGCTATCCCAATGACGTTTCACTGGAGCAGAGTTGAATCGGCCAAGTTGAGAAGTTGCGAAGGCAATGTCTGGCCTGCTACCACTAGATGCGTATCCAAGGCTTCCAACGGCGCTTGCATAGGCAGTTTCGTCGGCTAGAGCCTCTCCATTATTTGCTGGTAAAATTCCATCGTAACCATTGAGAGGAGAGTAGTACGACTTGGCATCGCCCAGTCCAAAGGAGTTAATCTTATCTCTTATATAGTCAGACTGCGATATAGTGAGAGTCCTCGTCGAGCGGTTACGCGTAACTTTCCAACCAATCACAGTGTCAATTGATCCAATGTCTTTGATTGGAAAACTAGACGCTAATTCTTGTTTTAAAATTATGATATTTTGAGAATCTTTTCCGCATATCACTAAGTCATCAACGTATACTCCGATGATAATTTGACTTGCCGAGTTTATGTAGACGCATTGATCACTATGTGACCTTTTAAAGTCGAGAGACAGGAGCCTTGTATTTAGTTTATCGTACCAGGCTCTTCCTGATTGTTTCAAGCCGTATAGAGCCTTATTAACTTGAACAAATTTTGTTCCGGCCAAGCCATCAGGTGATTTCATGAATATGACTTCATCTAAGTCTCCTTCAAGGTAAGCAGTTTTCACATCGATTTGATCAATTTCCCAATCAAGGAAAGTAGCGACAGCAAGCAGGATCCTTAAAGAGTCGGCACGCAGTGTTGGAGAGTAGGTGTCAAAATAATCAACGCCATAGATTTGGCTAAAGCCTTGGGCAACAAGTCTCGCCTTGAATCTTCCATCTGACTTAACAGTAAATACCCAGCGAAATCCGATTGGTTTCCTTCCATGAGGTACATGAGTCACAGGGCTGAACACCTTCTTTTCTTGAAGGGATTGAAGCTCTTCATTAATAGCATTTTTCCAATCTGTGCTATTTATTCCGTTTATTGCCTCTTTATAAGTTTGAGGGATCGGGACATTACCTCCGACGTAAAGTGCGCGAGATTTGGGTTGCCATGCAGAGCGAGGCTCGATCGGAATTCTTATGCGGCTACTCCTCCTAAGCGCTGGAACCTCGGGATTGTTTTCACTGACGTTACGAGATGAATCTTGAGTTTCATCGGATAGTGATAGTTCAGGGTGAGAGGTTTCTGTATTATTGTCTGTCAATGTAGGTAGATTTGGTTCAGGAGATGAATGGGATAGAGAATTTGGAATATCGTTGGAATGTAAACGAGAATCAATTTCTGAGTCTGAATCTGAATCTGAGCTAGAATTCAAGTCTTGATCTTTTGTAAGGTCTAGAGAATTTTGAACTTCGTCCGCTTGAATATCTAAGTCCTCGTGCAAAGCTGATGAATTTATGCCCCAGTCCCAAAACGAATCTTCTAAGAAGTGGACGTTTGCGGAGATGACGATTTTATCTCGTCCATTTTTTGATGGGACATACACACGATATTGCGTTGAAGATTCACAATACCCTATAAAAATACCTTTAGCTGATGTAGGTGAAAGCTTAAATCGTCGCGGATCATGTGTGTCAATCAGAACAAAACAGATACACCCCCAAACTTTGAGATGAGAAATTTTAGGGACAATACCATTCATGACTTCGTAAGGCGTTTTCTTATCAGGGAGCAGTGGTAGTCTATTCCGGAGATAGCAAGCTGTGAGGACAGCAGCATCCCAAAAGCGTAGGGGAAGGCCCGAATGATTAAGCATGCACCTGGACATGGTAATCAAAGTACGATTTAGTCTCTCTGATACCCCATTTTGGTGTTGAGTATATGGGGCACTGACTTGCTGAATTATTCCCCCGAATTTGATAGTTTTAAATTCAGAGCCTCCATCAAATCGCATGGCTTTTATTTTCCGACCGGATTGTAATTCCTTTTTGTCTTTGTACCGATAAAAGTTATCAGCTACCTCTTTGGTACTCTTCAATAAGTAAAGCTCACTTTCACGCGAGGCTTCATCAGTAAATGTCACAAAGTAGCTACTTCCGTATATACCAGAAACACGACATTTACCCCAAGTGTCGGAGTGCACGATCTCGAGGATATCAGAAGACTTTAATAATGGCCCACGATTGATTTTTTCTACTCGTTTGCAAGATAAACACACGTTGCAGTTCTTAAGAAAATTTGTGTCTACAGAAAAATCGAGAATTTCGTTGGGCTTTATGTTAGGGAGATCAAGACTTGTAATATCAATACTCTTGAGGAAATGAGCACCAGCGTGAGCATATCGATTATGCATGAGATTGGTGGCAGATGTTTTGGCACCTTGTGACAATAGAGTGTTGGGGGTATTTTTAAGATGGGACTCAAAGTAGGCAGAAGAGTTTTTATTAGAATTGTTAAAAGTATTAAAGCAAAGAAGTCCTCCCCTAGGACTAGCTGTAGCGATGACAACATTCTTATTGGAGAGAACACTAAGACCTCTGCTAGATGAGTGAAGGCGGAAACCATTTGAGAGAAGTTGAACCCCTGATACAAGGTTCTTTGTGCATGATGGCACGAACCAAACGTTATCTATTTTTATCATTCTGCCTTGACTTCCACCTTTGAAATCGAAGACTTCAAATTGAATAGAGCCTGTACCAGATACAGGGATGGAATGACCGGAAGCGGTTAAAACTGACTTGTCGATGGGAGATATTGAAATAAACATAGACCGGTCATGAAAAATATGGTTGCTGGCGCCGGTGTCAAGCACAACACTGTTGTCTTTAGATGAGCTGGATGAAGTTAAAACATGCTCCTCCATAACCCATGCACTACCTTCGACGGCTTCCTCAATTAGGTCGATATCGCTAGTTGATCCGTTTGTTTCCTTCTTACGGCCATATTTTTCTTGAAGTCTCTTGGCTTTGGCAGCTTTTTCAGGATTCTTCGCCGCCCATTTTGTGCCATCAGGGTTCTCCAACCAAAGAAAGCAGGTTTCACGGGTATGTCTTTTTCGTTTACAAAATGCACAGGTTTTGACGTTTGAATCGCTCGCAAGGGACGCAAAAGGAAAGTTTTCGCTGCTTTTCGTAGAAGATTGTGACTCCCGGATAGAGTTAACTGAATCGGCAAATGATATTGAATTGTCATTTCTCAAAACGGTGACTGCTCCCATGTATAGTCCTCCGCAAGATTTGTTAAAATGGGAGAGCAAACGACTTTTCATGTGTATATCAGAAGGAGCTTGGGCCATATCCTCAGATGCAATTCTGGTCTGACGACGTATCAATTCTTCGGCATAGGTATCTACGTCAACCCCATCATCCATACTGAAACTCCAGAAATCTTGAAGCATGTTACAGACGGAGTCTTGGCACCTTGGCTTGTAATATTGCTCAAGAGAAATCCAAATTTCTCTTGCAGATGATTTTCCATGCACGAGGTAAAAAATTTTCCTCGGGAATGAGTTGGACAAGCGCAGCACGAAGATTTCCATCTCTTTCATTCGTAGTCTTGAATTGTCCAGTAGAGCTTCCGGCGGAACCAATTTCGGGTTGTTTTTCTAAGTTTTTTATTGATGTTCTGATCAAGTCGACAGCCCCAAGATTTTCAAGGACTTGCTCCACTAGGTACTTCCATCGGATGTAAGTGGATTTACTAAGTTTCGGAGCATTGCGAAGACTCTTAAGAATGTCTGCTGTGGACATGATGCTGAATATAGAGGGTCGAAGTAAGGATAGAAGAAACCTTGAAGTTAAATTTGAGGCTCAGATGGTTAGAGCTTCAGTCTCATAATCTATTAGAATAAAGGGACTCTACCTTTTAAGGAAGTAAAGATACAAAGTAAGATAAAGTTAGAACCAAGTAGACCTTGATACTAAAAGTAAAGTATATTATCTAAAAGTAAGTAAAAGTACAAAATAGAATAATATTTACACGAGAGTAAAGTAACAGATAAAATAAGCTAGCCCAACGATATCCAAAATTAGCAGCATTGAGTGTAGATGAAAAGAATGTTGACTTTGTTGGTCACTTCGCAAAAGGAATATGGAGGAACATATGACCACGTGATATCCAATTCCAACATAAACCATATCCTTCATTTCTTCTTTTAATTGCACTCGCAGTTTTCAGATAATGGACTGATGTACTCTCATGATAGGGTATTGTTCGTTGATCCGCTTCTTATAGGGTACAGGGGTTAAAGCGGGGATAAAGTGGAGATAAAGTGGTGATATTCCAGGTTACCTCACGATAGATCCACAGTATCCCTGTTAGCTTCAAATTTTAAAATCTTATGGCCTAAGGCATAAGAGATATGCATCTGTATATGGAGTCCAACGCCCACCTTCATGCCTGCACCTTTCTTCACTCGCGCACACCTGAGGTCGTTTCGTTTAAATCATTGTCAGCTATTTACTATTATTTTGCTCAACGGCATACTTTTATTTCATTCATCTATCTAATTTTTACTTCATGTGAGTGCATCTGAACCTTAAGTCAACTACTTTAGAAGATTTTAATTTACTGTACTAGATTGCCGCAAAGATGGATTCACCTCAACAACCTTCTCCATCATCAGCATCTCCTACTTATGCAAAACGCCTAACACAAACTCAACGTATTCAAGTAAGTCTGAAATCTACAAATTGATAAGGTTAAGAGAGTAACATGTGCAGGTTAGAACCTTGGCCAGTGAGGGACACAGTTACGTCAAAATCTCTCAACGCCTTGGGATTAGATGGCGACAGGTACAATACACCATGAGCGTTGAAAATACCGAGCCTCAGTACTCCAGTGGTAGGCCACCTATTCTAAGTAGTTCCCAGGTCGATGAAATAGAATTTTTCGTCTGTTTATCATCGGAAAATCGTCGGATGTCATTTTTCCAACTTGCACATTTTATATTTCGGCACTTTGGTGTGAGCGAGAATGTGATCCGACGTGAACTGGCAAAGAGGGGATATGCACGCAGGATTGCACGATTAAAACCTCCTATCTCTTCAGTCAACAAACTGAAGAGATATGAGTTTGCCAGAATACATCTCCACTGGCGGAAGGAACATTGGATGAGAGTCCTCTGGTCCGACGAGACTTGGGCTATGAATGGTCGGCAAAGTGATCGTTGGGTCACAAGAAAGGTCAGTAGTCCCTTAAAGGCTCCTAAGATTTAGAGTTCCCTTGAGCTAAGTTTAAGTCAAAGATTGGGGAAGAGTACGAAGATACCTGTGTCCTAGCCAAGACGCGGAGGAGAGTTGGGTGGATGTTCTGGGGATCTTTCTTTGGACGACAGAAGGGGCCTTGCTTGATTTGGGAGAAGGAGTGGGGCCATATCACTGCGGCTAGTTACTGCGAGAGGATAGTGCCTCTCATAGAGAGTGCGGTCTTTCGGGAACCAGGACTAGATGTGATGCAGGACAACGCCCCTCCTCACAAGTCGAGGCAAACTATGCGTGAGTTTGAAAGGAGGAATATTTCTCTAATGGAGTGGCCGCCATATTCTCCTGATTTAAATCCGATAGAAACTTTGTGGAGTTATATGAAAGCGTACATGGAGCGTCTTTATCCAGCGTTGGATCAAGGGGGGCAGCGGAGTCAAGGGCATCTTCGTCAAATAGTGAACGAGGCGTGGGATCTGGGGTTTAATGGGGATGACTTGGAGAAACTGATAGATTCGATGCCCCGAAGAATCAGAGCCGTTTACGAAGCTGAAGGCGGATATGTAAATTATTAGCTAGATAGAAGTATAATTTATTTATGAAATGTATTAATGAATTAAAAAGTGAATAGAGGGCTATAATGGACCAAAAAAGCAAAACCAACGAATATTTCGTTGTGAAATTTTTGCCATACAAATTTAAAGTTTAGGTGGGGAGATCTACTTATCGTCATGCTAATTCAAGTTAGTAAAAGCCTATATACCCTGTAAAAGTCGAATTTTAGCGCCTATACACGATTAATACCGTAGTATCAGAGTATAAGGGGCCCTATGTCCGTTGCTCGAGAACCCTTGGCATTTTTGTCTGTAGATATCTACGTTACTTTTTTTTTAAAAAATCATACTGTATTCAGTCTAATAGCTACAGAGGGTCAAGGTTAAGTGAAGTCGCCTGTCATTCACAGGGTTTTTTTGCCGATAAATACCCAAACATAGTAATTTACCGTGATGATTACGATTAAGCGAGTCCAAATATGGTAAAGCTTCAAACTATGTTCAAAAATTATGTGAGAGAAATTGAGGCCGACAAAATTGAAGTCGACAGTCTCTCCCCACTTTGTTTCGCACTAGGCCTAAAAAATCGAGTTCATCTTCATTACCCTCTCCTTAGAGTACAGTAAAACTTCTCTAACACGATAGTGGGTCCCGGCATAAGAGTTGAAAATATTCATTGTAACTTGCGATTTTATATTTGCAACACTTACCCTTACAGGTCATTTTGCGTGCAGGGGTAAGTATTGCAAATATAAATGGATGAATTGCAATGAATATTTTCAACACTTATGCCGGGACCCACTATCGTGTTAGAGAAGTTTACTGTATAACAATAATCGCTATAACAATAATAACGGTACAACATGGATCGTTATAGCAGGGGCCCGACTGTATGCCTAAGGCTTACATGAGTAATATTCTGTACATTTCCAGATGACAGGATACTGTGCATCCCTTTATTTCTTTTTTTTAATGTGCGTCTCTTTAGTCTTTAATATACTTAGTTAATTACCTGCTCCTCACATCATATCTACAAGCACACGCCGACCCCATTCCATTCACACTTCAATTCTAAACCAATCAAAGTCTTATTCCATTTGGTCTGATTTGATTTGATGTCATTTTACGTCCGGCGGCAGAACTATCTTCCGATAGCTGCCTAGTTGCCACCCGTGGGGCGTAGGACGCGCTGCCTACTGCAGTGGATACCAGTTTCTATCGACTAGACTATATGTTATCTAAAATCTAAAAAATATATATGATAATTTAAATTTAAGAGCCTAGTCATCCCATGCTCTGCTCTTCTGAAAAGGATTTTTTCTTTTAAAAATTAGTTTTAACGTTTATGTCTACTTTATTATCCTACTGAATGCCGCCGCGCCCTCCGCGGATCCTAAAAGCCAGTCTATTCCTTCCTGTGGCCTACGTTTTCCAATCTCTTGCTTGACCCTTGCCCTGGTTTCTTTGCAGAAAAAGAAATGTAGCTGTGTCTTAGCTTTCCCACACGAGCAGTCTGTGAAGTTCTCATGATGAAATCTTTTGTGGTATGCCATGAAATCTCCATGTCCTGAGCGGGCTGCGAGTAGTTTTCCAAGAGTCCGTCTGGGAAGTCTCAGTTCATTTGGGAATTTTCCTGGAGGCTTAAGTTCAATTCTTAGTGATTTGTAACTCGCAGGGCAGTGTCTTAGCCACCAACTTTTTCCTATTTCCGACTTTTTCTCCGCGAGAATCTGCTTAACCGCAGCGTGAGATATATTTTCATTAGACTGGTTCAGTGATGCTTCCTGCGCTGCTGTCTTAGCTAATCGGTCCGCAATTTCATTGCCTTCGACTCCCGCGTGGCCTGGGATCCAGATTGCAGCTATTTGTCCTGCTTGAACATGAGGTAACCTGCTCCTCAACTTCCATTCTCTTTGAAGTTTCCTGATCAAAAATACGTCCTCCCTGCTTGTTTGACTATCATTACCATTCACTACCCTCGCTACCGCCTGATTATCCGTATATACGATTATATTAGTAGCAAAATGGGTAGCCGCCTTCTCGATTGAGGCCCGTAGACCCTCACTAATAGCGGTAATTTCTGTGTTTATAGGTTCTACTTTCCTGTTGATACAAAATTTCTGTGCCAGTATTTCACGGCCGCCTTGAAAAAGAACGTAGGCTCCCCCTGCTCTACCTTCCGCTGTACGAGACTCGTCCGTGTATAGTAGTATATCATGAAGACTTGGTTGTGTGGTACTGTAATTTCCAGAAGTCATATTGTCTAAACAGGCCAGTTTTGAGTCTGTAGACTTTGGGAGCAGATGGGCTGTTTCAGTGAGGCGTGTAGTCGCTGACCCATATGCTCTTTTCCTCAAAGGATGTCTGAGGTCAAGCGTTTGGATCCGTAAAGCTCTCCCTAGTCGAATTTCTGTTAATAATGTGTGTGCTGTTGGGATTCCAGCTTCTCGGTGGAGTGCCGGGTTAGGGAAGGTCCGGTACACAGGCAGAATAGCCCGGAGGCTCAAATAGATCGCTTTTGATAGCTTTTTCAAGTGCTGACCGCATCTATGTTTCTGTATTTGTAGTTTTTTCCGTTTCCATTTGAAAATGTGATCTCCCGGCCACCAGGTCTCTGCTCCATAGAAAGCAACAGGGACGATACAAGCTTTAACTGCATGTCGTACCAAGTAGGCGGGTGACCCTTTCATTGTGTTATTGAGGCGATGAAGATGCGCAGCTACTGCTAAACCTTTATGGGCCCAGTGTTTCGTGTGGTTGAGAAAAGAGAGTTTTCTGTCCAGCATAACTCCAAGCCAGCGCGTGACCTGATTAGCTGAGAGTATACTTCCATCGAACGTCATAGGTGGGTATTCTTTAGGCTTTGGAGCTAAGGTGAAATGTTGAAGCTCGCACTTATCCCGATCAAAAGAAATGGCGTTTTGTCTTCCCCAGTCCAGTAGGACCTGCGCTTCTCTCTCCAATTTTTTTGTGCACTCTGTAAGTATGTGTCCAACTTGTAAAATTGCCACGTCGTCTGCGTAGCTAAACTTCAATTTCTGGTCCCCTAGTCTTAGGATTGGTTCAATATACAGCATGAAAAGAATTGGAGATGCTGGAGAGCCTTGTGGAAGACCACAGACTAGCGGGATTTCATGAGAAAATGAATCCCCGGGTCGCATTCTAGCTGTTCTATTAGTCATGAACGACCAGACCCACTTTCTGATCCAGCATGGCCATCCCTGGTCACTGAGTCGACGTTGCATCCTTCCTGGGAGAACAGTATCGAAAGCTGCTTTTACGTCTAATGTGAGTAGCGAGGCTACTAGGCCACGAGAGCGTGCTCTTTCTATCTCGTGTATAACACAGCTTACTAGATCTAGAGCGGAACGCTTCCGGAGCGCACCGAACTGCTGTGGGTTCAGAACGCCATGATTGATCGCCACTCTGCTAAGGCGTTTGGCTATCAGTCTTTCCAGTCCCTTGCCAAGGCACGATAAAAGTGCTATCGGTCGCCAAGATCTCACAGAGCTGAGGTCTCTTTTTTTTTGGTTTTGGGAGTAGTACGATCTCCGCTCTTTGAAACGCTCGTGGGTGGTGGCCGAGAGTTAAACATCGCTGGAAAAGGGCGCACACAGCTTCTTTGATCACGCCCCAGCAGGCCCGTAGAATCGAGAAAGATATTCCATCGATCCCTGGGGCTGTATTAGAGCCGTGCATTATGCATTGTTCGATTTCAAACTCGTCTGCCTTGTCCTGAACCTCCAAATGATCTCGTTGATCTATCATTTCGGGCTCATCCGACGTATCATCCTCCGAAGTTCTCTCTAATAATGCCTTCCTAAGTACGGATATTTTCTCTTCTGGGAGGGTATGTTCTTGACCATCGTGAACTGTGGGTGGGCTAGAGTAAGTTTTTCCCTCTTATGCCAGCCTGTAATCCTGAAGATATCCGCAGACGATCTAGCTTTTAGAACGAGATTTTGCCAGTGTGTTTTTTTTGCTGCTCTCGTAGCTTTACGAAGGGCTATTTTCTCTACTGTTGCTTCTCCAGTCCTACGGGCTCGGCGATAGGCTGCTGCTTTCTCCCGGCACTCCGAGTTCCACCATCTTGTGCCCTGACTAATAGGCTTTTTTCGCGGTAGAAAACGCTCAACATTAACCTGTATAGTTTCTATAATTGTGAGCGCTAGTCTATCTGGATCATCAGGTAGCAGGTGAACTGGTTTTAAAGTCTCTTTAATGCCTGCAACTAGCCGTGGGATCGCTTCTGCCGTGAGTTTGAACTTTTCTTTGGACGCTACGTGAGCTATGCTGCTCAGCGGTACAATTTTCATGATTGTCTCATGATCCGAGGTTGAATGGAGGTGTTTTTCTATATTGCTCTGTACTCCCAACATATTCGTAAAGACTAAATCTAAGACGCTGCCTCTTGAATGTGTGCTTTGGTTTGTAGGCGACGCTATGATCATAGAGTTCTGTACTGCCTACTCGAAAAGTTCCTCTGATCTTTTAGATGGTCTTGCTTGCGAGTCCCATTGAGGGTGTCTGGTGTTGAAGTCCCCTGCGATCAGGCATTTTTCTGGTATTTTCCATTGCTTGAGCGCCTCAATTACAGTTCCTCCTTCAATCTCTTTAGGTGGCCGGTATACGTTTACGATGGTGATTGGAGGGGAGCTACCGAGAATTTTCAGCCAGCATATGTCTGTATTATTATTGGGGCAGAATTGGACCGGTTTTAAATTTCTGCCTTTCTTAACATAGGAAACTACTCTAGGGCGAAACTCCCAAGATGTCTGTGGGACGAAGGTATCATACTCAGCGTGATACTTGGTAATATTTCTATCTCTTGTCGTTAATGTCCACGGCTCCTGGAGAAGTATAATGTCCGCAGATTCTTCGTGTGCCAAGGCAAGGGCAAGATCATGATTAGCTTGCCCACGGGCTATGTTTGCTTGAAAAATCTTTAAATATTTCCGGTGTCTAGTAATTGGTCTGCTCAGCATTTCTTAGCTGCAGAGAAGTTCAAGTTTGTTTGAGCATCTGGCGCGATTTCTGTAGTGTTCGATGTAGAATTTACAAGGAGCCAAGCTCTATGACCAGCTTGACGAATTCTTTTCCACTCAGAGTTTGGCAGTTTTTTCAGTGCTCCATTTCTTACTACGGGGCGTGCTGGGCAAGAACTTGTATCTGCTGCGTGTGGACCCTTGCAGTTAGTGCATCTTGGTGGAGCTTCGCATGTGTGATGTCCCCGGTTGCTGCATTGTTTGCATCTTTGTTCCTGATTGCAAAGACGAGAGTCATGAAATTCCCAACATTTCATACACTGAGACAGTTTTGGAGCCTTGATTATCTGGCGAGTAGGCGAGCTAGTACTAAAGAGCCTGAAAGGTCTTATGGCTTGCTTGAACGATGCTACGATGGTGCCATCTGGTAGTGGGTTTTCTTTTGTTTTTTTTGACCACATTACTCTTGTGGGTATTAGACCAGTTATCGCTTGTACTTCTTCTTGAGCGCGTTCCTCAGTAACCTCCCACTTAGTTCCATCAAGAGAATATAGACTGCGCGGTACGTGGTCCACCACATAAGTATACCATTCTTCAGCTTTCTCAACGGTTCCTCCGATAGTTGTTCTGATTAGGTTAGCCTTGCTGAGCAGTTCTTCTGCCTGTTTATCGTTATTAGGGACGATAGCAAACCCTGATTTTACTTGTTGAATTGTTTTTAGTGGGCCGTGGTCAAGATTCAATTTATTATTCAAGGCTGCTTTAACTGCATAGACGTGATGTGACCGACTTGTGTGCTCTTCTGGAAGTCGAATTAAAATTCTACTGTCCCGTCTCTGGACTTAAGTCTTCTCTTTAAAAGCGGAAGAAATGGGTTTCCTTGGTAAGTTCGCCATAGGATTTACAGTGACCTTAGCTTTAGCAGCATGAGCGTAGGTCGGAAGAACATTGGTTTGTGCTTTAGCAGCTAAGTTTGAGTTCTGGCACTGTGCTTTTCCCTGGTTACAGCTTCCTATTTCCTTAACTCCGCGCGCGAATTGTTGTAGAATTTTAGCCATTGAAGCTTCAATGCTCTTTGTCATATCCCCAAGTCCCAATTCGCGGAGCCGTTCTCTAGACTCGTCCAATGCCCTTGAATACTCTCTTACAATGCTCTCCCGTTTGAAGTAAAGTCTACGTGCTTCATCGCATGCTTCTTCGGTTGCTTTTGTGAGGAACTTTACAGGAGATGCTGCTGACGTGCATTGGTTTTCTGAGACGGAGCTTTGATTGCTAGCCGTTGGCTGGAATGGGTCTTCCGTAAGATCTATAGTTTTTTGAGGAGCACATTTTAAAGATTTGGCATTTACAGATCGTGAGGTAAGTGGAAACTGTGATTGCTTATGAAAGACCTTTTCTGCTGCTTTCGGGGTGTTTCCTTTGATGTTCATGTCCGGGTTGTTATCAAACGCAGTGAAAGGGTCTCCGGAGCTGTGCGTAACCTGTGTGTTCTTGTATATTGACTCCTGAAGAGCCATTATATTGGCAAACCGTGATGCACGCGATCGTTGAGTAGTGGTTGGTGATAAGGGGGGAGGGAGAGACGGCGAGCGCGTAGGAGTCGTCGGCAGCGACATGTCGACATCGCTGTCGTCAGCCGCCATTGCTCAAAAAGAGCCGCCAGATGCGCTGAGTGAGAAATGAAAATAAGTCTGTCTATTTTCAAGTGGTAGTGTTGATGATGGTCGATGCTGGATACCAGGGTTGGCTTTATATGATGCCTCCGTATTTCAGAGAGTTGGTTGGTCCTATTCCATTTGGTCATCGCGCCTGTGATGGCCAAATCATAACAACCACCCCCTTTGGTCCAGCACGTCGCTGATGAGCTCGAGCTTGTTAAGCACCTGGCAAAGGGTTGAGCTACTTGGGTTCAAAATCTTCATACCAAATTATGGATAGCTGTTGAAGAGGCTGACCCTCTCATCAAACCTTTTGTGTGCGAGCAAATGGACGCGTTTCTCCTTACGGTTGCCTCTGGGCATTCGACGCGACAGGACACCCCCAGACAGACCAAGCCGGTGAGCTTTTTGCCCACGCCTGGCCTAAGATTCCCTCTCGACCTCGTGTTCCTGTATCAAATCAACCTCAAAATTGGGCAGCAACCGCCGCAGGCCCACCCGCCTCTAGTCCTCGGCTCCGGCTCGACCCATCACCAAGAATCACCTCTCTCGCACGACTGTGCAAAAACAAACAGTAAACCTCAAAGGCCCAAGAGCTATTTTTCGCCTGTCGGAAGAAGCTCCTCTCCTCAAAGTAGATGCAACATCAGTAAAAGCAGCCCTTATACACAATGTCCCTGGCTTCAAGGATAGTATCGCCTCCGTCTCCCGTATCTCTAGCGGATTCCGCATAACCTTTGTGTCCTATGAATCGCTGAAACTTGCGTTAGAAAATTTAGACTCCATTAAGGCCTCTCTTTCAGGAGCTTTACACCAAGCAGAAGATCGTATTGGGTATGTTGTTAAACGCATCCCACGCACCATTTGGAATCCAGTGTCCAACCTGGTCCCCACAACGCTCGAGGACGTCAAGAGTATTGCTCAGGCACAGACGGGTGTCGTTCCATCTAGTGCCCACTGGTCGCAGCATGAAAATTGCCACGATCCTCTACCCACGGCAGCTATTTTCTTTCCTAAAGAGATCTCAAATTTTCGAAGTGCCCCATCTTGGCGCTTCATCCCTAACCCATAGGTAGCTCAGTGCGAAGCTTGCTTCGGATTTCACAATTCCTCCCGCTGCCGAATTCAATCTCTGTGCGCCCAATGTGGCTCTTTCCGCCATCAAGGAGAATGCACCTACTTCCGCCGGTGCATTAACTGCTTAGGACCACATAGTGCAGATGATCTAAGTTGCCACCTTCGTCCTCGCCCTTTCAAGGGCAACCTTATTCATCCCTCAGAAAAAAAAATAACGGAGCATCGGTTACGCAACCGAAATAAGCTTCGTAAGACCCATCGGGCCGAAGCTGCCGCTTAAGCTGCTGCTGACGCCGCTTCTGCTAAAGCCACACACCCCGATAGCGCCGATCGTCTGACAGTTCTCTCTGGAGCTTCTACTGGCACCCCACAACATCCGCCTTCGACCATCCTAAAACAGTTCACCGCAATAGAAAATACCTTGTTCGGGTCTATGGAAGTAGACTCAGACAATCCAGCCTCTAATCTTCCTAGCCTCACTCTCCATGAGCAGTAGAGCTTATTTCAGGAGCTGCCCCGCCTCGCCTCCGTTTTTTCTAAGCTAACGTTGGGTGTAGTGGATCTTCTCACCTCATACTTTTACAAAACGCATTTCAAGGCAAATATCATGTGATCTTTGTCCCAGAGCCCTGGACTAAAACAATTGACTCTAAAAATGTAACCAAGCCCGATCCAGCATACGTCATCTTCACTCCTAATCGTGACTGGAATTATGCGCGCCCGCGTGTACTTACTTACATAAGGAAGAAATCTTACATCCGACCCACTCAGCTAGACAATGGATCGTGATCGGATACTACAATCCTTCGTCTTCAGTGCTCTCCTCCACTGGAGATCATCAATGTCTATTGGCAACCTCAAGCCCACATGCCTGAGTGTCTTAACATACTTCTATCCTGGCACGTGAAGTCCGACTCTATAATCGTGGGGGACTTTAATCTGCACCACGAACTATGGGAGCCTAATGTCTCTCGCTGCAGAGATCGGCAGCTTTGTTGACTGGATTGACAACCACTCATTAAGGTCGGCATTACCTTATGGACCTCCCATTCATCGCGCTGGCCACTTCCTCGTTGTCAGGATTCTCCAGACTGGATGCCTCAGTCTCAGCCGTTGGTGTTAGTATCACCTCATTTCGCTTCGGGTTTTCCTTATATGTATTTAAGTAATTTGCTCCCTAAACTCTGGAAGCTTCACGCTTTGTTTTCTGTCTTTAGGATTAGTTGTAATCTTGACAAACCTGACCTTCGTCCTCCTGACTCTTTAGTGGCTTTCCGTCACCTCTTGGTTTCTGTCTCCCCGAGTGCCCCTCGTGCTCCTCTATATTCCCTAGTCGCACCCAGACCCGAACGCGCATCGCGTTCCTCCTCGCATTTCCTCATCCCGAGTCGTTACTGTTAGACTTCGCCCCGCGCTCCCGAGAACGGCGCCTGACACTCGTCTTAGTTTTAACGAACATGGAAGGTCTCTCGGCTCGCGTGGACCCCGTGGCTCACAAAACTTCCGCTCACGGAACAATATTCGGCTTCGTCCATCTCTCCTCATCTCAAAGGTACTACCCGTCCGTAAACCTGCCCAAGCTTGACACCGAGAGCACAGAGATCTTCCGTCAGGCACTCACTGCTACCGCACCTCCGAGTCTTTCCTCCGAGAATCCTAGCCCCCAGCTCTTCGATGCGGTGGCTTCCTCTGGTGTGGCCGCTCTCTCAGTTGTTCTGCTTACGGGCAACCCACCAAGGCCTCCATGTGTGCCGTGTAAGGATTTTTGAAACTAGGAATGCTCTGAAAAACGCCACCGGTATGTTGAAGCCAGAAGAAGCCGTGATTCAGAACGTATTAGCGAGGCACACAAGAACTTCCGCAAATCAATTAAGCGAGCCAAGCAAGATCAAAAGCGCTCTAAGCTGGATAATTTGTCGTCGATTTTGGAGGCCCATGAAGTGGTTGGATGGCGCAAGATGTCTAACCGCTTTGGCCCCCCTCCAATTCAATTTGATGGTGTCACATACTGCACCCCTAAAATGCGAGCTGATATCTTTTTTCTCGCGAAGCTTGCCCGCACAAGTAGGCAACCGGACATATCCATGGTTACTCCTTGTCTGGGGCGAGCTATTCTAGTACCACTCTCCATAGACGAAGATGAAGTGGAACAATGTCTTCTCAGTGCATCGTCTATAACACCAGGTTACGACAATTTTTCAGTTTCAGCTCCTCGCCACATCTGGGAAGTGAAGGCTTGGCGTACATGGATCGTATATTTATGCGGTTTTTGCCTAAAATACGGTCACCACCCAGAAGTTTTTCGTTGCGCCGAAGTTGTGCTTATCCCCAAACCCTACAAGGATGAACTGACCCACCCCGCCAATTGGCGTCCGATTCTGCTTCTCCCAGTTTTTGATAAAAGGCTGGAACGCGTCTTTGCGAGACGCTTCGTTTTCTGGGCTCTGTCAGGCCGAATTATATCCCCAACACAACTCGAAGCCCTCCTGGGAGATTAGCCATAGATTTTGTTGGTTTTCTTGTTCACGATGTTGAAAATGCATGGGGTGCGAAGCAAGTGTGTACTCTTGCTACTCTCGACATCGAAAGTGCTTTCGACAGCATTCAGCCTGGCCGCCTCTCTGTCCGCCTGCGAGAACAGGGATGGCCCTCACCATACGTTAATTGGGCTGCATTTTTTGCTTCATGCAGGAAAGCTCGCCTTCGAATGGACGACTTTGTTGGGGACTTCTTGGAAATTCCGCATGACTTGCTTCAGGGATCTCCTGCTTCACCTATTCTTTTTCTCCTTTTTCTCAAGCCTTTGTTTAAACTTGGCTTTCCAACACTCGGATACGTCGATGATGTGGCGATCCTTTTGATCGCAAAATATCTAGTTGAATCTTCACGCCTGACTGCTCTTAGGGTCGAGATCGTCTCCCAATGTTGCAATACTAACGGACTCTCATTAGCAGAAAATAAGTTGGAGATTCTATATCTCCACAGATTCCGCCATTTCTCTTCCACTAATTATTAACGGCGTCGCAAAAGATCCAAACTCAACTATAAAGTGGCTAGGTGTTCTCCTGGATACCAAGCTTTCTGTAAGAATAACCTCTTTCTTCTTTCTTCTCAAGCATTCGGATGAACTTAGTTTCGGTGCTAAAACATATCTTGGTCGTGTGTTTCAGTCGCTTCGGGATTTGTTCGGTCTCGGAACACTACCAACTCCAAGGGCGTTTTAAGCTGAGCTGTAACCATAAAACTTATTCCGTTTCGCAAAGCTCTCAAGTTGGGAAACAGGATGTATATAGACAAGCTGAAGGCCTGGTAGTTAGTTCCTTACGCTTTGTTTTTGGTCAACTTCTCGACCTCAACACCCTTAATATTATCATTCGTACCTCTACCATTCGTACCTCTACCATTCGTACCTCTACCATTCGTACCTCTACCATTCGTACCTCTACCATTCGTACCTCTACCATTCGTACCTCTACCATTCGTACCTCTACCATTCGTACCTCTACCATTCGTACCTCTACCATTCGTACCTCTACCATTCGTACCTCTACCATTCGTACCTCTACCATTCGTACCTCTACCATTCGTACCTCTACCATTCGTACCTCTACCATTCGTACCTCTACCATTCGTACCTCTACCATTCGTACCTCTACCATTCGTACCTCTACCATTCGTACCTCTACCATTCGTACCTCTACCATTCGTACCTCTACCATTCGTACCTCTACCATTCGTACCTCTACCATTCGTACCTCACTACCAACCTTAAGTTAGACTCACGTGCTGGCATCACGAGTGACACTTTCCTTCAAAGAACATGTGCAACAATGGAGCGCCAAAACGCAACGGATCAGCGCACACATTCGCCAGCTTGCCAACACTAACCGTAGTGTACCCACTGCCCTACTTTGCACTGCAGCCCTGGCTGCGGTGCTCCCGGCGCTCTTGTATGGTGCTGAGGTTTGGTGGCGTGGACACAGCTACAATCTTCGCGATCGAACGGTTTCTACCCGATCTCAATACCTTGTAGATATGGTCTCACGAGCTCTGACCACCCTGGCTCGAGCAATTCTGCCAATATATAAACCACCCCTATTGCAGCACTTCTAAGAGAGGTATGGCTCAAGCCTGCACATATATTACTTGAGGAGACGTGCCTCTGATCTGCCATTAGAATAGCCGCCGCAGACACATTCCACCCTATTGTTATGGGCTGCGCCTGATCCTATTTTATGCACGGCTGGAAGGCTATTTCTATCTCTAGATCCGGGGGGGTTTGATTTCTATACTTAGACATATGATAGACTATCTCTATCTTTAGATCAGGATATCTTCTGTTGATTTACCGAGCTAGGAAAAGCACTGTAAAGATAAAAAGAGTAGATTATTAAGGAGCCTTTGTAGAACCCTTAGTACGCCTTCTTCATATGGAAAATAAATAGCTTACGGACTTCATACCTTTGTTTCATCGCGTTGTTGACAACCCTAACACACCTATAGTTAAAAGATCCAAGGACTCTTACTCATACCTGCCTCACCGATAAAATAAAGCTCATTCTTCCTTTCCCTCCCCCTCAGCTTTTACCGCCCTCCTATAAATACACTCTGAATAGCTCTCGAGCAGACTTATCCGCCCAACAATTTGCCGAGCGTATCAGAGAGTTGCCCTCTTGGGATATCCTCGTCTTCTCGGATGGCTCAAAACAAAAAGATGGATCCGCCGGGGCAGGCGCCGTCGTTCGCCACAAGGAAATCACTTTAGCAGAAGTGAAATTTCCCCTGGGCCCTGACTTTGAAGTCTATGACTCAGAGATCATCAGTGCCCTTTTAGGGCTTAGGGCTGCCGTAGCAGCTCCCACTAGTCACCTTGCTACTAACATCTATGTTATCCTAGACAATCAAGAGGCAGCACAATGCCTTCTCAATGTCTCACCCTCGAAGTCTTTACAGCTGGAAATATCGGAATTCCGGAACCTTGCATCTCAGTGGCCTTCAAGAAGAATTCTCCCAAGCGCGGCTCCTGGTAACGTTCACGTAATGTGGTCTCCTGGTCATGTGGGAATCCCTGGTAATGAGCTGGCCGACAAGTTAGCCGGAGAGGCTGCACGCCAATCGGCTCCTCATGCTGCCTCGTTGGCCGGAGCTCGCGCAAAGGCACAAAGATATCTATGGAATATAACCGCCGAGTGGTGGTAAACTCATGCTCCTCCCACTTACTGTGAGTTAGGGATGCTATTCCCCAAGAACTCCCCCCAGAGGAACTCCGACTCCCTCGTCGTTATCATGGGTATTTCATTTAGTGCCGGACTGGACACGGTAACTTTCGTACTTACCATGAAAGGTTCCATCATGAAGATACCCTTATGACTTATTCCTGCGGACGTGATAAGTCATTCGCTTACTAAGTGCTTTGTCCCCTCGTTCGAGAAAGACTGTCCGCTCCCGGTCTCCGATGCAGTCTGGGCTCACTCGACTTTCTTCTCGGCACCTCCCATGGTGCCAAGTGATTTGCGTCTATTTTGGATCAGGCTAGATTCCTTTCAGAAATCTGCCATACCCGGAACACATAATCTAGTCATGTGAGAAAGCCGCTGTACAGCGCTCATAATGTAAAAATGCCTCAATTTTCTCTGATAGAAATGTTATAGTAACTCCTTAATATTTATATCATTTGGGAATTCCTACTCTGATAGGAAATGGTGCATGTGACAAGTTGACTAATCGTGTGCCTAGTTTTTTTCGCGAGGTTTTCCGGTCCTAGTATGGCTACCTTTGGCCAGCACTAAAGCTTCAATTCGCCTGGGCATAGACTCTACTAGTTGTTGACATGTACTCGCCGATGTATTTGCCCATTCATTATCTACTATAGCCCTCAGTTCTCCTACACCTTCGCGACTTTCCCGAAACTGGCATGGTCTCCTTTTCAACTCGCCCTAAAAGTAGTCTATTGGATTTAAATCTGGAGATTGGGCGGGCCCATGATAAATTAAATATTCTTAGTCTTCAAGTAACTTCCTGTGGCCCGGGATATATGTTTTGGACCTCCATCCTGTTGGAAAATAGGTTCTTCCAGAGGTGGTAAATTCTTCAGAAGGCATGTCACCTTATATTCTGAGCCAAAATTGTATCTAAAATTGTCGGATAAATTTCATATAATAGGTTTGTGGTCAACAGTACCGTCGGGGACCGGCGTTAGTGGTTATGTTTTCGCATTTTGTAAATTAACACGTGACACAAAATTTGTATATGTTTCCTTACGCGTTGAGCACACGAAGAGAAATTTTTTAACCATATAAAATTCTACGTTTACAAACCACAGCTGATATTGCGTGTTCGTGTTATTGAATTGCTTGATAACTCACCGCTAAGCTTAAGTCATAGAAACTTCACCCACAAAGTCTCTGTGATCATGCTTTGCAGCGTTCGACCTTGAACTCGCTCAATCGTTACCATATGAAGTTCGAGCCTCATACCCTTTGCATCCATCGAAGTTACGGCAGCTGTAAATCGGTGGTCTTCCCTTCCATAACCAATAACTTATAGGTTACTACAGTAAACGCTTAGTCAACCAACAAAAATATTTACATACTGCTCAGAGTTCATTCTCCCGACTATACGAGCTATTGCACTAGGTCTGGCCCAGTTCATACAGCCCAAAATCATTACTCTCGTTGATGGGTGCTGAATGTCAAACCCACTTTTTGACCAGGGTCTCGCCATACAAATTTCTATAAAAAAAATTTATCTAGGCCCACTATGGAAGGGATACTCGAATATTTGTGTGTATTACGTGTACTCGAAATCGCGAATGTCAAAAGGGAGGACCTTGGAGCTTTCATGAGACTAAGCTTAATCTGGTAAATTTTATAGCAGATTACGCGCTAAATACAACTAAAGTTAAAGCTAGTGACTAGCTGTAAAAATAAATCTTCAATATCTCGTAGCTCCCCCACCAGCTACAATCACCGCCTGACATCGCGCCGGCATACTTCCGATGAGATACTGCAAAGAGTTATGACTTATAGAATCCCATGCTTCCAGTATGATAATGCGAAGCTCAGCCGAAGACCGCTCCCGCCCATCCTCGAGTTCAGGATATTGATTTTCAATATAATCCTTCATCTCGCTCCACACAGCCTCAATAGGGTTGAGGTCTGGGGAGTAAGGAGGCCAGTTTATGGGCTCAATATTTTTAACCCTTAAACTTTCCCGAGTGAAGGCCGCTTTATGTGGCGGTGCATTATCTTGCATGAATTGCAATTCAGGATTCACCTCTTTGTAGTCAGCCACATGAGGAACAATGTGTTCGCAATAACTCGGCCCTGTTATTGAACCCCAATTTTTTTCCCAGAATAAGCAGGTCCCTTTCTGAGTTCCGTGAAAACTCCCCCAGAACATCCAGGCTGTGCTCTTTCTAGTCTTGTCGACGAGGCAGGTGTATTCAAGCTCGTCACCAGGCTGTATATTATTAGCCATCTAAATCCTAGCTGATGACACGCGCTACAAACCTTTCTCGTTATGTAGGCATCTCGATGTCTACCATATGTTACCCATGTCTCGTCGCTCCAAAGGATCTGACTCCAATCGTGAATGGTCCAGTGTCGATAATTTAGAGCCCACTCTAACCTTTTTATCATGTTGACCTCGAATATAGGTGGCTTTGCTCGAGACAAACTCCTAGAGTAACCTCTATCTTTGAGCGCACTTCTGATCGCATAAACCCCAGCGCCCCAGCAACTAAACTCCATGGCAAGCTCTATAAACGTCATCTGGCGATTCCTTCGAGAGAGTCGCACAAAAGTTTCTAGCTCATCAGCTTGGGCCTGATCCAGTTTTCGTTTTCCACCCGGATTTCTTTTAGGAGAGGTAGTGCCTCTATTGATGATATGAATAACTTGTTTGTAGCTCAAGTCGAGGATAGATGCAATTTCGCCTCGTTCGTGGCCAGCATTGTGTAAAGTAATTACCTGGAGTTATTTAGCTAAGATCTTTCAAAATCTAGTAAAGAATGACCTGAAGGCACTTATCTGCTGAAGCTCTTCTCGAATAGCTACGCCTCGCAGGAGATGTTTCCTCGCTGTTCATCTATCGCTACAATTGGTACGATATACTCTATTGCAGGGGTAAATAGTGAAGGAAACCCCTGAATGCCAAGATCTGACAGGGATTATACAATATGCCATTGGCTGCAATATTTTGACCATACCAAATCCGACAATAGCTGAACCTTATTTGCATGGGAAATTTTGCGTGATAAAAGAAGTGTAGGAGATCCCTGTAACTCGTTAAATGATGATATTCTATTCAAAAGTGCTAGCTTTTATCAAGTATTAAATACATTTTTACCAATGATTAAGCATCATTAACAAGGAATCGAACCTCCTCTTGCTCTGATGACTGCCTGGCACCTTTCTGGCATGCTCTCTACAAGCGTAGCCAGTTGCTCCTGAGAAATTGACTCCCATGCCTCTAGGACTGCATTACGGAGCACTTCCTCAGATGGATTACCAGAATCAAATTCTGGGTGGTGCTCTTCAATATGGGATTTCATCATATCCCACAATGACTCAATTGGATTCAGGTCTGGGGAATATGACGGCCAGACTATGAAATCTACCCACCTTGATGACAGCTCTCTTTTCGTACGTTGAGCAGAATGGGCAGGAGCACCATCCTGCATAAAGAGAAGAGGGCCGTGAGAGTCAATTGGTTGTGTTACCGCGTGGATTAAAGGAACAATCCTCTGGCAGTAACTCTCCGCTTTTATAGTCCCCCAATCCCTACTCCAGAAGAGGGCAGGGCCCTTTTGGTTCCCATAAAAGGAGCCCCAGAACATTCAACCACGATTTCGAGGACCTTTTCGAACCAGGCAAGTGTGATAATATGTCTCCTCGGGCTAAAAAATTAGATTAATGCAGTTGATACATGGCTGAGATCTGGACTCACCCTCCTCGAAACCCATACTCTTGTGTGACGTTCACCAGTGACCCAAGTCTCATCAGACCAAAGAATTTGGGACCACTGTTCAGGTGTCCAAGAAGAGTTTTCTTCCGCCCACTCTAATCTTTTCCTCATATGTGCAGGCGTTAGAGTAGGCTTCGCTTGAGCAATGCAACGCTTGAACCCTCTTCTCTCAAGAGCACTTTTGATTGCGATTTGGCCACAATTCCAGTGGGAAAACTTAGCAGCAAGCTCCAGGTGGCTCATCTGGCGGGCCTCACTTGAAGACGTGACAAACTCTTCAAGCTCAACTTCCTGCTGAGCGTTCAAGGCGTGGGGTCGGCCATTTCGCTTTTTGGGCGTCAGACATTGCCTTGCAAGGGCATATTGTACCCTTCTTTCGGTGATACCGAGTTGATTACCGATGGCGAGATGAGTAAAACCAAGGCCACGTAACGTGTATATCTGGACTCGCTGATCCCTAGAAAGCTGGCTCCGTGATCTTGGAGTAGTGGGAGATGCTGGGGTGCTCATTTTTCTTCGCAGTTTATCGTGAGGATATAGGTTATTCGATATGTCATGTCAACCGATTTAGTGTGGTACGAGGATGATGTGCAACAATCGAACATAAGAGAGAAGGTTCAAGGAAGAAGGAATGCCTCGGTTGCCTTAGTCTAGCCATTTTTGTAGCGCTAAAGTCGGAATGTCAGGGATAGCCCATGTAAATTACACAGAATGTGGGGCTACACTTCTTACCCCTGTAATAGAGTATAGCGTTAGGTTCATTTAAAGCATGCCTCACTTTCAACAACGATTCAATGTAAGTCGCTCGGATTTTTGAGTGGTGTAAAACTGGACGTTGGCGATATATTCTTGTTGGGTGACGGGATGAGAAGCTGGCGTTATGTCAGATGAATGGATAATTACTGTAAATTAGCCCGTAGATATTACTAGGGGTAGACCCTGTACAAAGCCCAATGGACAGGGAATACCCTTTTGACATTCCGGACCAATCTATGAGAGTATGTTGCCCCCTCCAAATTTGACTGTCCCAGTGACGTCTTTTTCTTGTAACATCTGTCCTTCCTAAAACCAGCTCCAATGTATTCTATCGCTGCAAATTCGATTGATTTCGGTCTAATCAGACCATCTAACTTTTTTCAAGCTTTTACAGCCCACTCTTTTCACCCAATAGTAAAAACTTATCAATTCTGGATGTGCCGACTCGCCAAAAGTGGTTTTTTGGATTTCTTGGCCTTGAGATCGGCTTCTTTTAGAACATTCCTGACTGTTTGAGAACATACACAAATACCGACGGAATCATTTAACACTGCTGGCGCTTGCTGGCGTGTTATCATGGTCTGAGAGCTAGAGTAACTGACAAGCAATCGCTTATTCCTGGGTGTCGACTTTGGAGCACCCCCTGTGTTGCTATTTCTGAGTTCAGGAACCATTTTACGAATATTATTTATAGTATTCTTGAAGAGATAAAGTTCCTCTGCTATCATGCGGGACGATTTGCCTTCTCTAAGGAGCCTGGCTGTATTTTCTTCAGTGATTTCTGTCAATTTCGGCATTTTCAGGTCTCGATGACCTAAGGATATTATAATTAGATCGTGAAGCAGTAAATAAGTATAGATAAAAAATAACTTAAATACATAAAGTGTACACAGTTCAATAAAATTGATTTATAGTTGGAAAGCTATAGATGAGCCCAAAATTAACGTGATTAATGATGTGGTAGGGACTAACCAAAAAAAACTGGCCACGGGATTAGTCAACTGGTCACAACTACCATTTTTCTATCAGAGTAGGAACTTCAAATTATGTGTTTGTATTGACGAGATACTTAACTTTTCTGTTAGGAAAGATTGAAGCATTTTTCCATAGTGTTCGTTACAACATATTCTGCAATAATCTAATAATTCGATAGCCAGTTTTTTTGCTCAGAATACGCTCTTCCGTTGAGACCCACCACAGGGAAAAGCGAGAAACCTCCACAGTTATCTAGGTATGATTTCGTCTTTGATGGGCCTTTGGAGTGGAAAAAAAACTTCGTAAAACTGATTCCTCTCCTAGCTCAGCTCTATCGTGCGACTATATCTAGAAACATTTTAAGTGACGTAATACACCCATGACGCAATACTGCCATGACATACAGTAGCCCAATAAAATGGTGCAATAAGTCATTAACTTCAACATTTTGATAATGACATTATGACATAACGTGATAAATAATTTTAGAAATGTGGAATGATCATGATCATTTCTCTGTAAAGTTGAATTTTTATTTACCAAAAGAAATCAAATTTAGTATGTGATATAATGGTCTTGGCATTTCCGATTATTGCACCAATTGTTTGACCATCAAATTAACACTTAATCCCTTGGCTCGTATGCAGATGAACCTTTCCGAATGTAATTTTTCTTCATGAAGGCTCTGGGATTTTTTCTTTCTTGCGTCTAGAGATGATCATGGTAAAACAGATTTACTGATCTCTCAACTATTTGAAATATTAACGGTGAGAGGATGGCCATAGTTGTCAGCACTCATAATGTGGGGAAGTGGCATGCCTAATTTATTCACCTTGTATGTGCAGTCCAACAAAATTATCTCATGGTGTCCTTGAGCGAAATAGACTGCACGACAAACGGTGACATAAGCCATACTGAGGTGACGCGATATGTCGAGGTCATATCGGAAAAAGACTCCACCTCGAGCTTGATCCTCCTCTAATCTTGTCACAAGAGCTTGAGAAGGCGGTTAGCCTTGCTGAAGAGTTCGGGTAGCTTCAGCTCTAATGTTATACATGTCACGATGTGATACACATACAGAGGGATCTTCCTCGCGAAGAAGAACTGCAACCTGTCTCGGGCATATTGAAGATGACATCATTTCGAGAGCGCGTTCAGTTGTCTCCGCACTTAGTTGACGATGCTCAGGGAATGTAGAAGGTTCAGAAGCTGGGTGATTGTGGACACGATGTTGAGGGTTCCGGTAGACTAGAGCCCATGTACCATCAGCATTTTTTTGAGCCTTTAGAGAAAATCTGCAGTCTATTTAATCGGCGAATTTTCCTGATGCTTGAGCAAAAGTTTCACCTGTTTTGCGGCTATTCCGAAGGCGCTTTCGAGCGCTCTCATCCGTTATGTATGTTAGGGCTCTGCCGGCATGCTTACAATCGATAGACTTGATCCAACGACCGGAGCGTTTCCTAGCTTTTCTGGAACGCACAAAAGCATATCCAGCAGCTCTTGCGTGTCGTTGGCAGGCCGAGAAGAGGGACTCATATGAATCAAACAGGCCCTCGCGGGGGAGGGAAAGTGGTTTAATTTCTTCCATCTTTGATATCCGGGAGGGTGTTGGCAGATTGAAAGTCGGGTGAATGGAGTCAGATGTTCAAGTACAGACAGTAATGAAAGGTAGTGAATTTTCTCGGCTGCGTGAAGATCAGTTATCAGATACTAGTAACTTGAGATTCGTGTATGTTGGCCGGGTAACGATATCCTTTAAACAGGATAAATGACAGCTAAGTCCCATTAAAACCAGACTCCTCAAATCTCCCATGTGTACAATTGAACTTAACAGTAGATCTAGAGTCGGATAGTGCTGTGATAAATCGTCCAAGCTGTTCTCCCAAGCCTCACGTGGGACAGGTTAAAACTGGTTCGAATTCAAAATGAACATCATGCCACTTTTCTCGCGGTGGAATCGTTCTTACGGAACGACGAGAAAATTTTCCAGCGAATATGAAGTTTTTCTCACTTTTCCCTCTGGTGGGTACTCACGGAAGTTGTTATGTACCGTAAGGGATCATTCTCGTTGTGGTACCTGTTGGAACTTAGTGTTACGAGGTAAACGCTATTTCTGGAACTCCAAATTACCTCTCGGGTAACAGCAATCCTCCGGAATCGATAGCGACTGTTTGTAGGATTTAAATAACAGTAACTAAATATGATAACACTTATTTGTTTGAATCGCTAGTTTATAATCTTAGAGAGCTTATATAAGTAGCACCTCTGTCTTATGTGGGAGTAATTACCAACTCCAGAACACTCAAGTCTACGCACTCACTCAACTTTCTCCCTTCTAGAACTTCTTCGTGAATACCCAAGACTTAAGTGATTACCCAGCTTAAAATCTGACGCTAATAAATTCCCTGAATACTAACAATATCTGTGAATGAAATCTGAGAATGCGTTTTTTACACGTTAATCCGAGTCATTCTGCGAAATAGACATGACTTCCGTAATCATTCGCGTTATAGCCTCAGGCTACAAACGCAAAAATGACTAAATAAAATGAAACTAACAATCATTAAGACGAAAAATCCGTAATACGGTCGAGTCCTTGTTGTGGCGAAGTACAGTCGTCCCTCTCTAACTCGATAGTGGGTCCCGGTATAAGTGTTGAAAATATTCATTGAAATTCAACCATTAATATTTGCAATACTTACCCCTGCATCCAAAATCACCTGTAAGGGTAAGTGTTGCAAATATAAAAGTCCAAGTTACAATGAATATTTTCAACACTTATACCGGGACCCACTATCGAGTTAGAGAGGGACGACTGTACATATTACGTTCCAAAAAATTATCGATATTCCGAAAATATAGGTATAATAAGGGTTCGACTGTATGCAAAATTAATTCATGCCAGAAAAAATATCGATATAACGCAGTACAGTAGAACACTCTTAGCTAATAGTGGGCCCCGGTATAATTACTGAAGAGATTCACAGATATTTTACCGTTTATTTTTGCAGTACTTACCCCTGCACGCAAAATTACTTCTAAGGGTAAGTGTTGCAAATATAAAAGTCCCAGTTACAATGAATCTTTTCAACATTTATACTTGGACCTACTATTAGCTAAGAGGAGTTCTACTGTACTTTATAACAAGGGTTTGACTGTACAGTACAATCTCGCTATAACAATGTGGGGCAAAACTTAACCAAGGATCCCGGTTGGCCAATTCAATTGAATCCTCCAATCGGGAGCCTTGGTTAAGTTTTGCCCCACATTGTTATAGCGAGATTGTACTGTAATCATATGCTATGTAAGACACAGAACCCCAGAGCTATGTGAACGCATGCCAGATAGTAAGTACTGTTAATTCCCATAGTGTAAATATCTATATGTAGAGTACAAAACTTATCATCAAGCCTGTATTCACTTAGTCCTCACCCCCTGTTCGATCTAACAATAGATGAGCACGTGTTACTAAAAATATTGATCACCTCAGCTTTGATCTTGGCGTTGATCTCATCGGGAAGAAGCTAGAAAGTCATGGCATCTTCGGACATCAGATCCTTCACTTACTAAAACTTATGAAGGCTTGGGCGAAATCAATTCTTTGCGTGAAGTCCCGGATGCCTTTTTCTGTGCCCATCTCACATATTGAAATTAACGAGTTACGCAGTAATAATTTGATAAGTTCATTGTTCCAATAAGTTTCTCGAGAGCAGAGTACCTGAAAGTTATTTTGCACATATTTGCCTTCCTTATAGTTCAGCTCGAAAAGTAGGGTTGCTCCAGCAAACTTCGTAAATTCCACTTAGATTGTTACATTTATGTGAGTCCTAAGAATCATGACCAGAGAGAAAACAAGGCTACTTAGCAGATATAGAGTACACTTGGAGCCCCAGACTATTTAGCGGAATTAGCTTTGTCATCTACAGAGCCATCCAATCTGACACCACCAGCGTGTTCCTCTACCCTTTTTAATGTTTCCTGGGCCTCATCAGGCGAAGAATCAACTTTTTGAAGTTCGATGCCTGCAGAAATGTTTTCCAGTTCCTTCTGGCTTAATATTTCTTCTAATTGTTTGACCCTTTGTCTCAACGCTACATTCTCTTTTTTTAAGTTCTCTAATTCATCGAAGTAGACAGCCATCTCTTGGAAGCGACTGCTTAATGGAACTTCCTTTTCAACGCCCGAATTAGGAGGGTTTGTATTTCTGGAACCAGAATATCGTTGAAGACTTGGCGTTGGAGGATGGGGTTGATTGTGACTTGGCCAAGCATCCCCACTATGTATTGGGTTATGGCTACCCAAGGGTTTGTAGGCGAGATTGGGACTGTTAGCTATGCCGTAGTGCTGACCCTGTATACCGATTCGACCTACAGAGTCATTTCTGCTTCTACTAACATTTGCTGCGCCTGGTTGACTCGAAGTTGAGCTGCCGTCATACTTAGTAGTTCCAGCTCCACGTGTACGGTCAGCTACTGGACATGGTATCATGGGAGACGGGATACCTCCGGCATTACTGAAGTTACTTGCGGCACTAGAGCTTCGATGACGCCGAGTATATGATGGAGAGGGATAAGATGCTCCAGATATGAAGTGATTGGGATTGTATTCAGTGCCATCGGGCAAAATGGATCCCGCTGTGGATGAATTATTAGACACCGTAGAGGAGTTGTGTGCGGCTCGTAAGATGCTAAGTTCACGGGTGAGCCGATTGACCTGTTCAGAGTAGTCTTTAGTTTAAACTGATCAGTCTCCGAAAGAATTGCAATCTTACAACAGCTTCTTGTTCCTTTTCTAGTTGTGCAAACAGTTCGGCTGGGGTCAGTGGCTTCGGATGCCGTGTAGGCCCAGGTCCAGTATCTAATGTTATTAGGCTCTCTGCTGGCACTGATCCGGACCCAGGAATTCGGATGGGATGTGTAGTTGTGGTCGTGCTCATAAGTCCGGGTCGATTAGATGGTACCACATTCCTCAACCCGGAAGACAGAGAATCTGAGTTTAAGTTAGGGAGGGAGGAATTGCTAGAACCCCTTAAAGAAGAACCTGTATCGAGATTTTGAGCAAGCCCAGCTTTAGTAGGCTCGACCATTGTCGTCAACGAGTTGCTCTACTTAAGGTTATTCAGTTTGCAAACGTAAGTGTCTGAGGCTTGATTTTGGCAAGGTTACAGGCCAGAGTCGACGAATGGTCGTATCGATTACTTCTGATGGAGTAATCAAAACTGGTTGACAATGGGGCTCAAATCAAACTGCAGGTAAATAAACAATTGAATGATTCGACCACATAACATTATACTAGGATTTATCTAATTACTAGTCCGTCAGACGTAATAAACATACCATCATCATCTAATTACTAGTAGTAAAATACCACACATATCCTTGGTCTGTTTGGAGGCTATTATTTTGTGTAATTAATGTACACTTATAATGTTTAATTTAGGAAATGGATGTTCAAAATTTTTCATAGTTTATAAATATTTCATCATTGCAAACATAAAAGTCCAAGAGGATCCTTTCCTATGGTGGCTCATAACTTACATCAACAATGTACAGGTCTTATTTATGGACTTCATCGTTTCAGCTATAGCAGAGTGTTTCATATACTAGTGATTGCACACAGATTCTGATTAATTTGAAGCCTTCTTCAAAACCAGGGTAGGAAGATATGGAAGCTCGCCTCGTTTTAAGCATTTGGCTGAGCTTCCTCCATTGAGAATATCTGAAGCCTAATAACTTTTCAAATAAAACTTTTCTCCTACCACTTCATGTGATGCAGCATGCCCGTCTTTGCTTGGTAGAGCTAGAGTTACTAAAAGTGAGCCTCAAAACAAAAATTAGCAAGCTTTCACCGACAAAGTATAGCTCATCATTGAGGCCCCCTCTCAGTGCCTCGCAAGCGTGAAGAGAGCACGTTTTATGCTGCAGGTTGCTTTCTTGTAATAGCACTCCAAGGTTATGTAATGAAGCACCCATGTACAATGCTTAGTAGCTTTTTATGAATGATAGGAGGTCTACTTCGAGGATTGATGCTGTGGCCGAGGCTGCGTGACTTTGATTCTGAGGGTGTGTTTCCCTGAGAATGGAGTATGTTGATTTGATGCTATTTTGAACAAGACGTAACTGTTGTCAGAAAATTTATAAAACTTCGCCGGCACTTCTCTGATGAGTCGGGCATTTCATTTGGTGACTACATCCGGAATTTTTGAAGCAAGTTAAGGATTTAACTCGCATGTGCGACATTGGTTCCGGCAAAAGGCTTTTTTGCTAGAAATTTCGGTGAAGCGAGTGAGATGGTGATCTTAATCGAAAATAAGCCCCCATTGTACACATTAGTATTGAGTAAGTACTATCATAGAATCAGTTATCGTTACGCCCAATGTTGCTGCGACCAGATTCGACTGTTTGCTTGTTTTTTCTTTAAATTCAGGTTGTCGTATCTCAGAATTACGAAATAGAATTTTTCGAATGTGTAGATTTTTGGGTTGAGCCGTTAAGTTGTGTGGTATTTGGGCCTTTTAGCCAAGCATCACATAGGTAGCCTAAACACATTCTCCATTGAGGGAAGGGAGTTTTTGGATGATGAAAATGTTAATTACAACTTAAGGATGACTCATTGTTGGATGAAATCCAGTGATAAGTACTATTGAGTTATGGTTTCGGACTATAAGTGTGCGGCTTGAGATGAGAGAAGACTTGACTGAGAAAAAGTTTCTGAGGTTTTATCAGAGCGAAAGGGCGTGTATGATCGGAGGCTGTTTCGAGACAGTTGACTTCAAGTAGTCAGTCAGCCTACTATTTTCAGGGCCAAATATTATGCCACCTCACCATTTTTATTCACCCGGTCAACTAACCTTGTATTTAATCAAAGAGCATTCTATTGCATTGTTTATCAAACGTCTACTTTTAAATAAAAATTCAAGGTGTGTTATGCTTGTGAGCTTGTAAAGAGGGATATGCGTGTGATATTGTATTGTCTAGTTGTTTGAACTCAATGACTTTAGAGAATAAATGAAACGAGGTATCTACCTCCTCCTAACTACTTCGTGCATTAAGTCACTTTTGAATTTAGGAAAAATATATTTCATTAAGCATATCAAATCTAAAGAAGTAATTTTTTATCAACAAGATACCAGTACATATATATATATATATATATATATATATATATATATATATATATATATACATATCTACAAGTGCCAATTCTCAACATTCAGCTTCGCGTCTATAACCCCCAAAGTCTCAACCTCCAACTGGATGAATATCAAAAGATTACCCGTAGGAATGTAGACGCGTGCTTAAAGAAATCTCGAGGGATTCCGGATGAATGCCGGAATGATCACTAATGGTTAACAATAGTATTTGTTAATTATTATTATATAGGTTAAATAATCGGCTCAGTGATAATCCGATTGGTCCAAGCCTGGACGTTAGCGGGTGGAAGGACCGGGTAGTTAGCCGTAATGAATGACGTCGCTTTTATGCCGAGCGGACGGTGCGGATATTGATCCGGGTAACTAAGTCGGGAGGCGTTCCAAGCGAGTGACCCGGGAGATGTTCCGATCTCGCCTAAATCCAACAGTCACATCTTCTCCCGTTCTTCCTCATAGGCCCTCCCACAAGAATTTTAATCCTAAAAGAATCCTAGTGGGAAGGTGCTCTTGACTTTATTATTGACGCTCGGGATGCTAGGCAGAAAGGCCTGGGTCCCTCTATTCCTTTTGGGTCATCTCGACACTGATTTGTCAAGTAAATTTTAAAGGATGGGCTAACCGGCAGGTATTAAATAGTTTCACACTGCTGTGCGCGGGCACGACGATTAAATAATGTCAGAAAAACTAATGCTAGAGACGAGTAGGGTCGGATGGAAAAATGCTGTTCCATACGACCCGTATATAGGAACACGCTCTGAGTAGCTTTGACGTATATCCTGTAAGATATTCAAGATCGTTAACTCAATTTCAGCAAGAACTTTAGATAGCAATTTTCTCGATCAAATTTCCACATCATGGCCTGAGCATGATTGAGTCATCAGGTAAGTTTCACTCTCTTTCTCCTTTAAGGATGCTTACGGAAGAACCTTTATATTGTCAGACGTTATCCTCCTAATAGTAACTGAAGACGAAACCTATAAATGATTGATTTATATGTCAGAATATTAGATTATGAATCTTACAGGGTCATGTGGAAGTGGAAATGGTAAAATATATGGTTGTGATAACGTATATATGATCGAGTAAGAAAATTAGGCATACAAAGCGGACCACAGGCTCCTTTTAACCATCAGGAGCTGGCCTACACAAAATAGCTTGCAATAACAAATAATTATACTGGGTCTATCAACAAAATGTTCACCAAACTCCTTTCTCTCTCATCCTGTAATAGGATTGATCACGTTAGCTATTCGCACAGGTGAATCCAAAAATGTAGTTTATATTCTGTATAACGAAAGAATAAAAAGAACTCTACGCAATCAACCTTACATTGAGAGTTACGTAAGTCATTCTCACGTGACTATCCTTTCAGATTACGTAAACAATCCTTACAAACAGAATCGGATAATTCCGATACTAACCGCACAAGGCAGAAGCCCGTAACATTATCTCCCCTTCCCAATTGACAGTTTGGGCTTACGAATTTGCCTAAGTAACTTGATCACTTGTTGATCGTGCTAGCAATGCACGTTTCGTGAGTTTTCGTCGCCCGATAAATGATCCTGTGTCGTTGCCGACATTATCTTATTTACCGTATTTCTTTTCGAATAAGTCCAGTGCTTCCGTATCATTTAAGTGTTCTCTTGGTTCCCAAGTTGGCTCTGCAAATCCTTTCCACTTCACCAAAACTAAGCGTTGATGGCCTCTACCAACTCTTCTTTTCTCGGCTCTTAAAATCTTCTCCACAAATTGTTCTGGTTCAGGCTCTTCACAAATTTTATGTTGCCTATCCTCGCGGGTAATAGGCACAACTGGTGCAGGCTGTGCATCATCAATAATTTGTGATGGTAACGGATCCTTGGAGGCACTTTTTAATAGATCAAGGTGGAATCTGGCCAGATTCTTGACGGTGTATTCAACTCCACTGAATGGGAATCAATAACTTTTACTACTTCATATTTCGCGTTGATCCAAGAAAGCTTCTTTTATAGCTGTGGAGTTTCTGTGTTTCTTATGTTTAGCCAAGCGAGATCTCCCTTTCTGAATATCTCCGCTTCTTTACGGTTTCGATTTGCGTACTCTTCCATTCTATGCTGTGACGACGTCATTGAAGCTTGCGCACGCTCTTCGGCTTCTCTAAGTCTTTCGACAAACCTTTGCGCGTTTATTGCTGGCCTTGAAGGTGTGCTGCTCTGTTCTATTTGTTGAATTGGCTTCACATGGTAACCATGTTCAGCAAAAAATGGACTCATGCCTAACCCTGATGATGTTCTATTATTTAACGCCAACATTGCACACGGGAGTAAATCTTTCCAATCAAACTGTGTGTATGTAATGAAAGCTCTTAAGTACACTAAGATTTCTTGATTCATTCTTTCGGTGGCGCCGTCTGTTTGCGGGTGAAATACCGTTGACAAGCGTTGTTTTATACCAGTCAATCGACACAGCTCTATCCAAAAATCTCCGACCCAGTTCGATCCTCTATCCGAAGTAATATGATTTAGGAATCCATGGTATCTAACGTGAAGCTTAAGAAAGACCTTGGCGCAGTCTTCTGCTTTCATGCTCGTCATTTCTTCGATAGCGACGCTACCTTTTAGTCGGTCAACCACCACCATCATATATCTTGCGTCGGATTTTGACCTAGCCGGCAGATTTGTCATAAAATCAATAGCTAGTTCGCTGTTAAATCGATCTGGTACCGGCAGTGGACGCAATAATCCCTTTTTACGCTCTCTCCAAATATGACTACGTCCACAAACATCACAGTTCCGACAGAATATTCTCACCGCTTTTGAGATACCTGGCCAGAAAAAATTTCTGCCGAGGATCGCTAATGTACTATCTCTTCTTGGATGTCCCGTAACATGAGAAGCATGCGTCTCTTGGATTAGGGCCGTTTGTAGAGGTTCATAATTTGGAATCCAGACTCTATCTCGGAACCTGAGGGCACCTCTGGTGTCAAAACTACATTTTGCCAATGATGTTTTTAAATTGCTGAGCTCTGGCGGCAAACCTCGTTCTCCTTTCGCCAAGCAATCATATATTATATGAGCACTTTTGTCATCTTTTATTGCTCTATCCCATAATGTTTGAAAGTGTTCGTTCGTAAACATGCTTGCACCGTTTGGGATACTTTTTGATATTTTTATGAGATTTAGCTGTGGCGGGTGTTCGATTGTTATTGGACAAATCCAAGCATCTTTTACCAATTGAACTTCTCGACTTTGTAATTTATCATCTTCAAGTCCACGTGGCATGTCCTGCTCTCGTCTAAATAAAGCATCTGGTCTTGCCGCTTGTTTACCGGGGCGAAACTGAAACTTGAAGTTAAATTGCGATAGAAATTGCGACCATCGTATTTGACGCTCATTAAGTCTGCGCCTAGTCATGAAATATTTGAGGTTTTGATGATCTGATAGGACAACAAAGTGTTTGTTTAGTCCAATTATCATGCCTCTCCACTCTTCCATATAACAAATGATCGAAAGCATATTTTTGTCGTGTATATCATAGTTCACTTCCGCTGGCGTCAACTTTTTTGACAGGTACACAACTGGCCTTAGAACCCCATCCTTGTCCTTCTGTGAGAGCAATCCACCTAGAACATAGCCCGAACTATCAGCTTCAAGTACTGTACCTTTTTCGTCGTCCCACATTGCAAGAATTGGCGCTGTAATAAAGAGTTGCTTAAGTTTTTCAAATGCCTCCTGCTGAGGGGTTTCCCATTTAAAAAGAGTTTGCTTTTTTATGAGTGCTAAAAGGGGTGCTGCTATACCTCCGAAATTCGGGATGAAGTCTCGATAAAAATTTGCAAACCCAATAAAACTTCGTACTCCCTTTGCGCTACTGGGTGCTTGCCAACTCTTTATTGCATTTACTTTTTCCGGGTCAACTTTTATTCCTTCTCCTAAACATATAACGAAGCCCAGGTATTTTGTCTGTTTGACGGCAAATTCACTCTTACGGGGATCCATTTTCAGTCCTGCTGAGCCTAAGCGTTTCAGTACTAGATTTACATTTAGCCAGTGATCTGAAATATTTCCAGTAGTGTAAATTAGAACATCATCTAAATATGCAGAGCAAAATTCCCCTAGAAATTCTCGTAGTACATTGTTGATATATCTTTGGAAGGCACTGGGAGCCCCAGTCAAATCAAAAGGTTTAACCAGCCATTCAAATGAGCCAAAGCGTGTCCTGAACACGGTTTTATATTCGTCGCCTTCACGTATTCTTAACTTGTGGAAGGCAGCCCGAACGTCGACTTTTGAGATCCATGTAGCTTTGGTGACTTGTCTCAATGTTTCCTTGATAAGCGGAAGCGGATATCTGTCTTTTACTGTTATCGCATTCAGGGCCCGATAATCTACACAAAATCGGAGTCCACCTCCAGGCTTTTTTGCAAATAAAACTGGGGTTCTACCGGGTGAAGAGCTAGCCCGTATCCAGTTTTTGTCGAGGTGATCCGCAAAAGTTTTTCTCAGTAAAAGCAGCTCTGCTCGAGACATGTCGTACAATGGTCCAAAAGGCACTTCTCTTTCTCTGCCACTCTCATCCTTGAGTAGTTCAATCTTCGTATCAACGCCAGGTCTATGAGGTGGCAGCTCATTATTTCCATCCTCAGTAAAATATTGCGCATTACCACATATCTCAGGTGGTAAACTGTCCTGAATTTCCCGCGTTGTCTGTTTTCTTTTAACTTCTAATGCCTTATTAATATCAGAAATCGAAGCAGCGAATAACTTTGTTGCTGTGTCTTTATTATTATATTCGCGAGTCGCTATAGACATAAACTGTGTCCCAAGAACCTGATGGGCGCTTCCTGAATTAACTTTTAAACAATTTACCTTTGCCATATCAGTAGCAGATAGATGATTTTCCCATCCTTTGGCTCTTACTGTAAGCCCTCCCGGAGGTCCAAAGCGGATAAGACGCCGACGAGCATCATATACAACTGCGTTAGCCCTCATCCATGGGTTACCTAGGATCATATTATATGCTAAATCATTAATTACATAGCCCCAAACCTTCTCTTGCCTGCCATCTATATCTACATCTACGCAAGTAAGTTTGTTTATAGATCGCCGTTGTGAATCTTTTTTAGCAAGTTTAAGTTCCCGTGGTCTGATGGGAATTTGATGTAATCTGTGGCGTTTAACAAATAAATGATTGAAGGCAGAATAGCACAAACACCCTGAGTCTATGAGAGCATCTGAGTAAAAGCTTTTGTTAAGCATTACGTTTAACAGAAACGGAGAGCCATCCAATTTATTTACAACCTTATCAATTTCTTCAGCCAAAGAATTTTTAGACCCCTGGGCCCGACTTTGCTCGGGGTTTACTCGTTTCCCGAGTGGACACTATGGATACAACCGTCCTCAAAATTATCTATCATACATTTTCCCTCAATGTTTTTTATAGAAGCTGAATTAATAGCTGTGGGCCTAGCTGGCCAGGTAAAGCTAGGAAAATTCTTATAAAAGTGTCCCTTCTGGGCACAACGTGTGCACTTCCCAGCTGCACGAAGCGCTGTATAATCCTCTGGCAAACGCCATGGTGCTGGAGGTTTTTTATTGACACCCTTATTTTTAATTTGATTTTGGGAGTTCATAGCATTTATGATAGCTGCTAAGGTAGAGGTACTGATGCCGTTGACACCAGAAATTTGTGTATCACCATCTGCATCAAGAGGAGACGGCGTCACTTCTTACTGGTTGTTAGAGAATGCTCGTTGAGCTGGGCCAGAGATAGAGCTCGAAGGAGCGTTACCCAATCTACTGATGTTCCAGGTTTTTGTAAACTTAGGACCATGATTAGGGACGTAATTTTCACGAGACTCTAATCTACCAGCGACTATCTGGACTTCTTTCACAAAGAGGGTGTAATTATCTTCCGAGAGTGTCACCGTCATCAATAAGTCCGTGAGACGATCATTCAGGCCCAGGCTGAGATCCTTGATCTTGATACGTCCTTCCCAATAAATCCCTTTTGCCAAAGCTAACAAATATTCGAAATCGTTCAAGAAACTTGCGAAGGTTTGATGTTGCCCCTGCTTCATTTTCGAGAGTTTTTCCCCTACGACTCGAGTCGAAGTCTTGTCCTCAAAATTATCATTGAAATGAACTATGAATGATTCGTAGTTCCAATCACCATTCGGCCCCCTGTGGATGCCCAACAAGCGACACGACCTTCAGATTCTTGGGCAGGGTGTTTATCATGTCTACACAGACTGTTTTGTGACCACCTAGCAGGTCCCAAACAGACTCAATTTTGTTGGATAATTGCATCATATACATGTTGTAACGGCTTGTAAGCCTTAATGGTCCTGCAGCCTACGATGGTTATCGCAGTCAGTTGATCGATACAGATTTACTACCACGTGACTATTATTTTGTGACATGGGTAATGCGAATGAGAGGTTTACACCCTTGTTAACCTTCTTACGTGTGCCCCTAATGACACACCCTGGAATCACTAAATACGCGTGATAGTTTGGAAATATCTAGAATATTCTAGACATCAACGACGAGGCATACAACCTCCTCTAGTATGACCTATGATGAAGATTTACTAAGCAATGGCGAACATTCTAGAAATTATGTATAAAGTATATAAGTAGCCTATATGTTGTACTTAGATAGACAGAGAGAAAATTATAAACTACCTTTGCTTATATGATTGCCCACGCATCAATACTCGAACTGTGACATGTTATAAAGTGGCCCCCATGGTGGTGTGAGAGGCCTCCCATTTTCTTCTCGCAAGTTAATAGCATGATCAAGTGCTCCACGTGGAGGTGGCAGGTCACCAGCTCCATGGTCATCCGCAAATAAGTGAGCAAAATCTTTCACTTCGTCCGGCAGGTGACCGCGTGCTTCCTGTACTGAAAGATTTGCCTTGCCGCGTAGTGCCTTGCTTATATCTTCAAGGGAAGCCCTACAGACTGGGACAGTTTTAATCATTGAAGCCATATCTTTAGGGACAGTATATCTGGGGCGAGCTACATTTCTCAGATCCTGTCTCCAACGTTCAACACTGAAAATTGAGCCACCAAACTTTCGAAGTTCTAATCGTTGGTCCTTTGAATGAATTATCGCATCTTGATCCTCGAGCCATTTTTTCCCCAATATCAGCTGATGTGTACTGTGAGGAACGATATATAACCAAAGCTTGGGTGTTACATAACCGTCAAGATCCAATGATATATAGGTTATTGCCTCTACAGTTGGCTTTTCCGAGGCACTTTCTACAGTTTCTAACGATCTTGGTGAGATAGGAATGCGCGGCAGTTGTAGTCTTTTTGCCAATTCATCGTCAATAATACCAAAGCACAAACACCGCAACTGTCAAAAAAGTTGGCATGGCAACATGCAAAATATGAAGTAACGGCTGTTCCGGATGCGCTGACTGTAGAATTAAATGTTCCAGGCAATATCCATAAGCGCTTCCATGTCGAATTAGTAAAGCGAGCGGGCACCGATCCATTCCCCAGTCAAAAACGCGATGATGCACGAAATCCTCCTGTGATCGATAACTTAGAGGAGCCTGAATTTCTGATTGAGTCGATACTACGTGCTAGAACAGTTCGCCGCGGACGTGGAACTTCTCGACAAGCACTAGTGAAATGGGTTAGCGAGGCAAATCCAACATGGGAACCAATAGAATCTATTGAGGATACCAAGGCCTTGGACGATTTTGAAGCTCTTTACGGCTCTATAGATAAAAACGATGGGCCATCTGAGAATAGTGTTGGAGCCTTTGTTGGACCCGCTGAAAAAAATATTTTGCGCCAACGTCGAGAGCGTAAGAGAGGCAAGAAACAGTAATGGCAGGAAATTCATTGAGGTATTGCTCTTCCCATGATAAGATAGAGGAGGTGCATTGTAACGGCTTGTAAGCCTTAATGGTCCTGCAGCCTACGATGGTTATCGCAGTCAGTTGATCGATACAGATTTACTACCACGTGACTATTATTTTGTGACATGGGTAATGCGAATGAGAGGTTTACACCCTTGTTAACCTTCTTACGTGTGCCCCTAATGACACACCCTGGAATCACTAAATACGCGTGATAGTTTGGAAATATCTAGAATATTCTAGACATCAACGACGAGGCATACAACCTCCTCTAGTATGACCTATGATGAAGATTTACTAAGCAATGGCGAACATTCTAGAAATTATGTATAAAGTATATAAGTAGCCTATATGTTGTACTTAGATAGACAGAGAGAAAATTATAAACTACCTTTGCTTATATGATTGCCCACGCATCAATACTCGAACTGTGACACATGTCATATGCCTCTTTTGAACCATCCCATTCAGGCCAACAAGATGCCTTCTTAGTCCCGGTTGGTGGGGGCCTTGGGGCTGCTGGTGCATTGTTGTTACCAGTGATGCTTAGAAGGGACAAGAGTTGATTAAGCTGGTCCTGTGTAAATGAAATAGGGGCAGCTGTCAGCTGGTTAGTGCCCAAGTTGTTCATAGCGTCAGGCATCGGTATATCTCGCGTTTGTCACGGATCGCAGTATATAGGCTGAAGCAACTGTATACCTAATGGTAGTTTATATTCTATCTAAGGAAGAAATCTATGTTTGTAATTACAATTTGTATAAATGTTCAATGTCATGGTTTCTGGAATGTTCCTCAGACCACTGAAGTGTGTAGCCACAGATATAAATATACATACAGCATGCTCCACAATTCTAGAAAGCTCCATCAGGTTTAGTATTGTGGATTAGTCCCACTTATATATGTCCAAGCGCTACTACTCGCCTATGCTAGTCGGCATAGGCTACAGGGTTACTGCGGCTAAACAGCCGTCAAATTGCCCTCCCTTACGCTTTTTTTGGGGGGGGGGGGTAGTTCCCATTTTCCCTCGCCGCTTCTCTCGACGTTTTTCAGTTATTTTAGGCCCTGCTGGACCCACGAAACCTCCGATTTGCGTTTCTTCAGGACCATCATTAGTGGTAATGGGACCAAATGATTTCTCAAAATCGTCAACAGCTTTTGTATCTTTTATACAATCTATATGCTCCCAAGTAGGGTCAGCCCAGCCAGCCCATTTAACTAAAGCTTGGCGTAATTTGCCTCGACCTCGTCTTATTGTTCTGGCTCTCAAAATAGATTCCACCTCATATTCTGGACCATCTACTTCATTAACGACAGGAGGGTTTTGAGCATCATCTCGTACCTGACTGGGAAACGGATCATCCCCAGCTCGCTTTATTAAATCAACATGGAAGCGCTTATGGATGGTTCCCGGCACGCTCAGTTCAACCGTTAATGCATCTGGGACAGCTATAACCTCGTATTTCGCGTGTTGCCATGCTAGCTTTTTGGACAATTGTGGAGTCTTTACGTTTCTTAAGTCTAGCCAAACTTTGTCGCCCACTTTAAATCTCTCAGGCTGTCGCCGAAACTTATTTGCATTCCCTTCATACCGCTGTTGGGCGGACGCCATCGCTGCTTGGGCAAAGTCTTGAGCATCTCTAAGCCTTTGCACATATTTCTCTCCAGCAATTATTCCAGGGTGATGACTTTTATTTCCAGGTTCCACGACAGGCTCCGCTATAGGATCCAAGTCATAGCCATTTCTTAAGAAAAATGGGCTCATTCCTCCAATGGCTGAACTTGGTCGTGAATTCATTGCTAGTTGAGCTAACGGCAGTAACTCCATCCAGTTGTCTTGCGCATAACAGGTAAATGCCCGTAAATATTTGTAGAGCTCCTGATTAGCTCTTTCGCTAGCGTTTGACTGTGGGTGATATGCAGTTGTTAACCGTTGTTTTATCCCTGTAAGCTTGCAGAATTCTTTCCAAAAATGGCTCGTCCAGTCACTGCCCCTATCACTAGTTAAGAATCGGGGAAATCCAAAGTACCTGTAATAACGATCTATAAATAGCCCTGCACAGTATTGAGCTTCCATTGAGCTTGCTCCAAATACAAAAATATCTTTCGAAAGCCTGTCAGTGATGACCATGATATTTGAGCATCTTTTAGACAATGGAAGGTTTGTTACAAAATCGATCGTCAACTCACTTCTAATTCTGTCGGGAATTGGCAGCGGCCGTAGGAAACCTGCTTTCGACTCTCGCCAGACCGTAGTTCTTCCACATACGTCACAATTTCTGATAAATCTTCTGACTGAATCCCGCATCTTCGGCCAAAACCATCGACGTAAAAGCATACTAATCATTGTGTCCCTGCCTAGATGGCCAGCAAGGTGACTATCATGAATACGCTGCATGAGTGCAGTGCGAAGTGGCTCGTATTCTGGTACCCATATTCGATTTTCTCGACCCCTAAGGACGCCATCAGCTGCTACTGTACACTCGCTGAAATTGACCTTCATTTTGCTCGCCAGATCTGGTGGAAATCCTCTTTCGCCGGCTTGAACTGAATCGCGTGCACGTCTCCAATCTTTGTCTGCCGTTATACCTTTTACCCATAGATTCTGCAATTCTTTTTCTTCGAAAATTCCTATGGTTGCTGCTTTATCCGTATGAACAATCTCATTCATACCTCCATCGAAAGGAATTGCGACAGGGTTAGATGTAATTTGTCCTGATGAAGTATTAACTAAACTGGCAGTTATTGGAGTAAAAAGTTGCATGACCCGTCCAGCGTTCCGTTCATCACTAAGGTCCATAGGCTTATCTTGATCGCGACGTGAAAGAGCATCTGGACGTTCGCAAGCTCTTCCGGCCCTCCACTTAAGTTTGTATCTGAACTACTGTAAAAACTCGCTATATCGCGCCTGGCGCTCGCTTAGTAAACGCTTTGTTGCAAAGTAATTTAAGTTCTTATGGTCAGTCCAGATAGTAAATGGTCTCATTACAGATTGTAACTCTGCTTTCCACTCCTGCATAGAAGATACTATTGCTAACATCTCTTTATCATGAATCTGATAATTTACCTCGGCGCTAGTTAATCGCCTAGAGAAGTAGGCTTCCGGTCGCAATCTTCCTTGATCATCTACTTGTGAAAGGCAAGCACCCATGGCGTACCCTGAACAATCCGCTTCCAGTATAGTCTCCCGTTCTGGGTCCCATTGAGCTAATACTGGTTCTGAGGCGAAAATTTTCTTGAGCGTCTCAAATGCCTTATTTTCATCACGTTCCCACCGCCATGTCGTCTTATTTTTTGTTAGCTCAGTTAGCGGTGCTGCAATTTCAGAGAAATTTTTAACAAAACATCGATAAAAATTCGCAAACCCGAGGAATGATCTGACCCCCTTTACTGAGACTGGAGCCTGCCATTCAAGAATTGATTTAACTTTAGATGGGTCGACAGTAACACTCTTCCCTGCCCGTATAATGAAGCCGAGGTACTTGACTTGCTTACAAAGAAATTCACATTTATCAATATCTAGATATAGTCCGGCTTTGTCAAGCTTGGTCAAGATACTGCGCACGGTTTTCCAATGGCTTTCCTCACTTCCATCTGTATATGCCAATATATCATCTATGTAAGCCGTCGCATCTAAATCTAGGTGCTCGCGCAACTGCTCGTTTATATATCTTTGAAATGTAGCAGGTGCATTCGCTAATCCAAATGGTGTCACCAGCCACTCAAAAAGTCCTAGTCTGCATAGAAAAGCAGTCATCCATTCGTCCCCTTCTCGTATTCGAACGCGGTGGAATGCTGATTTCACATCTAACTTGGTGAACCACCTTGCTTTCGAAAGCTGCTGTAAAGTTTCTTTGAATAAGGGCAATGGGTAGCGGTCCGGAATCGTTAAGGCATTTAACCCACGATAGTCTACACAAAATCGAAGACCTCCGTTGGGTTTCTTTGCAAAAAGTACTGGAGCTGCTGCCGAGGAGCTACTTGGACGAATCCAACCCTTTTCTGAGAGATCTGTCAATGTCTTTCGCAGCACTAACAATTCTTCGCGAGACATGTTGTAGAGGGGTCCCCAGGGAGGCGATAACGGCTTTCCATTCTCGCTACGTAAGTTTATTGCGTGATCCAAAATACCTCTAGAAGGGGGTAAATCTCCAGCGCCAGCATTATCAGCAAATAGATGTGCAAAGTCTTTCACCTCTTCCGGCAAACGCTCTCGTGCTTGTTCAACTGATAGTTGTGGTTTTCCGCGCAGCGCCTTGCTTATGTCCTCAATCGAAGCCTTGCATACTGGTACTGTGTCAACCATTGATGTAATCGTGTTTACTGACGCATAGCGAGGTTGCGTTACACTTTTTAGATCTTCTCTCCATCTCTGAACACTAGATATAGTTATTCCGGCTTTTCTGAGTTCCAACTGTTGATCTTTCGAGTGTATTATAGCATCCTGCTCCTCAAGCCACTTTTTTCCCAAGATCATTTTGTGTGTGCTTTGAGGAACAACGTAGAGCCATAATTTTGAAGTAACGTGCCCATCTAAATCTAAGGAAATAAATGTGATCGAATCTATAATTGGTTTCGTGGTTGTTAACATCTCTGCAGTCTCAAGCGCCCGAGGTAAGATTTTAATTCGCGGCAAATTTAACAGGGTCGTCAGGGCATCATCAATGATGCCTGAACATAGACAACCATTGTCAATCAAAGCTTGCACCATCATAGTGTCATTTAGCAACGCATTGACTAGAAATGGTGGTGTATTCATCCTGATTTCTTGACCAGCAGCAGTATTTACTCTGATAGTTGGACTTCTAATTGGTAATTTTAAGTCTTTTCTTCCCGAGAAATTCATTTTTTGAATATCATCATCTAAGATTTCTTCATAGACATTCGGGTCGATTGGGCCAAGACCATCCCCATATGAATCCTCTTCATAAACATTCGGGTCGATTGGGCCAAGACCATCCCCATATGAATCCTCTTCATAAACATTCGGGTCGATTGGGCCAAGACCATCCCCATATGGATCCTCTTCATAAACATTCGGGTCGATTGGGCCAAGACCATCACCATACGGATCGTCTTTACCAGTACTCGTTCTGAGAGACAAACACTTTTTAAACTTCTGTGGTCTTATAGCTGGAAGTAGGGGGCACACTCTAGACATGCATCCTCTCCTCTCGCACCTGAAACAAAATCCCGCAAAACGAAGCCTTGCTAAGTCATCTTCTGATTTCCATTTTGCCCGTGAGCCCCCGCCATTTATTTCCTTGGAGGGAGGCTTCAGAAGCGCACTATTCATCTCTCCGAACTGACTGAACTGACTGAAATAATTGAAGAAGAGATAGAATATATGTCACGGATCGCAGTATATAGGCTGAAGCAACTGTATACCTAATGGTAGTTTATATTCTATCTAAGGAAGAAATCTATGTTTGTAATTACAATTTGTATAAATGTTCAATGTCATGGTTTCTGGAATGTTCCTCAGACCACTGAAGTGTGTAGCCACAGATATAAATATACATACAGCATGCTCCACAATTCTAGAAAGCTCCATCAGGTTTAGTATTGTGGATTAGTCCCACTTATATATGTCCAAGCGCTACTACTCGCCTATGCTAGTCGGCATAGGCTACAGGGTTACTGCGGCTAAACAGCCGTCACAGCGTTTCTTCGAGAAGATATGTTGATTGTGCAGACTGAAACGATCTACTCTCCGCGGATGGGGTTGATGAGCTAGACCGGGTAGGATATGTAAGTGGACTTGACTGAACAGAAACGGCGGGTGAAGGTACTCTAATCGTGTTCATAAAATAAACAAAATTGATACACCTAGGAGCGGTCCAGTTGATGACATGCACCAGAAGATTAAAATTTATTTATTTATTTATTTATTTATTTATTTATTTATTTATTTATTTATTTATTTATTTATTTATTTATTTATTTATTTATTTATTTATTTATTTATTTATTTATTTATTTATTTATTTATTTATTTATTTATTTATTTATTTATTTATTTATTTATTTATTTATTTATTTATTTATTTATTTATTTATTTATTTATTTATTTATTTATTTATTTATTTATTTATTTATTTATTTATTTATTTATTTATTTATTTATTTATTTATTTATTTATTTATTTATTTATTTATTTGTTGTTTATTTATTTATTTATTTATTTATTTATTTATTTATTTATTTATTTATTTATTTATTTATTTATTTATTTATTTATTTATTTATTTATTTATTTATTTATTTATTTATTTATTTATTTATTTATTTATTTATTTATTTATTTATTTATTTATTTATTTATTTATTTATTTATTTATTTATTTATTTATTTATTTATTTATTTATTTATTTATTTATTTATTTATTTATTTATTTATTTATTTATTTATTTATTTATTTATTTATTTATTTATTTATTTATTTATTTATTTATTTATTTATTTATTTATTTATTTATTTATTTATTTATTTATTTATTTATTTATTTATTTATTTATTTATTTATTTATTTATTTATTTATTTATTTATTTATTTATTTATTTATTTATTTATTTATTTATTTATTTATTTATTTATTTATAAGGTCTACCGGGCCCAAGTTACAACTAAAGCCCCATCCCTGAGGGGACATGATGATTGCAATATAAAATACAGAAAATTAAGTGCATTGGCATAGAGGCCATGAAAAGACACAAAGATACTGCGAGCGCTATGCAGCGGATTTCTCACATGACTATATTAAATGGAACGAATTGGACAGATTTCTGACAGAAAACTGGCCTTCTCCAATATGGTAGCGAAACGTTTGGCTCCATGGGAGGTGCCGAGGAGAAAATCAAGTGAGCCCGGACTTCGTCGGTGACTAGCCAAAGCCAGTCTTTCTCGCACGAGGGGGCAGAAAACTAAGTGTGTAATTGACTTGCTAGCCCCGCAGGAACAAGTCAGAAGGGCATCTTTGTGATGAAACCTTTCGTGATAGGCCCGAAAGTCACCGTGTCCGGTGCGACATTGGATTAAATATCCGAGATAACGGCGAGGGAGTCGTAGTTCCTCGGGAGGCTTCTTGGGAAATGGCATCCCCAACTCACCATAGGTAGAGGGAGCATGAGACTGCCACCAAGCTGTGGTCAAGTCCCATATTTGCCTTTGAATCTTTGCGCGGACTCCGGCAAGGGATGTGGCAGGGGGAGCTGGTTGGCGAGCAGCCTCTCCAGCCAGCTTGTCGGCTCGCTCATTACCTGGAATTCCCATGTGACCTGGAGACCACATTACTTGGACTCTACCAGGAGATGCGATAGGTAGGATTCTTCTCGTAGACCAGCGAGATGCGAGGTCCCGAAACTCTAAAATTTCCTTTGGCGAGGACTTGGAGGGCGAAGAATCGAGAAGACGGTGTGCAGCCTCTTGGTTGTCGATGATTACATGAATATTGGTAGCAAGATGTGTTGAAGGAGCTGCCGTGGCAGCCCTAAGCCCTGCGAGGGCGCCTATGATCTCGGAGTCATAGACCTCAAAGTCGGGCCCTAAGGGCACTTTCACTTCATCTATCGTGATATCTCTGTGGAGAACGACGGCACCTGCTCCAGCAGAACCATCTTTCTGTTTTGAGCCGCCCGAGAAGACAAGAATATCCCATGGTGGCAGCTCCCTAATGCGCTCCCAAAATCCCTGAGCAGAGAAGTCTGCTCGAGATTGATTAAGAAGTGTTTTGTAGGAAGGAGGTAAAAGCTTGGGCCGAGGGATGGGAGGAACGAGCTTTATTTTTTCGGTTAGGCGACTGTGTGCGCGGGAGACGATAGACCTTTCAGCTAAAGGATGAAAACAGTCCACGGCCGCTATTCTGAGATCAGAGCGGAGGCGTATCTCCTCAAGTAGGATATAAGCAGGCTTGAGCCACACCTCTCTTAGAATTGCCGACGTAGGGGTGGTCTTGTATACCGGTAGAATTGCTCGAGCCAGGGTGACTAGAGCTCGGGAGATCATGTCTACCAGGTGTTGAGATCGGGTAGAAGTTGGACGTCCTCGGCAGAGATATGTGTGACCGCGCCACCAGACCTCTGCGCCGTAAAAAAGAACTGGTAGCGCCGCAGCCAGTGCAGCAGTGCGGAGGAAGGCAGTGGGTACGTCACGATGGGTGTTGCCAAGCTGACGTATATGGGCACTGATTCGTTGTGTCCTTGCACACCATTCTTGAACGTGTTCTTTGAAGGAAAGCTTGGTGTCAAGGAGGACACCAAGCCACTTTACGGATTAGCTAGCATCCCTTGAGACGCCGTTAATTGTCAGAGTGGGAGGGAGCTGACGAGATCTGTGAAGATGTAGGATCTCCATCTTGTTTTCAGCCAACGAGAGACCATTCTGATTGCACCACTGGGTGACCGTCTCAACCCTGGCTGCAGTCAGGCGAGAAGATTCGACGAGAGTTTTTGCCACCGAGAGGATCGCCACGTCATCAACGTATCCAAATGTAGGAAAGCGGTGTTTAAATAGAGGCTCGAGGAACAGCAGGAACAGTATGGGTGAAGCTGGGGATCCTTGGGGCAAGCCATGTGGAATGTCTAAGAATTCACCAACAAAATCATCTACTCGGAGGCGAGCTTTCCTGCCTGAAGCAAAAGAAGCAGCCCAATTTACATATGGAATAGGCCATCCCTGTTCGCGCAAGCGGGCAGAGAGACGACCAGGCTGAATGCTGTCGAAAGCGCATTCTACGTCGAGAGTAGCAAGAGTGCATACTTACTTCGCGTCCCACGCCTTCTCGACATCGTGGACAAGACTCTCTACGAGGTCCATGCCTGATCTTCCAGGTAGAGCTCCAAGTTGTGTAGGGGATATAATGCGGCTTGATAAAGCCCAGAAAGCGAAGCGTCTTGCCAATATGCGTTCCAGCCCTTTTCCCAGAACTGGGAGGAGTGAAATTGGACGCCAATTCGAAGGGTTAGTAAGATCATCCTTGTGAGGTTTAGGTATAACCACGACTTCAGCGCGGCGAAAAATACTTGGATGATGACCGTATACCAGGCAGAGACTGTATAAGTGTACGATCCATGTGCGCCATGCTGTAGAAGATTAAAATATGATGATACAGAATTTATGTAGTAGGATTGATCACGTTAGCTATTCGCACAGGTGAATCCAAAAATGAAGTTTATATTCTGTATAACGAAAGAACAAAAAGAACTCTACGCAATCAACCTTACACTGAGAGTTACGTAAGTCATTTTCACGTGACTATCCGTTCAGATTACGTAAACAATCCTCACAAACAGAATCGGATAATTCCGATACTAACCACACAAGGCAGAAGCCCGTAACACATCCTTGTTGAAGTTCGTAACCTCATCTCGTTAAGGGTAACTAGCTAGTTGTGCTTGACCAACAACTTTCATAATTTCTCAGGGAAAAATGAATAATCTTTTTGAAAAATACGTATCTTCCGTATGTGTCTATATGTTCCCACGTGGCGCCAATTTAAGATAATTAAAATAATTTATTGTCTAAATGGATTGCCGCTGTAACATGTAAGCGCAAGATCCATGCCAACTTTTTGAATAGTAGTGGTGTCTCCACATCTTTAAGCTTCAGCCGAACAAGATCATCCTTGTCAAAGCGCTCTTATGGCTGTCGTTTTTGATGAGTTGAAGCCTTCATCCGTTGTTGAGCGAAATTTACGGCGGCCTGCGCGTACTCCTGTTCATCTGATAACCGTGGTACGAATGATTGCGCTCTTTTCTCAGTAGTTGAAAGTTTCTTGATTGGTGGTAGAATTTTTTGAGTGGGCTCGGCATGATATTCATGGGTTAGGAAAAAAGGACGGAGACCAGTTACTATGTCTCTGTTGTTTAGAGCCAACATGACTGAGGGAAGTATCGATGGCCATTAGTATTGGTCGTACGATATAAAAGATCTAAGTTACGCTAAGACTTCTTGGTTCATTCTCTCTACACTCCCATCTTTTTTGGGATGAAATATTGTAGAAAGATGTTGCTCGATGTTGGTGAATTTACAGAAGTGTTGAAGGATTTAGATCTTGTATATATTCGCTACATCAATAAGGGCTAATCATTAGGAATATATATACAGATGTCTTTCCTATCCTTCATACCATGACAAACACATCCGAATCACGTATGAAGGATGACAAAAACCTTTGTGTATTATGATTATGAGAAGAAGGACATGCTCACAGTAGGTATGAAGTATGACTGGTGCACTTGCTGTTACTATTCTGGAAAGATAATAATATGTATTCAAGGCTTGAACTCCTTTTGTCTACACTATCTAGTCTGAGGCCGAATACCTCATTATATACTTGAGTTCTACATACATCTATCCTCCAAATCCATGTCTCTAGAACATTCCAGTTCTCTTTGATACCAGCATTCTAGAAGATTCCTCCCATAACTACATGTATCTAGAATGTTCCTGGATATCATGCATAAAGCTATTTAATGTTATGCATAAATTATGTATGTATAACATATGACATCATTATTCTGATATCATAACATTGTGTCATCAACCTGAACACAAGTGCAAGTGACCCGGCTAGTCATATCCATCATACTATTCATAACCGAGTAACCCGAATAGTCATATCCGTTATACTAGTCACAGCCGTTGTATGTAGGGATAGTCCCTTGAGTTTTGTCGTAGGGGCCAATAACTCCAACAAGAGATATGCCGAGAAATCTCCGACTCGATTTAATGCTTTATCGAAATTAAGAAACAATGAGAAACCATGAAATCGGTAGTGACATTGTAAGAATCGTTCTACGCAACTCTGTTGCGAATAGCGACATTAGAGATGTGCGAGGTCCATGAATAGGCGAGGATGATCTGTGTGGACGGGTGCATCAAGGCATGAGGACTGAGTCGCGTAATTTGAGTCGCCTAGACTAGATCAGATAATACTAGTCAGGTGACACGAGTCGTGTGAGGCAGACATTCCCTTGGTCGTAATAGATTAAGTAGTATTCATGAATTGACTGACTAGACAATGGTAGATTGGTGCAGTACTTAAAGATAGTTGAGAGAAGGATATGTGTTGGTACAACTCAATCACATGACACTGGTCACATGACCAGTTCCGAGTTATATCTAGATAGCTAGCCACCTGTATTTAGAAGGGATATATTTTTCCACGACAACATCTTATCATAGCTTTACTTACTCGAGTTTAGACGTGATATCACCCTGTAAGACCTACAATATGACAAGTATTGCTTTATGTATATAAGTAGGACGTCTTACCTTCATAGAAAAAGGGACGAGTCAAATCTATATACAACCAGGTATCCATAAGTAAAGCAACATAATATAGATTACACACCTCTATCTATTCTCATTCATTCCTCACCTTAAGAAATCATACATTATACTCGCAAGTCAGAACATTGCATCTACTCCTTCTCATAACTAAAACAAACTCTCCGCTGACATTGAACTCATCGCCTCCAGGGTACAAATTTTGAGTAGTCGAGTAGTAATCACCATGGGAAATTGAAGATCGTCCTTAGACTTTGCTGGTAAGTGTGTCAAGAAGTCTATGGATAATTTTGAATGGAATCGATCAGAGATTGGCAATGGCAAGAGCAACCCGCCTTTTCTCTCTCTCCACAAATGTGATTGTCCACAAACATCGCAATCTATACAAATTGTTCTTACCATTGCTGAAGCACCTGTCGAGAAAAAATTTTTCGAAAAAATAACATATGTACTGTCTCGTGCAAGATGCCCTGTAATATAAGAATCGTGTGTTTTTTGTGTTAATGCTGTCTGCAGAGGTCCCCAGTTTGAAATCCAGACTCGCTTACGAAAACGCATGACACCTCTTTTATTAAAATCATATTATGAAATTGTTAATTTAAGATTCAGTCCGTTAAGGAAACCTGCTCTCGGGTAGGTAGAGTTTTATACATGAGTTTAAAGCTAGAGCCTTCGGTGCGACCTCGATCCCGGAGTAGCTGCAATTCTAAATCTTGAAAAAAGATATTACCCTTTGGGACTTCATACAGGGAGTTCATTGAGTCAATAATTATTGAGCCTATTGGCATCGGCGAAATCTGAGCCATATCAAAATTAGCTTCATTGGATTCGTTATGTACCCAGAAACCTTAAATCAGCCTCATTTCTCGAGATAATCATCGTTCGTCCTGGGTAGCCGGCATATCCTGTTCTCTTTGAGAAAGTGCATCTGGCCTTTCTGAAGTTTTCCTACTCTTAATTTAAGTTTAACGTTATATTAGCACAGAGTATGACTCCATCAAATTTGACACTCCGATAATTTTCTTGTGATTATAAAATTTTCCAGGCTTTTATGATCAGATAGTGCTATGAATCGGTGTTTCAACCCCATCAGCTCTCCTCGCCATTCTTTATGGGCCATCACATCAGCAAGCAACTCTTTGTCATAAATTTCATAGTTGCATTCGACTGGTGACAAGTTTCTCGGGTAATAAGCTACAGGTCGCAGGACGTTCATGTCGTCGCGATGGGATAAGCAAGCCCCCATGGCGTATTAAAAGAAATCAGCTTCAACTACTGTATCATTATCAGGGTCATAAATAGCCAACACAGGAGCTGCAATAAACAGATCTCTAACATAATTGAAGTACCTTTGTTGATCTTCCGTTCATGAAATAGCGCGATCTTTTGTTACGGGCTGCGCCTTTCTTTGTTCTGATTAGTCACTCGGGAATATTGCACATCATAGGTCATGTGATGGGAGCTATGGTTCGAAACAGATCAGGGATTGTGTTGGTATTGTGTTAGTAGGGCTACCTAGTACCAGCAGTCTCCACAGCGAGTTTCGGATGGAAACAACTCACGTCAGACTCATGAGACATTGCGAAGAGAGAATTCATTCTGAAGATTATCTGGCATCTCGGGGTATGGTCGTGCGAAGGAGATCATGCACATATTATAAATTCCTCCTCGATACACATTTGCAGACCATATAGAAAATAGACAGTATTTGGCCACCATTCCTTTTTGTTACGTTATTTTGGTGACTGCCCTTCACATTTGGATGCACAAGACAAGTGTAGCTACGGCAATCTTAAACCCCTAAATCATTTCATTTACTACAGGCTCCCCAGAAGACGGGTCCCCCGCTCTCCCCATAACGATATTGACGTATTCCATTCCTTAACTGTCTCTCGTATCGGCACGCGCAAGGTGGTCAAATGGCCCAAAGACATCAAATTTTACAGTAGATTTGCCCCAAATTTGACTCTTTATCCCTGATAGTGCCTTGTCTTAATCTGTAACCCCCCGTTTCACTGCCATTCGTACATCCAAATGCTCGAATTGTCGATATTTTCCGATTCATAAGTTTCTCGAAGTAGTCACACTGTTGGGCAGATATTTGTTCCCTCTGGTTTCTGCACGTAGTTTTATAAGACTCATCTTCTTCGGTGGAGGATATTGAGTCATCTGTTCTCCGAAGCAGAAAGCCTTGGCGTCTTGTATCCTGGTCGGGATTTGATTTTAATTTAAGCCAAGGCTCGACTAGTTTAAACGTAAATTATTAAGCATACAAACATACAGTCGTCCCTCTCTAACTCGATAATGGGTCCCGGTATAAGTGTTGAAAATATTCATAGAAATTCAACCATTTACATTTGCAATACTTACCCCTGCACCCAAAATGACTTAAAACGGTAAGTGTTGCAAATATAAAAGTCCAAGTTACAATGAATATTTTCAACACTTATACCGTGACCCACTATCGAGTTAGAGAGGGACGTCTGTATATTTATATGTACGCGCTAGATAGGAAGGACTGGGCCTCGTTGTAATTGCTGGATCCCTATGGTAGCCGCCACGTAAGGTAGCTTTATTCTAGGCTGAGCTAACTAGTATGCCGTCACGTAGATCACGTACTATGCGCAGACACGGCGCAAATTTATTAAAAAAAATCTTCATGCTTCAAGGTATTACAATAACCTCTTTACAGAAGAATGTGAATTATTTTGTGGCATTTTGTACGTGCAATGACCGTAGCACTCGTCCGCTCAAATTATTTTGCAACAACGCTCAAAAACTCCTGAGCCAACATGAAATAAACATGGTGTTAATGAGATTCATTTCTCTCGTAAGCCAGCCGATGTCAATACAAGTTTTCAAGTCTTTCGAGACGAACATGATTTTACACGGGATACAAATATTTTCATGCCCAAAATCACAATATCCATCGGTGAATTTCAGACAGAACTGCCCGAGAAAATGTTAATCAACGAAGCCGAAGCTTTCAAATTTGACATCTGGTCGAATTCCAAGAGGAAAAAGACGTTATCAGACAGTCAAAATACTTAATGTTCGAACATTGAGGCGATCATAAAGGCTCAGTTTGTGGCAAAGGTAACCTCGGCTGTTGAAGCAAATAGCATATCACAGCGAGGAGAGAAAGGTCGGAGAAAGGCTGAAACAATTGCAGATCAAGGATGGACCTATTCTTTCGAGGAGTATCTATTTGAATTTGGAGTGTAGGCCATTGATTTAGTGCTAGAATAAACTTCATTGACTTGATGTTACTTTTTCTCCTGTTTCGGAATGTGGTTGTCTTGGATTATGGTAAGCCGAATTTTACGCGAAAAAAATTCGAATACGAGAGTTTTCCTGAGGTTAAGCTGAGTATCCTGACGAGTCCATAAAAATACCCCATTGTTGTTCGTGCTATGGCAACTATATGTAGTTGCATACAATTTAATGAGTTCAAAAGAATCTTGGCTTTGGTCTCACAAGAGACGATGCCAAACATTGCTAGGAACGTGGCATATTGTCATACTATTTGCTGTTTCGACGTGATGCGCGGCACGATAAAGCTGGCAAGTTGTTGATTCTAGATGATTTGATTTGATTTGATATTTTTAACGTGACCGGGCACAAGCCCTGCACCCAGGGGGTATGGCACGGGTAGGCCAGATCTACATACATGAAATCTTCGCTACCTACATGAGTGATAATAAAGTAGAAATGCAAGTGAATTCACTATTTCTAAGGAGTTAGTGCCCTGCACAACACCCTAGTCCTCGCGCCGTATAAGTGGGGGCGCATAAGAGATATTACAGATGAGCATTCGCACCCCTGTTCAAAATCCAATTCAAGACTTCAGGTCTTACCGTAACACTTCGTTACAGTCAAAAAACGCCAGAATATCTGCCATCCTTCTTGCCCAATCATCTCCCTTATCCTAGGTCGTGGTTCCTTCGCTTCCGTCCTCCATTTCTGTAAAGACGGTCGACATTCCGCTAAATGCCATGGTCGTTTCTCTCGTCCGCATTTGCATAAAATTTCCGCGTTTTGATGTTTGAAGCGTCTGTGATAGCTTGCAAAATCGCCATGCCCTGTCCTTGCTTGATTCTAGATGATGATGATGATGATTTTATTTAACGTCTGGGGTGATAATCATGTGCCCCAGAACACGTGATATCTATCCCGTTCGGGACAAAGGACGCTAGAGCCGAAGCCCTAGAGTTTGGGACTTATCTAAGTCTAAGAGTAAATACATTGCTGTGCCGCGTTATATGAAACTGTAGACAGTCGTTGATTCTAGAGTATGCATGTAGTATTACTCAGACTGTCCGTATCACATGATCTTTAATTTTTAAGGTGATAAATGTGATGATGATTCTCATCTCTTTCGCGCGAGTATCATCATAAAGCCCTCTTATTCAACGATATCATCATCTTTACGCATATCAAATGAAGTAACTTGAACGTCCACAGGGCTATCGGGTCGAATAAGTCGTATACTTATGAGAGGTGAGAAGGGTGTCCGAAGAGGGGATCAGTATCCAATTCCAGAGGGGAATCTGGTGATGTAGGTACACGTTTGCATAGTTTGTAATGAAATTTTGGGTGAGATCGAAAACACATTCGTAAAATACAGTATGGCAGCCACGATAAAAATCGATTTTTCAATTCGTGTCGTTCAAAGACAAGAGCAACCTGACATCTGGTTGTTTCGACGAGGAGAAAGTTTTCGACTTTTTTTTGCCCCTTTTCAAATTGCTACATTAATATTCAATAACCTTAATATCTGTTGTTTTAAGCCCAAGAGAAAACTTGGGCCTGCTTGGTAAACTCACTTTTACTGATCCTTCTCAACAATAGAGGAAAATAGTAGAAGTTTGGTAATTTACGAAAATCGTGATTTTCTATGCGTTGATTGAAAAGCTTAGGATATCCGCTATATAACATTCTGTTGGCAGATGAAAATTTTCCTCGCAATAAATCACAAATCTTGTCTCTAGTTCTATTGATAATGAAGGTGGTGTATGGGATAGAATTTTGACATATGTATTCTTTTCTATATATATCCCGTTTATTCTGAATACTTGATGATAATCCAGAAAATATCTGTGGATTAACGCTGGCGCTGGACAAGGCCAGGACGATGAAGGCAAGCACGGCGGCAGTGAGAATGGTTCGCATTTTTGCAACAGATGATCGATTTAGAAAATATGTGTCGGAGCATCACGATGACTTATATCACTCTGGGATTCGTACCATGTCGATTTGGAGCATCCTCCTAATTGGATCAGCGTGGACTAGCGAGTATTCAAAGTAATTAGTTATCTGATCCTCGTGATGCCAAATTTCCATTGTTACCCTAGTTAAATGCCCAAACGAGACTAGCGCGTTTCAGTTATTTCGAAGCTGATACCGGAGGGCAGAGTGTAGGATGAAACAGAGCGTAACAAGAAGTAGATATGAGTCTCGGTCAGGTACCGGTAAACAAAGGGGGGGTTTAGAGTAGGTTGCATAGAACTGACCAGAGACGGGCCATGAAACGGCAAAGGGTTAGCAGAAGTCTGGAGCCTGACAGACACTCATGGAGGAACTATATATTGAGATCTGGTATCTCAGGGTTGGGGACATCTCGTGTTAACCTGAGGGTCCAGTTTTGTTATTCAGTTACCGTCAGTTTAGTACGGTCATATCATTATCTTTAGGGCCTAGAGTGCCTAGTCAATTTTATATCTTATTCCCTCAATTATTTATCTACCCTCTCCTTAGGGTAGTAATTTTGCGGTGGGGAAATATGGGTCTGCATGTCGCTTCAGGGGTTATACCCCTACTAGTCTCATGATCTGCAAATGTGTTTTATTTTGGCCTTAGTTATCGGGTCATTATCTGCATAATTCGATTTCTCCTCAAAGACATAATTCCCTTCCTTCACACATCTCTATTCTTCACACACTCAACGGCTTGTTTAACTATTATCGTTATTATTGATACTGTCATCATCAAGCGAGAGACTTGATGCTTTAATCTATTTAATATTACATCATATTATCACGATTAGCTATTGGGTATTAGGTATCCTCAGCTTTTTTAAATAAACTTTCTCCTTACCTCAGCCAAGGTATTTAATTCGGAAGACAGTGACTTAAATAGCTACTAAATTTACATCAGACATGGAATCATCACGGCCGCCTCAATCTCCACCTTCGACTCCTAGACGCAAACACTTGTCAAGAGACCAATGCCTGCAAGTAAGTGTAAATTTAGGGAAGAATTTGACTGATCTTTAGCTAATACTTTAGATAATGGCTCTCTATGAACGCGGTAAAAACCAATCCCAAATTGCGGCACAACTTGGGATTTATAGGAGACAGGTTTATTATTTGCTACGCCGCGGCTCTGTCACACTGAAAAAGAGGAAAGGTCGTCCACCGAAACTCTCAACTGAGGGAGTCGACAGAATTGAGAAGTTCATTAATGAATTTTATGAAAATCGAAGGATAAGTTACATGGAACTTGCTTTGGGGCCTTTCAGTCACCTGGATACCAGCGAGCGCGTCATCCAAAGCGAATTACAGAAGAGGGGTTGCAGGCGTCATCCTGCTCACAACAAGCCTCCAGTCTCCGAATTAACTAGAAGGAGGCGCAGAGAATGGGCTTCAGCTCACATTGACTGGACCGTATAAAACTGGAGATTGATTCTTTGGACGGACGAAACCTGGGTTGAAGACGTTCAACACACTAGGGACTGGATCACAAGGATGGTTAGTACAATGCTTTTTGGTTTGAAAGACTTTCTCTCTCAAATAAGTTGACATAGACCAACCAGGAATTTTATATCACGTGTGTTGGTGATAAGATAAGAAAGAAAAACGGTTGGATGTTCTGGGGATCCTTTGCAGGGTCAGAGAAAGGTCCTAGCTTGTTCTGGGAAAAAGAGTGAAAGACTATCGACTCCGAAAAGTATTGCTCTATGATGGTACCTTTAATTGACGGTATAGTCTCGATGAGACCTTGGCGCTTTGTGATGCAGGATAATGCTCTTGCTCACGCTTCTGAAAGAACGATAAAAGAGTTTCGGGAGAAACACATAGATCCTATCGACTGGCCACCCTATTCGCCAGATTTCAATCCGATTGAAGCAGTTTGGGATGATATGAAAGATTATGTCCAAGAGAGATATCCGAGCCTGGGTCGGGGGAAGCAGCGTACCCTCGACGAGTTGCGGACTATCGTACAAGACGCAAGGAATTCTGTGCCTGATGAATATCTTGATGATCTGATAGAAAGTATGCCGAAAAGGTGTCGAGCCGTGTTGGAAGCTGATGGGAGACCAACTAAATATTGATTCTCAGTAATTTCTAAACTAGTCCTTGACAGTTGTCTGCTTTTGCTTGTGTCTTCATGTAAATTTGGAGTCAAATTTTCTTTTTCATGGATTTGGTAGTCAGGTAGATAAATTTAGCATCAATGCACAATTTTATACAGTCAAACATTATACAAATTGAGCTTAGCGGCAAGGAAGACCCATTTCAAAATTCTTCTGTCAGAAAATTGTCATGCGAAAAGTTTGAGGAAATTTCATGAACTTTCATAAATACAGGGGCTAAACTCTATTTGTTTAAAGACCGTACCAAATTAGGTTTAGCAGACCCTTACAAAACCCCTGTCTTGGACCCACTGCAAAATTACTACCCTAAGGGTAGGGTATACCGAGAATTTGGCCTCTAACCAAAAGTAGGAAACTAGATTTTAAAAGCATGAGGGAATCCTTGCGCCTCTCTTTCTGTTGTCGATAATAGAATGCTATTAAAAGATAGAATGCGATTAAAAGATTAGGTCGTGGCCCTGCGGCCCTGCGCTTCGCTCCGGGGCAGGGTTCCTCGCGTTGCTTCGGAAGTGGGCTGTTGACTATGGCTGGTAAAATTGTTCAGTTGTGATATAAGTTGTGGGAACAGGTCTATGAGATGGGTAGTTTCTTGGTCATATGGAGCGGGGAGAAAAATTGATTGTTAGGAATTACGGTTGGCTGATTGATACGGATGGTTTGGAAGGGCAGATGTTGGTTTTTTAAACTTCGGTTGTTGGCGTGATTCACATTGAAAGATTGAAATGATGTTGGTTATTTTAAATTACGATAGTCGGCGTGGTTCACATGCAATGGAAGGAAATATGTTGCCCTAGTAAGAGTCAGATGAGAAGCGTGGAGTATATAGCTTCCATCTAGTACTTCGGGAAGGCGTGTAGTTTTTTCGAGCCAGATTTAAGTAAAAGTTGGTTTACTTTCAAGATGAGGAAGGGCACAGATGAGTGTTTATGGTCCGTCCGAAAACATTTATATGGAGAATCGGTTAGTTAATTTAGTAACCCGAAGATGTCGAATGAAGAGAATGGCTTCAATACGGTCGTACTATGATCATGAGGGCCGTTAGTTCATCTCCATCATAGGTAGTTAGGATACGTGACAAAGATAATGTCCGGGTCGGTTATAACCAAGGGTCGGCCTGTGTGTCTGTAGCAGATGCACAAAGAGGAAATATGTTAGCCTGATTTATGTCAGAGTGGATTAATAAAACGTGGGAAGTCTACGATGTTAAAGGTGATTGGAGAGGACCGGTTGTGGATAGAGTACTTGGTCTGCAGCAACAATACGGGAATGTGCCGATAGTGTCTTGATACGTCATTTACATCCTCAAATAGGTGATATTCCATGGATTTAACAATATTTAGGCAAATGGCAGTTTTGTTGTTCGTCGTAATCTTCTGTTAGTTGTGACAGCTGATAAGCCGATATGTACCTGTAGCCTATGATGATTATGACAGGCGAACTGTGCATAGGATCAGCATAGGTGGGGCTCTATACAGCCCTATTCTCTAATGCAATCTTCCCCGCTAGCGATCGGCAGATGCATATATTTAGTTTAGCTCAGATGGAACATTCTCGAAGATTGATATCGTCTAACTATCTATTGTGGAAGTCGAGAGAATGTTCGGGAATAGGTAGCTAGAAGAACAGGTAGGAGGCAGGGCGTATAAGTGGTTGTTGTCAGACATAGTTGTTCGTACCTCCTTTATAGATAAATATAAACTACTTTACGATATACAGTGCTTCTGCCTCTATATCCCGAACCGTGACATTAGTAGTGAATTGTTATAGCCTTCTTCTGGAAATTATGTAGCAATGGTATGTCTTGTTACACTTTTGATTGATGTTCTTTTACATATGTCTCCTGAGGAAGGTAAGCGTGACAATATGATTGTTTATTCTGAGGACATTGTCTCTTTCCATGTGTGAATCGACGAGTCCGTCTGTTTCTCTCCATGGGTTTGTATCGAGTATGAGTTGAAATAGCGTGGACGTTAATTTTTGCTTAGATTTTGCTAAGGTACTTGTCTCTGTCAATATTGTCTGTAATGACGATGTTTTTCTTTCTAATAGAGAAATATTTCTATATAGCGTGAATGAGCTGTCTGTATAGTTTGGAAGTTCTTCTCTAGGTATGTCGATGAGAGATATTAGCTTGTAAAACATACACGTAGCCGGTGGTGGATTTATGTTTCACAACGAGAAAACTCAGACGCATTAAATTCGTCGAGACAGATTCATTTTATTGACTGTATGTGGTGTGTTGCCTATCAATGTGTTATTTATATGTTTATTTCAAAGTATACAAACGTAGCTGTTATTTGTTGAACATTTTGTGGTATAGGTTTGCAACACGATGTGTTTGTGTGGAACTAAGATGGTTGTGAGAAGTAAGGTGAATGTGAGGAATAGAATAGAAGATGAGAAATAATATAGTTTGTGCGGATGCCGACTTGATAGCGGCGAAAAGGAAGCCAACTTTTTAAAATAACGATCACACGCAGTGGGTAAAAGGTCAAGGGAGCAGGATAAATTGTATGACTATAAGATTACTATTCTACAAAGAAGGATTCTTCCTAGTTATGTTACTTAAGCGAGAGGTAGATATACAGCGCTAAGGTGTTATGGCCAACAACATTAATATTACTATTTTAACACAACTCTATCATTACACAAGAATTTTCAAATACAGTAAAACTTCTGTAAGGCGATAGTGGATCCCGATTTAATTATTGAAAAGATTCATTTCAATTTTGCCGTGTATATTTGCCATACTTATCCCTGTTCGCAAATCTACCTGCATGGATAAGTATCGCAAATATACACAGCAAAATTGAAATGAATCTTTTCAATAATTAAATCGGGATCCACTATCGCCTTACAGAAGTTTTACTGTAGTACAAACGAAAAAAATATATTAAAAAAGTTTCATGATCATTTTGCTTAGTAATATATAATTCATAAAAAAAAATAAGGTACATTTGATTTGATTTCAATTAACCCGTTCAGGAAACCCAATGGCCCATGCAGGTGTCTAACTATTATATATACACAGGAGGAAACCTCGCGGTAAAAACCCCCCAAAACTGCAATCTGGTATCTTTCTGGCTTTCAGTTTACCTTCAAGAAGTGCGTTACACTGTACGTCCAGTGTGTGATCCGTCTCACCCCTTCCCTGCTCTGCACATCATTTCCCGCATTGTCGCCTCGACTTGACTGACAAGTCGAAACTGTTCTAGGTATCCTTCGTCTAATATCCACTTCGTGATTCTTGCCACATCTTCCGGGCTCTGAATCATGGCCTGATAGGACCTATCTTTTGCTTTTCGCAGGAAATCCCCTCGTCCCCTCGCCCACTGCGGACACGTCATGACCATATGCCTGACGTTCTGTGTCGGATACCCACACTGGCACTTTGGGCTATCGACTCCAGGTACTTTTCTTCTGTACAGATAAGAAGTGAGCCCGATATGCTCGCTTCTTATCTGTATGGCGATACTACTTTGGGCCCTGCTAAGGTTCTGGTGGATTTGAACTGGTGCTTCCCTGTAGTTCATTGTGAATCTGCCTGTTTTTTTATCCATGGTAATATTCGCTGCTTTCCAAGTCTCTGGGTTCGCTGGTGTCGAGTGTCCAGAGTTCTTCTGATGTGTCCAAGAATGTTTCCATTCCTGGAATGCTGCAATCTTTACAGCCGTCTTTTGTCGCCCAGTTTGCTCTTCCCTTCCGCAGATTCGAATCCATTCGGCCACATCATCGCTTCTGTTCATGTCGTGAATCTCCTCTCTCCCTCGGACGGGCAGCTTGATTCGATTACACGCCGAAGTAATTGTCCTTCGAACAGGTAGCTTGTCTGATAGTCCGGCGTGTTGGACCCTCCTTTGCTTCAGGTAGAGCTCTATTGGGAGCACCGATGCCTCGTGCTCCAGTACTCTACTGCTGGTAGAGTTATATGCCCCTGTAACTAGCTTTAAGCATTTCCTCTGAATACTTCGAAGGGGTTTAACTATCCTTTCAGGGATTTTACCCCCTGGCCCGGCCTCGGCCCAAATCTGGGACCCATATGTGAGGGCCGGTCTCACTAACGTGCTGTACAATAGCTTTGACTTCTTAAATGTCGCTCCCCAGGTAGACTGTGCCAATCTGCTAATTGACTGTGTCTGGGTATGCGACTTTTGCACTACTTTCTTTATGTGGGCGCCCCAGTTTAACTTGGGGTCGAAAAAAATTCCCAGAACTCGGAGAGAAGACTGTGGAGAAGTTAGATGTCCCTGGATACTTACAGTTGCTTCGAGATTGTGGCGTTTTCTTGCACGAGTGAAGTGCATCAACTGGTAAATAAGGTACATTATTAGTAGTAATATACAGTCGTCCCTCTCTAACTCGATAGTGGGTCCCGGTATAAGTGTTGAAAATATTCACCTAGTTTCAACCATTAATATTTGCAATACTTACCCCTGCATCCAAAATCACCTGTAAGGGTAAGTGTTGCAAATATAAAAGTTCAAGTTACAATGAATATTTTTAACACTTACACCAGGACCCACTATCGAGTTAGAGAGTGTAAGAATATAGAATAATATTAGCCGAAAATCATTATAATTAGAGCTACAATAAGAACACTCAAGAACACAAATAATACATAAATTATGAATATACACAAACAATACACAAATTATGAATATACACAAATAATACATAAATTATGAATATACACAAATAATACATAAATTATGAATATACACAAATAATACATAAATTATGAATATACACAAATAATACATAAATTATGAATATACACAAATAACACAAATATAGATTATATACATAAATTATACATGCTTATAAATTATACATTTTTTTTATACATAAAATATACATAAATATACAAATTATACAGCTGAATAGATTGGGTATAAATAAATAAATTATTATTACAAGGGCTAACAAGACTAAGATCGGCAAACGTATGATGCAGATCAATAATATTAAAATTAATAGTACAAGACTAGGTCCTGGCCCTGCGGCCCTGCGCTTCGCTCCGGGGCAGGGTTCCTCGCGTCGCTTCGGAAGTGGGACTTGAACTATGGCTGGTAATATATTTCAGATGGGATGTAGGCTGTGGATTTAGAGTCTATGGAGATAATTTCAGGTTGCAATAGGTTTACAGGTGTTAGTTTCCTACGGGACACACGTTTGGAATTCAAGTTGGGCTAAAACACTTGAAGAAGTTTAGCAATTAATCAGTGTGAGCATGAGTACTATCCAATGAACAACGCAAGGAAATTGTTTGTCATTTGAGAATAAGGTAGTTAGCGTATCTGATATATTATAGATCTTTCTTTAAAAGCGTCCTACGACCTCTGAATTCTGCGGGGATTCAACCACACAAACCATGGATACGGAAAGAAAACAAAACACTATGCACTGTCGCGGCGGGATTATCAACTATACTATTTAGTGTATGATGTGGTGCAGATCCGAGAGATAGTCTCTATAACTCGTTAGTATTAGTTATCAGTCCATGAATTATCAACATACCTTATGTAGATTAAATATTATTTCAAGAGAAAATATGAATCATACATGTAGAGGAGTATCTTCAGGGCGGTTTTTCTTCGGGGAAAGTGGGTCTGGACCTCCGTCTTAAGCATGTTAGATAGAATCCCAAAGGCACATTTACAGACGTACCTGATGCCGGTTGTATTTCATCAAGACAACCTAAATCAGTCTGGGCGTGGAACTTCGGGAAGGAGTTCGGTGGGCGAGTTGCGTGACCTTCTCAAATCACGTTAGTAATAGGTCTTAATATGTTACGCACTGAATGTTGGTTAACTCACTGGATACGGAATTGACGGCTCTTATACTATCGGATATCAGTCAAGACTTCCGGGTAGACGACGTTTTGGGTACGGCCTCTGTTCTCGGTAGGTAGCAGAACACTCAGGCCTTCGACGCGTGAAGTTCGAGAAACACCAACGTAGAGTTGACCGTGGGTAAAAACCGGCGTCCGCAAATCCAGCCCTACGGTGTGGAACGACTGACCCTGTGATTTGTTGATGGTCATCGCAAAGCACAACCGGACCGGAAATTGCTTCCGCTTTAGCTTTATTCCCAAACTATGGTCATCGGAAATTAACTCGATACGTGGGAGAACGCATTTTTGACCGTCCCTGTCACCACCAAGAATTCGTGCCTCGATACAGTGCCTCCTGAGATTGGTCACAACCATGCGGGTGCCATTACACAGCCCTTCAGCTGGTGCAAGGTTCCGTAAGACCATGATAGGTGCACCAATCTTAAGAGCCAACTGAGACGGCGGTAGCGATGGGAGGTCAATATTGCGCAAAACTTCCGCGGGAAACTCGTCTAGACCTGATTCGGCGACGTCGGCTTCCGTTATATGAGTATCTGTTGACTGATACACCCGTAATTGCCCTGGAAGTCGTCCCTGAATCATCCCGTTCAATTCCGTAACTGTCGCGTTTAGAGTCGACAGTAAACATCGACCACAAAACACAGTCGGATCCGTCCCTGCTCGCGTCATCATATCTTGCGGATAAATACGATTAATTAGGCTGGAAACATCGATTGGTTGATGTACGTAACTCGGAATCTCAACTTCGTGACGTTGTGATTCGGAGTACGGGATGTTCCCAACCCAATCCACAAATTCCGCGCCATGAACTCCCTCCCGGACCCTCATATTTACCCGGAGGTTGAGCCGTCTCAACCGCTCCCAAACAAACGACTTCTGCAAGCATGCCGCAGTGATGTCATCCCTAGAACCGTTTGACACAACAGGAAGGATCTGTGCAAAGTCACCGCCAAGAATAGCTGGGACGCCCCCAAACAAATCATTATGAGAGGAACCCCGCAAATCTACCAACAGCCTGTGGACCACCTCGAAGCAGTACTTGTGCTGCATGGGCACCTCATCCCAGATGATCAAATCTACTTTACGGAGTTGCGCAGCCAGCATGCTTTGTTTCTCAATGCCGCTTACAGACCCCTCGTTCAATTCGATCGGTATCTTGAACTGGGAGTGCGAGGTCCGCCCCTCAGGTAGTAGTAGGGCCGCAATTCCTGTCGACGCCACGCAGAGTACAGTCTTCCCAAGCCCACGATAATAGTAGCATATCGTTTGGTACACAAACGTCTTCCCAGATCCCCCCTGACCTTGCAGGTAGTAGTGCGCCGTCCGTGGTTCCGTAGAGATCGCCGTTGTGATCTCCGTGAAGGCTGCTTGCTGGTCGACATTCATTTGAACTCGCATAGCTTCCGCGCGAGCACACAGATCTTCCCTCTGCACTGTGGCAGCCCACTCGACATGGCTGCGACTCCAATCCCAAACGTTCATTGGCAGTTCGTGATCGGTAAGAGTCTGCTGCTGATCCGCAAGTCCAGCTGCAAGCAAAAAAAGTCCATAGTCATACTGAGGATCAGGTAAGTCTAGCGGATATCCAGAAATTCCACGGAGCTTGTGAGCCAGGTCGTCACAGAGGTAGTGCTTATATCTTTCCCAAATAGCCAACGGATCCGCAATTTCTCTTTGACGAAGTCCGGTCAAGAAAAGCGTCCGAAGACCATTACCGGTGGTGAACAATACTGCTTCGTCAAAACACTCGTACCACTCTTGGTCATTCTGGGATAATCCGCGAGCAATACATGCGGCATGGTACGTTTCGTAAGTAGAACCCTCAAAGTTGTAGAGCTCCGCAAAGGACTTGACGTTGCGGACGACGGTAAGTAGAAGTCGCAAGTAAAATCTCTCACCTGCAACTGGACTGCAGTGATACATTCGTCAAATTCTGTTTTCACCACGCTTCCGGATGGTCCATTCCCTTAGCTTCTTGTTCCAAACACAGTGTGCCGGCATCTCCGAGTAGAGCCAGTCTCCGGCCGTTGGATGATCCGTGTTGAACTTGAAGTATCCCATCAGCGTGGTTCGGGTGGATTCCATCTTTGCAGCGAGTTGCTCAGTTGTCAGAGTGTCGGGGAAGTACACAGTTTGCTGCCCCTGGAGATGCACCTGAAGGTGTTGAACAGGCGGGAATTCTTGATGGGTCCGAAATTCAAACAATCGCCAGATTGCTTCCGGAGGGCTCACGTACCGAGCTTGGAGGTACCGAGTGATTTCGTCTTCCGTATTTGCAATCGCTAAAGTTGTCCGATCAGCGCCTTTGTAAACGTACTTGTGAATGTACTTTACGGCGTGTACTGATCCGCAAACCTCGACATTGATATGCGTTTGGTATTTGTTGAGCAAATACGGATTGTACGGCACCACCCAGCGGTTATCCATGATGACCTGTCGACCATTTTTCTGCACATTGGACGTACCTTGGTGAGCGGTTAGTCTGAATTCGATATGATTGAAGATAAAATCACGAAACGTACCTGTATCACGACGCATGTAAATTGGATAACCATCTTCGGTGATGGTTGTCTCGTTAGTAAATCCCTTTGGAAATCGCTTTTGACATTCCAAGGGGCTGCTTGGGTTCTTCCGGGCCATGCACGGGTTATTTGGATACTCAATTCCACAGGGCCCATGGAGCATGTGAGTGAGAACTAAGTCTCGCAATTTATCCGACGGATTCGTACTCTCAGCCGGAATTTCTGCACTGACGATCTCGTTGACTTTGGCAGCGGTTAGATAGCTCCTCGCATCTTTCAAGAAGAGCAAAAGATGTAAATGAGGTAAACCACGCTTCTGGTACTCAATCGTGTAAACATGCCCCTGGTATTCACCAAAAATACCTTTGCGAACATCCTGCAAGAGCTGCTTCACCTTCAGGTGAAAGACGCGAGCAATTATATCAGGTCGATCGGTCGCATGCTGACCCTCCCTCAACTCCAACCTAATTTCCGGCCAATTGGGGTTAGCTGTGAAGGTGATGAAGAGGGTTGGGCGTCCGAAAAAGCGCACAATCGCCATTGAGTCTTGAAACAATTGCTGCATGAACCGATCACCGCCAACAAAAGAGGAAGGGAGAACGCAGCGCCGGCCAACATCTCGTCCGTTCACGTCAGCTTGATCTTCCCGAATCAAAGCGTCCGCAAGCCCGTTATACACAGCCGCACGAATAGTTGTCTGATTAAGCCGTAACCAGTCAAGCCGAGTAGTTTCACATGCGACATAGGAGTCGACGACGTATTGCTGGAATAAGCGACCAGCAAGAAACAGAAGGGATACTTCACCGACCCGTTGATGGAGCCTGAACCGGTAGAATGGCTGTTGGCCAAGACGTAACTGCTGCCGGTTGTTATGAGCATTCAACAGCGAAAGTTTCCAATGCCAGCCCGGCTCACCGAACGGAAAAAGTAGGACATAGTGTAATGGCATGTACGCAGGATTTGTCACGGGTACTCGGTGCAATTGCCGTCCGTCCTGACCCGGTTCGCGGACCGCTAGAATCACATCTCGAAAGCTGGCCTTGTCATATTCGTCTGGGATGATAGCAGCCACCTCGCCCGTGAGTGGAAGATTTTCACGACGACGATCGGCTCCGGTTTGAACGACTAAGGTCATTTGTGGACTAATGACCATGCGAAAGTTGCCTTCTTGTGTCTGCAGGCGCTCGCGAGCTGTCTTGTAGATCCGAATGAGCGGATTTACCTCCATCATCATGGCGTGTAGATCACGAAGAATGGTCGAGTCGAGTTCTGGATCACGCCCTCGACGTAGTTCAGCCGCATATTCAGGGTCGTAGAAGAATAGCTGTGCGAATGCCGGAGTTTGCTGCGCGCCCGGAACCAATGGCCCCTGCAAATGGTATAGCTCTCCATGAGCCGTGAATGTGGTGAGCCCACGCCGCAAATCCACCCGATCATCTTTTCCCGTGTTAACAGATGTAAAAGCCAACGCAGAGTTGTAGCTGCGAATCTTCTTTCGGAAGCTGATCGCACGTGGATTCTGTCCGGTGTAAAGCTCCAGCAGGGCCTGTGGCGGATTCCGTAAGAGCGGGAGAGCTACATCCCCTTTCTTGCAACATAGCACAAACTCACCACCTGCAACCTTTTCTTGGGCAAAGTGGAGAGCCTGGCAGTGTCGACACACGATTTCCATCCGACCAACATCGTGTGAATCCGTAGCTCGAAAAACGGATTTGAAAGCGGCGGGAACTCGGACCGCTGGTACGTGAGGCGCAGGTTCCGGCGACGGAGGCAAATGAGGAAGCAGAGCAATCTGCGCAGGAGATTCATCGGCAGGTTGTTGTGGAAAGGGATCGATGATTGGCGGGGGTGATGGAGGCGGAATTGTTGTCGAGGGTGTCACATCGGCAACAGGTGGTCGAGGCGATTCGATGACGGGAGGACGTTCGGCAGCAGCAGCAGCAGCCCGGGCAGCTTCCATTTGAGCCTTAGTTCGTCGCGGACGCCGAGCAGGTCGTGTATCGCCCGTAAGACCGGCAACTTCTGCATTGCGAGTCTGCCGAGCCTGGGTCTTCTCTCAATACACGTTAATAAAAGATCACTAAACACGAATTGTAGACGTACCCGATGCTGATTACATTTTCTGTAATAACGCCCAAAATGATTTATTGAAAAATCCGCGACAGGTCGCATCCTCCTACACACGGAGCAATATGAATCAGTGGAATCCATTCTTAGAGAACACGTCTTATGTATGTTCTGATAGTATGTCAGTAACAGGTCTCGAAGAAGATTTACCAACATACCTGAGGTTCGATGAATTCTTTCCCACAACGAACAAATTCTTAAACTTCTTTAGCAATATCCGACGGAATAGATGCTGTTCCAGAAAATGTGCCCCGGGATTTTCTTTCAAAACACGTTAGTGACAACTTTGGTAGCGCAAATTGAAGACATACCTATTGTCAATTAATTTTCTGTGATGACAGTCTAATTCTTATATTCAAGGCAATATGTTTAAAAATCGACAACTGGAAATAGATGTTGGATCTCAGGCAGTGTCGAAAATTTTCAAGTAGCGTACGTTCGCATTCGCGCTATTGGCGACCAATCAAGCCTCCTCGTCTTCGAAAATTGGTTCCATTACTTACCTCTTGTAGCGACCTACACCACCACCCAATCAGCGTGGCACCCTTTTACCATCGGATCCACATTTAGCCCAAATGCCTTAGTCAGGCGCACGTGAAACTTTTCAACTACATCCACCAACCAGCGCGCCCCATTTCCGTCCGTGTTCTGCCGTTTTCGGGCGGTCAGATGGAATGACATCACCCTTGGCCCTCCCGACCAATCATCTTTGCAACCTTTTTATCAGGTCTCCATAGATAAAGCAATATATTATAGACTAGGTCCTGGCCCTGCGGCCCTTCGCTTCGCTCCGGGGCAGGGTTCCTCGCGTTGCTTCGGAATGGGTGACGGGTTTTGTAGTGTTGTGATGTTGCTAGTTGGAATTAGTCTGTGGAGGCTTACATGTCTATGTCACATGAAGCGGAGGCAGGTAGTTGGTATTTGGTAGTACGGTAACTTTGCTCCACATGTTGGGGACGTGTGGATTGTTTTTATTTACGGTTGTTAGTATGGTTCACATAAAGTGGAAATGCGAACTTAGTTACGTTAGTCTGCGTTAGTTGGCATTGTTCACATGCAATGAATAGGAGATTTTGCCTTTTGTAAAGTCAGATGAGAACCGTGTAGTTAGTAGCTTCCACCTGGCACATGGGAAAGGCGTGTAAATATTTGAGTCACAACTGAGCAAGAGTTGATTAGCCATCATGAGGAATGACATAGAAAAATCTTAGAGATACGTTCGAGAACGTGTAGATGAGTATTGAGTTAGTTGACTTCATCACATGAAGATGTCGATCGAAAAGCATGGCTTCAACATATGCTATACTATCTTCAAGAGAGCTGTTAGATCATCTCCAAGAAAACTATGAAGCAATTCAAAAAGTTTAGGGTTAGTGCAAATCAGTTACACGAATCAGAAGATAATTATGTCAGATAACGATCTACTTGATTCACATGAATGGAGATGATGATTTTGCCTTTATCAGAGCCAGATAAGAAGCGTGGAAATACTAACTTCTATCTGTTACTTGAAAAGAGGCACGTATTGTTTGGGCCAATCTCAAGTAGTAGTTGGTGGCATTTCGATATAATGGCAGTTACGCATGTTCGGCCTGAACCAAGGTGATTTATTCGCCATTGAATGGTTAGTCTATTCCCTTGAACGTTAAATTTCAAGTGCAGGGCATGACTACAGTTCATGTAGTATGATGTTGAAGGCTGTTTGCCCTTACCCGTAAATTTATTATAATGGGGCATTGGAATAATGTGTTTAGGTCTTGCTTGTAGAATGCAGACCCATATTACCTGTCGAATTAAAACAGTGCGTTAATCTGTAGGATTAACTGAAGAGGGCCATAGCTTTAGATCCACGATTTTGATGGAGAATGATGATAGGTAGGGTCGAGTACACAATATGCATATGTAGTATAGGGACCTTGCACTGGAGGTGCGTGATTCCACAGACATGTTCAAATCGTGAAGAGTCTGTGGGGTTCACTACGATATAGTAACAGTAGCTGAGTTTGTGCATCGTATGCCTCCAGGAGTCAAATGACATAGCCTTCTTTAAGATAATGGTGGCACATGTTAGGTGAGTAGTAGATGTGGTGGATGAAATTTTTTTTAACCCCTGATGATACTATTCTGATTTTGTTGACATTTTTCGTTCATGTATAATTTTCTTTGAGACCGATAACGTCTCTTGTGTTATGTGTCTGAGGTATTGATTCCAGATGCGTACACAGCTACCGCATGTAGGATGATAGAATACTCGTTGTGTTTTTAGTTTTTAGTAGATTATTTCTTTTCTTTAGGAGTAACGTTTTTTTGCAGCGTCTGTGGGCTGTCTTTAGAGCATTGACTTTCTTCTCTTTACATGTCAATGATATATCTTATTTTGTTTCATACACGTAGCCAGTGGCACATATGTTTTGTGCGTAGACAGAAATTAGTCGACTTGAGGTCGTCGATACAGGTTCAACCAACCTAATAGGTGTGTAGTGTACTGTCGATAAACTTGTTAGTTAAGTATTTTAATTGGAGTAAAGACCAACCTAGTGATGGGTGAATCTATGGTGAAACCGTTTTAGATCAAAAAGTAAATGTGAAAGTTGATGGTTAACTGGTGGGAGGGACTGGATGATGAGAAATATTTATAGTTTGTGTGGGTGGGGACTTGCTAGCGTCAAAAATAAGCGATACGCAATCATTAGATAAGAATCATCAAGAAGTTCAAAAAAAAAGATGTTAAGAAAGTCGCGTGACCTTTTTGCTGAATAACATATTTTTTTTAAAAAAATAAAAAATGTAACATGTTCAGCAGTAACATGTGTGGAATATGCCTCAATAAGTGACAACAATTCAATACATCGCAATTTAATGACTCTGAACCACAAACTGTTCTTTGTGATCACGTTGGCAACATCGCGCAACTTTGACCTTGCCATCTAATTGTATAATGAAGTTTTGTTTTGTTTTTCAAAGATATCCAAATATTGGGTTCCTCACTCGCGTTTTATTAAGTATTGAATGTGTAGCACCCATAAATAAAATTACCACAAACTACGTGTTTCGAACGGCGGGAAAAATTGAGTATAATTGCAATACGACAACTAATTATCGCATCTTATTTCATTGTATCCGATTACCCGATACTTTAAACCATTATCACGGCATGCGTCTATGTTGCGTGTCGAAGGTGAGAATTAGTATATCACTTTTAAAAGACTCGATCCACAAACTGCCAATTTTAGTAGGTGTGGCGTAATGACGTCGCAATGGGTATGCCGAAATCTACAGGTGTGAATCTAATGGACGCGTAGATGGATCCAGAATGTGCATCCTTGTAAGTCATTCTGTTGCGATGACGGATAAATAATGAAGGAACCATGTTCATATCACTTTTATAACCCTCAAGCTTATTGTAGCATGGGAGTAAACCACCCTTGATTTCCCAGGTCCTTTTCAGCGATAATGCATGTTATATAAGAAGTAGATTTACGTGAAAGGCTCCACAGCGTAATATCTGTGCGAATGAATTCCGACCATGCAAGCCCTGATTACTATCAGCAAGGGGCGGAAATCAGCTTGAACTTGATGCATCGCGCTTAATTATGCAGCATCGTGTGATATCGTTATTGACGAACTGCCGCGATGGTGGATCCTTAACCATGTATTCCTGTGATAGTATTCTGCTAATAAAGGCCCTGCTTACTATTAGCAAGGGGCGGAACATCGCTCAAACTCCCTTGTTGCGCATATTTCATCCTATTCGCATAATACTCTGCTGGTCGACTTCCGCATTAACAAATTCACATAAAATTATCCCTAGAGTTGTCTCCTACACTTGACACTTATGGTAACGACAGCACGTCGCGGCAAACCATTCCCGCAACCGTATTGAAACAACTGTGAATTTCAAAAGTACGATGGGCGATTGCATTCTGCGTTGCATCAGTAATGCAATTAAAATTTTTTTAAGTGTAGAAAGGTACAGTCATGCCTCTGATAGATTAACTAATTCACTGCGACCGATTTTTTAAGTAATCAGAAGGATGACTATATCAGTGATCGTTGGTTTATACGGATGTTAATTAAATGAGATAAAATAATTTTATACTATGTAAAAGTTCCTAGTGGCATACCCAAGCTTGTAGCATTGCATGAAAATCCGAGTCCGGGTACGAAATGCTGTCATATGTGTTATATAACCTTAAAATCTTGCCTGGGATAGCCATGCTGGGGTGTGTACATGAAGCAAATACTTGTAGGGGATACATCAACATAACATAATGCATAATTCATAGTACGATCAGGGATACCCTCAAGCATAATACCTTGAAAAGATACTTGTCAGGTTTATCCATGCTAACAACTGAGAATGGGTTATAACTACTTCAGGGGTGATATAATCAGCATTTCTGCATATTTAGTAAAAATTTCAAGGAAATCCCTATCACTAATTTGCATAAAACATCTTTCAAACTGGGATATCCCTTGGGGCATTAATTTTCTGAAATAAATCATTGGCAGGGCTATCCATGATGGCTTCTCTGCATGAGAATATTTCAAAATAGGGATACCCCTACTCTGATTCGGAGTTCAAAAATTGCCATGCTAGGCATATCCCTACACGTGTAGGGTCATAAATATTAATATTACAGGGTAGCTCATGGATAAATCCTGGTAAAAAGTCCGAGCTTACGAACGTTATCCCAAATAATGAAATATTTGAATATAACTTTCTATCAGGGATATCCCTACATGTAAGATTTGATATTTTTTAATTTCAATAATGGACACCCCTGATACTTAATTGACATGAAGGATTACAGAGTCAGGGGTATCCATGGTTATATTTTTTCGTTGATTAAAATAATGTCGGCATAAATCGAAAATAAATTTATATAAAATATCATAATATGTCTGGGGTACCCTTGTTAACATATTAACCGAATAAAATATGTTGCCATGGAGATCAGTTTAACCGAATAAATATGTTGCTATGGATACAGATTTAACCGAAGATGAACGTTGCCATGGATACAACAGCACAAAGTTATGTAATTCATATTATTTATGTCTGCACATATTTATTTCAAAATTATTATGCTGGTATAAATTTGTATAGTATTTATGTATAAATTTGTTCTTTTCACAATTTGCATAAATATTTTGATTAAACTAAAATTAGCAGATATTTTGTGTTAATTTCTATTTATACGTTGTAAAATTTCATTACTATTAAAATCTTATCTTACAATCGTACCGTTTCATCATTTACAAATGTCAATGTTATTTTTAGGACACAATGCAGTTACTCTCTACACTTTTACTTGTTAGATTCAGAATTTTCAGATAATGGTTTTACGTTAGGGAAGCTTCGCATTTACGTCAGTATGGCAAATTTAAAAGTCATTGCGAGAAACCACTACGAAAGTCCTTACAGAGTCCGAAACTTGGTGAAGCTGGAAAGTGTGTACTCCTGGAAGTGGTTCTGAGTATAGTTAAGTCGCCAATAGTATCCAGTCAAGTCCTTTAAGGATTGTGTGCTAATTTCCTACTCATAAGTTGTCAGTGAAACGTCTAAGATGAAGTATTTCGAATAAAGTATTTTCAATACGTCTTTTTGATAACTTCGACCATGGTTTTTGTCAGATACCTGAGATAAGAAGTTCCTCTGGAAGGATATGACTGGTGTCTCTGTGGAGATCTTTTAGTAACGGTTTAAATACGATATCTGTAGCTTTCGAAGTTGAATGTAATTTCTTAAGGAATGTGTCCTGAGTATGTATTAGCAATCGTTTTCTGAACAGGATGGTTTGGATTAAATCTTCAGATTCTCTATACTTCTCAAACTTATCGGTTTTCTATTGCTCTTTAGTTGATGAATTGGCTGTTGCCAGTTGTCGTCTTTCTTATTTTTTTTTTGGAGTAATGTGGTAAGGTCATTTTGAAAATTTGTTCAGACTCGTCGGCATTTCGAATAAAATTCTTCTAAAACTCGTTAATGACTGTTTTGGAGCTCGACTTGAAACGTACCTGGTGATAGTATAGTCTGTTCAAAAACCTATAGACTGATGAATGTCATTGGATCGATTAAAATGATGTCTTATATTTCAAGCAGCGGTACATTCGATTCTAATGCTTGTTAGTAGAGTGAAATATAATTTTTGGCTTCGTACCTGGGCAAATTTGATAAATTGTTCGTTGGCGTAATTTATTGGATTGCGAAGATGCTGGTGTGAAGTATTTAACGGCTTAGCGACTGATAATTCTGAGCTGGTTAATATGATATAGAAAAGTACTAGCACTAGTCTGTGCATGGGTTCTAAATTAATACAGCACAGACCATCGCAACATCTTTAAGACTTAACTCAGATGTGCACAGACACAACAACCCTTGGATATTAAGATCATCAGTCATAGCAACACCTATGTCAAAGAGTTTCTCTCTTAGCCAAAATATCTTAGAACATTTTAGAGGGATTAGAAACTAAGTTATTTTGGGACTAGCTAATGGCTTCATGTATAAATAGAGGAAGTTTTTCTTCAAGGAAAATATATAACTGCATAACATATATTCCACAAAATATAAATTTTACCCAATATACAAATATTCTCATAAAGTATTTCTTGGTTACATATACACTGCCAAACATAAAAATTATTCTCACGGTAAAGTGTATACGCTTCCACAAACAATTAAACCTTGAATCTGCTACTTTATTTTTATAGAGAGTGACGACTGTACTTTGCTTCATGGGTAGATCTGGCAGAGTGGGTCCAAAACAGGGGTGATAAAAGGGTCCATTAGTCCTAGTTAAGAAAGGCGTGCCCCGCTTTAATGAAATGGCAAGGATAATTAATTTGTATGGTGATTTTACCATACTGTTGATTTTGCACATTTAAGCGAGCTTCTGGAACTAAGCCTCTTTTGGACAATTTGATTATCTAACCACAAAATCTACAAATATGGCGGAAAGAATCTTGAGACTAATACTTTGTCGGGCCTCCGCCGGCATCGATTACGGCCTGACATCTGTCATGCATGCTTTCGATGAGATCTGTGAGTTCTTGTGTACACACAGAATCTCACGCCTCCTCCACGATCGCACGAATTTGATCTGACGACCGCCGCTTGCCCCTATTCAAATCCGGATACTTGTATTCGATTTTATCTTTCATGATTTTCCAGACGTGTCCTATGGGGTTGAGGTCGGGCGAATAAGGGGGCCAATCAATAGGAGTGATTGACCTCTCCTCGAACTCTTCCATCGTCCTCGCGGCAACGTTGGGAGGAGCGTTGTCCTGCGTGACAGAAAGCCCGGGTCTAAATCTAGTCATACCGTCTAAAAGAGGTACTATTCTCCCAGAATAGCATGAGGAAGTGATATTCCCCCAATCCTTCTCCCAAAACTGAGAGGGACCTTTTTCAGACCCCGCAAAGGACGCCCAAAACATCCAACCAATCTTCTTCTTGATTGTCTCAACAATACAATTAATGTCATATTCCTCCCCTGGCTTGATAAAGTTTTTAGTTTTGGTGAGTTGTCCAAGATGGACAGTAAGATACTAACCTTTCTGGTAAACCAGCTTCTCGAATGATGGCCATCTGTTGCCCAAGTTTCATCTGACCAAAGGATGGTTATCCACTGCTCAAGGGTCCAACCGATGCGGGATTCTGCCCATTCTCTTCGCTTCCTTCTAATTTCAGGAGATGTAGTAGGCTTATTCAACGCTGTGTAGCGCTTAGAACCCCTTTTCTCAAGTTCACTCTTTATCACTCTCTCTCACGCCCAAGTGCTTGAACGGTCCATTTGCAAGCTCAAAGTAGGTCATTTGTCGGTTTTCAGGAGATTCTTTGATAAATTCCTCAATTTTATCGACATCTTCGGATGAAAGCGATGGACTTCGACCACAAGCTTTCTTGGGCGTCACTGATCAGCGGCGAAGAGAGTAACCAACTTGCTTTCGCGAAATGTTGAGTTGGGCTGCAATTTTTGATTGACTTGTGCCAGCGTCGTGAAGCGCTTTAATTTATACTATTTAATATTTCTGTATCATTCTCTTGCCTAAATATTCACCTTTATGCACTGATCTCTGCTTAAACGTTTGGATGAGGGCGTGGAAGGGGGTATATGAGGTTGATCCATCTATTTTAAAGAAAACTCAGCCAACTGAATCGTCAGCCTGCATGTTTACATACCTCTAATTTTACTGACAAAAAATCTGTGTATGATAGGCGAAATAAGTATGGAGCTTTCAACAACAAAATTAATGAAAATGTGATAATGATGGTTGTCGCAAAGCCGATATTGAGATGAGCTCTGTGGATGTTATCGTTTGGAAATCATAGACATTCTGAATTATCAGGCAGCAGTATCAGCCCCTGTCTAGTATACCCACTAGTAGGGATTGACCCCTGAAGTGAGGTCTGGCCCCACTATGCCCTACAGGGGCTTGGGGGTAAGTGAAGGCAGCTGGAAATTTTATATACAGGGGCTATAATTTGGATATATCCTGGCCATGCTATACAATTTTCTAGGTTAGACGACATCATATGATTTACGAAGGTACAGCCTATAAGTATTATTCCATGTCGACCAGGGGGGGCTTGGCCACCACAACTCTTTCCTTAATTAGGCAACATCGCGAGAATGCATCTCGCCTCATTCCTACTGTGTTTTGTATGAGTTCTAATGATCAAAGCATTGATTCAATGATTCCCAACTCACAATACAAAATGCAAAATAATTCCTATTCTTATAATAACTAATACTTAGTAAATAATCCATGGCGTTGATGTTGTTGTCATCAGAATACATACAAAACACAGTAGGGATGGGTGCGAGGTGCATTCTCGCGATGTTGCCTAATTAAGGAAAGCGTTGTGGTGGCCAAGCCCCCCCTGGTCGACATGGAATAATACTTATGGGCTGTACCTCCGTTAGCGTTCACACCAATTTCATTTCATTGGAAAAGCCACTTTTGATATTTGTTCGTAGAAAGCTACGGCTTCATAATTGTTAATTAAACCTTCTTACAGATATTAGAAAAAGATAAAGTTATCGAACGCCATTCGCAATTAGCACAAGCCTCTCGAGAATATACTTATTAGAATTACTATCCTCTAATCATGAATACTCAAGCTACTTTACAAGGTCAAACTCGTGCTTCATATCTCAGTCGAGATCAAAGACTTGAGATATGTGTAGAATTCTGGTACTGAACTAGGCACCTATACGAACTGATTTTCCACAGATACATGCACTGTATCGGACGGGAATCTCGTACAAACAAATTGCGACACAGTTAAGAGTAACATATTCACAAGTCAAGAATACTGTTCAATCTGGTCGTGCATCTCCTAAATTATGGACTGGACGCCCTCCTAAACTTTCTCTTAACCAAATCAATCAGTTAGAAGAATTCATCTGCAGTTCTCGCGAGGCATGACAATATTCTTATCTAGAACTGTCAGTTCATTTCTCCTCATGGGCTGCCGGAGAAAGTGCAATCCGTGGTGCACTCAAGGGAAGAGGGTACTCTCGATGTCTTCCGAGAAGGTCTCCGCCGTTATTAGAGAATCACATGATGGCACGGAAAGTATGGGCAGAACAACGCCTTCAATGGCAAGAACAAGAGTGGTCGCAAGTACTTTGGAGCGACGAAACTTGGATTAATAACGGAACTATTATGCCGAGCTATGTGACTAGAAAGGTAAGCAATTCCTATATAAATCCAAAAGTTTTTTGATTACCCACAGTCTAAGAAGAAAGGAGAAGCTTATGATAATACGTGTGTCGTCGATTGATACCGTAAGAATAATTCTTGGATGTTTTGGGGTAGTTTCGCCGGAATCGAGAGAGACCCTTGTGTTTTCTGGGAAGCCGACTGGGGCAAGATCACCTCAGAAGGCTATCGCCAACACATCCTTCCCCTTGTTGTGAACTGGCACAGAAACAGACGGCAAGAGACAGGGCGTGCATATTTATTTGTGCACGACAATGCGCCAGTACACAAAGCACCTCCCCCAAGGGATTATCTCATCGCAAAGAGAATTCAACCTATTTCATGGCCAGCATACTCCCGAGATCTAAATCCAATTGAGAATGTGTGGGGTATGATGAAATTATACATTCAAAATGTATGTCCAGAGTTTGAGCGGGGGAGGCAGCGGATTGAAGCAGAGAATCGCCGAATTATACTAGAGGCCTGGTACAACTGTACAACAGAGGATAAGCTTCGATCACTCCTTCTAAACATGTCAAAGAGATGTGAAGAGGTAGTTAGAGTTTAAGGGGGTCCAACTTCATATTAGGAACACTTTGTATATAAGAATCTTGATATAGATCTATCGAAATCCTTGATATTATCCTTGATGTGGATTTCTTAAGACACCATCCAATATTTAGCTAAGAGTGACATACTGCCTTCACTTTCGTCGCCAAGAAACCTCTCACCTTGGGAGACGAAGACGGCGTTTCTACCTGTACGTGGTGTCCCCTACGAACCTGGAGTTTATCTTCAGAGCCAACAGAAACACGCATTACTTGGTCACGGAGGAAAAGTCATCCAAACGAGTTTCCGGGGCGTACCCAGCTCCCGTTATGGTGATGATGGATCAGACTAGGTTGGCCCTTTTTACCAAGATGAATTCTCACTGTTTACAGATATTCTGGCATTATACTGTCTCCCGAGGAAAGAGCACCGCTACCTGAGCGCTGGTGGTATTGGTATAAGGAGGATATGTGGACTATGGGATATTAGGGAGATACAGATGGGGATACGCACCTCGTGTGGCTCTGATGTCTAGGCCTCGCCTGGCTGGAGTTGCAGGTTTTTTGAGACTTTTTCCCGTGTACCGGTTTCCATAGCTGCTCTTTTTCAATTTTTTTGAGCAGAAGGTTCCGTAGAAAAGGTGGTTGAATTCTACGGGTAATTACTGAACTCAATTGCTACCCGTCATGGGTCAATGTATCAATGATCTTAGGTTCGAGGTAAAAGGGGATAGGAGCACTGTAAAAGGTGTGGCCTGGGTCAGAGAGGAGCCCTAGTGTTATAATAGTCTTGGACTCTACATAGCACGAATAAACAAAACTAAAAACCTCTCACCTTAAATTGATATTCAGGTTTTGAGCTTGTCCTAATATGACCTCGTTTAGAAAAGATCAATAAAGGAAACCGCCAAATTGGTATAATAATCGGTAACTAAAAACCCTGCAAAGACATACTGCCTTCACTTACCCCTGAGCCCCTGTACTTACCCTAGCAGCATAGCACATGTAGATAAAACCAATTGCCCCTGATACCCTGTGTAGTTTATCCATTGATAATGGAGTAGTTTCTAAGCGAAGTTTTTGTCAGTTTACCGACACAAAGTCCGACTGGGCTTGTGCGTATTGAGTGAACATCGATACAAGGCTAGTATTTTGAATCAACGGATTTGACCGAAAGGGAATAAAATCTCATGTTAATAGCAGTCACAAAATCTAATAATGCGTGAAGTTAATTGTGAAGAAGTATTTGAATTTAAAAACTCCGATAGCTAGTAGAATGTAAAACAGAAAAGATGAAAGATGCTAAAGAAGTTAGACATAATTTAGCCATGCGGAATGTTCCCAGCTCTTTGAAGACAGATGCTACGGTTACGTCCTGTCGACTGACATCCTCTACACGACTGCTTATTGTGTCCAATCCGAGTGCAGACTATAATATGAAAGTCTGATTTAAGCTTGTTCAAACTGACTCAAATTTGTGCCCGTCGCTGCAGCTAGGGACATCATATGTTTTCGGCCTTGAGACTGCCGCTCCGGCTCGCCTTCTGGGTGCTGAGATGTAGTCAAGAATAGAGAGAGTTGGAGATATTGGCTCTTGACCTGGCAACGGTCTATAAATGTGCCATAAGGGATGAAAATCCTGTGGCATTACAGCCATTTCAAATTAGCTAAAATTCTTTAGGGTATGATTAAGTGAAAGCTAAATGCCTAGATTATTTTGCCGTCGAGACTTTATTATGTGCCAACACAGCACCCCGTGCGTCGCAATGAATAGACCAGTGCATTTTGAGAAGACAAACCAGATTGCGTGAGTTGGGCTTCGTTATTCAGAATCTTGATTTGTTCTTGGAGCTTGTGGAGCCTAGTTTCCGAGATCGAGTTCATACAATGGCTGTATATACTTGCCGCCAAAGCCGGAGGGGCGGAGCTCTGTTTGGCTTCCACCCGAATTGATATTCGACTTAATTGGGGGAAAATCCCAATGCAGCAAGCAGAGATAGCAAGCAGAGATAGCAAGCAGAGATAGCAAGCAGAGATAGCAAGCAGAGATAGCAAGCAGAGATAGCAAGCTGGAGACCGTTAGCCGATTCCCCTATCCAATCATTCAACTGCCGATGTTCCTCTTCAATCCTAGAAGTTGTGTTAATACCACAGTTGAAGGACCGGTCCACCCAAGCCGACACGATATACTCCTTGTGAGGTCCAAACTATAGCCCGAGAATGTGTGAGACTACCATATTCACAGCAGTTGGAGCCTCATTTTCAACTGCTGCATCGTTGACTTGGCAATAAGCCTTGAGTGATATTTGATATTTACCTGACTGGAATCTATTCTGGAATTCCCCCATAGTGTCGAAGTATTCATTGGCTGTCTTCGCCGAAATTGTACTGTAGACAGCATTCTCGAAATCTCTCCAGCGATCTGTTATGATGATTACTGTATCACGATTCTCTGAGGCAAAAATCTCTCTGAGGATGTATATCACAGTATCTCTAAACTTCGTGTGTAAAATAAATATAATCAGTTTTTATCCTTATTTTTTAAGTATATAAGTCAAAGTAACCATAAGGTATATACAAAAATGCTGTGAGAGCTGTAGGCGCTAGTGAAGTTGATACACGCCCATCAGTTCATGATAAAACATAAGATGTCCCAGACAGCATGAACGATCATCCTTTGTACCAAATCCTCCCAACTGGGCTCAAACGTCTAATTGATCTCGATGTTCCAATATCTGAAACCCGTCTCGCAGAGTTTCCAACAAGATCTGCAAATATGAAGCCATTCTTGAGACTGGCAGCTATATTTTTCATTGTATGCAACCGGCCAAGGACGCGTCTTGACTGCGGAGCTGGAAACTTGAGGTCCAGCACATTCTTCAAGGCCATATCGCAATTAGATACGATTACAGATTGTCTTATTCTAATTCTCTCAAGTATTGTGCAGACATTCTCGATTAGTCATTGAATAACCATATCGTGATTTGCCTGAGTTTCCTGATCCAAGAAGCAAAGAGCAACGGTGAAAGAACGACCATAGTTTTCGACACTCATAAAATGGAGAAGTAGCATGTCGATTTTTTTCATCTTGTATGTGCAGTGGATTAAAATTATCTCATGATGTCTTTGAGCGTACTGGACTGTGTCATAGGGCTACAGCCATTTAGGAATAATTTGGCCCTAAGCCAAATACAGCCCTTCGCTTAACCTCGTTTATTCCTTAGACCTGTCCTCGTTCAGGCGCGAGTTTTCTAGAAGGTTCTGGAATATCGGCGACAAGATTCTACAGACTGATGTAGAAGTTGATGGAAGCAAAGGAAGTGGATTCCATGGAACCACTTAGAGCCTTAGAGAAGACCTTGAGGCATATATAATTATAAGGTGGTTCATGTATTTAGATTCTCTTAGTTAATAGAATATAAACTTCTTTCAGGTGACTTATTTGTATCCTACAATCTTGTTAACCCTCTCACAGTCTGCACGATAAACGACGACACAAACCATGCTGATATGATGCGATGTATCAAGTTTATATCGGAAGAAAATTTTACTTCTGATTTGATCCTCTTTTAATCTTGCCACAAGAGCTTATTAAGATGGTACACATTGCCGAAGAGTTCGGACAGCTTCAGCTCTACCGTTATACAGATCGCGATGTGATACACAAACAGAGGAGTCCTCTGCGCGAAGAATAACTGCAACCTTTCTTGGGCGTGTTGAAGTTGACGTTAATTAAAGAGCGCGTTCATTTATCTCTGGATTCAGTTTACGATGCTCGGGGAATGCGGAAGGTTCAAAAGCAGAATGACTATGGACACAATGCTGGAGATTCCGCTAGACTAGAGCCCCGTACCATCGGTGTGTTCTTGAGCCTTGAGTGATAAATTGTAGTCTATTTAACCGGCGTACTACCCTGACGCTCGGGCAAAAGTCTCACCTATTTTGCAGATGGTCTGAAAGCGCTTTCATCTGTTACAAACGAAAGGTCTCGACCTGCACGCTTACAATCAATGAGTTTGATCAAACAATCGGAGCGTTTCCTAGAATTCCAGGAATGCACAAAAGCATATCCAGTTGCTCTTGCGTGATGTTAGCAGGCCGACAAAAAGGGAATCATACGAATGAAACAGGCCCTCGGTGGGGGAGGAACAGAGGTTCTATTTCTTCCATCTTTAATACCCAGGAAGGTATTTGCAGATTGAAATTTAGGGAAATGTAAGCAGATATTCAAGATTAGACAGGAATAGTGATTGACTATTTTTAAATCATTCTTGTGTGTGCAGCCTTGAGGCTATGACACAAATGACACTGGTACGGTACATGGAGCGATGATTCAGCTTGATTAGGAGCACTCACGCCCGAATATCATTTGAAGACATAACTCGAAGTCAGGCGCCTTACAGCCCTTTACACCCTCAACCGTAAAGTGTTCAGTCGATTGAAGACCTGTGGGTTATTGCTAATGGAAAGAGTCTGTGGGGGTGGCAAAAGAAAATGCGTACTACTTGAGGAATAGGCGTCTTTGGCCTGTGGGCAAAGAGGACCTACATGTCTGTTAATATTCGTTTAAGCCGGATCGATTGATGTTGGTGACAACAGAGCAAGTCTAGAACGAAATCAATTAATCATGTGAATCTAAGGAAAGAATTTGTCGTCATACTCTCTGCCTAAAATACAAAATTACGATCGACAGTTTGTTTACCGCACTACTAGTACATTTGAGGTAGTCAGTAAACCCTCAATCCTTCCATAAGTTTCATAAGCAAGATTATGTAAGTACTGGTGCAGCCAATATGAAGATACGAGTAAACCCGTAACAGTCGTAGACTCAAATGGACAATAACTCAAAATAAACCCCACCCTCAATCATTTATGTCTACCGCAGGAACGCATTTCAACCACCCACAACTATCCAGCGTGCCTTCGTCATCATAACAAAAATGACCAGGCAAGAAATGTAGCATAAGGGTCTTGCTGGATTCGAATCAGCTTTCTCCTGTTTCAAGTGGAGCATGTTTCTCGGCTACACAGACTCTACTTGGAAGAACGGCCCGGACGTCGTATCACTCCACTATCCCACACTCAGAATTGAGTTTTGGAGAAGCGCCTTTGCTCTCTTTGGGAGAGACATGGACGCGACGTATGGTATATTTTTCTTGAGCTATCGTAATTCCTATAGACTCTACAGTACATTTTGAACAAATACCGGGTTGGCAAAGTGTGAGAATCGGAAACATGAAGAATCAAATTTTTCCCTTATATTGAAGCGATACCGGCTCGTAGCTTCTGTTCTCGCGTGAGTTTACGGAACCTTTCAGGCGTTGTTAGGATATTGATAGTTTGAAGATTCATAAAGTGAAGACGATCAGTAAACAAAAATAATTAAATCTCGCAACCTGCTCGAGTAAATTTGACACAATGATTATGTTGCGACTATGAGTGTAGGATCGAAAAATTGATTGCGTTGACTAGGTCGGGGAAGAATAGAGATAATGAAATGCCAGTGGTAGTAGTAGTAGTAGTAGTAAGCATTTAACGCCAAGTAGGCTCACAGGATAAACCCGGCCTCTGAGCCCTCGGGAGGGCGCTTGGCGCGCCTGCGTAGCCTAAGGCTACCAGGCGTCTCCGTCGTCCTATGGACGCCTATTATATCTACATCAGCAGCTCGGAATTTTACCCAGAGTCTGCTGTAGCCAAAGCCTATTTTACTCCAAGTGCCTGGTCGCACCTTGCTCCTCCTTCTTTATTTTGTTATTAGTGTCTTTTTTTTTTTTTTTTTTTTTTTTTTTAAATATATTAAAGTTATATACGCCCAAACTCCCTGACCACCTTAACCCGCGTCCCCTTGCTTAACCCTCAGATTGTGCCTTTTTACACCAATTTCCAAATGCTCGAGCCCCGGCGACTGACCCAAGAGTCCACTTGATGTTGCCTTCTTGACCTCGCGATTTTTTGGGACGGGGTCTTTGAATACCGCTAAGTCTGCAGCAGACGAAGGGATGATCGGGAGATTTTTCCTCGCCGCAGTCGCATAGCAGGGCCGCCTCTTCGTGCTTAAATCTTCTGTGGTACGCAGCAAAGTCGCCATGTCCTGATCGGGCCGCAAGAAGTGAGCCGAGAATTCTTCGAGAGAGGAATCGAAGTTCGTCGGGTATTCTACCCGTCATCTGGATCCCGAGATACTTATAGCGCTCGGGAGCATTACTCTGCCAGTAGGTCCTTATGCTTGCCTCATATCTTTCATTAAGGAGCCTTGTGGCTCTTGCGACCGATGCCTCGGTGCGAATGCTGGGTTCGTGGCAGGCAATTTTTGCTAGCGCATCGGCCCTTTCATTCCCTGGAATACCTGCGTGGCCTGGTATCCACCGGACGCTTGCTGTTCCAGGCAATATGCCTTGCACTCGGTTTCTCTTGTACCATCCTTCTCGAAGTGCCTGAAACTCGTCGATCCTTGTCGAGCTTGTCGGTGTTGTGTGCCCGGAGTGTAAGCGCAATGCAGCTTCTTCATTGTCCAGACAAACTGTGACATTGGTGGCAAATTTTCCCATGACATGCGCGACTGCCACTTTGAGACCTTCAGTAGCGCCGATTATTTCCGCGTCGTAAACTTCCACAGTTCTTCCTAGGGGGACTATTCCGCACGCAATTTCAGTATTTGGCCCGCGGTAGACGCAGTACCCTGCTCCCACGTTTTCTTCATCATCCATGGAACCGTCCGAATAGACTATGAGGTCCAGGATCCCTATTTTTCCTGATGCCGCCCATCTTTGGTGTTCAAGTATCCCCTCTCTGCGACCAACAGCGCCAATTTCTTCCCTAGCTTTGCTTCTGTCAAACTTGTGCCACGGTGGGGTAGCTGTGTCGAGTGAAAGTTCCAGCTCTTGTCGGCGTCTGATCCACTGAAAGTGAGAGGAGTTCCATCTTTTACGTAGTGGATGCTTAGGGTCCGCCGCAGCGACTCGCACTGCTAGTCGATCGTGAATTCGTTCCAGCCACGAAACAGCGGGGCCCCACCCCGTTTCGCGTAGGAGCGCCGGAATCGGGGTGGTCTTGTAAACTGGTAGGACGGCTCGTGCCGCGCGATTGATTGCTCCCTGAACTTGGTTAATGATCCAAGAGGAGGTTTTTGGGCCAAACCATGTCTCGGCCCCATAGAAGAGCGTTGCAAAGCCCACGCCTTGAATCGCCTGTCGGAGGAGGGCCGGCCGAGCCCCTTTGATCGTGTTGTTTAGTCGCCTAACATGGTCCGTCACCACTCGGCACCGCTGACAGGATCTGCGGACATGTTCTTTGAACGTTAGTTTCCTGTCGAAGAGTACGCCTAGCCATCTCGTGTGCTCGTTCGGTTCGATGACACTTTCCTCCACCAGGAGAGGAGGTTCTGTGAACTTCCTCTTGTTGTGAAAGTACTGTACTTCTGTCTTTGCATTATCAAATTGTACGCCATTTTCGCGTCCCCAGAGTAACGTCTGATCTAGGCTCGCCTGTAACTTACGTCCACATTCTTCGAGACTTCTGGCTGTCACCATGGTTGTGATGTCGTCCGCGTATCCGTAACGTCGCCTGGATAATCTTAACACTGGTTCTACATAGAGCAGGAATAGAATTGGAGAGGCTGGGGAGCCTTGAGGAAGACCACATAAGATTTGGAATGGTTTCGAGGTTGTCTGATCAAGTCGGATTCTTGCCGTGCGGTCTATAAAGAAGGAGCCAACCCAAGCAATAATATTTTCTGGCCATCCCTGTGACCTTAGTCGGTTTAAAAGGCGATTTCGTAGTACTCCGTCAAACGCTCCCTTTACATCCACAGTCACCATGCCGGCGACTTTGCCCCTTGCGAGTGCTTCTTTTACATCGCATAGTAGCGCCGTCGTTAGATCTGTTGCGCAGCGTTTTCCAATAGCACTACATTGATCTCTGGCTAGAATGTCACATTTTAGAGCCCAGTACGAGAGTCGTCTTGCGATAAGGCGTTCTAGACCCTTTCCTAAGCAGCTCAGAAGGGATATCGGGCGATAGGATTTCGGTAATGTCCGGTCACGTTTCCCTGTTTTTGGCAAAATGACGACTTCAGCTCCCTTGAAGGTTCGCGGGTGTACGCCGAGTGACGCACACTTGTTGAATAAGCTTGTGATACGGCTTCCCATGGACGGCCATGCTAGTCGGAGGATTGGGGCTGTTATTTCATCTTTTCCGGGTGAAGATGAGGGAACCTGGCAGGTCGCTCGGAAGGTCTCTTCCTCGGAGAACTTTTACCAAGGTATATTTCTTCTGGCGACAGTGGGTATTTCTTGATGCGTGTCTGAGGTTTCTGTGTGCCGAGAGAGAAGCGTTCTATGGAGAAGTGATGCCTTTTGTTCAGGGCAGTAGACATCGGCCACACCGTTATCTCCCTTAAGGGGTGGGGTCTGTAGATTCGGGGCTGTATTATGCCAGTTCACTATTTTGTAGACGTCTGTTAGGGACTCTGATTTCTCAATCCGAGCCTCCCAATAGGATTTTTTGGCTCGTCTGACAGTTTTCCGGAATTCTTGTCTTTCATATTCACATCCTCCTGAGCGTTTGGCAGTCTGATACCTGCGGATAGCCCTCCTACAGTCTTCGTTCCACCAAGCGGTTCCTTTGGAGTTGCCAATTTTTCGGGGGCACGAGCCTAGTAGTGCTGTGTGAATGGTTTGCATGATGTTCTCGGCTTCCGCCTCAATGTCTGCTGAGGTTTCTATACTTGGGGGGTCCTGTCTGCCTCCTAACAGGCTTGTAAAGAGTGTTTCATTAAGAGATTCGTACCGTAGACGCCTTGTTGAGCACTCGCTCAGGTATCCATGGAGAGGAATCGTTGTGACCAAGGTTTCGTGATCGGAGGTTGTGTGGAGTTCACACGAGATTTCACACTTCGCTCCCTCTATAGAACAGAAAGCAAGGTCCAAGGTGCCACCTCTGTTGTGGGTCGGGAGGTCTGTCGGGTTGAGGAGGCACAGGTCTTTTTCCCTAGCCCAGTCGATTAGGGTGGTTGCCTGTGTGGGGTTAGAGGTAGCAAATGAGTCCCACGCTGGGTGCCGGAGATTGAAATCTCCCCCCACAAATCCGGGTGAGTCTAGAGATTCTACTAGTACTTTTAGACCATCGTCAGCACCTACGCAGTTAGTAGGAGCATTATATACATTCCAGACTCCTATCATTCGTCCGCGACCGCTAGAGACGGTGATTTTTACACAATCTGAGGAAGGGTCTATGGCAGACTGATAAGGGCGAAGCCCTTGAGATTTTCGTACGTAAGTTATGGCCCTGGGCCGCGTATGCCATTCAGAGAGGGGTGCAAAAGTCATGAAATTAGGGTGAGACATTGACCGCCTCGCAGAAAGATCTCTTAGGATCCAAGGTTCTTGGACTAAAAGAATGTCGATGTCATTGTCGTGTGCATGTTGATGTGCAATACTGTGCGCGTTTGCGCCTCTTCCCACGTTTGCTTGCATAATCCGGATGTTTTGTTTCTTTGTTGATTTGTGCCTTCTGACCATGCTTAATTAGAGGATGGGGGAGAGACGGTCGTGCTTTGGGTTGCAGCTGAGGGTTCTTGAGAGCTTCTTAGGGACTTAGAATGCTCTTTGCGTCCCGCCGCGCGGATGTGGCGCAATTGGGCCCCTGTTGGGCGGACAAATACGCCGTGATCTTTTCGTGGGCGGGCCGGGCAGGATACGTCAGTGGTTTTGTGAGGTCCGCGACAATTCAGACATTGAATAGGGTGAGTACAGGAGCCCTCATGAGAGTCTTTACCGCAGGACCCGCATTTCTGCTGGCGAGCACAAGTCCTGGTGGAGTGGAAGCCGAAGCATTTGGTACAGGTTATTAGTTGGCTTCTTTGTCGGATACGTTGGACACTTGTGGCTTGTCCAAACAGCTGGATACGTGACGGGAACTTGTTTGCCTTAGCCTCAGGGACATGTATCCGGATGTACCCAAACGAGTGGGCAGAATCTTTCGATCTTTGGGTCCATGCTATATGCCGAATTGGCATAGCGTCTTTAATGTCTACTATGGACGGTTCTGATTGCAGTAGGCCCCCGAGTGGGTCAACTGCTCCATCCAAAGTGGTGACATTCTTTGGTACGGGTCCAATGACAAACGTGGTCCACTTTTCCTGTCTTTCCACCTTCGCATTTCCGAACCGTGCAGCAATGGTGTCCTTATGCTGAAGAATACTTGCAGCTTTTGCGGCGGTAGGTGCGAGAACTGCAATTCCGGAGGGAACCTGCCAGGCATCTACCACTAGCGTTGGGTCGGGAACAAGCCGTTGGACTTGTTGTCGAAGCAGAAATGGCTCTGCATTACGAGCCTCGTGCTTGCTGTCTAAGCGGATCATTATCCGTTTGTCTTCTTTGCTCTGGTGTTGTGGCGGTGAGGGCCTTCTCGGAGCTCGGCGGAGATCCACATTTTTGTTGTCTTTATTCCCGGCCGCAGCTTTCGCTGCCCAGGTTTTGTTCTGACGTTTGTCCTCGGCGACCTTGTCCATTGTACTGGCCTTGACGCTTGTGTAAATGTTTTCGCCACGGATAGCTCGAGACACCCCATCCGAAATAAGAGCAAGAAAGTCAGCTCCCGCACTGGGGCAAATGTCTTCCATCTCTTCTAGATAGGGGCCAACTAGGTTTAGGAGACCTCTGGCCATTGACATAAGGTTCGATTTCTGTTTGTTTTCTACAGACTCCATATCCTCGTCCTCATCCTCATCGTCTGACACTAGGTCGGGTCTGGGTGGTTCAAATTGATCCGTAGCTGTTCCTTCCCCAAAAAGTTTTTCATTAGGGTGGTGGGAGCTTGGCTGAGGGAATTCTTCATGTCGCTCGATGGAGCTTGAGGGGCTGTCCACGACCATATCGGCGTCGGCAATGTTCGGATGGGGCAGCACAGCCTGCGGACCCTGATGCGCCGCGATACTTGAAATCGCTGCGTTAATGTTCGAGGCGGAGCGTGTTAATATAGCAGTGGATGACTGCCCTCGCCCCGTGTTGTTGACGTGTTTGTGGATCCGGTTGCTGGAGTCCACAGTCTCGGACGCACCGCGTTTCTTGTCGCGGGCCGGAGGTGCCATATCCTCTTGCAAGAGAATAGGCACGGATTTTTAAATAGGGTTATCGTATGAGCTTTGGGATGCTGAATTTGTATGTGCGTGTGAAATGCCAGTGGTGATTACGTGAACAACTGTTGTGCAATCGTGTGTATCACGTGATACATGTGTTCGCTATGTTTGACATGGTTGCTTCCTAAGCACTGGCCAGATTCACGGCTTTTAACTTAAGTTAACTTAACTTATTCTACTTTCACCCTATCATGACCAATCTTCCCCCTCCTCCTCCTTCACTACCACCCCCCCCTTTACATTACTCTGCTCGGACGGGCAGAGAGGAGTCGCTCACTGAGATCCTTCTCACAACAACCTCCGCTGCCTCCAGGAACGAAGAAGCTACGCTACTCTTCCAAAACATTGCGTGCATCTTGGACGATGCTAATGATGGTAATAGCCTGCCACAACATCTGCAAAAATCCTTTCGTAACTTTATCGCGGACCTAAACATGGTGGCGCGCCGGCACTTTGAATGCCATGTAAGAGGTACTCCCAGGCCCCCTCCACCATACTCGGCTGCTGCAACAGTACCTCATGCAGCTCCTATTCACATTGCAAGAAAAACGCCCATTGTTGTCCCAGCGATTGTGCCTCCCCAAAAGCCGCGCACGTATGCCTCGGCCGCCATATTAGCCCCTCGAAGCCAACAGTTTCGACAGCCTCAAAAATAATCTGTTCAAACTCACCCCAAACCAGCTCGAGTCGACTATAGACTACTAGTCCGGGTCTCTACGGACCACCCCTCTCTCAAAATGTCCCCTTATGCAGTTATGCTCCACCTCAATTCTTTCCTCAAGGAGAAACTAGTCTTAGAAATACAAACTACTAAGACTGGATTTGCTATCTGTCCCACCTCAACCGCTGCCCAGGAAATACTCTCCGCGCGAATAAGTGAAATCGAGGCGTTCCTTTCCACGCGTGGCCAATGTAAGGTCGAAAAGCCAACCAACCACAAGGCCTACCTTCTTTCCGGCGTTCCTCGATCATATGCAGGATATAACGGTACAGAACTTGAGCTAGTCGAAATAACGGCAACTGTCGTCGCTGAAGCTCTAACCGATCTCACCAAAGTAGCGCCAATCAGTGTCCTTGAGCCCCGGAATGCTTCAAAAGCTGAATACGCTGCCCATAAGGATTGGGTCGTCCTTTTTTCCAGAAGAATCAACCTCTCTCTCAAGAAACCTCCCACTCTTTGGCATCCGAGTACAATCAAAACTTCTGCCAAAGAAAACAAAACTTCCACAGTGTAGTAAGTGCTTTGGTTGGCACAACGAAAGAGCTTGCTGTAGAGCTCCCCGCTGCAGGATTTGTGGTTCGACTCAACACCTTGAGAGTCAACATACTTCATGTGATCCAGCTAGGATACATCAATTCCCACCAAAGTGCGTAAACTGTCACGGCCCTCACCCGGCTGATTCCCTAGAATGTCTTATCCGGCCTAGAAAAGATCAGTCTTTACCTTCGAAGTCTCAAATCATAGAAATACGTAAATCAGCAGCAGCAGCTAGATTACGCCTGAGAACAGCGCACTGCGCAACTTTGGGCGCGAAAAACTCTACCGCTACGCAAACCACCGCAAGCGTAGTCCCTTCAACCCCCCCGGCGGTAAGAAGCCTTTTTACCGAGCCATCTTCGCCGTATCTCACACGCGGTCGATTTGCCGTCCTCTCTAACCAACTCCGCGAAAGTCGGGATAACAGCCCTTCAAATATGTAAATATGAGTCTGGGACACTCGGCATTAAAAATCCTCTCAGCCAATGTCGGTAGAAGCTCAGTGGCGCATGAGCTTGCTCTTCAATTTGCGTTTCAAATTCGTGCGGATCTCTTGCTTGTCCAAGAGCCCTACGTTGCCAGAGATTTAACCCGCAGGATAACTCGGAAGCATCCTTCTTTCGAATGTTTCACTCCGGCTGATGATTGGTCAATCCGTCCGCGAGTAATGTCATATTCAAGGAAAATTTCAGGCCTAAATTTCACCCAACTTCGACCAGAACTACAACAGCAGCACGTAAATGGAGATTTACTCTTTCTCTCAGTCGAGACCTTAAATTGCCCAAAAATTCTGGTTATTAATGTTTACAATGCACCCCCCGGAGCTATTAATCCGGGAGTCGGACTTTCGTCTCTTCTTTCTTTAACAAATTCACAGATTTTCTCACAGACTGTACTGGCAGGAGATTTTAATCTTCACCACCATCACTGGCACCCATCCTTCACTGGGGCTCCGTCTCCTATGGCAGGCGAATTTATACACTGGCTTAACCTAAGAGGGCTTAACCTCGTTTCACAGATTGACGTACCCACCCACAGTCGTGGAAACGTGTTGGATTTATGTTTTGCTTCAGATTCACTAGTTGCCAGAGATATTTCCGCCTCAACTCAAGCTAACTTAGATGTCACCTCCGACCATATTCCACTCCTAATTACGCTACCTGAATTCAATCGCGCTCCCCAACCTCCCAGGCTCCGCTTTTCAACAATTGATGAAGAAACCTTTCTTGCATTACTGAGAATGAACCTAGAAGGATTGCACCCACTCGTTAAATCCAGGGCTGGGATTGACCACATGGCTGCAGAATTAATCCGCATTTTACAAAGTGCATTCGCTGGTTCTACTAAAAAGTCACTTCCAACGAACAAGGGTCAACCCTGGTGGGATCAAAGCTGCCGGGAAGCCAAGCAAAGATACCGTGAGGCAGTCCGTTCCTTGACTCCTTCTTATGATGCTAAGAAGGAGTTCCGAAAAGTTGTCAGAAGAGCGAAAGTTTCTTTCTTCCAGAAAAAGCTTAATGATGTTAGTAATGCGAAGGAAGTATGGGACATTACCAAATGGCACAAGTCAAAGGGAACATTCCGTACACCGCCACTTTCCGACCCACGTTCACCGAACACGGGTCTAGCTTATAATCTCGAAGACAAGAGGGGAGTCTTGTTCCGGAACCTCCTACAAAATCAATCAGATACGGAAGATATATCTCTGTCCACCCCAACTGTCCCAACGGCTTCTTTACCTTTTCCGGGCCTCACCATCGAAGAAGTATCTAGGTCAATACTCGGAGCTGGGAATACAACTCCAGGTAAAGATCAAATTCCAACGACCGTTCTCCGTCTGGTTTGGCCACAAATCTCAGATATAGTACTCAATCTCTTCCAGGAGTGTATTAACATCGGACACCACCCTCAATGTTTTCGTACTGCAATTATAGCAGTCATCGGAAAGCCGAACAAGGCAGACATGACAAATCCACGAGCATACCGACCCATAGCACTCCTCTCAGTGCTAGGAAAAGGATTCGAAAGAATTGTTGCGAAGCGAATGTCATGGACAGCTATCAATTTTAAGGTAATAGCAAGCCAGCAATTTGGTGCGCTACCTCTTAGGTCTTCTGTAGATTTAACAACTTGTCTAACCCACGACGTGGAGGCTGCACTTTCTAAGGGGCTAACTGCCTCGGTTGCCACACTTGACATAAAGGGGGCTTTTGACACCGTTCTCCCAGGAAGACTTATAAAGCGCTTACGTGAACAAGGCTGGCCGCCCAACCTCTGTAACTGGGTCGGCTCCTTTGCTACTGATCGCAGAGTCTGTATTCGACTTGATGGAGAAGTGGCTGCACCAAGGACAATAAATTGTGGACTCCCTCAAGGTTCCCCAGTCTCACCCATCTTATTTATGCTATACACATCCCCGCTTTACAGATTGGAGGGACTTAAGAAAGCCTTTGGCTATGCCGATGATGTTGCAATTCTGGAGATATCTCACTCCCTTGAATTAAACTCTCAGAAGATTGGGTCTGCAGTTAATCGGGCCATAGAATGGGGAGACGAAGAAGGACTAAAGTTTGACCCTTCGAAGTCAGAACTGCTCCACTTCTCCAGGAAGCGCCGAGATAAGGAACGCAGTCCACAAATCCACACAAGTAACTTTTCAATCTCAGAAAGTTGGGAGCGCCCTTATCTCAAATGGTTGGGCGTCCACTTCGATAAAAAACTAACTTTTAAATACCACGCACAGATACAGGCAGCCAAGGCTCTTAAGGTCGCGCATGCTCTCCGCTGCTTGGGAAATACTATTAGCGGTGTTCCAACTTATTTATCAAGACAAGCTGTATTGGCCTGTGTCTTACCCATCGCACATTTTGGTGCCGAAACATGGTGGCCTGGAGCTTCCAAGAAGACCGGTAGCAAAACGATTTCAAACAGGGTCGGCAAGCATCTAGAAATCCTAGATAAGACGCACAGAGCTGCCGCCAGAGCAATCCTCCCAGCATTCCGGACTGTCCCTTCGCCCGCCCTCCTTAGAGAAGCAGGGATTCCGTCTGCCGAAACTGCCCTAGATGGGCTTTCGAGAAGAGCTGCTATCCGTATCCGCAAACTAGATCCCCGTCATCCATTATCTCGCCGGGGAAGTAGATCCCTTCTTACACCTGTAGTAACGCGATTTTCCAGATCGTATAGGCTTATCCCAGCTTCTGAAAATTTCAACCCACTTCTGTTACCACCCTGGGATACTCCAGAGACAAAAATTCAGTCATTGAATCGAATCAGTGGCCCAACAGGCACACCTAACTTAAGAGCTGAAAAATTTCGAGAATTTTTGCTCACAGTGCCTCCATCCGATATTTTGGTCTACTCAGACGGTGCCAAACTACCAGACGGGAACGCTGGAGGTGGATTCGCTATCTTCCAGCTTGGGCGAAAAATACGGACAGATGCCTTTCCTCTTGGCAATGGCAAAGAAATATACGATGCGGAAGCGTGTGCAGCACTTGAAGGCATTAGAGCAGCCACCGCCTTACCGTCGACGCTCTTCTCCAACAACCTATGGATATTCATCGATAACCTGGAAGTAGCGAAAAGATTCCTAACCAAGGCCAATAGCATATCGTCCCAGGAAACTTTCATAGATGCTCTGGAGGTTGCCAAGGCATGGAAGGCTCGTACGAGACTCCCGCACATTCGAGAGGGTGAAATTAGAGTACGCTGGGTCCCAAGCCACTCAGGTATCGAAGGAAACGAGATTGCCGACTCAGAGGCAAAAAAAGGTGCGGCCATGCCCTTCCAGGATGGTCAATTTAAACTCTCTATAGCAGCGCTCACTCTGTGGAATTCGACGCAGATGTGTCAAGCGAGGGCAAAATGATGGGAAAATCATGCTCCTCTAACATACACTAGACTTGGTATCAACTCTGCCCCTTCCTTTCCTAAAGAGCTCCTATTGAGTCGGAAATCTCTTGGCGTATTAATTTCTGCCAGAACTGGGCATAGAGATTTCGCCTCCTATCACATTCGCTTCAACCACGAAACTGCAAACCTACGCTGTCTATGCGGGTCACTTAAATCCCCAAGACACTTTTTCTTCTGTAGAATACTTCGTCGCCGCAGTGGCCGCCCAGAAGGGCCTATCCGTTTACTCTTCCCAAAGCTCCTGGGAACCCCGGAAGGAGCAGTCACACTGACTAAATGGCTGGATCAGGCTAGGTTTTTTGAGCAAATTTGCCTTCGCTGAGACGAGAAAACTTTCCTTTGTTCTGCTTTGCTTTATTTTATTTTATATTTTTCTTGTTTGATTGGTGGCTCCGGCAGTGAGAGATGGAGCGGGTGAGGTGGACTGAATAATCACCAGTCATGAGCATGGGGTGGTCTCAAAAACTTAAATTTGCAATATGCATTAACCCTTCTATGTGCGCAGTTTCATACAACGCTGCACAGCCATGTATTTAGGACTTAGAAAGTCACAAAAACTAGAGCTCAGGCTCTAGCGTCCTTTGGCCCAGGTGGGATCAAACTGTCACGTGCCCAAGGGCACGCGACGAGAGCCTTAGACGAAAAATAGAATCATCATTATCATCCTAAGCACTGGCCATGTGATCGTTGAATAGAGTTGATTGTGTAGCGAGAAAGTTGGAGTATAAATAGTAGGCGTATCGCCAACTCGTAAGATATTTTTGAATACACACTTTTCATCTTCTTCCTTCATCATAAATATGTCCTACACACGACCACCACCACAACAGTGATATTTTTGAAAAGGTCAGCACATGATGATACCTCCCAAGTCTCATAACTGTAACAACAACCAAAATTTGAGGGTCAGACCAAAAAGTGATTAGGAGCTCCAACTCACTAAACCGGCCTGAAATATTATGTCAGCGTACTGTGATTAGGAGCAATGAGGGTTATGGTAATTGGATGGCTCTGCTATTCTTATGATGAATTGCACGGGCTCGGGTGCAGTGATGTTGATCTATGAGGGAGATACTGAGTGTGCACTCCAACGATTGATGATATCTTCTAATGGATGATGGGAAGAATGATATTCGTTTAATGGATAGATGATATTCAACCTGGAAATTCAAGAGATTCTATCATACAATGACCAAGTCTGTTTACCAGCCTATTCCGAACGTCCTTTCCCATTACGCCAGATACTTCCCTCTCCTTGCTCCCATAGAGCTCTACTGATCTAGCACAACACAGCGTAATTATTATTCCGAACATCCGACAGGGGTAGACCGTAAAATCGACGTTTACTCTATTGCAGGGGTAAATAGTGAAGGAAACCCCTGAATGCCAAGATCTGACAGGGATTATACGATATGCCATTGGCTGCAATATTTTGACCATACCAAATCCGACAATAGCTGAACCTTATTTGTATGGGAAATTTTGCGTGATAAAAGAAGTGTAGGAGATCCCTGTAACTCGTTAAATGATGATATTCTATTCAAAAGTGCTAGCTTTTATCAAGTATTAAATACATTTTTACCAATGATTAAGCATCATTAACAAGGAATCGAACCTCCTCTTGCTCTGATGACTGCCTGGCACCTTTCTGGCATGCTCTCTACAAGCGTAGCCAGTTGCTCCTGAGAAATTGACTCCCATGCCTCTAGGACTGCATTACGGAGCACTTCCTCAGATGGATTACCAGAATCAAATTCTGGGTGGTACTCTTCAATATGGGATTTCATCATATCCCACACTGACTCAATTGGATTCAGGTCTGGGGAATATGACGGCCAGACTATGAAATCTACCCCCCTTGATGACAGCTCTCTTTTCGTACGTTGAGCAGAATGGGCAGGAGCACCATCCTGCATAAAGAGAAGAGGGCCGTGAGAGTCAATTGGTTGTGTTGCCGCGTGGATTAAAGTAACAATCCTCTGGCAGTAACTCTCCGCTTTTATAGTCCCCCAATCCCTACTCCAGAATAGGGCAGGGCCCTTCTGGTTCCCATAAAAGGAGCCCCAGAACATCCAACCACGCTTTCGAGGACCTTTTCGAACCAGGCAAGTGTGATAATATGTCTCCTCGGGCTAAAAAATTAGATTAATGCAGTTGATACATGGCTGAGATCTGGACTCACCTTCATCGAAACCCATACTCTTGTGTGACGTTCACCAGTGACCCAAGTCTCATCAGACCAAAGAATTTGGGACCACTGTTCAGGTGTCCAAGAAGAGTGTTCTTCCGCCCACTCTAATCTTTTCCTCATATGTGCAGGCGTTAGAGTAGGCTTCGCTTGAGCAATGCAACGCTTGAACCCTCTTCTCTCAAGAGCACTTTTGATTGCGATTTGGCCACAATTCCAGTGGGAAAACTTAGCAGCAAGCTCCAGGTGGCTCATCTGGCGGGCCTCACTTGAAGACGTGACAAACTCTTCAAGCTCAACTTCCTGCTGAGCGTTCAAGGCGTGGGGTCGGCCATTTCGCTTTTTGGGCGTCAGACATTGCCTTGCAAGGGCATATTGTACCCTTCTTTCGGTGATACCGAGTTGATTACCGATGGCGAGATGAGTAAAACCAAGGCCACGTAACGTGTATATCTGGACTCGCTGATCCCTAGAAAGCTGGCTCCGTGATCTTGGAGTAGTGGGAGATGCTGGGGTGCTCATTTTTCTTCGCAGTTTATCGTGAGGATATAGGTTATTCGATATGTCGTGTCAACCGATTTATTGTGGTACGAGGATGCTGTGCAACAATCGAACAAAATGGAATCTCGGCGGAGCGGAGCTCCAAGTATATATCCGAGGAACACGTGAGCTTGATTTTCAGCCAATCATGAATTTTCCAGTTTTGAGGTGTCACCCATTTGGGCCTAGTGAGGTACAGAATCAATGCCAGTGTATATACTCAGGTGTGAACATCCTTACAGCGTCTAGTTTGACGTGGCTCAATGGTAGAGAGTCATAATTGAGGGAGCCTCTTTGAGGCAACAGGGTGGTCCAGCAGGCTTAGTCGGTGGTATCGGCTCTGTCTGAGGGTTGGCTTAATCAACCAACCACTGCACAATTGCATGTATGCATGCATGCGTTGTGTGGCAGTAAAACCCCGGCTAGACTTGGTATTTGGTTGTCCCTGTTGGTTGTCCCTGTTCGGTTGTCCCAAAGTCCATTGGGTCGCTTACTAAACGGACCCACCGGCCTTTTTGTTACAGGGGTTGACAGCCAATCATTTTTAGAGTTCACTAGTTTCACGCTAAAAGTTCCGTAAGTAAGAAATCCTCGTTCCTCGGATTATAAGAGAGAAGGTTCAAGGAAGAAGGAATGCCTCGGTTGCCTTATTGCCTTAGTCTAGCCATTTCTGTAGCGCTAAAGTCGGAATGTCAGGGATAGCCCATGTAAATTACACAGAATGTGGGGCTACACTTCTTACCCCTGTAATAGAGTACAAGGATATATTCTTACAGTGTATCAGGGGTTCAAATTCCTACTTGAATATAGTGTTTCAGCCCTAAATATTGTTAATAACTAGCGCTAATTTTGCATTTCATCGCCCTTTTAATCACGGGCTCAATCTACAAAATTAACGCTAATTAGTAACAACATCTAGGGCTGCAGTTCGACATGCAGGTTGGAATTTGATCCCCTGATAAATTAAATCAAATCATTTAATTATCCTATTTCGGCGCCTTAAGGCTCACGTAGGTATTTTTCGGAAGATACGTATTCTTTGTCACAGAACGACTCATTTTGACGTTAGGGAAACTCATACTCAGATTTCATATGCAGATACCACTACGAGAATAACGCCTTACGACATGTACTCTCTTCCGTGAATACCCACCATAGGGAAAAGCGAGAAAAACCCCTGGTTATCTAAGTATGCTTTCGTTATCCCACGAATACAAGATCACAGTGAGAGAAATGGTGTGAGGTTTTGCTGGATTCGAACCAGCCTTCTCCTATCTCAAGTGGGGCATGTGTCCAAGCCAGCCAGACTCTATTTGGGAGAACGGGCCGGACAGTGTACCACTGCACCATCCGACCCTTGATCCCCTGATACACTCTAAATTAATTCCTGGACTGGTATATATTGGCTTGGCAGTGCCAGCCTCGAGGGTATCGTACTTCAGCCTCGCAAATAATTCATGGAGCACGCACTGGCTGCGCCAGAACGTGCTCCAAAGCTTTTTCTCATAACAGATATTGCTTCAATATTTTATCGTCTATACGGCAAAGGATTTCAGAAATCCTAAAATAGGTTCCATGCGGACCGCCCCTGAAACTTCTTGCATATTATCTGCACATGACTGTTGCTTTAACTGGCTGCTGTGAGTTTAAATGTTAGAAATTTGATGAGCTATTTATCTATGCAGGTAGCAGCACCTATAGATGTGTCTGTACTCATTGAAAGTTGTCATACCGATATTAGTAGAGGTGAATGCACGGTGTTTTACCATGTTCATCAGACACCCGTATACTGGTGCTGATACCTGTACCTTACTTTCTTACAAGTATGTGTACCTGTAATACTTTGTTGGTGTAGTGAACAGCACTACATACCACTAATAACACCGATAGATATTCACGGCTGCTCTGTGGATTGATCAATCATAAAGCGGCTCATTAAGTGACAAAGTCATGTTATTATTATTATATTATTACTACCAGAATTATTGTGAAAGCTTTGAGAGTTGCGTAATTCGTGGTTGACCCGAGACTCGTAATTGTTAAAATTTACGAAGTCTCGATACTTTGCCCATCGACATGTATGATCAAGATTTGAAGAAGATGAGTGCCAAAACTCTATCAAATCTAGTTTAGCATCCCGATCAAGGCAGATATTGGTCGCTCTTGCTGAAGCCGCGAGAATGATTGGTTCGCTCGTGGTACATTTCTATCCAACGTAGCTTATAGCCGTTCACGAGTTTTCATCCCACTTTGCGCCCCAAGACGTCATCGCTCCACCCTCCCAGCCCCCCACCAAAAATCTAACAAGAAAGAGCGCACCGTTTAATGGGGCTCTCTTGACCACTTTATCTATTTCCTTCTCCCTGGATTGATCCTCTCTTCAAGCTAAGAGTTCTTAACAAATTGATATTTCAGTCAAACCACTAATCGACCTAGATCCATCAACAACAGCGTCCCCAAAGATGTCCGCGAGAACCGTTCACGTGAAGAACATTAGTCTTCAGACCAGCGACAAAGAAGTCAAAGATTTCTTCTCATTTTGGTAATAGGCACCTCTATCTAAAGCTGCAACTACTCATTCCTTGTGGACTTTTGTGCTGACAAATTCAGCGGCAAGATTACAGAAATCGAGATCAGCAAGTCGAACGAAAAGTCTCAGAGTGCTGTCGTTACTTTTGAAAAAGATACTGCGGCTAGAACAGCTCTACTTCTTGATAATACCCAACTTGGTGAAAATAAGGTTCAGATCTCAGGAGAGATCGCATCTGAGGATGATGGAGCCCATCTAAATCGCAGCGCTGAGAAAGATATCGATGAAATAACCCAAGAGGAAAAACCTCGTAGTCGAATTGTAGCTGAATACTTAGCTCATGGCTATGTTCTAGGTGATCAAACTCTTCAGCGTGCAATTGACCTCGATAACAAACACGGAGTGACGAGCCGATTCATATCAACTCTTCAAAAACTTGACTCGAAGTACCAAGCGACAGAGAAAGCTAAGTCAGTTGACCAATCCTATGGCGTTACGCCTAGGGTAACAAACTTCTTGAATGGATTGTCTACCTATTATGAAAAAGCTGCTGGAACCCCATCTGGGAAAAAACTTGTCAACTTCTACAGTCAAACTTCGCGCCAAGTTATGGATATTCACAATGAGGCGCTCCGCCTTGCCAATTTAAAAAAAGAAGCAAACGTTGGCCCTAACAATGGTCAAACAAATACTCGGTGTAATGTTCGTAAGTTTAATCTCCAAATTACTAAGACTGCCTATTGGAAAATTTCCTTGTTCCATAGGAGAAAAATCAAAATTTCCAGCGTAATTGGGATTCATCCCGAAATTTTCTGGTTCAAATCCGACTCTATGTCAATTAATTGGCAGAAGGGAAAGAAAATCTACAAGCGTAGTCTTGATATTTAAGCCTCCATTTTTGTTTCCTAGGATTGTGTATAGTGTCAGTTTTTAGGACCCAAATTTTTTAGACGACAAGTTCACCTGTCTATACCTTATTTAGATATCTGGCTACACGATTTAAAATATGTATTTGCTACTGTTGATTGTTCACAGTATTTTACTACACAAATTAAGTATGTTCTGATCATGGAGCTTCGGAGTCTGGTACCATTGAGATCTAATTATTTCTGTCTGATTTATCTTGTCGTTGCGTTTATTTCTCTCTAGATGCTATGATCAGACAAGTCTAGGAATTTTGTTCTGATGGAGTAAAATTGTTGAACTTCAAAATCGTTTTTTCTTTTAGACGAGTTATACTGACCCGAATAATCTTTTCTATAGAAACCCAAACGCCTTCTAAAGGCACTGAAACCACTGATTCTACCAGCGCCAACACGGAGAAGGAGGTAAACCCTTCGTCAAATTAATTAATCTAACTCTGATTTACCTGGTTTTGATGGCTTGATGACTAAAAAAAGTTTGTGCGGTGATTCATTTGGGATTTTCTGATCTCTTGGTGTAACAATGAGAAAAGAGATGCGATGATGAGCTGTAAGAATTCGGACCAAACTTTACTTTTGATGAAAATTGTGTATGATTGTTAGGTCCGAGAATGGCGCGTAAACTCTGCATGCTTATTCACTTCTAATAATTCAGTAATCAATATAGTTCTAGAGTTAAAAACTTTATTACTGTATAATTTCACTCGGAACAGGGCTTTGAAGTGTGTTCTATAAATTTTATGCGATAAAAAGTGAAGGGGGTTTCTTATATACTCATAGAGAGCCTTTTGTTTACTTGACGATCTCGGAATTCCATCGGTTATATCTTCTCACCCCCCTCCGAGCACGTCGATTATGCCCTCCATGATTAATCCAATTTGTAGGTTGCTTTAGTGTTTCGCCGCCTCGGTAGACTTATGTGAAAGCTCGTCGAGAGGACCACAGGGGTTTGACTCGAGTTTCTAAGTTTCGTTAAGGTAGTTCAAAAGATGGGGGTATCGACCATTTTAATTACATCTAAAGATTGCAGACTTTTTTTCTTAGAGTCTTCACCCTGGTTGACACCTTGAGCATTGGAAGGTGGTGAAGTTCCTTGTTTACCCGCTTGTTCTTCCGGGGGCGGAGATTGTCGACCCTGTTCTGGAGCAGACATTCCACTTTCGTGCTGGAAAATAACAGACTAGTTGGATCTTCTCTTGACGTATATTCAGATGAAATAATGTCTTTCTTTTAGGGTGGAGCCGGGGATATTGAGGGCGTGATTCAAAGGCTCAATAACTTCAAGATGTACTGAGCAAAGCGTCAATCTCAAATTAAAACTTTGAAGGTGAATGGTAGGTCGAGGAATTGATTTCTTCTGAACTAATTTATCATTGAACGTGATTCTCGTCCCATGTGAATTACTCCACATTGGTCACTTCTTCAACGAACGCAAATTCTTTTTCCAGGGCGTTTAGAGTGGTTCTTGGCTTGGTCGTTTCCGAAATAGGCGACACGGTTAGTCGATAGCTCTTCCCTCAGTCAAAGCCAGACGAAGATATCCTCGGGTGGGATGGATAGCTAGATAGAGACTAATAATAGATCAAGCCAAGTCATTAGTGGGACTGACAGCAGCTTGAATCAGCGCGTCGTCATTCAGAGAAGACATGTGCACGAAGATCCCATCGCACCACATAAAAACGTTTAAATCGTGTGGCGGCCAGTACTAGGACCCGAATTATTGATTCTGGCGTCATCAGGGATGTCATGAGGTTACCGGGGACAAACCCGAGCGCTTCCCGTCCAGAGGCGTGTAGGTCGATATACTAGTACCTCTTCAATCCCAAGTGTAGATCTCAGCTCACCTGGGTCGGGATGACGTTACCAAGAGTTCTTCTATAGGCAGCTACTCGGAAGATGATCTTGAGATATAACGTTGTCATGGTCGTGCTTCGTCGGGGAAATCGGATGCGATGATGTTTCCATTGTCATCATTAGTCTCAGTCGTGAGGTAGGTATGGCTTATCCAAAGCGACCGTTTGACGAGAGACATGGCTGAATTTCGACTTCGTTCATCTGTCTCCTGAACCGCACACAGAGATGCTGGCGAATTTACCCTAACGGTTGTTCACTCATCCCATTAAGAAATATTGAATGGAAAAGGAGCTACCCTATTGGTCAACGATCGTCTCACGTAGTGATTGCCTGGTATCATGTGATCATTATTTGATTACCGTTTCTTTTTTTTTTCTTACAAAGATCGTGTTGTATTTAACCCTCTGACTATCTTAGCCTGACTCTGCACCTCCTCGCGATACTGGCGGTAAACGCTCAGTACTTTCGCACATCTGGGATAACTAAGAGGAGAAGCGCATTTAGGTCGAGGTCACAATCAAGCATCACTCAACGTCAAGATGATCCTGCCGCCTTGCCGATTTCTGCTGCTCGACAAAATACCTTTCCGACCGATCTACTTATGCCCCACTTTGTCTAATGATCACGACCTTCCCTCGGTCATAACGACTCATCCTCTGAAATCTTTCACGCCCACGGCTCCAACTATACGCCTACGTTATAGATACCCGACGGAGGATTGAAGACCTGGTGCACACTGTTGTAGGGAGGATTACGATGTTTTGGAAGCATTTTCTCAGGATGTCACGCGTGTGAAGAGAGCATACGTGCAGTTGTAAGATAAGAGGGGCGTGCTGAAGGGAGGGGGAAAGAGGCTGAACTGGCCTGGCGATGTAAGAGTGTGAGGTCTGAGCGGATCAAGAACCAGTCTAACAAAGGCTAAGATGGAGGTCCATCATCCGGGTCATATTCACACAAAATTCATGTTTTATGAATAACTACTTCAACTTAAAGTATGGAAATTGTGAGACTATCTTTCCGCACAGTCGATGCAGTTTGGTAATGAAGCATGCTGGGGCAGCTCAAGGTTTTTTACATGTACGTTTTTCCTTGGGTGGGTATTTGTTCATTGACTTTATGACCTGATAGCCAATCATGTATCATCTTCATAATTGTGTTGGTGAATACCGAATTACCTGTATGGGAATGGCGTTAGGAAAATAGGGTAATCACTGTATATTAACTCTTTTCTTCTGGTAAGAGAAGAGTAATTGAATTCAAATTTATTTTGCCATTATTACTACCGCTATAACAAGCTTGTGATACCGATATCCACTCAAGTGTTCCGACAGTATTCAAGATTGAAGAAGCGGGTGCAAGTCCTCAAGATGTAACACCCTGTAGTGGTATCAGCTAATGCATCCCCAGCACGAGTGTTTTACGTCGAAGTTGTATCATCTATTCCTTAACGAATGAGAGAACTTACTTCCAAGAGTCTTTTGACCCCACAGGGTATATTAGGGCCGTGTTAAGTACGCTACCAGTTGGACGTAATGAAAACATCGTCGGCATGTATTTAGCCTCTGAGCTGTGACAGGAGATGTGACTACCTTTTTTGGTCAAAGTAGTCTCAAGGCCTCCTCTCCAGTACTTTCCTGCTGCCCCGGGGCTCTACTGGCTATCAAGGGCAATTAGTTTACTTTGCATGTAGTATTGCAACCCTACTCTCATGATAGGGTATTGTTCGTTGATCCGCTTCTTATAGGGTACAGGGGTTAAAGCGGGGATAAAGTGGAGATAAAGTGGTGATATTCCAGGTTACCTCACGATAGATCCACAGTATCCCTGTTAGCTTCAAATTTTAAAATCTTATGGCCTAAGGCATAAGAGATATGCATCTGTATATGAAGTCCAACGCCCACCTTCATGCCTGCACCTTTCTTCACTCGCGCACACCTGAGGTCGTTTCGTTTAAATCATTGTCAGCTATTTACTATTATTTTGCTCAACGGCATACTTTTATTTCATTCATCTATCTAATTTTTACTTCATGTGAGTGCATCTGAACCTTAAGTCAACTACTTTAGAAGATTTTAATTTACTGTACTAGATTGCCGCAAAGATGGATTCACCTCAACAACCTTCTCCATCATCAGCATCTCCTACTTATGCAAAACGCCTAACACAAACTCAACGTATTCAAGTAAGTCTGAAATCTACAAATTGATAAGGTTAAGAGAGTAACATGTGCAGGTTAGAACCTTGGCCAGTGAGGGACACAGTTACGTCAAAATCTCTCAACGCCTTGGGATTACATGGCGACAGGTACAATACACCATGAGCGTTGAAAATACCGAGCCTCAGTACTCCAGTGGTAGGCCACCTATTCTAAGTAGTTCCCAGGTCGATGAAATAGAATTTTTCGTCTGTTTATCATCGGAAAATCGTCGGATGTCATTTTTCCAACTTGCACATTTTATATTTCGGCACTTTGGTGTGAGCGAGAATGTGATCCGACGTGAACTGGCAAAGAGGGGATATGCACGCAGGATTGCACGATTAAAACCTCCTATCTCTTCAGTCAACAAACTGAAGAGATATGAGTTTGCCAGAATACATCTCCACTGGCGGAAGGAACATTGGATGAGAGTCCTCTGGTCCGACGAGACTTGGGCTATGAATGGTCGGCAAAGTGATCGTTGGGTCACAAGAAAGGTCAGTAGTCCCTTAAAGGCTCCTAAGATTTAGAGTTCCCTTGAGCTAAGTTTAAGTCAAAGATTGGGGAAGAGTACGAAGATACCTGTGTCCTAGCCAAGACGCGGAGGAGAGTTGGGTGGATGTTCTGGGGATCTTTCTTTGGACGACAGAAGGGGCCTTGCTTGATTTGGGAGAAGGAGTGGGGCCATATCACTGCGGCTAGTTACTGCGAGAGGATAGTGCCTCTCATAGAGAGTGCGGTCTTTCGGGAACCAGGACTAGATGTGATGCAGGACAACGCCCCTCCTCACAAGTCGAGGCAAACTATGCGTGAGTTTGAAAGGAGGAATATTTCTCTAATGGAGTGGCCGCCATATTCTCCTGATTTAAATCCGATAGAAACTTTGTGGAGTTATATGAAAGCGTACATGGAGCGTCTTTATCCAGCGTTGGATCAAGGGGGGCAGCGGAGTCAAGGGCATCTTCGTCAAATAGTGAACGAGGCGTGGGATCTGGGGTTTAATGGGGATGACTTGGAGAAACTGATAGATTCGATGCCCCGAAGAATCAGAGCCGTTTACGAAGCTGAAGGCGGATATGTAAATTATTAGCTAGATAGAAGTATAATTTATTTATGAAATGTATTAATGAATTAAAAAGTGAATAGAGGGCTATAATGGACCAAAAAAGCAAAACCAACGAATATTTCGTTGTGAAATTTTTGCCATACAAATTTAAAGTTTAGGTGGGGAGATCTACTTATCGTCATGCTAATTCAAGTTAGTAAAAGCCTATATACCCTGTAAAAGTCGAATTTTAGCGCCTATACACGATTAATACCGTAGTATCAGAGTAAACACTGTTATTAATGGGGGGAGGAAGACGGCGTTTCTACTTGTACGTGGTGTCCCCTACGAACCTGGAGTTTATCTTCAGAGCCAACAGAAACACGCAATACCTAGTCACGGAGGAAAAGTCATCCAAACGAGTTTCCGGGGCGTACCCAGCTCCCGTTATGGTGGTGATGGATCAGACTAGGTTGGCCCTTTTTACCAAGATGAATTCTCACTGTTTACAGATATTCTGGTATTATACTGTCTCCCGAGGAAAGAGCACCGCTACCTGAGCGCTGGTGGTGTCGGTATAAGGAGGATATGTGGACTATGGGATATTAGGGAGATACAGATGGAGATACGCACCTCGTGTGGCTCTGGTGTCTAGGCCTTGCCTGGCTAGAGATTGCAGGTTTTTGGAGACTTTTTCCCGCGTACCGGTTTCCATGGCTATTCATTTTCTTATTTATTGAGCACAAGGTTCTGTAGAAAAAGTCGTCGAGTTCTACGGGTAAGTACTGAGCTAGATGGCAACCGGTCATGGGTTAACGTATTAATGATCTTAGGTTCGAGGTAAAAGGGGATAAGAGCACTGTAGAAAGTGTGGCCTGGGTCAGAAAGGACCCATAGTGCCTCAATAGTTTTGGACTCAAGAAAGCACGAATATATACAACTACACTACGAATGAACTGGGTCTGACCTGGACTGTTCTAGGTGATCGCATCACTAATTTCTTCAATCATTATACCAAACATGTGGTCCTTCTACGCTTGTTCGAAATAGCAACGGTGATTTTACCTCCAGAAGGTAGGAAAAGGGGCCGAGTGTTTCCGAAATCGTATAGTTCAATAGTTGTTTTGTCTCATGGAAAAAGCCTTGAGCGGCTTATCGCTCGCCATGCTTCCTAATTAGTGCCTAAATACGAGATTCTTGCCCAGAATTAATGCATTGCAACAAGAAAACTTTCAGCTGTTGACCTCGTAACGGCGCTTCTGTATGGAATATGTGGAGTGTGGGGAAGAAATAAGGTCCCTGGCTTTATTAAAAAGGGGGGCTGTTCGTCATGTTAGCTATAACGCCTTAGCGCTGTAGATCGGGCTCTCGCTTAAGTGATATGCGTACTAGTACAAGATAAGAAGAATTCTCAGCTTCAAGAAGAATGATTAATACAACATACAATTTATCCTGCTCTCTTGCCCGCTTATCCATTGCGTGTGACTGTTGTTTTAATAGGTTATGAGACTCGGATTTAAGGGAGCTAGATAAGATTGTTAGCATTCTCTTGCAGCTACCTCTCGCAGTATTCTCTGACAGCTATTATATTTTTTTGAGCTAGCGTTTTCTTATAATTCAAAAAAAAAACCCCTACCCTATCAGCATATTCTTTTTAACAGTGGATAATCACACAATCGAAGCTGGCATAAAGCAACCTAGTATTCAATTGGATGATAATAACTATCGGGAGTTTTTTAAAAACCAAGAATTATGGCTAAAGGCACGCGGATGGTTATATGTGTTTCAGCAATCGCTCAGAGAATACGCATTAAGCCCCGACATTAAACCATTTCACTTGTTGAAGAAAAAAAAGAAGAATTCGAGCAGCATGATGCGTCTGCTCGATACTACACTCGCCAATTACTGAACACATTTGACAGAGAATTATTTGACTCCATCGCATGTAGTAGGGATGCATGGGCCGCGATCAAAGCCGAATACCAAAAAGGTAATGCTAAAGATGTCCGAAAATTGGAAAAACAAATTACTCATCAGAAAAAGCCAAAAGGCCTTTCAATCAAGCGAGCTTGGGTTCAACTGAAAGAGCTTCAGACTAACTTAGTTGAAATAGACTCCACAAAATCTGCTGCACTTACCGAGGCCAGCTTGTTCGGATACCTATTAGAGGGGCTCGATCCGACAATTTACCAAACTGCGAAAAATGTTCTGGACTTGCAACCTAATCTGACCAGAAAAGAGGTGCTCGACTCACTACAAAACTTCTTTGAAGATAGTGAAGATTCTACTGAACGAGACCTCTCAGCTCTCACCGCACGAAACACTGAATATATTAGAAGTACAGGTCGCCTTTTCAAGTCAAGAACAATTCGAGACTCGTCATGGTCTCCATCTAGGCAACCATACTTAAATAGTAATGGACAGGAAACCTGCTATATTTGCAATGGACTAGGTCATCATGCCCGGCACTGTGAATTCAGACATGAGACGAGAAGATTTGGAAAAAGCCTTCGACTAGAGAAAGAATCAAAAAATCGTTACACGTCGTCTTCTAAGAAGCCTTCGCTTCGGTTTAACCCCCGGAAGAATCAGGGTTCGAAGTCAGTCAAGTTTTCTGATAAACCAAAAGCTTTCTGGTCTGAAACAGAAGCGGAGACTGTGTTACGGGCTGCGCCTTTCTTTGTTCTGATTAGTCACTCGGGAATATTACACATCATAGGTCATGTGATGAGAGCTATGGTTCGAAACAGATCAGGGATTGTGTTGGTATTGTGTTAGCAGGGCTACCTAGTACCAGCAGTCTCCACAGCGAGTTTCGGATGGAAACAACTCACGTCAGACTCATGAGACATTGCGAAGAGAGAATTCATTCTGAAGATTATCTGGCATCTCGGGGTATGGTCGTGCGAAGGAGATCATGCACATATTATAAATTCCTCCTCGATACACATTTGGAGACCATATAGAAAATAGACAGTATTTGGCCACCATTCCTTTTTGTTACGTTATTTTGGTGACTGCCCTTCACAGACTGAAAGTGAATGGACTGAGGGAAATCAATCAGATTTTCTGACTGATGACGATGAGGTGTCTGCTCTTATCACTGACGAGGTACGCAAATCTTTGTCTCAATCTGGCGCCTTTATATCAGATACCGGATGCACTAATGATATGATTGACCAACGGCGTCCTTTTTTTAGTGACCTATTTCCTATTCCTCATCGGTGGATCAAAGTTGGGGGAGGAAGGCTTTTGGCAGACTTTAAATGAGATGCACTGTTAAGATGCCCTGATGGAAGCTCTGGTGTTTTACCTGACGCGTTGCTTGTCAATGGCCTTGGTGAAAATTTGCTCTCTGCAAAAAAAAAAAGGTGTCAAAGAAATAACGCTAAAGGCTCATTTGATGATAAAAGAATGCTTTTTCATGATATAGACAATAAAATTATTCTTTCTGCTACACTAGATGATGGTCTATATAAAGCTAACCATATTGCTGGTCCGAGTGAGCGAGCGTTGTGCTGTCAAGACTTCACTCCATCTACAGATGTAGAAATGCAAACTATCGAACCTGTATCTAATGCAAAATCAACAGGTGTACAAATTGTCGATAACGGTAGGCCACTCTACTCAAGAGCAGAGATCCTAGAGAAGCGACGAAAGGAGAGATACTGGCTCCATCATCGCAGATGTGGTCATGCAGGCCCACGCGTAATCTCTTTGCTTCATACAATCACTGATATCGATCGCCCGATAAATATTCCTCTAAATCTCGATCTATGTGATATCTGTTTGACAAATAAAATGAAGAAATTTCGGTCAGAGAAGTTAGCAGAACACAGAGATGAAAAACTAGCTCTTATTTCAATCGAAATTGTAGGTCCCTTTCCTACTTCAATAAGTGGCCATAGGTTTTTTGCCGGAATAATTGATAGCTGCACAAGGAAAAAATAGGTCATATTCTCGAAAGATAAATCTAAGATAATACAAGCACTTGATAAATGGCGAAAACTCGTCGAAAGACAAAGTGGATGCAAAATCATGGCGGTCCGAAGCGATAATGCTGGCGAAATTTTAAATGTTTTAGGAAGCTGAAAAAAAGATAGCGGCGTTGTAATCGAAAACACAGCTCTTTATTCATCACATCAGAATGGTACTGCTGAAAGGGGTATCCAATCCACCGTGTATGCCACTAGAGCTATGCTGAAAGAGGCAAGCCTTCCTGTTGAATCTTTGGATGAAGCTGCAAGAACTCATATTTACATTGCTAATCGGATTAAGCCGGGACCAACGATAACGAGAATTGTTGATAGTAATCATGTCGTAAAACAAGTATCTTCAGAAGAGGCTTGGACAGGCAAACCAAATACTATCCGGCACTTGAGAGTTTTTGGATGTAAAGCATTCGCTCATATTGATAGAAAGTCTCACCCAAAACACTCGCGAAAAGATAAACTAATGGATGTTGGGAGGGAGTGTATTTTTATGGGTTATACTGAAACTTCGAGCCAAAATCGAGTTTATGCCCCAGACCTTCACACCATTGTCATATCGTCATACACAAAATTCAAGAAGAATATCAAAGGCTCATCTATGGTGGATCTAAAGTTGCGGAGGGAATCTGGAATCGATTTTACTGAGGGAAAAGGCAATTCGGCACCAGCGACTAGAAAACCAGTCGGGCGACCTAGAATAACATTTGAACCATCGCATCCACAAAGTCTATCACATAGCTCAAGTAACAACAAAGTTGTATCAGTCAATGGTGATGAGAATAAGGAGAACTCGCATTCACTCGAAATAGAAGAAAATAAAATTATGACACCCCCAATTACTAACGAACAAATTAGTGCTGGGAAACTAAGGGAGAACGGCACTGGAAACTTCTCGAATTTAAACATCACACAGATCACAGAGAAGTCTAAAAATTTTAATGAAAAAGACGTCACATCTAGCCAAATTGAAGGCAATAGCTGGGCTCTGGATATTAGCCAAAAGCTAACGACCGACAAAAAAATTCAAGAGCCCTTGGAATTTAAACATGGTCCAATAGGGCGAGAATTGAGTGATACAAATATTTTCAAATTGACTTATAAGTCTAAGTCAGTAAGGCGAAGCAAACGACTACAATTGAAGGCTACGAGACTAACAAAAAATAATTCAAAATCTGCTCAAAATTCCAGTGGCGATGAAAAGCTTACGCAGATATCACTAGCCTTAGAAGCCCCATACCCACCAGAAGATTCCTTGGGTCTTGCAATGATCGAAGCAGACAATACAGAAGGTCTTGGAATAATTGATCAAGCCAAGAAAGTAAAACGGAGAAGTAGTGTTACGGATGACGAGGATATCGAGTACCGGTAAGCGAAAATTTTGAAGGTCATGCTCGCTATCTTAGAGCTTTCAGATCATAATGCTGATATGAGCATAGAATACGCTTTCTTATCTGAAACCCTGGTTTCGGCAGCGTTAATTTGCGAAGATATTCCAATTCCTAGGTCATACAAACAAGCAATTGCTGATCCTATATACGGAGAAACGTGGAAACAAGCGATTGATGAAGAAATTCAGGCATTAACATTGAACCAGACGTGGGAAGAGACTTTCGTGCCAACAAATGCAAATTTAATCTCAACAAAATGGGTTTTTACAGTCAAACTAAAACCAGATGGCACACTCGAACGATTTAAAGCTAGACTTCTCGCCAGAGGATTTACACAACGTTATGGGACCGATTACAAAGAAGTGTTTGCACCCACCGTTCAGATGGCTACCCTCAGAGCATTTTTAGCCAAATGTGCTGCAGAAGACTTAGAGCTCTTTCACTTCGATATTAAAAACGCTTTTACCGGAGCATCTCCTGATGCTTCACTTTTCTTACGTGCACCAGGAGTCTAAGTTAAGCCTGGTCGAGCTTTGAAAGTCCTTAGATCTCTAAACGGGCCCAAGCAGGCAGCCCGGGACTGGAATCAATTGCTGAAGAGGAAACTTCTCGAATGGGGCTTCAAACAAAGCTTAGCCGACCCATGCCTATTTACACATTCTTTAAGAAATATTAAAATGTTAGTATATGTCGACGATATTGCAGTTGCGGCTAATTCTATAACAAATATTGAATGGCTATTCAAAACAATGGGAGAGTGTTTCAATACTAAGAACCTGGGGGAAATGAAGATGTTTCTAGGCATGCGAATCACTCGAGAAAGAAAAAAGAAATCTATTTCGCTAGATCAGCAACAATATCTAGAGCGCACGCTCGCGAAATTCGGCATCCCGAATGCTAAGCATAGACCAGCTTCAACGCCGCTTGACGGATATGAAAACCTTTCACCAGCCACTGACGACGAAATTCGGATAGATCCAACTCGATACTCTATGATAATAGGAAGCCTGATGTTTGCCATGGTGTACACTCAAGCTGACATCGCTTTTGTTCTTGGTAGACTCAGTCAGTTTATGAAAGAACCTACAGAAAAGCATGGTCATGCGTTAAAGAAACTGATGCGCTATTTACGATCAACTGTTGACTATCGTTCGTGTTTTAGCGCAAAAGGAAGAGTTAATTTAGTTGTGTACTCCGACGCAGACTGGGCAACGGATAAAACAGATCGGAAAAGTATATCTAGAGGCGTGGCAATGCTCTGCGGAGCAGCTATCTTCTGGCTCAGTAGGAAACAAAAGTCTGTGACTACATCAACTGCTGAAGCAGAATACGCTTCTGCATCAATCGTGGCGAAATTAGGACAGTGGATGGCCCAAGTCTTGAGACACATGAGATACCCTCAACATGTAGCCCCAAACGGAATAACAGTCGATACCAAAGGTGACAATCAGGGTGCTATTGCTCTAATTAAGAATCCTCATCTTAATGAGCGCTCAAAACATATTGATACAGTCGTCCCTCTCTAACTCGATAGTGGATCCCGGTATAAGTGCTGAAAATATTCATTGAAATTCAACCATTTATTAAAATAGTGAAATGAGATTGTCTGGATTGGTCATAGCTCTGGTGATCATAGCTACGCTAGCAGGGTTTATATTACTATAAAGAGGAAGAGTTTTCCTATCGGGAGAACTTCTGGTGTAACTGGTTTGAAAAGCATTATTTTATGTGTAGCTATAAATCCTCAGAATCCAATTGTGCAGTTCTAAATCTACTTCCATGCCATATTATAAGTCACACTTTTAATAGGTTATGACCCCGGTGCTAGAACAACCGCACAAATTGTGATTTCCCCACTCGAAGCAAACTCGGAGCATAAGCAAACTCGAAGCATACTCGCAACAATTTTCAAACCAATCTTGTAGATCTTGGCAGTGAGTTAACTTGTTAATATTTTTATTCTCTACATTTTTTTTATCCTCTATATTTTCTTTCAATTTATTTTATATTCATATTTCCTTTTTAGGGCCCTAATTTCGTTATTATTTTCATATATCGTTTGATTAAAATAAAAATAAAAATAAAAAGTCATTTCATTCGTCAATACATCGTTTCGTGCACCATCTTTGTTATTGGGATTTTCTTGTAATTTTCGTACCCGTTTTTTTTTTCGACAACCTAGCCATGGAGATGCACAATGGCACGGGTCCCAGGCTTCACAATGACCAACTCACCGACGAAAATTTTCGAGAATTCTTCCAAAGCCACGAGCTATGGCTAAAAAGTCGAGGATGGCTATATGTATTTAAGTCGACTTTAGCCGAATTTGCCCGGCAGACACCAATCCCCTGTTCAACTAAATCACAAGAACCAACTTACGACGAAGATAAACTCAATGCATACCACCAACACAGCGCCTCGGCACGATACCACATTCGCCATCTTCTAAACCCATTTGATAAAGAAATTTTTGACTCCATATCCTGCAGCAAGCTTGCTTGGCAAGCATTAAAAAATGAGTATAAGAAAGTCAATCCAAGGAACTTGAGAAGAATGGAAATGGAAATTACTCAGTGGAAAAAGGAAAAGGTACTGCCGATTAAACGCGCTTGGATCCAACTTTCAAACTTAAGAACTAAACTAGTAGAAGCCGACGAGTCGAAAGCATTGTCCTATTCGAAAGATCAGTTATACGGATACTTAATCGAAGGCCTTGATCCTAATACATACAGGACGGCTTAGAGCGTTTTAGATCTCCAGCCAAACTTAACAATTGACGAGCGTCTCAAGTCACTGAATTCTTTCTTTGAAGACAACGAAGAGCCGGAAGAGCGAGATCTTTCCGCCCTCGCCGCCCGAGCGAAAAATTACGGGGCTGGCTCAGCATCTAGGTCTCAGCATGTCCATCGGCAAAATTCCCCCCAAGGCTCATCTCGTGGGCGTTTCCTTGACGAGAGAGTATTGTGAATATGGTATGATGGAGGATGTGGCTACTGAACTTAAGATGATGATATTGCCCTTCTTTCACGCAATTGAATATATGATGAGAACGATTAGATTGATTGTATATACTGAATATGCGTATATCTCTGATGAATCGGTAATGAATCGTCTGACCTATTACTGACAGGTGAAAGATGGTACTATTTACATTATGGTGAATATCTCTAGATCATTCTACCCTCTTCTACCTCATTCTATCTTATTCCGTTACCATTCGAACATTACAACTAGATGTCTCTATGATATTCCTTTATGGAATATGGTGATCGACAATAATGACTGTTGTCTCTGTCACTTCATTATTCCGTTCCGTCAAATCCCTGCTAGTCTATGTGTAATATCCGAGCAAGCATAACAGAGAGGCCTAGAGACGTGCTACATCTGCCGTGGTGAAGGACATCACGCACGTGAGTGTATGTACCGGCACAAGGCACGGAAATATGCTGAGAACTTACGCCTCCAAGATGAGTCGAATGAACACTCGGCGTCACATTCACATAGGACACAGAAAAAGACCGTTAAATTTGCGGACCAACCAAAAGCATTCTGGTCAGATAACGATCCTGAAGACGGGTGGACGGAAGGTGACCATTCTGATTTTGAAACCGACGATGAAGTCAACGCTCTGATTACTGACGAGGTACGAAATTCTCATTCTAACTCCGACGCTTTCTTTTCAGATACAGGCTGCACAAATGATATGACTGACCAACGCCGTCTTTTCATTAGTGATCTCACCCCAATACCGCGCCGGTACATCAAAGTTGGAGGAGGACGCCTTTTATCAGATAAAAGGGAGATGTACTCTTGAAATGTCCCGATGCGAGTAGTAGGATAATACCCGATGTGTTGTTCGTGGAAAACCTTGGCGTAAATCTGTTATTGGCTAAGAAATTTTGTGAAAGAAATGGGGCAATAGGTAGTTTTGAAGATAAACGAATGTTATTTCATGGTCGTGATAATAAAATCATTCTATCTGCAACATTAGAAAATGGCCTGTACAAAGTTGACCACATATCTGGTCCAAAGGAGCGTGCTCTATTCTGTGAAGGACTTGTTTCGTCCGCGGATGAGATGATTGTCGATGACACTACCGATGATGTTACTAACAAGGATATTTTAGATGATGGGAAACCACTATATTCAAGAGGACAGATCTTAGAAAAACGGCGAATTGAAAGGTATTGGCTTCATCATCGTAGATGCGGTCATGCAGGACCTCGGGTAATCTCAATGCTGCACACTCTAACAGATGTAAATCGACCTATTAAGATTCCGCCCAACCTCGAACTATGCGATGTTTGTCTAACAACAAAGATGAAAAAATTCCGACCCAAAACTCTAGCTAATCATAAGGATGAAAAGTTGGCACTAATTTCAATAGACATCGCTGGACCATTTCCGGAATTCATAGACGGCTATAGATACTTTGCGGAAATTATCGACAACTTCACTAGGAAAAAATGGGTGTTGCCACTGAAAGACAAGTCCAGCATCATTCATGAATTAAACGAGTGGGGAAATATGGTTGAAAGGCAGAGCGGATTTCCAATATTAGCAGTTCGTAGTGACAATGCGGGCGAAATTCTAAAAGTTCTGAAAACATGGAAACGAAATAACGGTGTTGTATCTTAATGCACTGCTCCCTATTCATCGCACCAGAACGGTGCAGCAGAAAGAGCTATTCAAACTACTGTTTATGCAACTAGAGCAATGATAAAAGAAGCTAAATTTCCTGTCGAATTCTGGTCTGAAGCCGCTAAAACTCATACTTACATTACGAATCGAATCAGGCCGGGTCCTGCCATAAAGAGGATTATCGATGGACAAGAAATTGTGAAGCACGTCTCTCCTGGAAAAGCTTGGACAGGCAATCCAATCACAATCCGACATTTTACAGTTTTCGGATGCAAAGCATTCGGCCACATAGATAGGAAATCGCATCCAAAAGGGTCACGAAAAGATAAGTTAATGGATGTTGCACGAGAATACATTTTTTTGGGATACACGGACACTCCAGGTCAGCATCGCCTACACGCGCCTGATTTACACAAGGTCGTTATGTCGTCCTATGCTAAGTTTAAAGAAGTCCGAGGCTCATCTATTCTCGACTTAAGATTATGGAAAAACTCAGGATTAGAATTTATCGAAGGACAAAGTAACTCTGCCCCTGCGATCCGAAACCAGATCGGACGCCCTTCGCAAACGATTAGAAATAATATTTCTACTAAAATAGGATCGTTCAGTACAAGCCATAGTCCTTCTGAGGCTGATTTACCGAGAAACAGCTCAGAAAAAATTACTCCAATAGTTAAAAAAGTTACTAACAAACAGCTTGATAAATTACCTATTCCAACTATATCTGACGCTGCAGATAAGCAAAGTGATGCCCCAAGAAATGTTTCATCATCCATGGATAAACAACCGGTTCAATTACCTACTGCGGTTCATCAAGGTTCATCGATGGATGAAAGTCGCGTTGAAGTCCCTTCAGAACTTACGCAACCAACTATGGAACTGGAGAAAATCTACGATAACGATCCTAACTCTTTAACTGATGTCATCAACGAAAAAATAACAGGCTTAAATGATCTGACTGAAAGGCAAGGTATTAATGTGATAAAAACTAGCCGTAAAGCTCCTACAATTAAAGATCCTTCGCAGCCAACTATGGAAACCTCCAAGAAAATTTCTAAACCACCTAGGCTACCATCGATATCTCGTTTATTGACGTTAAGATCTGGAGCGAAATTAAGACGTGAAGAATTAGCCCAGAAAGATCAGACAGCCACGTACACCCATAAAGTCGAAGGTATACCAGAAGTAATAACACCCCAGACACCAGTTCTAGGCAAGAAATCGAACGACACATTGGTTAAAATTGACGACTCAAAACAGAGTGCACAAACTGTCCATACATCACAGTCAAGCCCTACAGAAGATCCTGATAATAATCGCCTACAAGTTGTGCTCTCGAAAGAACATGATCCGATAGAATTTGGTACAGATAGTGAACAAAATGATCAAATGGAATTTGTCATGGAGCAACAAAAGAACCAAATCTTGAAACGCAAAAGACATTCACTTGATGATGATGAAAGCGAGCGCGATGCAAAACTCAAAAAATTTAAGGCCTTGCTTGCTATGTTAGACCTTGCCGATATAATGAATGAGAGTGATCCGGAAAATGCGTTTCTTTCCGAAATACTAGTTTCCGCTGCCCTTACTTGTGAAGATATACCTATTCCAAAATCATATGAGACCGCGATTAATGATCCTGTCTATGGAAAAATTTGGAGAAACGCTATCGACGAGGAAATCCGTGCTTTGCTAAGTAGCCAGACGTGAGAAGAGGTGTGTGCACCAGCTGACGCTAATTTAATTTCGTCGAAATGGGTCTTCGCCGTAAAGCTAAAGCCGGATGGTACACTTGGTAGGTTCAAAGCCAGACTAGTTGCTAAGTGTTTTACTCAAAAATTGGGCACTGACTATCAAGAAAAATTTGCACCAACGGTCCAAATGGGAACGCTTCGAGCTTTTCTAGCGATTACTGCAGTTGAAAACCTAGAATTGTCACATTTTGATGTTAAGAATGCTTTTACAGAAGCATCTCCAGACGAATTACTGTTTCTTCGCGCCCCCGAAGGAATCAATGTCAAGCCGGGCCATGCTTTACGCGTGAAGAGGTCTTTGTATGGCCTGAAACAAGCCGCGAGAGATTAGAACCAGCTTTTCAAATCTAAATTACACGAATGGGGATTCATTCAAAGCCTGGCGGATCCATGTCTATTTACTCACCCATCCAGGGCCGTAAATATCCTCGTCTATGTCGACGACATTGCTGTTGCTTCCAAGTCTATTACACAGATTAATTGGCTTTATAAAACCATGAGCAAATCCTTCAATACCAAGAACCTGGGGGAGATGGAAATGTTTCTTGGCATGAGAATAACAAGGGATCGACAAAATAGGAAACTTTGGCTGGATCAACAGCAATACCTAGAGCGAATTCTCACAAAAAATGGTATCCCGAACGCCAAACATAGACCAGTTTCAATTCCACTTGATGGTTATGAAAATCCATCTCCCGCTGGAAGAGATGAAACTCGAATCGACCCTACTGAGTATTCCATGATCGTTGGCAGTCTAATGTTCGCCATGGTATACACTCGGCCGGACATCGCCTTTGCACTAGGAAGACTCAGTCAGTACATGAAGGAGCCGACAGAGAAACATGGACAAGCACTGAAAAAACTCATGCGCTATCTCCGATTTACAGTTGATTACCGTCTCCGATTTAGCCCAGAGAGAGTTGTAAATTTAGTGGTTTATCTGATGCAGATTGGGCGACAGATAAGGTTGATCGGAAAAGCACATCTGGGGGAGTTGGAATGCTTTGTGGCGCGGCCATTTTTTGGCTTAGTAGGAAACAGAAGTCCATGACAACTTCAACGGCTGAGGCAGAGCATGCGTCAGCATCTATCGTGGCAAAATTAGGTCAATGGATGGCACAAGTATTGCGAGATATGGGTTATCGTCAATATATAGCCTCGAACGGTATGACAGTTGACACCAGGGGTGACAATAAGGGTGCAATCGCACTGATTTAGAACCCTCACCTGTTGTAATCTGCAGCTTTATGCAAGAATCGAAATATTAGCTAGTCGGCATAAGCCCGGGTACATGGGGTCGTGCACTAGCCTAAGGACTAGGGTACGCCAGACTTGTAACTGAGTATGGAATGGAATGGAACGGGACGGAGTGGAATAGAATAGCATCGGTTAGGGATCGGGTGAACACTCGATCACGGTGAATGGACCCTGGCAAGAGTATGTATATAATATGAGGTCCATTCCCTTTACTGGAAATCAAGCGATCATATTCAGTTATTCTATTCTGAGTTTACATTAGCTACATTCTATTTTATTAACGTCATTACCTCTGCACCTTCAAGGTAGTAATTTACCCCGTAAGCGCTTATTACTATAACATCACCTTAATGAGCGCTTAAAATATATCGATATCTGTTATCACCACATACGAGACCTTCATGAGACTAACCGAATTCGTACTCAGTACGTTCGATCTGAAGAGATAGTTGCAGAGGGACTTACAAAGGCTTTAGCTAAAGGTCCCTTCGAGAGGTTTGTGAGAATGATGGGAATTGGTAGAATTTAACTAGCACGTGACCAACTGAAATACGACCAATGGGGGAGTATTAAAATAGTGAAATGAGATTGTCTGGATTGGTCATAGCTCTGGTGATCATAGCTACGCTAGCAGGGCTTATATTACTATAAACAGGAAGAGTTTTCCTATCGGGAGAACTTCTGGTGTAACTGGTTTGAAAAGCATTATTTTATGTGTAGCTATAAATCCTCAGAATCCAATTGTGCAGTTCTAAATCTACTTCCATGCCAGATCACAAGTCACACTTTTAATACCATTTACATTTTCAATACTTACCCCTGCACGATAAATAACCTGTAAGGGTAAGTGTTGCAAATATAAAAGTTCAAGTTACAAAGAATCTTTTCAACATTTAAACCGGGACCCACTATTAGCTAAGAGGGGCTCTACCGTATTTGGTACAATTAGATGACTAAAGAAATTGTTCGACAACGTTTATATTTTAATAGCATTCTATTATTGACAACAGAAAAAGGGGCGCATGTATTCCCTCATACTTCCAAAATCTAGTTTGCTACTTTTGGCTAGAGGTCAAATTCTCGGTATAACAACGGAAATTTGGCATCAAGAGGATCAGATAACTAATTAGTTTGAATACTCGCTAGTTCACGCTAATCCAATCTGGAGGATGCTCCGAATCGACATGGTACGAATCCCAGAGTGATATAAGTCATCGTGATGCTCCGACAAATATTTTCTAAATCGATCATCTGTTGCAAAAATGCGAACCATTCTCACTGCCGCCGTGCTTGCCTTCATCGTCCCGGCCTTGTCCAGCGCTAGCGTTAATCCACAGATATTTTCTGGATTATCATCAAGTATTCAGAATAAACGGGATATATATAGAAAAGAATACATATGTCAAAATTCTATCCCATACACCACCTTCATTATCAATAGAACTAGAGACAAGATTTGTGATTTATTGCGAGGAAAATTTTCATCTGCCAACAGAATGTTATATAGCGGATATCCTAAGCTTTTCAATCAACGCATAGAAAATCACGATTTTCGTAAATTACCAAACTTCTACTATTTTCCTCTATTGTTGAAAAGGACCAGTAAAAGTGAGTTTACCAAGCAGGCCCAAGTTTTCTCTTGGACTTAAAACAACAGATATTAAGGTTATTGAATATTAATGTAGCAATTAGAAAAGGGGCAAAAAAAAGTCGAAAACTTTCTCCTCGTCGAAACAACCAAATGTCAGGTTGCTCTTGTCTTTGAACGACACGAATTGAATAATCAATTGTCATCGTGGATGCCGTACTGTATTTTTCGAGCGTGTTTTCGATCTCACCGAAAATTTGATTACAAACTATGCAAACGTGTACCTACATCACCAGATTCCTCTCCGGAATTGAATACTGATCCCCTCTTGGGACACCTTTCTCACTTCTCAGAATTCCACGACTGATTCGACCCGATAGCCCTGTGGACGTTCAAGTTACTTCATTTGATATGCGTAAAGATGATGATATCGTTGAATAAGAGGGCTTCATGATGATACTCGCGCGAAAGAGATGAGAATCATCATCACATTTATCACCTTAAAAATTAAAGATCATGTGATACGGACAGTCTGAGTAATACTACATGCATACTCTAGAATCAACGACTTGCCAGCTTTATCGTGCCGCGCATCAAGTCAAAACAGCAAGTAGTATGATAATATGCCACGTTCCTAGCAATGTTTGGCATCGTCTCTTGTGAGACCAAAGCCAAGATTCTTTTGAACTCATTAAATTGTATGCAACTACATATAGTTGCCATAGCACGAACAACAATGGGGTATTTTTATGGACTCGTCAGGATAGTCAGCTTAACCTCAGGAAAACTCTCGTATTCGAATTTCTTTCGCGTAAAATTCGGCTTACCGTAATCCAAGACAACCACATTCCGATACCCGAGAGAAAGTAACATCAAATCAATGAAATTTATTCTAACACTAAATTAATAGCCTACACTCCAAATTTAAATAGATACTCCTCAAAAGAATACTCTCATGATAGGGTATTGTTCGTTGATCCGCTTCTTATAGGGTACAGGGGTTAAAGCGGGGATAAAGTGGAGATAAAGTGGTGATATTCCAGGTTACCTCACGATAGATCCACAGTATCCCTGTTAGCTTCAAATTTTAAAATCTTATGGCCTAAGGCATAAGAGATATGCATCTGTATATGAAGTCCAACGCCCACCTTCATGCCTGCACCTTTCTTCACTCGCGCACACCTGAGGTCGTTTCGTTTAAATCATTGTCAGCTATTTACTATTATTTTGCTCAACGGCATACTTTTATTTCATTCATCTATCTAATTTTTACTTCATGTGAGTGCATCTGAACCTTAAGTCAACTACTTTAGAAGATTTTAATTTACTGTACTAGATTGCCGCAAAGATGGATTCACCTCAACAACCTTCTCCATCATCAGCATCTCCTACTTATGCAAAACGCCTAACACAAACTCAACGTATTCAAGTAAGTCTGAAATCTACAAATTGATAAGGTTAAGAGAGTAACATGTGCAGGTTAGAACCTTGGCCAGTGAGGGACACAGTTACGTCAAAATCTCTCAACGCCTTGGGATTACATGGCGACAGGTACAATACACCATGAGCGTTGAAAATACCGAGCCTCAGTACTCCAGTGGTAGGCCACCTATTCTAAGTAGTTCCCAGGTCGATGAAATAGAATTTTTCGTCTGTTTATCATCGGAAAATCGTCGGATGTCATTTTTCCAACTTGCACATTTTATATTTCGGCACTTTGGTGTGAGCGAGACTGTGATCCGACGTGAACTGGCAAAGAGGGGATATGCACGCAGGATTGCACGATTAAAACCTCCTATCTCTTCAGTCAACAAACTGAAGAGATATGAGTTTGCCAGAATACATCTCCACTGGCGGAAGGAACATTGGATGAGAGTCCTCTGGTCCGACGAGACTTGGGCTATGAATGGTCGGCAAAGTGATCGTTGGGTCACAAGAAAGGTCAGTAGTCCCTTAAAGGCTCCTAAGATTTAGAGTTCCCTTGAGCTAAGTTTAAGTCAAAGATTGGGGAAGAGTACGAAGATACCTGTGTCCTAGCCAAGACGCGGAGGAGAGTTGGGTGGATGTTCTGGGGATCTTTCTTTGGACGACAGAAGGGGCCTTGCCTGATTTGGGAGAAGGAGTGGGGCCATATCACTGCGGCCAGTTACTGCGAGAGGATAGTGCCTCTCATAGAGAGTGCGGTCTTTCGGGAACCAGGACTAGATGTGATGCAGGACAACGCCCTTCCTCACAAGTCGAGGCAAACTATGCGTGAGTTTGAAAGGAGGAATATTTCTCTAATGGAGTGGCCGCCATATTCTCCTGATTTAAATCCGATAGAAACTTTGTGGAGTTATATGAAAGCGTACATGGAGCGTCTTTATCCAGCGTTGGATCAAGTGGGGCAGCGGAGTCAAGGGCATCTTCGTCAAATAGTGAACGAGGCGTGGGATCTGGGGTTTAATGGGGATGACTTGGAGAAACTGATAGATTCGATGCCCCGAAGAATCAGAGCCGTTTACGAAGCTGAAGGCGGATATGTAAATTATTAGCTAGATAGAAGTATAATTTATTTATGAAATGTATTAATGAATTAAAAAGTGAATAGAGGGCTATAATGGACCAAAAAAGCAAAACCAACGAATATTTCGTTGTGAAATTTTTGCCATACAAATTTAAAGTTTAGGTGGGGAGATCTACTTATCGTCATGCTAATTCAAGTTAGTAAAAGCCTATATACCCTGTAAAAGTCGAATTTTAGCGCCTATACACGATTAATACCGTAGTATCAGAGTAGGTCCATCCTTGATCTGTAGTTGTTTCAGCCTTTCTCCGACCTTTCTCTCCTCGCTGTGATATGCTGATCGAGATGGAATCCGTTTTGTCGATGTACCAAGCTCGTTGGTGGCGTTCCAGGTTTCTGTCATGATACAGTATCTATTGTTAAGATGTTTCGGATCTAACTTTAGACTGTTATTTTGAGATATGGCAAGGAAACAATATAGCTACTAGCGGGTCTTACATGTAGATAAATAGCCTCTTGATCCATTTAGATGAGAGGTGTGCGGTTTAGGTTCATTCTTGAGAAATATACTATAATCATCATCATCATAATTCATTCCCTTAGTGATTTATATTGTCTCGTACTGCTGTCACCAAATTCATGTCTTCGACTTTATATATCACGAATCTTTAGAAGATACATCGCGATAATAAACTTTTAAAGTGGAATATATGCTCTCTGCTTCAACAGCCGAGGTTACCTTTGCCACAAACTGAGCCTTTATAATCACCTCAATGTTCGAACATTAAGTATTTTGACTGTCTGATAACATCTTTTTCCTCTTGGAATTCGACCAGATGTCAATTTTGAAAGCTTCGGCTTCGTTGATTAAGATTTTCTCGGGCAGTTCTGTTAGATATTCAACGATGAATATTGTGATTTTGGGCATGAAAATATTTGTATCCCGTGTAAAATCATGTTCGTCTCGAAAGGCTTGAAAACTTGTATGGACATCGGCTGGCTTACAAGAGAAATGAATCTCATTAACATCATGTTTATTTCATGTTGGCTCGGGAGTTTTTGAGCGTTGTTGCAAAATAATTTGAGCGGACGAGAGCTACGGTCATTGCACGTACAAAATGCCACAAAATAATTCACATTCTTCTGTAAATAGGTTATTGTAATACCTTGAAGCATGAAGATTTTTTTTAATAAAGTTGCGTCGTGTCTGCGCATAGTACGTGATCTACGTGACGGCATACTAGTCAGCTCAGCCTAGATTAAAGCTACCTTACGTGGCGGCTACCATAGGGATCCAGCAATTACAACGAGGCCCAGTCCTTCCTATCTACAGTAATACTTCTCTAACACGATAGTGGGTCCCGGCATAAGTGTTGAAAATATTCATTGTAACTTGCACTTTTACATTTGTAACACTTACCCCTACAGGTTATTTTGCGCGCAGGGGTAAGTATTGCAAATATAAATGGATGAATTTCAATGAATATTTTCAACACTTATGCCGGGACCCACTATCGTGTTAGAGAAGTTTTACTGTAGCATGACATATAAATAAACAGACTTCCCTCTCTAACTCGATAGTGGGTCACGGTATAAGTGTTGAAAATATTCATTGTAACTTAGACGTTTATATTTGCAACACTTACCGTTATAAGTCATTTTGGGTGCAGGGGTAAGTATTGCAAATGTAAATGGTTGAATTTCTATGAATATTTTCAACACTTATACCGGGACCCACTATCGAGTTAGAGAGGGACGACTGTAAATATTTTTCTATTATTGTCTCGTTACAATCTTTCTGTAAATATTTACATGTTGATGTTACCATCTAAGGGTTGTTAGTTTACACTGGTATTGTTTGTGTCTGCGGGCTACGGGTTATGGGTTGTAACATTGGCGCTTATCATTTTTTTATTCTATGTGTAAAATTAGATAACATATGGTTTTGGAGCTTTGTTCCCCGCCCTCGGGGTTCATTCAGTCCTCGCTTAATCTGTATGCTAGTGGATGCTATCGGTCGCACTAGTCCCGATTAGAAGACGCTAGTCTTAATTGGGGAGCATTTATGATTCCGAATTTCATGGATAATTGCCTAAGGTACCACTGTCTAGTAGACGCCTCCTAGGACGTGATGTTTCGAGTTTGTCGTGATCTTTCTTGTTCAATCATCATATAATACCTACCTGTCTAAGTACATAGCTACTCACGATAAGTTTTTCAAGCCGTGATATCAGTTACCATCTGTTGCAGAGCTTCCCTTACTTGTAACTACCTACACTTGTTAACCATGCAGAATTCATCATGGTATCAAGGGCACGCAAAGCGCATATGAAGCGTATTCGTCAAGGATAAGACACGAACCGACACGAAACGACACGTCAGAAAGCGGACAACCAGTTCTGAGAGCTCACCTCCTCGCCTTCTAGACCCAGAAAGTTCAATCATCAGCAGTACTAGAGAAGACTCTGGTGGAGAAACCCTAGGAGAAGAGAATAATAGTGTCTGGTTCTGGGACTCTGACGCCGAAGAATGCAATACGGACACTGAAGTTGAGGACTTGGGTGGAAACTCGGACATGGACCATGAAGATATGTCTAGTAAATCATGAGTCGCAAGTGGCAAGCCTTAAAAGAAGTCTAACAAGCCGGTAGAGATGATGTTGAGATTGAAACCGAGACGAACACCCAAGGGAAGAGAACACTGTTGTGGGCTGCAGATGCTGACATGCATTCGAGGGGAAGTTGTGGCAACGGATCTCGTTCAGCTGGGAAGAGAGCCAGAAAACATGCAAAAGAATTGCAGTCTGAGGCTGCAAAGTCTTTCAATATCAGAACATTGTTCAATCGTCAACGTGACTTGAATTTATCATCTCCCACGATGCATGACGATGTGCCTGTCGAGTCCCACACTCTCATCATTGCCAAGTGGTGATGCAGTTCCATAATCCGCCCAAGCCATTGAAGAGGAGCAGATACGAGTTGCTTTAGCAGATCTGAAAGTTCTTTTGACTAAGAAGATAGATCAGGAGAGGAAGTATGGACTTCCTTTCGATGTCCATAGTAACTTCTACATGCGCCATATAATGGCCCGTCAATTCCTTGAAATGCAACTTGCTAGTCATGTTGTAGGAAGCCGTCGCCAGTGTGCACTCCTTGTTGCTCAGGGTTTCGGCAAAGGGTATTTGATAGGGAGGAGAATTGTACAATGGGAACGCTCCTGGGTACAGGAAAGGATGATACCCCAGAGAGATCAAGGAGGTGGACGTACCTCATGGATGGATAATGAGAACATCATCAAATCCGTGCGGCATTTTGCGAAGAAACAAAGAGACAGTAAATTTCAACCGCAAACTTACCTGTATGATACAGGAAACACGCTAATAAACTTGATAGAGCTCACATCATATAAGCTTGTCCAACACGTAAAGACAATTGCCCAGGAACACTCGAATGGTGAAACCATCAACATAAAATCTCGCACTGCTCGAAAGTGGCTGAGAAGACTGGGCTATTACTACGGTGATGCCAACAAGAATGTGTTCGTCGATGGCCACGAAAGGCCCGACGTGATCGAATATAGAAAAGATTTCGTTCGGACACTGGAAGAGATGGAGGATTACATAGTCGAATTTGATGAAAATGGAAACATCAAAGACAAGGAGTATCCACCTGGATGCGAAGTTTTTGGCGCGGTCTCACGACCCGTCATCCTAATTACTCACGACGAGGCAACCTTTTCAGCAAACGCTGGAATTTGTCGGGCCTGGATCGAAGAAAATGGCACATTCCTCCGACCAAAGACCGAAGGGCGGGGGATGATGGTGTCAGAGTTCCTCTCACCTTTCGGAAGACTAAATCTTTCGCGTCTCTCGCCAGAGTGGCGAGCAGAAGCCATGCAGTCAGCGCAACTTGTGTCGGATGAGGTCGTTGAAGTACTCGAGTACGGCAAAAACTACGAGGGAAACTGGAACGGCGAAAAGTTGTTAGAGCAGATTGTCAAGAAAGCTCTTCCCATTGCCGAAGCATTGTTTCCAGGCTATGCCCTGGTCTTTTTGTTTGACAATGCCACAAGTCATTCAATTTTCTCGGATGATGCGTTGCGGACGACCAAGATGAACAAGGGTCGTGGTGGAAAGCAGGCGTGGCTATGTGACAGCCATTTTCATGTGGATGGAATCCGGCATGAACAAGCAATTTCGTCCCGGGATGCTAACGGGGTCTTGCAATAGAAGGGGGTCCAGCAAGTGCTGCTAGAACGCGGGCTTTGGCCAGAAGGCGGAATGATTCTGGAATGACCCAAGCCACGATGTGATAACTGTGAAGTTATGGCGGCTTGCAAAAGCTGCACCAAGAAACAAACCTGCGACTCCTGCAAAGGGCCTATTCAACATTCTTGGTATAATTTGGAGTTTGGAGTCTCTGATCATGTATGGTAATTTTACGTAATAGCGATACCCTGTATATATACTTTCATAGCGTAAGGAGAAATAGATAACTCAATTGTAATACGATTATCGACAGTACTGTACTTGGGAACCCGGTGATTCCAACAAACATAGTCACCCAAACTGGTCCAGAGCTCGTCGGTGTGATTTTTGTTGTGGTCGAGAGCAACGATGCACTTGCATCGCAAAGAAGCTTTGCGATATCTGCTGGCATGTTATGGGAAAGTGTGATGACTGTGAGGCCCTCCCTCCACGATGCTGCACCAGTAGTAAGTTATCCAAATTGTAAACCTACATCAAGTTGATGTAAGCATTGTATCATAATATCTAATGACTTTGGGGGAGGATGTTGCGCCAAGCTTCTCTTGTCTGTGCATGATGACTTCTCACAGCAAAAGAACGCAATTGAGGAAGCTGTGCTAAGTTCCTCAAATGGGCGGTATCACAGGGTTATATACTATCCTAAGTACCACTATGAACTGAACCAAATAGAGCACTACTGGTGTGGGTGTAAGCAGAATGCGCGGTTGATGTGCGAGTACAATATCGATTACCTTCGCATACAGCTGCCTCTCATCTTGGCGAGTGTGTCCAACAGCACGATCTCGGCAAACTACCACAGATGCTGGAGAAAGATGAAGCTGTATCGAGAAGGGATTGATTTTGGTTCGACGGAGTGGTAACTCAGAACCACGCATCATAAGCCCTACACAGTTGAGGAGGATAGGTAATAGCGCGAAGGGCGTGTTAATCATTTTCACGGCACATTTTGCCGTTGTCAATCTGTGAGAATTTGGGGTTACATAACCATATTTGGTGCGATCTCATTGGCTGCTCTATGTGGTGCTGGGGGGTCCGATATTTTTCCCTCGCCAAAATAGGTCCCACTTGTAACAATAGTAAGTCCGCGTCGTTCGCTTTGATTGCTTAATCCCCGCATACATTTGTTCATCTAATGGTTATTTATCGATTCACGCCAGCTCTTTGTAATTGATGGCTTGTAGAGGTTGTCGTTTTTTTTTGAAAATGTGGTGTATTGACATTTTCATGAGGGCGGGGAACAAAGTTCCGACACCATATTCGGTTTGTAAGACAGAATGGGGAGATTACTTGGTCGAAGGGAGAGGCGTCAACAAGAGAGGTAGAACTTGTATCTAAGGATAGATGAGATCCGGCGGGAAAAGCCAATCAATCATTCTTCTCTTTTAGAAATCCATCTAGGAATAACAACCTTTGTGCGCTACATTCTGAAATCAAATTGACACGATCATACACTTATAATTGATAAAACTTAAACATCCAACGTTTACTGGATTAAATCCTCAGTAGAGGAGAGTTGTCGGCATCACGATGACCAACCCACCCCTCATCACCACTTCCCCTCCCCAAACCCCCTACCACCTAGAGCAGTTGAACTCCCAAGGCATGGCAGAAAGTGTTACGAATAGCTCAGTATTAAACGTGCAAAATGATGTTGAAATGAGAACTCCAGCCGGGATGTTCCAGCCAGCAGGATTTGGTTGTTTCCACTCAGCTCAGCAACACAACGATAGAAATACGACGCAACTAGACCAAATCACGCATCAAGTTTTGCTTAGTGAACTGACCAGAATGTACGACGCATTAGTTCAGAAAATCGTTATGGAAAATGGAGCGGTGGTAGCAGTCCTTAGAGCCGAGAATAAGGGCATAAAGCAAGAATTAGAGGCGCTACGTAACGAGGTGCGTAGCACATACTTGGCACAGCGTGTCCCCGAAAAACTACCAGAAGAAGAAAAGTCTGTAAGAAATGCTACGGTTACAGAACAGGAATGCACAATCCAGTCCTCAAACCCACCCGTCACTAATAGCATAGGTATTCCAGCCCGCCCAACATTTCAGACCAACACATAGCGCGCAGTCTCAATGGCAACAATAGCAGCAACGAACGCACCGTCTGCAGAGAAGCCTGCAAAATGGACTACAATAATCAATAAGAAAAGCCACAAGAAGCCAGCATCAAATAATGATATCCCGGGACCTTTAAAGAGTGTGGAAGAAGCAAAACGCAGAATCATCTTCTTACGGTCTTCAGAAGCACCCAAACTAACAGGCATTGTAGCACAAGATATACTCTATGCGTTAAATATGAAACTCTTGAGTTTGAAGCTGGCAGCGCATCTCCGGCTGGTGAAACTTGGGTACAATGAGCACGGAAACCTTACGGGCCTCACGACAGGACATACTACTGCAGAAACTATGATATCAAAGTTCCATGAATTTTTTTTGAAATCAGCGCTTAGATTTGACCCTCATGTGAAGGAGGTAACTGCTAACCAGCAGTGGATAGGGCTGAAGGTGCATACGGTAGAAATTGGGAGGTACTATCCAGCAGGAGGGCTCGAACAGATTCGAAGAGAGGTAGCAGCAGGTCCGTCTGCTGTAGAGATGCCATTTGTCCCGAGGTGGATAGCACATCCTGAACGCATGAAACAGATTACAAGAAACGGGACTCAGCTACACTCGACGATAAAAGTAACGGTCAGAACATATGCAGAGGCAGAACGCATTCTAAAGCAGGGGCTTCACTTTGGAGGAAAATTTCACAAAGCTGAACCTTATACACCAGTAGGGCCTGATACGATGTGTACGGTGTGCTGTCACTGGGGACACACAACACATGGATGCCCTAACCCAGAGAAAGCTCGATGCGCAATTTGTGCAGAGTCACATTTGACAGCGGCTCATAAATGTCCAATAGCGGGATGCAAATCGCCAGTTGGTAAATACTGCAAGCTTCATGGCAGTTATAAGTGCGCAAACTGTGGTGGAAGCCACAATGCACGAGCAACAAGATGCGTTGACTACCGACGTGCAGTCGCAATAGCAAAGTCTGACCGCAACGAATGGAGGGAGCAGGAAAAGAGACAAGAGGAAAGAAATACGCTTACACAAGAGGATGAGGATCCATTCAACGAACCTGACGATGACATGGATTTGACTGGCGAAAATAACCATAATCAAACAGAGACGGTAAGTAGAAATATGGATGTAGGAGAGAATAACTACAGACAAACGCAAGAATATCGAGAGGAAACATCTAGTATTTCGTCATGCGAGTAATCCAACATAATTGTCAAAAAAATTACGCAGTGTGTCAAGCAACTTTTCAAGTTGGTGTAGAAATAGGAGCAGAAATTTTATGCTTACAGGAGCCATACGTTGGGTCGGGAGGAATGAACCATCCAGCATATGATTTTAGATTTAGCAATGTAGGGGAAAGAAGGCAGCAGCGGGTTGCGATGGGAGTCAAGAAAGATGTGGGGGAACGCTTGATTGTGGAAACAAGATCAGATCTCATTGACCATCCCTATTTACAAGTTGTGGACTTATGGGAGCTGAACACTCTAAGGAAGAAGAGGAGAAGAACCCGTATTGTTAATATTTATGACAACTGGGTTGGGCGAGATCAAATATGGCAAGGAAGCAGAGAAGAAAAGCGAAGAGCAATTCAAGATGCCGATTGGGAAAAAATAATAGATGGCAGAACAGTGCTAGCTGGAGATTTCAATGCCCACAGTCTGTACTGGAATCCTGAAGCTAGAAGGCGGGAACGGGCTGAGATATTAGAAGCACTAATCGACAAATATAGTCTGATCATCAACAACGACACGTCAATACCCACAAGGCCCAAACAAACAGCAGGCCGATCAGTCATTGACTTGACATTCACATCTCCAGTTTTAGGTTTTGTAGCAGCATGGTCAATAGACCCGGAGTACACGACTCCCTCTGATCATGAATTGATCACGTTCGATTTGGAGAATTTAGATGAGACAACAGGAAGTGTGGGACCGAGTAAAGAGACCACGGGATGGGCACTGAGAAACCTTCCCGAAGAGCTTGAGAAGGCAATGGCAGAACAGTGGAAAACGATTGCCGCGGAGCGTCCGAATGTTTCAGAAAAGAGTAGCAGAGAGGAACTAGACTCGGAGGCACAATGGATAACAGACACGCTTACTCAAATCTTTGATCGTTGTTGCAAACCCCTACGGGTATGTGCAAGATCAAAACGCTGGTGGAACGAAAGTATTAGTCAAGCTCGCACCAAACTAAAGGCATGCCGCAGAGAATATCAAAGACAGCTAATTTCATCATCACAGTACAAGGTTCAACGCAATGCATATTACCGAGAAATACGTAAAGCAAAAGAAAATAGCTTTGAAAATTGGATACAAGGAGATCTGGACATACCAAACTTGCGGTCAAAAGACTCAACTCCGGAGAACCAACAGCAACAGTTACAGAGAAGTAAAGAAGACGAACACCGGTGCTGGACAGCACTGCGGTATACGAAATCTTGGGCTAGCCCAGTAACGCCAGCCCTGCGAGATCCAGATGGGAGGTTTGCTGTTACGCTCGAGGAGAAAGAGGAAATGATTAGAAGAGTTATGTTTCCAGCACCACAGGGAGATAGCCATCCAGAAATTTTCCAGGGAGAAGGAAGGGCCTACCTAAAAGTGACCAAGGCAATAGTACAGAGAGCACTTGATCATCAGTCAACAAAAAAAGCACCAGGCCCTGATAAATTGAATTTTCTCGCAATTAGATTGCTGTGGAAGTGAGATGCGGAAAGAGTGGTATGCCTGATTCTCACGGATATAAGGAGCAGTTGTTCCACGGGGTACGAAGCGGGACTGGAAAGCTCGTTTGAAGGGAGTGAGATGAGGGTGTGTCAGGTAATAGGTGAGATGGTGGTATAGGTGAGGGGCGAGCAGCGGGAAGTGCTCTTCACAGCAGAAGAGAAATGGGCGGTGGGAGTGGTCTTCCGGAGCAGAAGAGAAGTGCAATTAAACAGCGGTCTTCGCAGAGGAAGAGGATAATCGAAGAATAAAATTATATTCAGAAGACGTTGCGTGGAGAGAAAACCCCGCGACGTCAGGTCTACATATGTACATTTGATCTCTAAGTGAGATCGTAATAATAACTCCACACGGGTTATATGAAACCCAGAGAACAACCCCAAAACTCCTACAACGGCACGCCAACGTCTTACCATGAAACCTGGTAAATCCTTTGTCAAATATCAACCCCTTGTAACGGCCTTGACACTTCCCTAACATGAAACATGTCAATCCGTGAAACTGATACGGCAATCTATAAAGATGGGCTACCACCCTTACGCCTGGCGTACAGCGAAAGGGATACTACTCCGCAAACCAAACAAGCTGGATTATACTCAGGTCAAGTCGTACCGCATAATTAGTCTCTTGAACTGTTTGGGAAAAGTAGCAGAAAAAGTTGTTGCGGAACTTATAGCTGAATGGTGTGAACTCAGTGGGTCATTACACCAGGGGCAGATGGGATGTCGAAAACAGCGAAGCTGTATTGATGCGGTGGCTAGAGTCATGACAAAGACTGAAAAGGCGTGGGAGAAACGAAATATCGCGGCACTCCTCCTCATGGATGTAAAGGGCGCCTTTGATCATGTTAACTGCGAAAGATTGAAGTCAAGAATGCAGGGAATGGGATTGGATAAAAACCTGACGATGTGGGTTGGATCTTTCCTTACGGATAGAAGATTACAGCTAGTTATCGATGGCCACTGTAGTACCGAAAGACAGATAACGACTGGAATCCCTCAAGGATCGCCCGTCTCACCTATCCTTTTTGCAATATATCTTAGCGGTATATTCAAAGCAGTGGAAGAAGCAATTCCCGGATGTCAGGCGACATCGTTTGCAGATGACTGTGGATTTTTGGTGGAAGCACCAAACGTCAAAGATCTAGCAAAACTTGTTGAAGAAACAGGAAACAAAGCCATAGAATGGGGTGAAGATAAGGGCTTACAATTTGACCACGCTAAAACTGAAGTGCTGGCGCTAACAAAGCGTCGGAAACAGATGCCACAAATAAGTCAGATGGAAATGGTAATAAAATCTCATACCATAAAATTCAACAAAGAGGCAACTAGGTGGCTGGGAATATGGCTAGACTCAGCATTAAACTTTCGAGCACACAAAGATGTATATCTTCAAAAGGCACGTAAAGCAGAAGCAAGATTAAGAGGAATAGTCAGAAAAAAAGGACTGGCACCAGGATTAGTGCGCAAAATACAGATTGCCGCTGTACAATCTGTATCTCTGTATGGTGCAGAACTTTGGTGGCAAGACCAGAAAACACGGGCCCAAGAATACCAGAGTTTGATTTGTAGACAAGGACGTACGATTACTGGCATGTTCAAGTCGGCACCCATCGGTGTGGTGGTCAAAGAAGCTGGGCTAAGATCGGCAGCCTCGCTGTTAGACAACCGGCAAAGAAGATACGCGCTACGTGTACTTTCCCTTCCTAAAGACAACACACTCCGAGAAATACTCCCGGTCACGTTTCGGGATGGGGATGTACACGCAAAACCCGGAGAAATCGAAAGTGGAGACTGGGACTGGCAAATGGATCTCAAAACCAAGAGATTGGGACAACGACCAGCGAATTCACTAGCAAAAGGCACAAAGATTGACATGTCCTATGGGTGTGAATACACACAAATAGTCCAACTGACAAAGTTTCCAGGAGAAGTGGAAATTGCCGACTCTCGAGAAAAAGCAAAAGATATATCAATGTCACATCGAGTTATAGAAAATGAAATGACCTATTGGACTGATGGGTCAAAGCTTGAAAATCAAAGAGCAGGGGCAGGCATAACGTGGATAAAAGGTAATGGAAAGTGGGAGTCTCGTAAAGTATACTTGGGCAAGAACAAGGAAATCTTTGATGCTGAAATTTACGCGATTGATCAGGCGCTTGATATTGCGCTCCGTGGAGGGCGGGGCCGAGGGCGCCTGACATCCCCAAAGACGAGAGAAATACTTGAAAGGACAACAAAAGTCCACATTTGTACTGACTCAAAGGCAGAAATCGAGAGGATCACTCAGCTTAGGCCGGGGCCGGGACAGTGGCTAGCATGTCGTATACATAGGCACGCACAGGAATTAAAAGACTACGGAATAGGAATTCATATTTTATGGGTACCGGGCCATACAGATATCGAAGGAAACGAACGTGCCGACCGAGCAGCTAAGGATGCAGCAAAAACTGGAATGTACGTTCGCGAAAGATTTAATTCGCTCTCCCACACTTCAAGGCTGATAACAGAATGCAAGTGGAAATAGGACCGTGAGTGGTTCAGGGCGCAACATCAAAAGCGGAAACCGGAGATTAGAAGCACCTATAAGCTTCTGGATAAAAAGCAAAATATGGATAAAATAGCTGCTGGAGCAAGAAAAGGACTGGCGTCCATTTTCTATCAGCTTAAATCAGGACATGCACATACGGTGGACTACCTATTTAAAATTGGAAAAAGCAGCTCAAGAAGCTGTATACACTGCCAAAACGCAGGGACGCAGACTGTTAGACACTTAATGATGGATTGCAGAAAGTGGAGACGTGAGCGAGATAATATGTGGGCCGAAATGAAAAAAGAGGGTTGCACTTTGAGGCACAATTGGTCAAAAATACGGGATATCTTTGCGGATGAAAAAGCCACAGCAGCCGTATTGAGATATCTGTTATGTACTAACATAGGACGAAAGAGCAATGAAGAAGAGGTGGAGGAAAGAGAAAGAAATCGCTTACTGGATATAGGTATAGCAGATCTAGATGAATATGAAGACCTGGGAGGATAAATAGATGGACAAGAATCGGCAGGAGGGTGCGTAGATGAGTAGAGCGAGCCAATGATATCTTTTAAAAAAAAAAAAAAAAAAAAAAGATATGGAGAGAGGAGGGTATGTCAAAAACCCAAAAGCCCCGCTCATTTGTGGAAATGAAGGGCGAGAAAAGGTTATGCTAGGCGTAAGGTAACAAATCAAAATGTAGAAGGCGGTTTAGGTAGATTCTAAGTAGTAAACTGGTTAGCTTCCAAGGGCGTATCCCAGTGGGATTAGAACCCAAGAATTGATTAATAATAATAATAATAATAATAATAATAATAATAATAATAATAATAATAATAATAATAATAATAATAATAATAATAATAATAATAATAATAATAATAATAATAATAATAATAATAATAATAATAATAATAATAATAATAATAATAATAATAATAATAATAATAATAATAATAATAATAATAATAATAATAATAATAATAATAATAATAATAATAATAATAATAATAATAATAATAATAATAATAATAATAATAATAATAATAATAATAATAATAATAATAATAATAATAATAATAATAATAATAATAATAATAATAATAATAATAATAATAATAATAATAATAATAATAATAATAATAATAATAATAATAATAATAATAATAATAATAATAATAATAATAATAATAATAATAATAATAATAATAATAATAATAATAATAATAATAATAATAATAATAATAATAATAATAATAATAATAATAATAATAATAATAATAATAATAATAATAATAATAATAATAATAATAATAATAATAATAATAATAATAATAATAATAATAATAATAATAATAATAATAATAATAATAATAATAATAATAATAATAATAATAATAATAATAATAATAATAATAATAATAATAATAATAATAATAATAATAATAATAATAATAATAATAATAATAATAATAATAATAATAATAATAATAATAATAATAATAATAATAATAATAATAATAATAATAATAATAATAATAATAATAATAATAATAATAATAATAATAATAATAATAATAATAATAATAATAATAATAATAATAATAATAATAATAATAATAATAATAATAATAATAATAATAATAATAATAATAATAATAATAATAATAATAATAATAATAATAATAATAATAATAATAATAATAATAATAATAATAATAATAATAATAATAATAATAATAATAATAATAATAATAATAATAATAATAATAATAATAATAATAATAATAATAATAATAATAATAATAATAATAATAATAATAATAATAATAATAATAATAATAATAATAATAATAATAATAATAATAATAATAATAATAATAATAATAATAATAATAATAATAATAATAATAATAATAATAATAATAATAATAATAATAATAATAATAATAATAATAATAATAATAATAATAATAATAATAATAATCCAGGCCCCGATGGGATCCCCAATCGACTGCTCAAGAACTGCAAGGAGACTCTCAGCAGAGTCCTAGCAGACCTATTCAATGCTTGCCTCACCCAAGGTTACCATCCAAAAGGATTCAAAGAGTCGACAACAATCGTCTTGAGAAAGCCGCAGAAGCCAAGATATGATACACCCAAGGCATACCGACCAATAGCTCTCCTCAACACACTGGGTAAGTTACTTGAAAAATTAGTGGCTAACCGAATAGCAAAAGCGGCAGAAGACCACAATCTTCTTCCTGACGAACAAATGGGTGCACGACCCAAAAGGTCCACGATCTCAGCAGTCGAACTTCTAACCGAGCAGATTCATACAATTTGGGGAAAGAGCAAAAAACGCGTGGCATCAATCCTTAGCCTTGATATCTCTGGTGCATTCGACAACGTATCTCACGAAAGACTAATTCACAACCTCAGAGAAAAGGGAATTCCAAGACAGGTCACCGACTACATCAAGTCTTTCTTAACAGATAGAACTACTTCAGTTGTTCTCGGCTCCTTTAAAGGCGAGAAAATCCACACCTACACTGGCATACCCCAGGGCTCATCTCTCTCTCCGATACTATTCCTCTTCTTTGTGAGCACACTTCTCCCGAAGCTCCAAACTCCAACATCCACAGCGGTCGGATTCGTAGACGATACCAACATACTGACTTGGTCGGATTCCACTGAAGTAAACTGTCGAAAACTGGAGCAGCAGCACCAAATCTGCGAGCTATGGGCCAAGAAGCATGGAGTGAAATTCGCACCAGAAAAGTACCAGTTAATGCACTTTTCTAGAGCAAGGAATAAACACGACCTTAAAGCTACTCTAAATATAAAGGGCCACTTAACCACGCCTCAACCTTCTCTCCGAATTCTTGGAATCTATTTCGACCCCAAGCTAAATTGGGGCGCTCATATCAAGCAGGTCCAGCAAACGTCGAACTTACAAGTGCAGTCGCTCAGCAGACTAACGCACTCAACATGGGGAGCAACTTTTCATAAAGCCAAACTAATCTATAGTGCGATTGTAAGACCGGCCCTTATGTATGGGTCCCCTATTTGGGCCGAGTATGGGACAACGGGAAACCTCCCTGAAAGGATAGTCAAACCTCTGAAGTCGATACAGAGGAAATGCTTACTCAGTATCACAGGAGCATACAAGTCCACCAGCACGAGAGTGCTGGAACATGAGACCTCCATCTTACCGATGGAAATTTATTTAAAGCATAGAAGAGTGCAGCACGCCGGGCTCACTCTCAACTCACCGGTCCAAAAGACCATAGAAAAGACCTGCCGGATAATCAGGCAACAAGCTAAGGGAATTAACAACCGCAGATCTCTATTCAAGGAAAAAGATAGAGAAGAGTGGTCTAGGATATGCAGCGGAGAAGAGTCCATAAAGGGACAGAAAGAGATGGGAAAGACGGCTGCGTTCCAAGAGTGGGCGAACTCTTGGCCACACCAAACCCGGAACGTCACCCTAAGACACAGGACTACAGCCGACCCCGAAGTCTGGAGAGCAGCCAACTTTTACACTGACAATATAACCGGCAGAAAAAAGATGAGCCTTAGGGGGACTCCATCAAACTTACACCGAAACCTTAAAAGGGCCCAAAGTAGCATCGCCATACAGATAAGAAGCGAGCACATCGGGCTCAAATCTTATCTGTACCGAAGAAAAGTTCCTGGAGTTGACAATCCAAGATGCCCGTGTGGATACCCTTCGGAAAACGTCAAACATGCGGTAATGGCCTGCCCTTTACGAGTCAAGGGTAGGGCTGAGGTGTGGAGGAAAGCCAAAATTCGATCATTTGAAGCCATGATGAACGACCCAAAAGATCTGGCAAGAATCACGCAGTGGATCCTAGACCAAGGATGGTTTGAACAATTTCGACTGGTCGGGGAAGTGGAGAGGTTGATGTTGGAGAGAGGGGAAGAGAAAAGGAAGCGAGGGCTGTTTGACGAGAAGGTATCTACACTGGACACAACAGTGTGATTGCACTTCCTAAAGGTAAACTTTTATATAACAGAACTTTATCAGGCAGGTTAGTTGGTTTTCTCCGAAAGGTTGCCTCATATGTACAGATGAAAGTTGGTAGTCACATGCATGGACCCAATGGGTGCCTAATCGGGTTAAATGAATTCAAATCAAATCAAATAATAATAATAATAATAATAATAATAATAATAATAATAATAATAATAATAATAATAATAATAATAATAATAATAATAATAATAATAATAATAATAATAATAATAATAATAATAATAATAATAATAATAATAATAATAATAATAATAATAATAATAATAATAATAATAATAATAATAATAATAATAATAATAATAATAATAATAATAATAATAATAATAATAATAATAATAATAATAATAATAATAATAATAATAATAATAATAATAATAATAATAATAATAATAATAATAATAATAATAATAATAATAATAATAATAATAATAATAATAATAATAATAATAATAATAATAATAATAATAATAATAATAATAATAATAATAATAATAATAATAATAATAATAATAATAATAATAATAATAATAATAATAATAATAATAATAATAATAATAATAATAATAATAATAATAATAATAATAATAATAATAATAATAATAATAATAATAATAATAATAATAATAATAATAATAATAATAATAATAATAATAATAATAATAATAATAATAATAATAATAATAATAATAATAATAATAATAATAATAATAATAATAATAATAATAATAATAATAATAATAATAATAATAATAATAATAATAATAATAATAATAATAATAATAATAATAATAATAATAATAATAATAATAATAATAATAATAATAATAATAATAATAATAATAATAATCAACAAACGGAAAAATCGACCCCTTCGAAATGAGTGAAATCAACGCGTCTAATGCAATGGAAGTAGATCCATTTGAAGATTCTAGCAGCAGAAATACTCGAAACGCGTCGGAAACTGTTGGTGGTGGTGTTACTGGTGCTGGAAAGGCACCGCCGGACATAGGCACAAACTTGAAAAAGTTCAAACTTGCAATCAAGGACGACAATGCTCCCCCAAGAGCCTATAAAATAATGTTAGAGGAGGCTGTAATTCTTATTGAAAGCCTCCTCCTATTGAAAGTTCACCCCTCGGCGAACCCTCAGCCACGCAGCGTTCATGAAAACTCTGCAATGACTAAAATTTTACAGGAAATCAAGAGTTTAAAGACAACCATTATCCAAAGCCAAGCCTCCTCAAGGACCCAAGGACAATCTTGGGCTAACGCGGCTAATGTTGCAAGTAAGCCAGAAGTAGCTGGCACAATTATCAGGATCCAAGATGAGGAAGAGAAAAAGGAGATAGCCATGTTATCCAGCGAAGAGGTGGTAAAAAAAATAGGAAGGGCAGAAGTTGTAGGGGCACGTAAGATGGTGAATGGACAGGTGAAAGTGTTCTTTGCTGGAAAAGGAACAAAGGAACTCATGGAAACCCAAAAAGACTGGACACTTAAACTGGCAAAATCAGCCCAAGTAGAAACTCCTACCTACCAGGTCCTTGTCCACGATATACCCACGACGTTTGAACCGGAGAACCCTGATCACTTAAAAAAGATACAGAAAGCTAATGAAAGTTATATCATGGGATTGAGACTCAGACGTGCTGCATGGCTCAAAAAGAACAAACAACCAGGGAAAAAGGCGGGGTCATTGATCATCTGGTTTGACCAAGCAGAACATGCCGACAAAGCAATCTCCAAAGGGATTTTGTGGGGATACGAAATCAAATCAACAGAAATTTTCAGATCGGGATTTCGCAGCATGCAATGCTTCAACTGTCAGGGCTACGGCCACATCGCAAGAAATTGCACAGCGAAGGCCAAGTGTGGACACTGTGCTAACGGACACAATACTAAGGAATGTCCAGGCAAACAGGAGAATCGATGTTGTAACTGCGGAAGAAAGCATGCAGCGTGGAACCAAAGCTGCCCAATCAGGATAGCAGCTAAAGCCAGAGCAACTTGGAACCGAACGCAGGACCCAGGGAGATTCTTGGTCCGAGAGACAACCCAAAACGACGATTGGCAAATCGTAGGGTCAAGAAAGAGGAGAGCTGGCACCGCAGGAGCGCAAATAGTTGGGGCGGATGGCGAAATCATCGAACGCCGAGGACCTGGGAGACCCAAAGGACCTACCAAAACAACTAATACGACAAGTGTGGCGGAAAAGAGGCAAAGCATATTCAATTTGGCGACCCCACCAACCCTAGAAATGTCCCGGACTGTGACACGAGACAACCAAACGAAAGTAAGCGATGCACCGCTGTGCACCATGTCACAATGAAGGACACATATAATTGGACTATAATACAGTACAATATGAATAAAAGCAGGGACAAAGTACAACATCATTTCCTGAACTCGCTAGACCCAAGCAAATACCATGTAGTGGCGGTACAAGAACCATGGTGTAACCCTTCTGAAAACACCACCGTCAAACACCCAGCATATCACCTTGTGTTTCCCAACAGCAAAAGAAGTAGAACTTGCATCTACGTTAGCAAGTTTTTGGCTGTGGACAAGTGGAATATTGAAGACACCCCGGTAGAAGCAGCAGGAGATATTACGACGATCAGTCTCCTGACAGAACGCGGCAAAGTCAGAGTTCATAACATCTACAACCCCCCTCCTCTCTGCCATAGCAGCCAAGAGCTGAAAACACTCAGCTGGATCCCCCAAATCCTCGCCCAAGAAGGTCATCATCTGCTAGTCGGTGACTTTAACCTCCATCATCCGAGATGGGGAGGTCAGTCAGTCCTAAGCCATCACCAACTTGCCGAAAATCTCATGGATATAACGACTGAGAATTACATGGAGCTAATACTGCCGGAGGGCACAGTCACATGGCAAAGTAGAGGCAGCCAGAGCACGCTCGACTTAGCCTTCATTTCAAATTCCATACTAGAGACAGTCATGAGATGCCAACCATCCGAAGGGCTAGAGTCGGGCTCTGACCACATACCAGTGGTCATTGAGCTACAGATCGAAACTCCAAGAGAAGAAAATAATGAACCAAGGCCACAATGGAAAGAAGTCGACTGGAACTCACTAAACCAAAGGATAATGAAGAAACTGGACGATCTCCCATCCCATGATACTAACCTAGCTACCTCGGAGACTATTGATCTGAGGGTTGAACAGGTAACTCGCGCTATCCAAGAAAGTGTGGAGGAGCTTGTACCCAAGGAAAATCGCTCAAGATTCTCTAAACCGTACTGGACAACCAAGTGTACTCAAGCAGTTAAAATGGCCCGAAAGGCTAGAAGACGATGGACCAAGCAAGGGACTGACGAGAGCTGGGTAGCCTACTGCAAGGCCAACAACAGAAAAAAGGGACAGATCAGGAAAGAAAAAAGAATCGGATGGAGAGCAATAGTTACGGAAGCAACCAATGACCCACAAAAAATTTGGAAACTGGCCAAATGGGCAAGGAAAAATCCGGAAGACAAACACGGGGTCCCACAAATACCAAATATAACGGACGAAAACGGAAAGACTCACACCCTAGCGACGGATAAAGCCACGGCAATGGCGGCCCACTTCTTTCCATCTCCCAGACTCGCAGACACTCAAGATATCGAAGGATTCGAATACGATAGGGAGATAGAAGCCACCCCCCAGGAATTTCTGGAAACTGAGGTAGAAGAGGCCCTAGGCCGACTAGCAGAAGGAAAGGCACCTGGCCCAGATAGGATCCCGGGAATGCTCCTGAAGCAATGTAGGGGCTCCTTAAAGAAGGAATTGACCAAGATATTCAACGCGTGCATCCGTCTGGGCTATCACCCGAGGAAGTTCAAAGAGTCAATTACCGTCGTAATTAGAAAACCCCAGAAGCCAAGTTACGATGTTCCTAAATCGTACTGACCTATAGCTCTTCTAAACACGATGGGGAAACTCCTGGAGAAATTGATAGCCAATCAGATCACGAAAATGACCGAAACGTACAACCTTCTCCCCGACGAACAAATGGGAGCTAGACCGGGAAGATCAACCATCACCGCTGTCGAGCTACTTGTTGCGGGATAGCCCCTCTGTGGCGATTCTGGCTATGCCAGAATTGTAAGGCCACCATAGAATCAGACGGAATGACATGGAAGGCAGTAGAATCGCATGGCATAAAGCCGAAGAGAATGGAACTGATAGGAAGGAGATAGATGTACAGCAAGTCCTCCAGAATCTACGAGAACAATGTAGAAATATAAGAGAGGCAGTGTATATATTAAACAATAGTCACCAGTCCATAGATTCTGTAGACTTTACAATAAACTGTTTCTTTTTGGACTTGCTCTGTTGTTAACAACATCAACTGATCCCGCGACACTACTAACAGAACAGATCCACTCAGTCTGGGGCAAGGACAAGAAGAGAGTAGCCTCACTGCTCAGCCTCGATATCAACGGAGCCTTCGACAACGTCTCTCATCTGAGATTGATCCATACGATGAGAGACAAGGGTATCCCTAGAAGAATTACTAAATATGTAGAGTCCTTTCTCGCAGATAGAACAACGGCAATAAAGCTGGGAAATTATATGGGCGAACAAATTCCAACTAACACAGGGATACCACAGGGATCGCCGCTATCACCAATCCTATTCCTGATATTCGCTAGCACCCTTCTTCCTCTCCTTCGCGCACCCAACTCTTCCACAGTAGGGTTTGTGGATGATACTAATATACTAACCTGGTCCGACACCACAGAAAGAAACTGTCGAACTCTAGAAAATCTCCATAAGATATGCGAGGAGTGGGCCGATAAACACGGGGTACGGTTTGCCCCCGAAAAATACCAACTCATACACTTCTCGAGGACAACCAAAAGACATAATCTCAAAGCATCCCTACAAATACAAGGGCATAAAACTAACCCCAGCGCATCAATCCGAGTCCTCGGGGTACACCTAGACCCCAAACTCCGCTGGGGCGCCCACATCAAGAAGACACAGCAAAAAGCCCAAACCCAGCTGCAGGCTTTAACCAGCCTTACACACTCCACCTGGGGTGCAACTTTCTGCAAGGCCAGGATTCTATACTCGGCCATAGTAAGGCCAGCACTAACATATGGTAGCCAAATATGGGCTCAGAGTGATCAAAAAGGTAAGATACCGGAAAGAGTGATTAAACCTCTCAGGAAAATTCAGAACAAATGCCTGAAAACCATCACTGGAGCATATAGGTCTACCAGCCAAAGGGTACTCGAGCACGAGACCTCAATTCTACCAATTGAGATTTACCTCAAGTATAGGAGAGTACAACACACCGGACTCCAGCATAACCAACCGATTGGGAGGCTGATTGAAACAGCATGCGACAAAATCAACCCACCAGCCCGAGGCAGCAAAGACGGGCCCGGTCTCCCGAGGGAAAGAGACTTGGAGATCTGGGAAAGGATAACCAGGGGGGAAGAATCTAAGGAAGGATATAAAAGAGCGCTGAAAGTAGCTGCGTACCAGGAATGGGAACACTCCTGGGCGAATCAAATCAGAAACCCTAACATCAGAGATCGAGCGTCGGCAGACCCGGAAACTTGGAAAGCAGCCAACATCTACACTCAGAGGAATACTAACCAAAAGCGCCTAAACTTCAAAGACACGCCAAGCGAACTTCACCGACACCTCACAAGGGCCCAGAGTAGCATAGCCTCACAGATAAGAAGCGAACATATTGGGTTCAATTCTTATCTTCACCGAAGAAAAGTCCCTGGAGTAGACGCCCCAAGTTGCCCATGTGGATATCCCTCTCAAAATGTGAAGCATATGATCATGACTTGCCCGCGATGGTCAAGAGGAAGGGGCGAAGTATGGAGGAAAGCAAAAGATAGATCTTTCCAGGCGATGATGAATAGCCCGAAAGACATTGCCAGAATAACGCAATGGATTCTCAAAGAAAGATGGCTCGAACAATTCCGCCTCGTGGCAGACGTTGAAGCCACCATAGAAGCAAGGAAAACGAGGCCGGAAAGAAGAGAAGGTTGAAGAGAGTGGGATAGGGGTCCACATGCGACTACACAGCATTCACCGCGCTTCCTGAAGGTAAGTCTTTGACTAATCAAAAATAAAGAAATAAGACAGGCAGGAGTAGGGGGTTTTCACCGAAAGGTTTCCTCCTTTGTACATACAATAGTTGATAGATTCCTGCATGGGCCATCACAGGCACTATATAAGGTAAATGAAATCAAATCAAATAATAATAATAATAATAATCCATCTAGGAATCAACTCAAGTCAACATCAGGGTGGATTCTGTTTGGGCGAAGTATTTCTGCCAACGTTCATTTTAGAACTAGACGTCGCTTACACCCAAATCGATAACGACGTACATGGAGACAGTTTGAAGATGAATTAGTATTGAAGATTACTAGGTAAAGCCATTGAAATTTGGACACTATGGAATAGATACATAGCACGGAGTATTTGTGTTTCAAGGGTTTTTTATATTTTTTAAATCATATTTATTTTGCCTCTAAGTTGTGCTAAGTGATTCACGAGTTGAAAGTAGATGGATCTGCTTGGTCGGTTTCAATGTACGCGATTGTTTGTTACAATTTGCACATAATGTTAAAGAACGTGAGTACGTGTGTATCTATAACGATGCAGATATCAAGCTCAATTTAATTAGTAATTTGATTTGCGTTCACCGCTCGACGGATTCAGCATCAAAAAGCCATTATAACCAAATTTCGAGGGAGGGTGGAGTTGTGTATCACGACTCACACTATCATCCAATGAGTCTTCCTTTTTATCCAAGCGGCAGACACGTATCCGCCTTGGCCATAATGCGACCTAACCGCTACCTATTCTGTGTATTCTCTCCCAATGATCTCGTGGGTCACTAATCCTCTCTACCATGTAATCTGTCAAAACTGGGTCGGATGGTGCAGCAGTACACCGTCTGGGCCGTTCTCCCAAGTAGAGTCTGGGTAGGTTGGACACATGAGACAGGAGAAAGCTGGTTCGAATCCAGCAAGACCCTCACACCACTTCTCTCGTGGTGATAGTGTATTCGTAGCATGACGAAAGCACATTTAGATAACCACAGGTTTTTCTCGCTTTTCCCTGTGGTGGGTATTTACGGAAGGGGGTACATGTCGTAAGGCGTATTCTCGTAGTGGTATCTGCAAATGAAATCTAAGTATGAGCGCGTCATAGCCTCAGGCTGCATACGGTAAAATGATTTTTTTTAAAAAAAATACATTTTAAATGTGCAAAAACTATATTTAATATGACCTTCACCACGTATGCAAAACCAGAATCATTGAAATTCATGAAAAGGACCGTACAATCTGTATAATCTCTGGATTACGGAGTAAAATATAATTATTCAAATGGTGAATATTCACTATAAAGATCTCTTGATGAGGTAGCCGTATACGAGGGATTTATCGTGGAAAGAACGGCTCCTCAGACACCGGAGCAAAATGGACAGTCTGAGGTAAATGGACGTTAGTTCATTCTTAAAGCAAGAGCATTCGCAATTGAGGCGGATTTACTACAAGATCTTTGGCCTCAACTTGTAGTTACGGCTGGGTACATCATGAGCCGGACACTTTCAAGGGAACTTTGTTGGAAAACGCTGTTTGAATGTGTTTATGGATACCAGCAACCTTTATCACACCTTGACATCATATGCAGTAAAGTATATGCTTTGAATTAAAACATTCTTCGACTGAATAAATTTTTGGGCGCACGCACATGTCGTATACCTAGTTGGATGGGTGTCCATTAATGTATAAAAAGTTTGGATCCCGGGCATAGGCAAAATTATTAATCCAACAGATGTCACCATTGATTCCGGAAATCTATACAATCCTCATCACCTGGACACGCTAGCAATCAAACAGATCACCGAATAAAAACTTATCCAAGCTCTTGAATGGCCTAGACTTGAAGGGGAAATCTGCCTCAGCCGCTTGAGACAGAGGTAAAAAATCAAATGAATGTTTTAATTTCTACACATCCATTACTCCAGGATAAAAAAATCAATGAAATATCAAGTCAAGATAATGAAGACAAAATTAATTCACTTGTAGTGTTACGATTGGGGGCTCTGCGTGATTCGACGGAATCTGGCTAAGGCTCATGGATCTGAAGGTCTGAAGGTCCGAAAGGTATTTTGAGAATACAGAGAGTAAATTATGAAGGCTAATAAATGACAAAAAACAAAGAGTGGAGCCTCTAGAGTACAAGATAGAACTATGATATATACATTTTGAGATTAACTATATGTAATGAAAATGTCAAATATTCACTATCGTAACTCTAAGAAAATACGAATAAGACAAAGAGTGCCCCGATATAGACAAATGTCCGATCGTATCTGAACACGCGAAGAAACCCCGAAACACCAATACTCTGAACTGCGGACGCGAGGGATCTGACACCTAGGTATCTGACATGGAGTCTTCCTAGAAGAGACAACACCGTCTTCTGCGCACCCAAAGATATCTAAGGTTTATGAATGAATACATGAGTCACAATCACAAATACCTTCTCAACATGCAATGGATGTAAATCGTGAACTTGCTAGAGCTCAAGTGACCGTGCAATAAATGCTGCTCTGATCAATTCGGAAATAGATCCTCAAAACAATATATCCGAAAGAACACGAAAGTCGAAAAATTCGGCATATTTTGCGCAGTATGGTTATTCATTCAGCTCTACAATTATGAACGCAAAAAACTGGACAAAAATAAGAAGAGAAGCACTTCCGCCTGTACCGAAAGGATGAGATCAAATGCTCTGTCATCAATTCTCTGCAGAATTTCAAAAAGCTGCGGAAAAAGAACTCTAAATTCTGGAAGAGAAAGAAACTTGGATACGTACAAGAAAAGAAGAAATCCCGAAAATTTGTAAAATTGTACCACTAATCTGGGGTTTTACTTACAAGTTTGATTCAAGTGGGTACTTAATCAAGTTTAAAGCAAGACTATGCGCCAGGGGCGACTTACTCGGATCTAAAGAGGATCCATACGCTGCCATATTAGCCAGTCAAACTTTTCGAGCAATGATTGCGATAAGAGCGGCTCATAATCTCGAAAGAAGACAGTACGATGTTGTAAACGCTTTTGTCAAAGCTCCGATTCGGGGGGAAGTCTACTGCTATGCTCCAAAAAGCTATCATAAAAAATATCAGGGCAAATCAATTCTTAAACTGTTGAAGGCGTTAATGGTTTTAAATTTTCACCTCTATATTGGTATGATAAATTTTTGTCTTTCTTACTCCATCACGGATTCCCCCAAGCTCCAGGCACACCCCAACAACACTTTCAGTCTAGTGATAACTTTTTAATAAGGTTCTATTATTCTCATCGTAATCTATCACTGATCACGAATTCAATACCAGCTTCTCCAGCTCGCGCGCTGCGATGGAGCCTCCCAAAACACCAAACAGGCCACCTGGCCAAATCGATACCGACTTCACCCGCGAAGACGACGAAAGCAATCACAATAAATGCAAGCAAAAGCGACGGAAGGACGAGAACACTCTTCCCCCTGTTGCCCGCGGGGGCTCTGCGTCCAACATGACTGATCTCCACCTCCACGCTGAATTGCGCAAGGAGTTCGAGGCCATCGACGACGAGGCACGCATTCAACGCGAAGCAATCCTCGACCTGGCCAGCGCTATCGATTCATCGGCAGCCAAGTACATGAAAAACGGCCCAAAGGGCAAAGCCTACTACAAGAACTACTGCCAGCGGGCGTTCGAATATCTTAAATTGGGTATCTTCGCTGAGTCAAACGGCGAACAATACATTCCTTTACGAATGCGCAGTAATCCTACGGGAGCACCTGTGCCTATATCTTGCCAGAATAAGTCCTCTTCTTTTTCTATGAAAGCTTCTGCAAGAGCCGTATCCTTCGTGGACATTGTTCAGACCCCCAAAATCACGGGCAAAAATCCGTCACGTTCCGTTACTAGTCACAGTAGCAGCAGCTCTCCCCCGGCAGCGGGAGCACCGATTAAACCGATCTCAGTGACCGAAACCACCAAGATGAAAGTGCCTCAAGCCACCAAATCTCGCACGCAACCTACGAAAGCTTCGGCTGGCGACGACACTCGAATTTTAGTTACCCCGACCGTATGTCAGCTCATCAGCCGCCCTGAACCATATGTCCTCCGCAAAGCTCTATGCCATGGCCTTAAGGAACTCGAACTACACCATATACCTAGTATTACAGCCACAAAGACCGGCTGGGCTCTACATTTCTCTGATAACGAAACCCGAGATTGGCTCTTCTACGATGAGCAACATCGGGAGACCGTTAGGAGAATTTTGGAAGCCAAGGAGTTGAAATTACCGGAGAAATGGCATAATTACGCATTGTGCAAAGTTCCACTGTCCTTCCAAGCCCTCTTGCCTAGCACTCCTAGGCTGGAGATTACACCTGAAGAGGTTTCGGACGAAGCAGACACTCAGACAGGTGTCAAGCCAATCGATTGCCGTATGTCTCGCCATGGCCCTGATCCTATCCCCGGAACCGCTACATGGATCGTCTCTTTTGCGGCACCAGTACGAAAATTTCGCCTCTTCGGTAGCTCAGATGAGTCTAAGATCATTGACTGCAAGCCACCAATCAACAGGCACGATCCCGGTTGCCAAGGCTATTGAACCCCTGCTAAATGCACGCGTCAATCTCGCTGCTCTCACTGCGGCGCTCGAACAGACACACACTAAGGTCCGTCCGGCCAAAATTGCACACACTCGGCTCAGTGTGCCAACTGCTTCGGTCCATTCCCTTCTGGTCACGATTACTGTCCAGCAGCTCCTAAGCGCAAGGATGGTAAATTAATCAAGGCAACTAAGAAAGAACTCTCCGCTACTCGCCGCCACGGCACACGCGACTTCAAAAAAATGCACGAAGAGATACCTATGACTCCCACACCGTCCGCTGCTCAGTCAACCTCGCAGGAGCTTGCAATCTCTGCACAGTCAAAGAGGAAGAGGGTACCCACTGGTGGAGCGGCTGTCACAGCTCACTGTCACGGTCCAGTGCGCTCGAACCTTGTCCCCTGCCGCTGTAGATTACTGGGATCACCCAAGCCTTCGTACCCTGTTGTTTACTGCACCGATTAGTATTAACAACTCGCCGCAGATCGTAATATTCAGGACTCTCTGGTTAGCTGTTTTAATAACGATCTACTGATAACTTACCTTCAGCACTTTCTAGACTTAGTATTTCCTTTGATTTGATTCTTTCCTGATCTATTGGATTCTATTCTTCATTTATCGGAGTTAGGAGATGATTAGTCAGCATAGTGTACGTCGTTAGGTTGCTCCTAGAGTCTAGGCGTTCATCAAGCTGGATTTGTATATATAGAGGTTCTCTTCCTTAGTTAGTGGGCCAGATTTGTGTCTTCGAAATTATCAAGTATTTGTTCCCATCAAGCTCCAACAAGTCCTCTCAATTTCTCTTCATCTTTTCTTGTGAAGTTACTCAAGCCTCGTCACGCCAAGCCTCGTCACGTCAAGCCTCGTCACGCCAAGTCTCGTCACGTCAAGCCTCGTCACGTCTAGCCTCGTCACGTCAAGCCTCGTCACGTCTAGCCTCGTCACGTCAAGCCTCGTCACACCAAGCCTCGTCACGTCTAGCCTCGTCACGTCTAGCCTCGTCACGTCTAGCCTCGCCACGTCAAGCCAAGTTTTAACACTCACGAAAACCGGTTCAGCACACAAACAGCTTCCCCGTCCCCACCAGCTTTGTCCGCTATCTCAGTCTCGGCTCTGCCACCTGATTCCCCTTACATCAGGAATAAGCCAACGCCTAATCAACGCCCTGGTTCTTCGGATAGTGTTAAAATCTATCGACGATCTGGCACGAATATGCTACCGTCCGGAGGCGCTTCCTCTGACAATAATTCTTTCAATATCCTGACACAGGATTCCGGAAACGATGATGCTATGGCCATCGATGACTCCCCCGACACAACCCAGGAACTAGCTCTATGAGTGGGACACCACACATAGGGCACCGCGGCGCAGGCCGCATACGACGGCCCAGAAAGAACGACATAACAGTTCCCTGGGCTAATACCGCTAGGCAACCTCTCAGCCATTTGACAATACTTCAGAAAGCATATGAAAAAGAAATAGACGTTATCTGTATACAAGAACCCAATTGCATGAATAACTCACGAACACAAACCCATCCCGGCTACGATCTCTACGCCCCAGTTGACTCCTGGGGTATGGACGGGACGAATTGTGCACTGATGGATGAGAGACCTCGAGTTCTCACTTACACCAAGAAAGGGGCAAGTCTTTACGTTCAACAGCGGCGACCAGTTCAAAGCAGGGATTTACTATGGATAGCAGTCAACGATTATCACATCCTCAACGCTTACAGACAGCCTACCACCAGCGAGGTCATCGACTACGTTACCTATCTCGCGGCGCAAAACAACTGTTTGGTGGATGGAGACTTCAATGTACACCACGCAATCTTCGAACCAGAAGTTGATACTGCTCACCACGGGCAGGGAATGGCTGACTGGTCCTTCGTCAGTGGAATGGAATACATCGGCAGACCAGGCCGAGCTACACACCAGCGTGGTCACGTGCTCGATCTCACCTTCTCGAACATCCCTTTCGCTACCACCTGTGTCAATGAAGATCTACACAGTGGATCCGACCACGAAACACAAATTACCACCATCCCTGGAAGAGGGCGTGAGCGAGCGGAACAGCCTCGCTACCGTGTCACGGATAACGACCTGGAAAAATTTATCGGCCTAATCTCGCTTGGCGTGGCCAATCTCCTAAACCCCTGGCAGCTGCATAATATAGCTGAGCCAGATGATTTTGCCGCCCGTCTAGGAGATATGATACAGTCAGCTGTGAAAACCGCCGGCAAACCTGATTGTCGCAAAGGACACTCAGCGCCATGGTGGACCTCCGCCTGCCAAGAAGCCTACAATGAACACCGAATTTTCCGCAACAGGGGAAGAAGCGACGGTGTAGCTGATGAAACAAGGACCTTCTACACAGTGGTGCGCAAGGCCAAGAAAGAATACTGGCAACAGATCATTGATGGTGTTTCTTCCGACAAAGACCTGTATAGGATTATCAACTGGCACAAGCTTGGCCCCAATCTCAAATCACATCCACTAGTGGTTTGAGGTCGGACAATCGAAGATACGGAGGAGAAGGCGGAAGCTCTTCGCGAAGAAATCCTGGGACGTTTTGCCGCCAGTCACGACTTGGAGGAAGATCCTCTAGAGAACTGGGAGGGATCAGGTCATCTTCCATGGGATACTACTATATCTATAGAGGAAGTGGAACGCAACACTATAGGGGTGTCTAGCACATCACCAGGAACCGATAACGTCACAGTCAGGCTTCTTAAAGCGTGCTGGAGTCAGCTCAAGAAGGTCAAACATGCTCTCTTTAACCGATGCTTGGCGCTCAGCCATATCCCAGCTCGCTGAAAATTAGCGGAGGTTGCCATGCTTCCAGAAGTCGGTAAGAAAGACAAGAGTTCTCCACGCTCATGGAGACCCATAGCTCTTCTTTCATGTATCTCCAAAGGCCTTGAGAGAGTCATTGCTCGAAGATTGGCTTGGATTGCTCTCACGGCAGGCCTGCTAAACCCACAACTGTGCGGCGCGCTGCCTAAGAGGTCTGCCATGGACCTGGTTGCATCTTTCACACACGACGTGGAAGCAGCACTCGCAATGGGACTCGTAATCAGCATGGTCATCATGGACATACAGGGCGCTTTCGATGCGCTTCTGAAACGAAGACTTCTCAGAAGAATGACTGCGCAAGGCTTTCCCCTGTCGTTCATAAAACTAATAGACAGCTTTCTCACCGACCGAATGGTACGAGTACGCCTGGAGGACGTTACTACAGGTTTCTACCGCTCTTCTTGCGGTACTCCACAAGGCTCACCCCTCTCTCTAGTACTCTATATGCTGTACTTATCCGAACATATTTTGATGAACGCTGAATTACGCTTTGGCTACGCAGACGACATCGCAATCTACAGGGCCACTAAAAGCCTGGACGAGAATGTGGAAAATCTCAAGGGAGATGTCATTGAAATCTTGGCTCACGGTAAAGCAAATAAGATTGCATTTGCTCCTGAAAAGTACGAAATGATGCATTTCACCAAGAAGCGCTGAGTGCATGCACCAACTCTAGTGGTCAACGATACCCTCACCATAGAGCCAACAATCTCCTCTGAGGAACCAGGGGAACAGCCAGCTATCAAATGGCTGGGTGTCTGGCTCGATCGACAGCTCACTTTCAAGAGACACGTTGCAGAGCGATGCAATAAAGGTCACAAGCTGGCCTGGCATATCTGCAATCTTGCACGCACAATACACGGTCCTCCAGCCGCCTCCCTCCAGAAGGCAGTAGTCACTTGTGTCCTTCCCACTATTCTTTACGGTGCGGAAGCATGGTTTGCTGGCCTTACCAAACCGCCAAAAGCCAATCGGGTGGCACAAAACAAAGCAATCAGCTGCCGCCTCGGTGGCCACGTCAGTCTGCTGGACAAAGTTATATCGGCTGCAATTCGTGGAGTCCTGCTAGTCTGGTGGACCACACCAATTCCGGCCTTGATTCGAGACTCAAGCCTTCCATCCGCTTTGGTAGCACTGGAGGAAGCCAAGATCAGATTTGCGAGAAGGCTACAATCAGTGGATGCACAACACCCATTTGTATGGCGCATTCCCCCACCTCTTACTACACGTGGCAGAGGCGTAGGACGCAGCGCGGAAGCACGACAAGAACCTAAGACCAAGCTCCAATGCCTTGCAACTCTGCTCCCAAGGATTCCCCGCCCTTTGCTTGTTCCACCCCGTTTCACACCTGGTTGCCGAGAAGATCCTATGGGTGGATTGACTAAGAAAGAAGCTGCCAAAGCATTTAAAGAATGGTGGAAGAATCTCCCTCCAGAAGATATCACTATCTTTTCGGACGGGTCTGAACAATATGTAGATGGGAACAAATACGTGGGATTTGACTTCTCAGCATATTCGTATGGGCACCAGTTCACGATCGGGTATGGTTCTATCAACAATATCTTGCATGTCTTCGACGCGGAGATCATTGGGGCACTACGGGGCCTACAAAAGGTCCTGCTACTGCCCATAGGGGCCAGACGACGAATCTGGATGTGCATCGATAGTACTTCAGTTATTTGGGGCTTGCGGGGTAATGCCGCGCTCTCTTCACAATGGGCATTCAACGCCTGCAATGCTTATATGGATACAAACGACATCAAAATCAAGTGGTCTCCTGGGCACACCGGGATCATAGGGAACGAAGCCGCAGACAAGCTGGCAGACATGGGCGCTCTCCAAGGCGGAATGGATGCTGAACTCGCTGCTCGACCCACATTCAGCGGTATTAGCTCTATCGCCCACGAACTGCGCGGAATTGCACGAACAGAGTGGTGGGAGAAAGCCTCCAAGAACCTCTCAGCCTGGTACACAAACTGGCAAGCACCTTACCTTGTACGAACCCTCCCAGAGCTCTCGCTTTCACGACGTGTTCTACATAGATTGCTGGCTATTCGCTCCTCCCATGGAGACTTCGAGTGGTACCACAGGAAATTCAAACACGAGAACGCCAAACTCGTTTGTAGCTGTGGCAGGGCCAAATCTTCGGACCATTTGGTCTGCTGCCGTAAATCAAAGAAGCTTTTCGCCAGATGGCCTCTACGACCCCCTCTTCCACCTAATAGCAGAGTGGAAGGGTTGTCCTATCTCGGGACCCTTTTGGCAAACCCGAAGAGTTTCCACAAGTTCCTGGAACTCACGGAGTTCTACTCCAAGATCTGCATCCGTTAAGCCAAGCGGGTCCTCATATTTTCCTCCGACAACCTAACCATTTCTCAGACCGGCTGACCCACCCGGTACTTTACCCTCGTCTTCGTCAGGAGACAACCCCTTCCTCGAATCCCTGGCTTGCCGGAGAATCAATGAAGGGTTATGACCCGTTGGTCCTCCGTCCGTCATACGTATCTCAGCGTACCCTTTCTTAGCGTTTGGGCGGCTGTAAAATATGATAGGAGGGTCCCGAGGGTCTTGATATATGTGCTTTTACCACAGAAGGAAATTTCTGGGTCTATTCCCACACCGAAACAAGTATCTCAGCTCAACTGGCCGCAGCGGAGACTACACGACTGGACTTATGGGTCATTTACTTAGCATGAAATTGGTTACTGGGGTGGAATTCGGGCTGTAATTATAGTAGGAATGTACATAGAACCTCAACTAGCCACATCTACAGTCTCCCCTGGGTGAGCCGAGGAATGTTCGGCTAGCGCCTGCGTTCTGCTTAGATGCAAATAAATACAGCAACAACAACAACAACAACAACAACACCAAGCTCCAGGATGTCACGGTCCCTATCAGCACCGTGTAATTTCCTTTTGTTCATAAAAGATCTTTGGACAAGCGTTATCGGGTTGTTCATATGATATGTTTTGTTTTGTTAAATCATTATATTATATTATTCGACCTCTTAAGATTGTCTGAGTGTTGTTGGGGTTTTCGGAGTACTGTTGTGTTTGCTTTTGGGATACGGAATTCTCCGGGGAAGGAAGCCGGGAATTCGGGCTTTCAATGATACGAGTCCCCAGATCTATGTATAAATAAGTTGTGTTGCGCATGATTAAAAGTTCGTGCCACGTCTTAGTTAATTATCTTGATTGAAAATTATCAATTATATCCGCTATCATATCTCGCTCCTTATAATCGCACTCAGTCAAATCCACTCCTCTCGTCCGTAACACAGGTGTTAACTGCATGGTTACAGGGGGACGAAGACGGCGTTTCTACCTGTATGTGGTGTCCCCTACGAACCTGGAGTTTATCTTCAGAGCAAACAGAAACACGCATTACTTGGTCACGGAGGAAAAGTCATCCAAAAGAGTTTCCGGGGCTTACCCAGCTCCCGTTATGGTGGTGATGGATTAGACTAAGTTGGCCCTTTTTACCAAGATGAATTCTCACTGTTTACAGATATTCTGGCATTATACTGTCTCCCGAGGAAAGAGCACCGCTACCTGAGCGCTGGTGGTGTCGGTATAAGGAGGATATCTGGACTATGGGATACTAGGGAGATACAGATGGGGATACGCACCTCGTGTGGCTCTGGTGTCTAGGCCTTGCCTGGCTGGAGTTGCAGGTTTTTTGAGACTTTTTCCCGAGTACCGGTTTCTATGGCTGCTCTTTTTCAATTTTTCTGAGCAGAAGGTTCCGTAGAAAAGGTGGTTGAATTCTACGGGTAATTACTGAGCTAAATGGCTACCCGTCATGGGTCAATGTATCAATGATCTTAGGTTCGAGGTAAAAGGGGATAGGAGCACTGTAAAAGGTGTGGCCTGGGTCACAGAGGAGCCCTAGTGTTATAATAGTCTTGGACTCTACATAGCACGAATAAACAAAACTACTACTACTGCATGGTTACAAACCAATATATTAATCTGATATTCTACGTTGATGATATCATGATAACTCTCAACGAATGAGATACAAGTGAAGCCGACAATTTTGACCATGATCTTCCTATTGCCTTTGACGTTAGACGGGCAACAAAGACTTGTTCTTTTCTGGGAATAAGAATTGTTCGAGATCGATCCGCCAAAAAACTGTGGTTATGCCAAGACAGCTATATAACATCATTAGCTTCAACCTTTAACGTAATTGTTAGAAAGTCACCAAAAACGCCTATACCACAATCCGTATTGATGCCATTTGAAGGTACAGCTGTTGCAGGATCAATTGATGGTGGTAAACACCAGAGCAAGTCCAGAAGTAAAAATCAGTTAATTATTCTAATCTACCGAAAGAACTCCAGAAATATCTATGGCATCATATATATATATATATATATACATCTCACAATCTTTTCCCCAGCCTGCTTCCAGCTATCATTTCTATGGTTCCTAGCTTCACAAAAAGAAGAGAATCCCCGCCATGCCAAAATGTCCATGTGTTCAGCCTCGCGGATATTTGTCTTGACGATCCCAGCCTCGTGGGTATCCACACTTCAGCCTCGCGGATAAGCGGCTTTGGATGTTCTGGCGCAGCCAGTACTACCCTCATGGGTTAATCCCGTAACAACAGTAACTGCAGCGCAGGTAAAAGGCTACCAACAAAAAAGTTGGAAATGTTAATTTTGCTGCAGTAACCACACGACCTGACATAGCAAGAGCTGCCTCAATTCTGTCACGGTTTTTAACGAATCCAGGACCTCAACACATTAATGCTATAGATCATCTTATACAATATTTGGTATTTACGCCCTACCTGGCAATTTGCTATCATGGCAAGTATTATCTAAAAAAAATCCTCAACAAAAAGAGCATTCATGACATTTAGCGACGCTTCATATGGCGATGATCCAAAAACACGTCACAGCTCTTATGGATTTGCTCTTCTGCTTTACGGCGGTTTAGTCCACTACAAAGCTACCAAGCAAAAAACAGTGACAACTTCAAGTACAGAAGCGGAACTGCTGGCAGTCTCCACATTAGCGAAGGAATATCTATGGTGGATAAGGTTGTTTGAAAATATTGGATTTGAACTAAATTAGGACGCAGTGATCTCTTTAGATTACCAGCAAACCATAAGATTAATCATGAAAGACGCCCCGAAATTAGTCACCAAATTGAAACACACAGATATCCATCAACTATGGTTAAGACAAGAATATCAAGCGGGGAATATACAAGTCGAATGGGTTCCGACTGCAGATATGGTCGCAGACGGATTTACGAAGGAGCTTCCACCTCAAAAACATGCGAATTTCATAAAGCCTATAGGTATGGAAGACTTGAATACACTAATAACTAATCATACAATAATCGACCCAAAATCAGTCGAATAATCAAAGACAGGACCAATTCCATAAATCCTGGGGGGGGGGTGTATAAAACAACATGGACTTCGTATATGATTGTTTTAGGAATATCAGCATGGTTTTCCTAGTTTTTTTTTACTTGTTTCATAAAGGGTCACTGATTATTATTTTACTTACTCGTTTTATCTCATGTACTGATAATTTTCGTTGCAATGTTTCAGTGGTTTCAATGACAGCTTTATGCTTGGCGATTTCTTGAAATAATGGGTTCAGACATTTAGTAAATGTCGTATTCTGATACAAGTGACCACAGATCAAGGAGATTTTTCCAGGGCAAACATGGGTCTGGTTTAATATAACCAAGGGAAAATTTGGACTTTAGATAAGAGAGAAAGATACTTCTTATTCAAGATTCTTCAACTACAGAGCTCAATCTTCTGCTAGATCATACCTAGCATACATCTTTTCTTACGTGATTCTTATTACAGAGTCTCTTCTTGCTGTATCATACACAGCCTCTTTTTCCCCTCTCATCATCTACAATAGGCAGTTTTTATTACAGCTGTATCATACACAGCATCAGATACCGTGATTATCCTTTCACTAGTCGCATAGAACTGATATTACTTGGCAAATATAGTTGAACAAAGGCCTATAGAAAGGGATTGAACAATCATATCTGTCGTCACAAGTTTTATATCTGATCTGAGCGCGAGCTGATCTTTGTCGGAATACACGGTTGCGGATGTATCACTTCTGTTCTTGTATCACAAAATATCGTTCTTGTCTTCTATCTGGTAATCGAGGTGATGTGTACAGGTGAAAAAATCCAATCACTCGCTTACGCCAGCCTTTGCCTAAATAGAAACGTTTCCCAGGGATATCAGATGACAAACATAAATACATGTTTGAATACTGAGATTAAGGTATCATTTGATATTTCTTGAAAGAGCCGGGAGTTCTCGGAAGTACGTTCTTCTTTCTCCACTAACCTCTGCAGCATGATCGATAAGTTCAACTGATTGGGATTGTGAGCTGTCCTTCCTACGAAGCGGACGATTTTGACGGTAGTTGTGTTGAACTTCACTGGAAATATGAAAAGATGAATGAAAGCATGAAAAAGTTGATTTTTACTTTTAGTTCTCTATCTCAACTGTCTATGTGTCCAGCGCCTCAGACAAAATCAAACACCCAAACACGAAGTGCTCTTGTAGATTAAAACACTACTCATGCTGCTGACGATCGTGTTTCAACCGAAACGCCATCACTCAGTCAAGCCTTGAACCGAATGAGTAATACGACACATGTAACATGTAATGTGACAGATATCTCGGAACGGTGTTAGTCATGATTGCTTGGAGTTTAGTGTAGTGTTCGCTTAATTTGTATATTTAAATACTTTCTTGTAGCTACATCTTGCTCGCTAGCTTTATTAAACCTTACAAACACGAGTTCTTGCCTGCCCACAATGGGATTCCTAACATAAGATAAACGATCTCCCCATGTTTCGACTACCCTGTATACTCTCAGCATAATTGATGGTGTAATCATTTAACAACGTGATGAAAACGCTCAGTTAGTGTAACAAGTTGTTCATCGTGAAGGAGGAATGTCGCACCCCGAATTCTATTTGACGAGAATCGATTGAGACTGGAAGAACGGCTCCAATTACTCGAGGATCACTATCCTCTGAGGATTCGCGCTGCGGTATGCCCCAATGTGGGTACTCAAAAGGAAAAGAGAAAATGTATACCGTCGAGGCAACCAGGATTATAGATTTCGCCTGTTCAGCGTGCCTATTGACAGCTCCCAGAAGCTGAAGCCGCCAAAAAACTGCCGGCAATAAACTATTACCAGGATCTTGGCTCGAAAAGAACCAGATGAGATCTCTGCAAAAGTGGAAAAGAGTGTATCCCTAACTTGAAAATATACGCTTATCCGGATGGATCATCGCAAGGGCAAAGACGCTCAGCTTAGAGCTCATATTAAAGAGAAGAGGGAGAACTCTTCACAAGGGAAGAGGCGTCTTGCCTGGGGAGAAGTACCAGACGCAGAAATTATAGCGGCAAGAAAGGAAATAGAGGCTGCGCCCTGTTGCGTTGGATAGAAACAAGAAGCGACAAAACTAAGGGGCTAGTCTATATATTCCTTGATTGATAGCCGACAAGCAATAAAAGCGTTGAAGAGAGGACTCTCTTCGATAAGCATGGAAGATGTGCGGCTATTTCGAGCACCAATGTAACAAGCAAAGGCACTACTAGAATGGGTGCTAGGCATTCAGGAGTTCAAGGCAACGAGGAAGCAAACACCTTAACTCGTGCTGTGCGCAAAGGTGAACCAGGTCAGGACATAACACCAGGGAAGATTACCCTTCACACAAATTTACAGTGACAGACTTTACGTGACGACTGGCAAGATGAGACATGTCCACCAAGATATCGCGACTTAGACTTACTTATCCACAGATGCAAGCCACCCGAGTTAGCCATTCCTAAGCGATTGTTTTGTAGATAAGTCGGATCATGCACGGGCCACGGCAACTTCGCGGCATACCACCGCCGATTCAATTTTTTGAACGCATCTGTGGAGTGTATCTACGGGGAGAAGAATTTTCCGACTCACTTTATCCACTGTCGTCACCGTGCGAGTCCTACGCGTAGAGGCAGGAAGTCAATGTTACAGGCTGTTGCCATGTTTAGTTGTAACCGGAGTTTATCCGGTTCGGTTAAACCTCTAGCCCTCAAGTGCACCTTTCGGCGAGGCTAGCAAAACGTGTGAGGGAAGCCGCTTATGTAAACACTATACTAGTCACGCGAGATGCAGCATACGGTATATGTACTTAGTTGTAGAGATCACGTAGGCTTCTTCCTTACAGAATGAAAACCCCCTTTGGACATACATTAGCGAACAGCTACCGTAGCACCTCCTCTTACATATATTCTGTATCATCTTTTATTTTATTCCTCTAGTGCAAGTCTCTATTGTACCTCTCCTAGTTGAACCATTATCATTTAGCGTGTTTTTTTTATGAACACATTCAGAGTACCTTCTCCTACATACTCTATTCAATCGACTTTGTCTTGCTACTCGCACGATTCTCTAGCGACATTTCAAACTTGCTCCGACATCCGAGCAAACTCAATGCCCGAGCCAATGGATACAACAGGGGCTGGCGCTACTACCGGTCAGAATGTTTTTTTGACACAGGATCAATTACATCAACTCCTATCCCTTATCGACAACAATCAGAGAAGTGCGCCAGTAACCCTAAGACCGCCTCCATCCGCAGTAAAGAAAGCGTCTCCTTGGCCTGAATGGGATGACACAAAAGAGCTATACGACACGTACATAATGCAGCTAACAAATAAGATCGAATCAGACTGGGATTTACTGGGTGGGCATAAGTCTGTCGGCATGGATATGATAACTACCCTCCCAAAGAACTTGAGAAGCCGTGTTTCATGTTGGGCCTCCACGGGAGGACCTAATGCCGACTGAAACTACGAACAATTTATTGTTCATTTCAACGATAATTTTGAGGATAAAACGTCGTCTCGGGTTGCAGGTGAGAAGCTGTCAAGGATGAGACAAGGGCAGCACCAAACGTTTGCTACATATTTGAATGATTTCGAGTATATGTTGGCTCTAGCTAAAGGGATTCACTGGGAGGGTCGTGTTAAAATAAAAGATCTTAGCCTTGGCCTGAATGATCGATTAACAGACTTATTAATGACAGTTGCACTTCCAGATGATAATTATACACTTTTCGTCAAAGAAGTCCGTACAATTTCCGGAAAGTTAGAGTCCAGGGAAAACTATGTCCCAAAACGTGGTCCGAAGCAAACGAAAACGTGGTACATTAGCAGACTAGGTAATGCTCTGTCGAACGTCGAGTCTGCCCCCTATATTCCTCAGAGCACAAACCATGGAACGTCACCCTCGCCAGTTCAAGATGCCGATGGTGATACATTGATGTCTGGAATTAGCGGTGTCAGCTCTTCTACTATTGCTGCCATCATAAACGCCGTCAACACTCAAAATAACAGTAGGAATGATAATTCTAAGAAGAAACCACCAGCTCCTTGGCGATCAGCGGAAGAGTTTGCAGCCCTTCGCGCTGCAGGGAAGTGTACGCGATGCGCCAGAAAAGGACACTGGTTCAAGAAATGTCCCAACTTCACATGGGCAGAAAGACCTGCAGTTGTCAACACTACTTCCTCAAAAGGTAAGAATATGCCTAAGTGTAGGTTAGAAAATTTTGATGATGAAAACGATGAAAACAATGACTCGGAAAAAGACTAAACCCTGGGCAAAGTCGGGCTCAGGGGAGTGGGAAATCTTTGACGAAAAATATAGATAGAATTGTTAAAAGACTAGATGGCTCTCCGTTTCTTTTAGAAGTAATGCTTAATAAAAGTTTTTATACTGATACTCTTCTGGATTCGGGTTGTCTATGCTACTCGGCCTTCAATCGTTCATTTGTCAAACGTCATAAGTTACCGCAAATTCCCATTGAAACCATGGAACTAAAACTTACTAAGAAGGACTCTCGACAGCAGTCGATAAGCGAAATAACCCATGTAGATATAGATATAGATGGCAGGCAAGAATGAGTGTGGGGTTATGTTATCGAAGGGCTTGCATATAATATGATTTTAGGGAATCCTTGGATGAGAGCCAACGCGGTCCTTTATGACGCTCGTCGGCGCTTTATTCGTTTCGGACCGCCAGGCGGAATTACAGTGAATGCTAAAGGGTGGGAAAACAGACTAACTACCAACGATAGGGCAGAGATAAGATGTCTAAAGGTAAACTCCGGAAGCGCCCACCAAGTTTTAGGAACGTTATTCGCAGCCATAGCGACTCGCGCAAGCACTACTAAAGGTGCTGCAACAAAGATATTTGCAGCATCAATAGCAGATATTAACAAGGCTTTGGAAGTAAGAAAGAAGCAGACCCCACAGGAGATTGAAGCTAGTTTACCGCCAGAAATACGTTGCAATGCTGGCTACTTCACTGAAGATGAGATAAACGAGTTACCACCACATCGACCAGGCGTGGATACTAAAATTGAACTAATTAAGGACGAAAATGGCAGAGAAAGCCAAGTTCCCTTCGGACCCTTATATGATATGTCCCGGGCCGAGTTACTTGTCCTCAGAAAGACCCTGACAGACCACCTCGATCGGAATTGGATTCGAGCAAGCGCCTCGGCTGGTGGGGCACCTGTGCTATTTGCCAAGAAGCCAGGAGGTGGGTTGCGTTTTTGCGTTGATTATAGGGCTCTAAACTCCATAACGGTGAAAGACAGATATCCGCTCCCACTGATCAAAGAGACTTTAAGAAAAGTTACAAAGGCCACGTGGATCTCGAAAGTCGACGTCCGGGCAGCTTTCCATAAATTAAGAGTACGTGAAGGTGACGAGCATAAAACAGTATTCCGAACTCGTTATGGATCTTTCGAATGGCTCGTAACGCCGTTTGGTCTCACAGGTGCCCCAAGTGCATTTCAACGGTATATCAACAAAGTGTTGAGAGAATTTCTGGGGGAATTCTGCTCTGCTTACCTAGATGATGTGCTAATTTACACATGTGGTGATATCACGGATCATTGGATAAAAGTTAACTTAGTTCTAGAGCGCTTGGGACACGCTGGCCTTAAAATGGATCCGCGAAAAAGGGAATTCGCTGTCAAGCAAACAAAGTACTTAGGGTTTGTAACATCTTTAGGAGAGGGAATCAAGGTAGACCCAGAAAAGGTGAAGGCTATAGAAAGCTGGCAAGCTCCTACTAGCATAAAAGCAGTGCGAAGCTTTATAGGCTTTGCAAACTTTTATCGAGACTTCATTCCAAATCTTGGAGGTATTGCGGTACCTTTGCTTAACCTTACTAAAAAGCATACAATATTTGTTTGGAATGACGCGCAACAGAGAGCATTTGAAAGCCTTAAGCACCTTTTCATTACTGCGCCGATTTTGGCAATGTGGGACGATGAAAAGGAGACAATACTGGAAGCGGACAGTTTCGGCTATGTGCTTGGTGGATGTCTCTCACAAAAAGATGAAAATGGCGTTCTTCGACCAATCGCCTACTTATCAAAGAAACTAACTGCGGCTGAGGTCAATTACGATATACATGATAAAGAATTATTATCCATTGTCCGCTGCATGGAAGAATGGAGAGGTATGTTAATCGGGTTGAGCAGACCATTTGTCATCTTATCTAACCACCAAAATCTCAAACACTTTATGTCACGACGTAGGTTAAACGAACGCCAGATTCGATGGTCTCAATTTTTATCACAATTTAACTTCAGGTTTCAGTTTCGTCCTGGTAGACAAGCAGCTAGACCTGACGCGCTCTCTCGACGAGAGCAAGACTTACCTCAAGGGTTGGATGACGATTGGTTAAGAAACAGAGAAATGCAATTAATCAAAAACAACTGGATTTTACCTGTCGCCATCAGTAATTTGTCAAATTCCCCAATTAAGGATGCGCAGCCCAGTTTTCCAAAAGGTCAAAATATGTTTTCCGATAAATACTTTCAAATACTATGGGACAGAGCTTTTGAAGAGGACAAAAGTGTACACTTTATGATTGTTTAGCAAAAGGGGAACGAAGCCTTCCTCCAAAAATTAGTGAACTGAAAATTTCCTTAGCGGAGTGTAGTTTCGATGCGAGAGGTGCCCTCAGGTTCCGAGACAGGATCTGGATCCCAAACTTCGAGCCCCTACAGACAGCATTAATTCAGCAAACACATGATTCCCACGTAACTGGACACCCAGGAAGAGATAGCACGTTAGCCATACGTTTGGAGAGAGCAAAAGAAAGGATTGCTGCGTCCTTTACCTATCCCAGAGCGTTTCAACAGCGAAATAGGCATAGACTTTATGACCGACCTTCCAACTCGAAGCGTAGACGACGCAAGATACATGATGGTCGTCGTTGATCGGTTAAAAAAAAGTGTTGCATTAGAGGAGATGAAAAGCATGAAAGCCGAAGACTGCGCTAAAGTTTTCCTAAAACTACACGTGAGACATCATGGATTCCCAGTTCACATAACATCTGATAGAGGATAAAACTGGGTAGGAGATTTCTGGACAGAATTATGCCGCCCAACAGGAATGAAACAAAGGTTATCAACGGCATTCCATCCACAGACTGATGGTGCAACAGAACGGATGAATCAAGAAATTCTGGCATTCTTGAGATCCTTTGTTACATACACACAATTTGACTGGAAAGACTTATTGCCATGTGCAATGTCGGCAATAAATAACAGGACTTCGTCAGCAATAGGAATGAGCCTATTTTTCGCAGATCATGGCTATCACGTTGACCCAATTCAACAAATAGAAGAAATTGGCACTCCGACTGAGCCGGCAAAAAGAGCTCAATTCTTTGTCAAGAGGCTTCGTGAAGCCGAAGAACTTGCTCAGGCAGCCATGGCATCAGCGCAACATAGGATGGAAGAATATTCAAATAGAAGTCGTAAAGAAGCTGAACAATTCAAAGAAGGCGACCTCGTTTGGCTTAATCTAAGAAACATCGAGACCCCACAATTATCCAAAAAGCTTGCTTGGATGAATGCGAAATATAAAGTTATTAAGGTTGTGGACTCCCATTCAGTTGAATTAAATACACCCTCAGGAATATGGCCAAGATTTCATGTCGATCTGTTAAAAAGTGCTGCCACTGACCCATTACCATCACAAATAATAGACGATGCCCAACCACTACCAGTGCTACCAGAAGAGCAAAATGGTTTACTTCATAAAAATTATGACGGAGTAGAACCAGAGCAATTTGTAGAAAGAATTCTACGGGCTGAAAATAGAAGGATCGGCAGAGGATATCGCCGCTTACTATTGGTTAAATGGAGAGGATTCGCAGAACCTACTTGGGAACCAAGAATTAATTTAGAAGAAATGGAAGCATTGGATAAGTTCGAAGCTCAATATGGCAATGGTGACAACTTTGGTGAAGATGCAGGAGCATTTATCGGACGAAGAAAAATCACAAAACGATCAATATTGGCACGATCAAAGACAAAAAAAATAAAATAAAATAAAAGGCCTGTGAAGGGGATAATGTTACAGGCTGTTGCCATTTTTAGTTGTAACCGGAGTTTATCCGGTTCGGTTAAACCTCTAGCCCTCAAGTGCACCTTTCGGCGAGGCTAGCAAAACGTGTGAGGGAAGCCGCTTATGTAAACACTATACTAGTCACGCGAGATGCAGCATACGGTATATGTACTTAGTTGTAGAGATCACGTAGGCTTCTTCCTTCATACAGAATATAAACCTCCTTTGGACATACATTAGCGAACAGCTACCGTAGCACCTCCTCTTACAGTCAATGCCTCACAACTACTGTGTGCACAAGCTTCTTGGACCTCAGTTGCAAGGGGACGAGAGAGCTATGTCTTCAAGTAAATAAGTAGATTAACTACTATTAATCCAACACGGATGAGCTCTCGGGCTTTATATACAGATTTATTCCCGACGAAGGTCCATTCTTAACCCCTGTCAATCACTAGTGCGCTCCTACCTGCACTCACCAGAGTAATACCTTTACACCAGAGCTCCAAAAGTTTCATCGCATTTGCACAGAAAATTGACTGCTTCGAAAGGCCGCCTGATAACTAGTTCACTTGCTCTCAGCAGGGATCAGAGAAATTGGTCATCGCGAAAGACCTAACTGGAAGGGAAACGAGATGAGAAGTGTAAGTTCTGGGTTATAAACTGATTTTATATTACTCTTGCTTTTTAATTGGCCGGGCATGAGTTGGGAGTTTGATTTTGACGCTAGGTCAGTGTTTTATGTTTTTGTCTAGCAAGTATTTCTATGGCGGCCCATGCGGTGAGCCCGAGTCAGAGGTGTTATAGACATGATCTTAGCTTAGGACTTAAAAAGTCACAAAAGTCTTGCAGGATCGTTAACAGCTGCACACATGCTTCGGTCAACTCGTGGATAAGCGCAAGATCTTGTGTAAAGCGCAACCAAAAAAATGATATTGACTACCCCTATTCTCCCATTGATAATTCATTACGGATGGCGCACTTTACCTAAACACGGATTTAATATTGATTTCTAATGGGGATAGTTTCCTATACAGAATCCAATATAAATCTTCTCGCTATCAGATGTAAATTCTATGAGTTTTTAATCAAGTTATCAACTCTAAAAAGTCATATTTTTGTCACATCTCCGTAGAAATAAGACCAGCCATACCCAGTCCACGAACAGCAGTCGAAGGGCAGAGCAGTGAAGATGATTTCATTGACAAGACGTGACGCAGAAATGTCTTTTCACCGACAGTGAATAAAGCGAAATAGGAGGGAGAATTGGCTATGATTTCCAAGGTTGATAGCTTGCTGTTTCGAAAACCGCCATAATTGATTTCCGGTAACATATTGATCGAGTAACGTCAACGACATCCAGTTGCTTTGGACCGCACAGAATACATAGCTCTACCGCAATCGAGCTGAGGAGAAGAATAGGTTATCATGTGAGAACAAGTCATCGCGTGAATTCTCTGCGAGGGAGGAATTTTTCATGGATATGTCCATGTCCAATGCCCATCGGCTTTACGCCATCCGATTTCACCGTACGTTTGCGGATGTGGATGTAGATCGCCTTGTGCAGAACGCTCTGTGCCTGATTGCGGGAAAGAAAGTCTTGAAGATTACTAACCCCATTCATGGTATCCTACGGGGTCTCTCTGTCGAGAGATGACTCTCGGTGGAAATGGGTCAGATTGTTGGTATGCGGGCCTGGAAAGATGCTGGGCCCGATCTGAAAGCCTTATCAAATTGTGAGGATTCGTCAGTTGGTAAGTTAGATGAAAGCCATGAGTCCGAAAGCATCGAGATCAAAGCCGATTCGTTAGATGAGTAGTAATAGCTTCTAACCTATGATTACAAGTCTCGTGATAGAACTAGTCTCGTGACAGCTTATTCAATCAGTATTTTCTTCTCGTGTGATTTTTAATGGTGCTTATCAACAATTAATAGGACCTTTGTGGACCAATTTTAAATATGTATATCATTTCATACCTAGCCTCTCTTGAAATGAATTTTCCAGAGCTGCGAGATTGATTATATTTATCATCCCAAACTCAAAGGTGACCTCTGTCAGAGGAAGCATGAGTGAATTTTAGGAAGAGGAGTCTGAATGGGAAAGGCGAATGTCGATTCCTCCCTAGGTAGGTAAATTCATCAGCGGTTTTTCATGACATGGCCAGGCCATGAAACACTACCCTCTTTTCAAACTTCGGCAGAGTGACGTTCTTCTGAAAGTCTAATTGTGGATGATTCAGCCTCAGAACTCTTTTCAGCGATCCTCTCCGTGACTGCAAATTGGATTGCAATCACAGTGAGAAAGAAAGTTCTGAAAGACACGAGTCATGATAATTAGGATAGATGCGCACTAGATTGGATGTATCTTATACTTGAGATAAGTTATTTAGTGACATACACTTTCTTTTAGTCCATGGAAGCTTCAACGAGTCCTACACTCGTTATTAATTAGCTAGCTTTAGACAACAAAAATTCTTAAAAATCGATCATTTCATCATCATTCTGGTAGGTGAAGAATTCCATTACTAATGCTGAGCTGAGTCTTCGCGGCTCTGAAGGATAAGTCATGGGTTTTATGAGCCTTGTATTAAGATTGTGATCGAATGTCGTCAGCCCTGGGACGTCAGAATCGACCACTATAGCCATGTCAGTCTTTGATTCCAACATAAATTCCTGGCTTGAAAAAAGACCTGAGGGACTATCTAAGATAAAAATAGAACTAATGTACAATAAATTTTTCGCAATATTCCCTACCCTTAGAAATGTGCGCCATGAAGGGGGCCCAGCCATCTGCAAATAAAACATAATTTTGTATTAAGCACTCTCCTTCCAATTATTCATAACTTGAATCTGAAGTGCATACTAATTTCCGATAGTCATGAAGTAAATATAAGAGTTTCAGGGTAGCCACATCAATTAGAAGCTAATTCATGATGCGGCCTCGCCTTGATTGTAGATGTAAGCAAGATGTTCTCGCTGCACTTCAAAGGATCGGTAGTTACCGCCAATTATGCAACTGAGGATACTCTGCGAGCGACGATATTCTGGTTCTAACTTTTGAAGTTCACCCATGCGTCTTTGCAGATCACGATAGGCACTTTGGAATGCATATCTAATGGTAATAGTATTTTTGGAACCACCGGCAATATCATTGGTCGGGTCGTTAGGATCAATAATAGAGAACTTATCGACTGGTTTTCGATATACCGTGTTTTCCTCGGGCTAGAAACGTCAGTGGTGAATTGCTCTTGAGCGAAAGTCGCTTACCTTTCTAAAGTAACTGGGCGGATTTAATGATATAGCGGTAGTCATGGTATTGAATCGGTTACCATATAGGTCAAAGAATTCCATCAATACCTCACCAAGATGATGCTCCGGAATCATTGATCCACTTTGGACCTGCGGCATATGTTGTAATAGACTTACAACGAGGCACGTGACAGAAAACCCTCCAATTCCACCGTTGACTGGTTCATTAAGGCCTCTCATGGCAAGGAACTGCTTGATCAGTGTGACGAGAATAGGCATGGCGGGGTACATCTCCTTCCATGTTTGGAATGTCTTATTGGCAACCATTCCAGTAGTATTTTCGAAAGATATATCTACTTTCAAGCCAGTAAGACTATCAATATACTTGACTAGCGGAACCTTGGCTTTAAGGACACACTCTTGAGACCCTCTCAGAATCACACGTTCTTTCTCAAGAAAATAAGCAAAATGTCGAACTTGCGAAGGACTTCTGCCAAATTGTGGGAGTCCTCCTTGCATATAATGGTCCGAAACTAAAACAAGGTCAAGATCAGCAGTAGGAAGATAAATGCCGGCTGGAAAGGAGCCAAAAGATAGAATATCTGCACTTCTATCAAATCTCTTTACTCTACGTCTAAGATCATCAATTAAATTGGCCCGAATAGTCCGTTCAAAATCTTTGGGCTTTGCGAAGTAATAAAAGTCTATTATTTCTTTGTGGAGCCTAGAAAGGTAAGCTTATAGTTTTCATGGGGGGCTGGAATACTGACCAAAGTCCCATATTAGACGTAGTGGAATGATCAATTATCCAAGGACAGCTTGAGTCTTCATCGTAAGGCAGCCATTTTCTAAGAATCCGGCCATCCGAAGGAGGTTGGACACCTTTGCGATGCAGCACAGGAGGTTCTTTTATTTCATCTCGGGCATTACGTTTACGAGAGCCAAGTTCGGGGTCTGAGGTTAATTCAAGAGCGGAAGTAGATTGATTTCCAGCTGAATTCTTCATAGGTGTTTGACCAGACCGTGCCTGGCTATTAGATGAAGCAGTTTTAAGTCGAGGAGCCTCTGTGAGAGGTATTGAAGATCGAGAACTTTCTAGATTTTGCCGACGTTCCTCGTTTAATCTTTGACCACGCGGTCCAGTAGGGGCACCTGGTATAGATATAGCGGGTGGCTTAACTAGGTCATCTTTAAAATCAAATGATATGAAGTCGTCAGTCGATGCCTCAGGTTTGTTTGAAATTTCCGTAACAACACGAGCCTTGCGAATTAATTTAACGACGTCCTTTTTTTTCCTTTGAGATTCATCGGGGGGGGGGAGTGCGGTGTATGGATCAGGATTAGACCATCGGGGCATACTATCGGCATTTTTCTGGGATTCAGTAGCTGATTTGTCATTCTTGTCACCACTAGTGCTGAAATCAGGTGTGATTCCTACTGTACCGTTACTTTGTGTGGCAGACTCACTCTTGCCATGAGTTTTTTGAGACTGAGGAGAAAAAGGCGCAATGTGAGCTCGTTTGCTTTCAGGTAGGCCACTTTCGTCATCGTTATCAGAGAGGTCCATCTCTGCTTCATCGCTGTCTGATAAGTCTTCGAGGGGTAGAAATTTAACAGAATTCCCACGATCAGAGTCCATTCCTGGCATTAAAGTAGGGGTGGGTGCTCGATTTGTGCGGAGAAATTCTCTTTCCGATGCCACTCTTGAGGTTTGAGTGTGATTATGACCACCACGATTGGAGCGCTGCTTTTCTCCACGTCGCATTGGGGGGCGATGTTCAAGGCTGCGCTCAGCTTGATGAAAATCGAGACCAGGTGGGGCTTCATACTGAAAATTAAAGCTGTGACTGCGACTGTGGCTGTCAGTGCCATTTCCAAATCGAAAGGATTGATCTCTACGAGAGTCGTCATACGAAGGACGATAGCTATCAGTCCGAGGAGGGGATCGACGATCGTAGTTCGGTCTATATGAATTTTCGCTATAGCTTTGTGATTGATATTTGGGTGATCGTTGACGACTGCGAGAGGATGGATCTCCACTGGGTCGGGAGGGTAACGCTGAATAATGCGAGGAACCTGATGAGCTGCGCCCAGGTGCACGACGTGTTCCTGCACCTAATCCATTACTGGGTCCTGTTGGCGGTGGACCGCGTGGTAGAGGAGGTTGTCCAGACATCTTACTACTCTTATTGATAAGGTTGATGTCTTTCGTTTTCGCCTTGCTTCTGACCATTGTTGTTAAGAGCCTTAGATGGGCACGGATCCCAAAATACATTGTGATTAGAGCTGGTTAGTGTTATTATCACGTGATCTGACTTCCACCCACACCTGGAACAATGCCAACCTAACCGGTAGCCACATGTACAGGTAGACTTTGTTAAGCGTCATACAGGTACCGGTATAGTACCAGGTACTAGCACAATTTACATGTACTAGTGCTAGTAAATGTAGTTACCAGTAAGTCTTACTGTACATGTCCTGTCGATGATTGTTACAATCAATAAAAAATGAGGCTTACTAAAATGAAAATTCAGGAAAAACCTCCTATTTTTGTTATTTTAGCACCCCCATGTGATTAATGGCTTGCGTGATGACAAAGCATCCGCTGCGCTCAGCCCCAACAATTATTCTATGCACGACTTGTAAATTATTACACCCACATATTTTTTTTTGTTATCACCCAAAGGAGTTCAAAGGCCGGCAATAATTATCCGCCGAAAGCCACAAAATTCAAGATAGATATATTCAACCTGGGCACATCAGCCAACAGCTCTTCTAATTACACTGAGCAAAACTCTAGAATACTAGTGGCTTACTTGACATTCAAAGCGGCTGAACATCATAGCCTTATTTCCGACGAATAAATGAGTGCTAGGCCAAAGGGGTCTACGATTTCACCAGTCGAACTTTTAACTGAACGAGTCCACACTACACGGGCAATGATAAAAAGCGAGTGATACCCCTCAGCCTAGATATTTAAGGAGCATTTGATAACATACGGAGGTACAGCCCATAAGTATTATTCCATGTCGACCAGGGGGGGCTTGGCCACCACAACGCTTTCCTTAATTAGGCAACATCGCGAGAATGCATCTCGCACCCATTCCTACTGTGTTTTGTATGAGTTCTAATGATCAAAGCATTGATTCAATGATTCCCAACTCACAATACAAAATGCAAAATAATTCCTATTCTTATAATAACTAATACTTAGTAAATAATCCATTGCGTTGATGTTGTTGTCATCGGAATACATACAAAACACAGTAGGGATGGGTGCGAGGTGCATTCTCGCGATGTTGCCTAATTAAGGAAAGCGTTGTGGTGGCCAAGCCCCCCCTGGTCGACATGGAATAATACTTATGGGCTGTACCTCCGTAAGACAAAAGAGGTTCATCCTTAACATGAGATATAAGGGATTACCATGGGAGATTGCTCATTATTTAGAATCCTTCCAAGAAGATAGTATCAAGTTAATAGTTTTACAATCATCTACATGTAAAGTAGACTAAATTTCTACTGCAGTAGAACCTGTCTAAGCCGATAGTAGGTCCCGGTATAATTATTGTTAAAATCTACAACATTGTTGATACATAATTTTGCAACACTTACCCCTCCATATTATATTGGCCGCATGAGTTAGTGTTGTAAATATACACGTGAGAATTGCCATAAAAAATTTTAATCATTAATCCGAGACCCCGTGTTAACTTAGACAAGTTCTACTGTAAGATTGGAATACTTCTGGGCTCTCCCTTCTCTCCATTTTTGTTCTTTGTGAGCACACATCTGCCGCTGCCTTGATTTACGTCCTCGACAGATGTCGGGTATTTGGTTGACACAGTTATATTGACATGGTAGAATCTACGTAGCAAAATCGTAGAAAATTGGAACAACTGCATCCAATCTGTGAAAGTTGGACAAGGAACCATGAAGTCAAATTCACACTTGAGAGGAAGCAAATTTTGAAATTTTCCCGAGCAAGCAATCGACACGATTCTGTTACAAGGTTAAATGGGGATGTGGAGTGGTTGGCGACTTGTCTAGTGATGGAGCTGTCCTTCGATGGAATAGTCAATGGTGTGAATGAATGGTAAGTACGATATAAATGGTTATACTGAATGCGTATAGTGGATGGAATATCGCCTTGATGGTCACGATAGAGACTATTACTCTTGCTGCTCTGACTATGGCAGTATCTATATACATCTTTCCTCCAATATCAAATATCTGATGCCTACTATGAAACTACAATGCGAGTTCTATTATTGTAGAAAAGAAGATGTTATACATGACTCATTAGTTTCAGCAGCTCTGTCACTTGGCACGTTATCCATAAGCTTCAAACTCCAGATATCCTTGAGTCATAACCGAGTCAGCACAACAGATTCTAACTCAACACTCAATATTCAGGGCACTTAACCTCACTTCAGACAACCCTCTGAATATAGATTTAGAATTTACTTTGGCCCCAATCTGAACGAAGGTGCCCTCGTTAAGAAGACCCAGGCTAAAGCAAAAACGTAGGTAAGGTTGGTAGGTAGTCTCATGCAACTTTCGTGGGGCGCCACATTTATGTAGTCAAATGTCATATACACTACAATAATGAGACTGGCGCTCGTGCATAGGTCGCCTATTAAGCCAAAGACAGAGACAAGGAGAAAGATCCCCGAGAAGTAATCCGAGAAAATCTTAAAAGTAGTCACAGGCGCATATTAATCCATTAGCAGTAGAATCTTGAAGCACTGAAGCTCAACCCTTACTGATAGAATTTTTTTGGAAGAAAGATCCAATACGTCAGATTATTAGAAAAATCACCCGTTCAGTGGGCTATCCTATGGACATACAACAAAATCTGGCTGCCCACTAGTCGTCTCTCCGGCCAGTGGGCTAGTATCAATACTGCCGATATTTCCGAATGAACCAAAACCTGTGGACAAGAGAAAAGTATGACTACACAGAAGAAAGTAGTAAAGATAGCAGCATTCCAGGAATTGCAAAACTCTTGTTCGGGTCTAACAAGCCAGTGTCATCCTAGTTACTGAACGCCTGCAGATCCCAAAGCTTGGAAAGCAGAAAATATACAAATCGAAGCGAAGCGAAATCAGGCAGATAACTGATAAATCCAAGAGATACGCGTTTAAAAATCCACCGAAACCTCGGCATGGTCCTAAGATGTATTGTAATGCGGAAAAGAAGCGAGTGTATAGGGCCCAGTTCCTAATTGTGCCGAAGAGAAGTATCCGGAGTAATAACAAAATTCCCATGTGGATCTCCGTCTCAAAGTGTCAAGTACGTGATCTTGGCATGTCCACGATGGGCAAAGGAAAGAGGTGAACTGCTCTGAAAAGCTCAAAACAGGTCTTTCGAGGCCATGATGAATAGAACAGAGGGTATGGCCAGAGTTACGCGGTGAACAATGGACGAAGGCTGGCTAGAAAAATTTAGACTGACTAGAAAAGTCAAGGTCGCAGTTAACGAGAGGTAGAAGAGAGGTAGAATAGGGGTTGTTTTTTTGGGAGAATAAAGAAATTTACATTGGTTAAACAGTGTAGATGCACCTCCAGCAAGAAAACTTGAACCCCCCAAAATTCTCCCAGATAAATTAGGGGGGGTTCCGCCAAAAGGTTTCTTGCTATGCAAAGAAAAAGCGTGACAAACACCTGCACAGGCTATCAATGTCGCCAACCTGACTCGAATGAATTCAATTTAAAAAATTAAAAATCTAAAAAGAGCCGAAAAGGTCAGAAGCAGTTTGTAGGCAGCGATGCGGTTGAATATCAAATAGAGAACGGTAAACATAAGGTGCCGTCCAGCATGCCACACGAGTTAGGGGCACCACTTCTCGCCCAGAATACTACACCAGATTCATAGAACGCCAAAATGCTGTTAGTTCTAGAGATATATTTTACAGTACAAGGGATGATCATAAACGGAGTGCTCACGTCTACCGTCGATTGAGGCGCGAAGCCCAATTTGGTAATGGAATCTTCAATTTTATTGCGTTTCCGGACTCTTTCCCTATCAGGCACCACATTGGCAGTCGGCAAACAACTTAGAGATATTCCAAAGTCAGTTGGAAAGCCTCGGAAATGCAGTACCCAAGAGCAACGAGTTCAGGTCTTTACTCTACGCAATATTTCTGCATACAGCTACAGACAGATCAGTAGAGCGCTCAATATCAACCGCTCTACAGTACGGAAAGAGCTAAAGTCCAGATATATAACAACAAAGAAAAAAGGAAGACCTTGTACGCTCAGTACACCTCTCCGTTGCCGCTTTACTCTAAGAGCAACTCTTAACGCTCATCACAGGCGTCTTACTCACGAAGAGATCGCAGACCTTCAGGGTATTACAGCCTGCCGCTGAAGCCTCACTGGAGCCTTTAAAAGATAGCTTTACCACCGCCACCGTATTGCTACATAGATACCACTCCTTACAGACGTTCACAAAAAAGCACGCCTCGCCTTGGTTAGGACTCATGTTACTTGGTGTTGGGCTCCTAGGGAATCTGAGGATCGGCGCCTGGAGTTGTTTGTTTTTGTAACAATGTTAATCTCGCTTAGAAGTCTGTTTCTGGGCGGCTCAACAGGTTTTGTATATAATGCGACAAGCGTCCAGCCGTGGACCTTCACGCCAAGTTTCACGGATTGACATGTTTCATGTTAGGGAAGTGTCAAGGCCGTTACAAGGGGTTGATATTTGACAAAGGATTTACCAGGTTTCATGGTAAGACGTTGGCGTGCCGTTGTAGAAGTTTTGGAGTTGTTCTCTGGGTTTCATATAACCCGTGTAGAGTTATTGTTACGATCTCACTTAGAGATCAAATGTACATATGTAGACCCGACGTCGCGGGTTTTTTTCTCCACACAACGTCTTCTGAATATAATTTTATTCTTCGATTATCCTCTTCCTCTGCGAAGACCGCTGTTTAATTGCACTTCTCTTCCGCTCCGGAAGACCATTCACACCGCCCATTTCTCTTCTGCTGTGAAGAGCACTTCCCGCTGCTCGCCCCTCACCCATACCACCATCTCACCTATTACCTGACACACCCTCATCGCACCCCCCATCAAACGAGCTTGCTAGTCCCGCTTCGTACCCCGTGGAACAACTGCTCCCTATATCCGTGAGACCAAGTCCTTTTTCATAAATCGCATTAACTTATTTTCTCTGATCACGATCATCACTACCACTTCCACCATTACCCTTGTCATTAACATCATCGCCCCCACCTTCTCAGACTCGATTACTATCCTTACCGTAACCATTATCATTACCGTAACTACCACCACTACCATGATCGCCTTAACTACCTTATCGAAGTCCGCCGTTATCCTGACACTTGGAATGAAGAGACGTGGAAGCGTATTATCTGGACAGACGAGGCCTCAATCAAAACTGGGCTCTAGGGTCAAGTCTAGATTTTCCGAAGGTTTAAGAAACGCATTAGGAATCTTGCTGTATACCTAAGTTCAGGGGGTATTCTCCTTGGATGATTGGGGTGCTATTTCATGCGATTCATGTTGGAATATTTGTATTGGTTCTTGAAGCAAACACTCTCTGAGAATATAGGCACACTTCACTAATCTACGTAATTTTCAAATCGAAAAAATTATTCTCGCAAATCCTATTAAACTACTAGGGTTCCAAACAAGTACATATATAGCGAAGTGTTCGCCCTTTACACCTAAAAAGAAAGAGAAGAATATCATAGTCTAGAGCAGCGCGTTTACGCGTCGATTTATCTGACTAACCTTGCCGATCCTACCGCTTGAGATGTGCTGCATCATGAAGGACGATTGGTGCAAAATTCCAACTCTTCAAAAGGACTCCTTGTAGTTATTGAGAAGGAGTGTGGCAGGGTCAATGGCAAGGTCTTTGAGGAAGAGATTGTTCCGATAATACGCCAGTATAAGGTTGAGAGATAGGCTCAAACTGGCTTTAGTGCACCGCCAATTTTGATTGGGGATAGCGCTCTAGTTCACACGGCAATAGCTACTCGAGATCAAAACCTCTAGCTAGGCCTGTTGCGTATGAAGTGTTGCAATAAGGCCGGAAGTTTTAACAGAGACGTGTCAAATATCAAGGTAAACAATAAGAGGATGATATTTAAGAAGATTGAATTGTATATATATTAGCTTGTACCTACGCTCATTGTGGGTTCACTACTGAGGTGTAATACCAGTATACGAAGTTGTTCTTATATTTATTCTCAACTATGTTATCTACAGTATATGTTGAAGAACAGTACATATCGCGCTAGAAGTGGAAGAGGTATAGCTGGGTAGTCACGTGAAGTACGTGTAGATGTAGTTTTTCCTCCTGAAGAATTCGGCCATTTTCCTCCGTAGTGGATACTAACCTGATATCTTCAGCCTCATTACTTCCCATTCTGACTACTCTACGTGATCATTACATTTTAGCATACACTCAATTTAAAAGGTCATGAGCACCGGTTGCTAGGCTTATCAGGTCACTCACACAAATCGATTATCTGGTCTCCCGCGAAGACGATGACTCGATCCTAAAATCTATTGGCCTGCGATCGATAGGTGGGCAGATTGATCAGTATTCAATAGCCTAAAGTATCCTACTGTAAGGAACACGCGTAACAACCGGAGATTGACGCGTTTAAACTTTAAATAAGACATCGAACATCCCATCTCTATCACCAAAATGGAGAACTTCAAGAAGTATGAGAAGCCTCAGATTCCCATACTTACACGACTTAATCATGAAAACTGGTTGAGAAGAATGACAATAAAGCTTAAAGGTAGGGACATACTTTTTGTTACGGAGCAGACCCTCCACCAATACGCTTGGATCAGTAGGGACGAGGGTATAGCCACCGAAAAGCCGACTCCTGCAGCCGCTCAAGGTAAGGAAAATGAGAAGAATGCCGTTATCAACAACCTTACTACAGAGTTTAGCAGATTGAGAGGAACTTGGAATGTGGAAAAGATGCCATTTTACGTAAAAGCTGAAGCCCAGGCATCAGACATAATTTTTGCTTCTCTCAGCGATGATGATCAGGCGCTTTATGATGAATACAGCAATGCGTTCGGATTTTGGGCCGCTCTTCGAACAAAGTACAGCAAACCTCTAGCGATCATCTCGACTGAATATACCAACAAGATCGCTAGGTTTGAGTTCAGAGATCACCTTGGCCTTGGTGGTAACTGGGAAAAACTCAGGAAGTACCGTCGGAAGGTCCTAGGTGCTAACCCTCGAATGAAACACGCGTACCCCGACGAAGTCCTGTTCGATATCCTCGTCGATAAGCCCCCCGACGTATTTAAATCTACTGCTGACTCTCTGCGCACGCACGTCGCTTATACGTTGGAAGAGAAAATGCAATTCCTATATCAGATTGAAAGTAAGGATAGAGCTGCCGCTGGACTTGATAGCGAAGGAGAAGAAGAATCTGCCAGAATGGCTCGAGATCAAAATCAAGGAACACGTGAGAATAAACGAACTAGTCGATATCGTGATTACTCTGACTTTGACAAGTCCGTCTTCTCTAATTCCAGGAACAGAATATGTCATCTTTGTCGCGACGCACACTTTGTTCGTGATTGTCCGCATCTTGACACTGCGGTTGAAGCGGTCGAGAATTATCTCGAAAAAAGACGAATTGAGTCAAAGCATCCCAAAAAGGGTAAGGAACATTCATTGAAATCATCCTCTAAAATATCACGTAACCAAGCTTCATCTAAATACGAAAAGAAATCAAAAAAATCATCCTCAAAGAAATCGCGTGCCTACGCAGTTCAATCTTCCGAATCCTCTGAGTCTTCCTCGGGAGGAACTGAAAATGATAGCTCCGATGTTGAATCTGTTGCACTTTCTGCTTCTAATATAAGTAAGGCACATCCATCCTCCTGGCCGGCAGATACAGGCGCTTCATCTCAAATGTCTGACCAAAAGTCACTCTTTAGGTACCTGACACCCACTTGACCCAAGAGAGTGAAGGTTGGAGGGGGAGAGTTAAGAAGTGAATTCAGGGGTGTTGCCGAGCTGAAGTGCTCTGATGGATCTTCAATGTTACTATCGGATGTCTTATATGTACCACAACTTGGCGTCAATCTGCTATCAGTTCGGCGTCTATGCCAAGCAGGGCTCAGATTCTCTGGGAATGAAGATAATTTGTATTTATTAGATGGTAAACGTAAGATTGTCACAGCGACAATGAAAAACGGCTTATATTTTGTATCTAAAATAGCTAAAGGCTATGAAGAAACTGCCTTTCCAAGCATGGAAATCGACAATTTTAGTCCATTGAACGCGACCCCTGATATCAATGTTAGTGTCAGCCACTCAAGTTATGAAATTTCCGACAACGAAGCAATCAAATTAAGTGACAAGCAGAGATACCTCACCTGGCATCGTCGATTTGCCCACCTTGGACCTGAAAAGTTACGAAATCTTCACAAGGTGACATTGTTAAAGAAACCGATTAAGATTCCAAGTGACCTTGACATATGCGAAGTTTGTGCACTAACTAAAATACGAAATCGAATTCCAAAACAATTACGGTCCTGGACTACAGAGCTACTTGGGCGGGTACAATTTGACGTTGCTGGGCCACTCCCAGCAACAATCCGTGGAACTAGATACTTCCTACTCATCAAAGATATTAGCTCTCGGTGAGACTGGGTGTATCCTATTCCACATAAATCCGACGCCTACAATGCCGTAAATCGGTGGAAAATAATGGTTGAGAGTCAGACAAACAACAAAATCAAAGCTGCAGGTTGTGACAACGCACCAGAGCTTGTTAAAGCAATCAGGGAATGGAATGCCAAAGATGGAGTGATTATGCAACTTACTACTATCGCCGCATCTCACCAAAATGGGCCTGCAGAGAGAACTATTCAAACAGTTAATGCTGACTCAAGGGCAATGATGAAAGAAGCTGAACTCCCGCTAGAATTCTGGGACGAAGCAGCCGAGGCAGACTGCTACATGAGGAATAGGACTGATACGGGTCCTCGCATTAATGGCAAAAGAGTAAGTCCCATGGAAACTTTCACCGGAAAAATTCCCGATATAGACCAAATTCGGAAATGGGGGAGCAGATGCTTCTATTTTGTTGATCGAAAGTCGATTCCAGCAAAAGAGAGGCGCGATAAATTTGTAAACCCTGGCAGGATTGGCGTTTTCATGGGCTACTCTGAGACCACGACTAGCCACTTCAAAGTGTATTCACCGGAGCGTGGCAGTACAATTGAAGTCAGTGTTCTAAAGGTTGATGAGAATATAAAAGGAGGAACAGTTGACTTGAAGATCCGAATGCCAAATGTAGGTTCACAAGGAACCAGAAATGAAATGAACGACCGCGTCCCTCGGGGACGCCCTAAAAATGCATCAAATATAACGCAAGATACGACCGCATTCAGAGAAGGTTTGGATACTACTATCTCGGAAGATCCTAAAGAGAAAACCAAGACAATAACTCACACCAATATCCCCGAACTGATTATACAACCAGAAATTCCAATAGCCGAAAACAACAAGACGCTCGATAACAATACTTCGTCTGACGCGTCTACGATTAAACTAGAAGACACCTCAACGGTCGAAAAGATTCAGACCAATCATCTCGCCAGCTTCAATCCCAATCCCAAAACAAGAAATCGTTCCGAGCCACAAATAAAAATTGAGAAAAAAGATAAAAAAGAAGATAAATTTAAACAGCCGAAACCTCAGACATTCCAAACCCAGCCCAATAATCAATCCTTTGATCAGTCTATTCAAACAGTTGAACTTCAAAATCAATCTGGTAAACTACAAAGCCAGCCCACGGAACTGCTAGAAAAAAGTAAGGTAATTGTTAAATTTACGAACCCACCCAACCAATCACAAAATAATCATTCGCTTAATAAAGACCAAAATTTGCCAAAAGAAATTAGAAAAAGAGGTGACTCTGATGCGCCTGGACGAGTCTCTAAGAAGATTTGTGCCTCTTCCACTCCACCCCGATACTTTTTGAGGGGGAGCAAAAAGAGAAGAAATTCAGATATAGCAGATCGAGACCCTAAAAGAGTTCGTGCGTTACTTGCTAAGATCCTAGAAGAAAGTCACAGCGTAGACCATGACTTGCTTCAAGATATGCTCGGAGAAGACTTTGACTATGCATTTCCTGCTGAAGAAAAATGTAGGATACCAATTCCTCGTAATTATAATGAAGCTATAAGTGACAACAAGTATGCCAAACAATGGAGAGCTGCAATAGCAGAAGAGATGCTCGCCCTCCATTCAAATAATACTTTTCGAGAAGTTGTTCCCCCTAAAGGAGCCAATCTAGTAACTTGTAAATGGGTCTACGCAATCAAAACCAATGACGATGGTTCTTTTGAAAGATTCAAAGCACGGCTCGTAGCGAGGGGGTTTAGCCAAGTCTTTGGTTAAGATTATAAAGAAACGTTTGCACCCACCGTTCGCATGGATACCCTACGCCTTTTCCTAGCCATAGTTGCAGCCGAGGACTTGGAATGTTCTCAATTCGATATTAAGAATGCATTCACGGAATCTCACTTAAAAGAGACAATATACTTGGAACCTCCAAAGGGCCTTGACGTTAAAAAGGGGTATGTGTGGCAGGCCATGCGTAGTCTATACGGACTTAAACAGGCAGCCCGTGACTGGAACCGTCTTTTTACAAACAAACTTCTTTCTTGGGGGTTTATTAAAAGCTATGCAGACCCGTGTGTGTTTACACACCCCAACAAGAGCCTGAAGCTCTTAGTCTATGTTGATGATATTGCTGCTTCGGCCAAAAATCAGGGTGAAATCGATTGGTTTAGTCACCTACTTCAAGAACGCTTCAAGACCAAGCCTCTGGGGGAGATTAAGAAGATTCTTGGTGCTAGAATTACCCGAGATCGACCGAATCGTAAACTTTATATTGATCAGGAAGAGTATATCACAAGTATTTTGGATAAGTTTGGTATCACTCACTCTAAGCGTAAAGCCAAGACAGTGCCAGCTGCTGACTACGAAAATCTTCGACCAGCAAGATTAGAAGACACGCGAATTAATGTCACTGAATATCAACAGGCTATAGGGAGTATCATGTATGCAATGATTTTGACCAGACCTGATATAGCATTCGTGTTGGGAAAGCTGAGTCAGTTCATGAGCGACCCTGCCGAGCATCACGGTCAGGCTCTCAAGTACTTACTTCGTTATCTTAAGTCAACAGCCAAACAGAAAATTCACTATGGTCCAGTTGGAGCCTACAAGCATTTTGTTATGTACTTAGACGCAGATTGGGCGGGTGATAAGTCGGACAGGAAAAGTGTATCTGGAAGCGTTGCAATGTTCTATGGCGGACCTATATCGTGGTCAAGCAAGAAGCAAAGATGTGTCGCAATCTCAAGTTGCGAGTCTGAATATATCGCCATGTCATCTTGCACCAAGCAGGGTCAATGGATCGGACAAGCCTTTAGAGACCTTAACTACGCTAAATACGTTGGTAAAGATCCGAACCAAGTGCAAATGCTCGGAGATAACCAAGGGGCCATTGCCTTGACTAAGAACCCTCACCTAAACGATAGATCAAAACATCTTGATGTTCATTACCACTTTATTCGAGATCTCGTAGAGACTGGTCTTTGTCAAGTGGACTAAATCTCAACAAATGAAATGGTTGCTGACGGAATGACGAAGCCGTTGGGAAGAATCAAGTTTGAGAAGTTCAGAAATCAATTAGGCCTCCAGCAAGGCTATGATGAAACATTAAAAAAAGAAAAAAAAAACTCTAGACCTTGAAACAGGTAACAAAGACGTCGGGGACTGTATGAAAGACTGGATATGATCTGAGGGGGAGTGTTGAAGAACAGTACATATCGCGCTAGAAGTGGAAGAGGTCTAGCTGGGTAGTCACGTGAAGTACGTGTAGATGTAGTTTTCCCTCCTGAAGAATTCGGCCATTTTCCTCCGTAGTGGATATTAACCTGATATCTTCAGCCTCATTACTTCCCATTCTGACTACTCTACGTGATCATTACATTGTAGCATACACTCAATTTAAAAGTATAATGTATAATAAATGATAAGGAGAACGGCCTTGCCAAGGCGCTAAACCTGATCTAGTTATCAGCGTGCATTGCACAGCCTTATGGAATCCTAGTTCCAATTGGTTGTCTGGTCAGACATTCATCTACAGTGGTCCCTCTCTAACTTGATAGTGGGTCCCAGTATAAGTGTTGAAAATATTCATTGAAATTCAACCATTTAAATTTGCAATACTTACCCCTGCGCGCAAAATGACCTGTAAAGGTAAGTGCTGCAAATATAAAAGTCCAAGTTACAATGAATATTTTCAACACTTATACCAGCACCCACTATCGAGCTAGAGGGACGACTGTATATATATTTCTTCTTCCTCAGCTCCTAGCAACATATTTATTAACACTATACTAGATACAGATATATCTAGAACTATGTAGAAATACATAGACATACATAGTAATGAATACATTCATACGGAATGATTCAAGAAAGTAGTAGAAGTCTCTTGGAGAAGGTTGGAAGTTCATAGAGTCCAATAGAGGCGCCCATATCTTGTCATGATGATATTTCTTACCCCTTTAAGGATGGTGAGATGTAAATCTGGTTAGTATCAATTTCAACATGAAGTAGCTTGCAAACTCACCTGATCATAATCCTATTGAAAATATATGGCGGCTCTTTAAATAAAGAATTGGTAAAGGGGTTTCCAAAACCAGAAGATGAAGTAAGGCAGTATGCCAAGGAAGAATAGGAAAAAATCTCAGCCTTAGACGTTGCAAAGTTGCCAGTAATGCGAGAAAGAAAGAGAGTGAGAGATATGAGTCTGTTTTTATTGGTGGTGGCGGTCGTACAAAGTGGTAAAAGTCCAAAAGCGCAGTGAGATTGATGTTGTGCTGACTCGGTTATGACTCATGGATATCTGGAGTTTGAAGCTTATGGATAGTGTACCAAGTGACAGAGTTGCTGAAACTAATGAGTAATGTAGAGCATCTTCCTTATACAGTAATAGAACTCGCATTGTAGTTTCTGTTGTGAAAAAGCACTGATCACACTGAACTCGGTTAGGATCGGTTTGTGCAGGGTTTACAGACCACCTATGGAAGCTACTAGAAAGGACTAAAATAAGATGGGAAAAGCATCACACGGAATCTCCTAGAAGTAACTGGTTAGGTTTTTACTAGTTATGAGATAGTTACGAAGCTTTTAGAATTGGTGGATCCTGTACATATACACTCATGTCTGTACATGTAATGTGACAGATACCTCGGAACAGTGTCAGTTATGATTACTTGTGGTTTAGCGTGGTGCTTGCCTAATTTTTGTATTTGAATACTTTCTTTTAGCTAGATCTTACCCTCTGGCTTTATTAAACCTTACAAACACGAGTTCTTGCCTGCCCACAATGGGATTCCTAAAAGTACATAGATTAACATAATAAAATAACAGATACTTGAGATAACTTTCGCGTCCCTTCAGCTAATACTACCCAAGCGTTTCCAAAACCCATTGGTGAGCAAAACCCAAGTATTCTTCATACCCCTTGGAGATACCAGCTCTTATTTGATTGAAGCCCCCAAGTGTATAGATCATATACATCACCAAACTTCAATAGGTTATGAGCCCGGTCCAATCAACATCGTCATTCTAGGTAATCTGAGCGCTGCCTCTCTCGCACACTCAAGTTTACTCCTGAGGAGTATTGTTACGAACTCGAACTCATATCCGAGTTATTTGTCTACTTTTCAGAGCGCCCACCTATTGATCTTCTCATTAAGACAATGAACTGCATAGTTAATTATGCATCTTCAAAAGTTACTAGGAATAAATCATATAGTCAAAGCAAAAAATCCGTCGTCCTCATAATTCAAAAGATCCATCAGTACTGGTGCGAATTCATTACTCAAGAAGTCATAACTTCTGGGAATTTTAAGCATTACTTGAAGTATGGCGAAAACCTTACTACAACGCTCAAGTCTAGTCGACCCACCTCTGATTTTCAGATTTCTCAGCAACAAAAGGCCGAGATTTCACGTTTGAAAGCGTGTATAAACAAGCTAACGCCGCTTATACTTACAAGGCCAGATTCATTCTTCCTTTTTAGATGCTTTGATTCTCGATTCTTCATGTCTTTGGATATTCATTTGAACGTCCCAGCTGTTGTTTGTGTTCTTCCCGAAGACACCTTCACACTTTGACGCTCTTACAAAAAATTGTCAACCTTAAACTTCACAAAGACAAAAACGTCGCCAATCATTTAAACAACTTCACCAATGCCTGGGACTGTCTCCATCAAAAATCTCTGACATACACACCAAGCGTGGCAAAAGCATTTTGGGACGTAACTTCATCTGATGAAGTCAAAAGCGCGTTTCTTCTCCTCTCGCTCCCTAGGTCTATGGATAATATAATCCACAACCTTTCCACAAAAGATTTATTCAAATATCAGGACATCCAGCCAAAGCTTTTGGATCTTTCTGTCAATAGAATTATTGGAGGAAACGACAACAAGGCGTACTACGCGCCAGCTGAAGAGCCTGTTGAGTGTTCATGGTGTAAAGTTAAGAAATTTAATTACAGGGGACATTCGTATAAGAAATGTTATAAGTTGAAAAAAGACAAAGAGCAACAGAAAGAAGCAAAGGAAGAACGCCTCAAAAAGTGAGAACGCTAATAGAGTTTCGCTGACCAACGACGAACTCTCAGACAGGGCTTTCACGGCTAAATTTTCCGCATTCGATTTAAAAGAGTGGATATTAGACACTGGCGCCACCGCACACATGACCGGTTGCGTCGACGATTTTGAATCCTTCACGCCCCTCCGAAATACAAACGTTCGAATCGCCGACAATGGTCACACTCCAGTTACCCGAAAAGGTACCATTCGTCTTCGTGCTCTCACGAGTGATGGTAAGGTACGAACTATCCTTCTTCAAGATGTTCTCTTGGTCCCCTCTTTCAAAAAAACTAGGTTGTTTTCATGGTGTCAGAATTCGTGTTTTCGTTTAGAATTGTTTCGCTTAGCATTGTTTTGGTTTAGGATTGTGTTGGTTTAGGATTGTGTTGGTTTAGGATTGTGTTGGTTTAGGATTGTGTTGGTTTAGGATTGTGTTGGTTTAGGATTGTGTTGGTTTAGGATTGTGTTGGTTTAGGATTGTGTTGGTTTAGGATTGTGTTGGTTTAGGATTGTGTTGGTTTAGGATTGTGTTGGTTTAGGATTGTGTTGGTTTAGGATTGTGTTGGTTTAGGATTGTGTTGGTTTAGGATTGTGTTGGTTTAGGATTGTGTTGGTTTAGGATTGTGTTGGTTTAGGATTGTGTTGGTTTAGGATTGTGTTGGTTTAGGATTGTGTTGGTTTAGGATTGTGTTGGTTTAGGATTGTGTTGGTTTAGGATTGTGTTGGTTTAGGATTGTGTTGGTTTAGGATTGTGTTGGTTTAGGATTGTGTTGGTTTAGGATTGTGTTGGTTTAGGATTGTGTTGTTTGAAATGGTTTTGTCTAATAATGTCTGAATCTGGAGTTCTCGGAAATCTAAGCATTGGAGCAAATGGAGGAGGACATATATCACAGGGCAGAGCTGAACAGGGAAAACTCCACGGTTTGTTTTCTGTCATTTATTCTACCCTTAGAATCAGAAAACCACCTCTTCAGAAACCTCAGTCTATTTTTTACCTCAGTGCATTCCTCTCAGTTCTAGAATCTCTACTTTCACCTGTGAAAGACCTTCGGCAACACCTCAGTCACACCTTTATCGACCCTTAGACCACTAGCTCGCGTTTTCCCCTTCTAACCTTTCTCGCCTGACCCTCCTTTCTCTCCTCGGCTCGAGGATTGTTAACGTGCCGGACACGTCCCCTCTGACATTACAAACCGTCAAAAAGAAATGGCTCCAAGTGATCCTATGGACACTACGGACACTAAACTGCCGAGATACCAACCAACTACAAATCGACCCATATTTCAGACAAACTTTCCTCCACTCCCCCAACGCAGTACACCAAATCCACCTCCTCCACAAAATACGTCATCAAAATCTGTGTCAGTACTGGCGACCCTACCCACATTCTCACCGCCAAACTTGTGGAATCTGCCGTATATTACTCATGCCAATAATCTAGAAATAGCCGTGGGAATAGACACTGCGCGGGTAAGTGAGCTCTTTGCACAGGTACCAGCACCTTCGACCCTGCAAGACATGCCACGACCACCACCACGCCTGCCAGCTCCGCCTATGCAACTCTATGATGGGCAACCCTCAGGTCTTCGATCTTTTTGCTCCCAACTAATCAATCAGTTCCAAGGCCAGGAAGGTCGGATTTCGGAGGCCGAGAAGATACGCTACGTCTACCAACTGCTGGGTCCCGGAGCCCTAGCCAAGATGCGATCGTCGTTCCGCTGCCTTGAGGATCCCTCGGTCCCCGCCGATATCTACACCTTGAATGAATTCCTGGCTGCTCTTCGACAACGATGCCAAGATCCGGGCCTTGAAGAAAGGGCTAGTTGCGCCGTCGATAACCTTCAGCAGAAGAATATGAGGTTTCACGAATTTATCACCATCTTCGAGGACAACATGGCTGACTCAAGTTATGGGAGCCTCGACAAATCCCAATGACGAGTCATGCTGCGACGTCGTCTTTCTATTCGCCTCTGCAACGCTCTATTCATGGTAACTGACATACCCATGGACCATCACCAATTTGTAGCCTACTTGCGTGAAAAAGATGTGGGTTTTCACAAAATCAAAGCCTCAACCAACACCTCAGAACCCTTTAGGCTAGGCGCCATTATACCTACAGCTCCACGATTCATAAATAATCCTTTTCCGCCGGCCCCACTAACCCGCGAGCCAACGGTCTCTCAGGGAGGTTCCGCCATGGATCTGGATGCAGTATCCCGAGAGAGGGGATCTAATGGCCGACTCACCAATCCGGCTAAAGATGCTCGCCGAGCTTTGGGTCGATGCCTTTGGTGCAATAAGGCAGGACACATGGCAACTCATTGCCCCCTCGGATCTCGTACTGACGCCTCAACTTCAACCACTGAGACCTCAGAGGATTTAAAAGAGGAACTCCAACAATAAGTCGCATGTTGGAGTCCTTAACGGTAAGACAAGGATGTTTTCAAGAGTTGTCTTCTTCTCCACACTTGTATGTAAATGCAAAGATAGGAAATAATAATTTTGTTGCTCTAGCCAATACCGGCGCCTCGGGTTTCGCCTTCGTTTCCCAGTCTCTTTGTTATTCACTCCTACTCCCCCGACAGACCCTTAAATCATCTATAGCCTTAGTTGGTTTTTAAGGAAAGCCAGGACCAAAAGTCGCTCACAAAACCTCTTTCTCCGTCGCCCTTGGTAATCATAACGAGAGGCTCTCAGCTTATGTTATCCCATCCTGCAAGTATGATCTCGTTTTAGGCCTTCCCTGGTTGGAAACGCATGCCCCTTTCATTGACTGGAAGAAACATACCATCACCTTTGGTGAGCAATGCCTTGGATCTTCGTGTTGTGTCTTCGAGACCACCATCCCCTATTTCAACTCCCGACTTCCGATCCTCAAGCCACAGGGCAAACCACTCACCCCGATAACGTCTTCAGAAACATCCAGCCCACCTACTAATATGCCTAAGCCCCTGCAAATTTTAGCAACCGCCTTTTTAACTGCCAGCCGACAGCCTGGAAGCACGTACTTCGCCCTCAGCCTCCGGGATCTCGATGTCATGATTGATGACTTCGCACCTCGAATGCCTTCCCTCCGTGTGGGTAACGCCATCATGGTTATTCCAAAAAACGCCGATCCGAAGGATTTCCTACCCCGTCAATACCACGACTTTCTGGACGTCTTCGACAAAAGACGGGCCAACGACTTACCTCCTCATCGATCGTGGGACCACCCTATTGATTTCATTCCGAGAAAAGAGCCTCCCGCAGCCAAACCTCACTCTATGAACCACGATGAACTTAAAGCGCTCCGAGAGTATTTGGATGCGGAACTCGCCAAGGGTTTCATTCGGGTGTCGAGATCTCCAGCCGCTGCGCCAGTCCTTTTTGTTAGGAAGTCCAATGGCGATCTTCGATTTTGCATTAATTATTGCGGTCTGAACGCTATCTCTATAAAAAACCGACACTCTCTTCCATTCATTGGCGAGACCCTCAACCAATTATCGAAGGCCAGGTATTTTACTAAGTTGGACATCATCTCGGCTTTCAATAAACTCCGAATCAAAGAGGGTCATGAATGGAAAGCTGCTTTCACGTGCCATTATGGACTTTTCGAACCTTTAGTCCTCCCCTTTGGACTCTCCAACGGCCCAGCATCCTTTCAATCATACATCAACCATGCGCTTCATGGGCTTTTGGATCGATTCTGTACGGCATACATGGATGATATTCTGATATACTCCGACAATTTAACCGATCACCGTCGCCATGTGCGAGAAATCCTACAGCCCCTCCGCGAGAACGGTCTTTAAGCAGACATATCAAAGTGTAACTTCGAAACCACCCAGGTCACGTACTTAGGTCTCATTGTCTCAACCAAGAGAATTTCCATGGACCCAAAGAAAGTCGCCTGCGTTCAAGAATGGCCAAACCCACGCTCTGTTCGTGACGTCCAAGGATTCTTGGGCCTCGCGAACTTCTATCGACGCTTCATTCCCTAATTCTCTCGCCTAGCATCCCCACTAACAAAACTAACGAAGAAAGATGCCCCCTTCTCCTGGGATGAAGGTTGCGAAAAGGCTTTTTCGGAAATTAAGAAAGCTTTTAAGGAGGGTACAATGCTGGCCCATTTTGACCCCACTCGACAAACAATCATGGAAACAGACGCTTCCGACTTCGTGACCGCTGCCGTGTTGTCGCAATACGACGAAGCCGGAATTTTACGACCCATTGCTTTTATGTCAAAAAAAATGATCCCCGCCGTATATAATTATGACATATACGACAAGGAACTACTCGCCATCGTAAACGCCTTCGAAAATTAGACTGCCGAGCTGGGATCCGTTGAAGCAACCACCCTGATACTTACCGACCACAAAAATCTCGAGTACTTCACCAACACCAAAAAGCTAAATCGAAGACAAGCACGATAGAACGAGCTTCTGGCAAGCTACGACTTCAGGATTGTATTCCGACCAGGCAAACAAGGAGGAAAGCCTGATGCCTTCACAAGAATCAGCGCCGACAAACCTCAAGATATGGAGGACGCACGTAACAGGCATCAGCACCAAGTCTTGATCAAACCACACCAAATTCTCCGCAATCTTAAGCCTACTCCCACACCTACATCCACGCGCAACCCCTCCCTCATCTCAGACCCAACAAATCCCAGAACTTACCTTAGAAAACTGGACCAAGTACTGCGAAGAAGATCAGTATAGTAAGGATATTCGTGAAGCCCTCAGAAATCGAGAGATCAACCGCAAGGACATCCAACTCGCAAGCTGTGCATTGACAGCTCATTCATTCACGCTTAATGGAAAAGAATACGTACCGAACCCTCTTCGAGAACCACACCTCCGACAGCTTCACGACACACCCCTCTATAGTCACCGAGGAACTGCAGCCCTTTAAACTTTACTCTCTCGCAGATATTGGTGGCCAGACTGCCACAGTGATGCCAAGAAATACGCTCGGGGATGCGAAGCCCGTCAACAAAATAACCCCTCAACTCAAAAACCGCATGGTTTCCTCCAACCCCTCCCTGCACCAGAGTCCTCTTTTCGTCACCTTACCCTCAATTTTGTGGGGCCTCTGCCAATCTGTAATGTTCGAAATCATTCATATTGGTTTATGTCGGACTTTGCATTCTACGTCAATAACTCGATTGGGCTTAGCGTTTTGGCAACTATTAACATATATTTCTTAGACTGTAGATAGGATAGTCAGAAATGAAGAATCAATATCGAATACAGGTGTTATACCTTAGTAGTGAACCCACACTGATTAGTTCTGCAACAGATCAGGTTCCCTACAACCTTCTATTATAGCCGTAGGTTACGTAGAGGTATTTTTATTTTCTCCCGCATCGTTAAAACGCCAGTGAGCTCGCGCTCCCGCAGACGATGTTGCTAGTGAGTCACAAACAAACAAGATGCCCGAAAACGAATCTAAAGCCCCTGTTATAACCGAGCTTGTCTCTTGGACAGAGATAGCAGTAAACAGTGCTACAGCAAGTGATATAACAAACTATATCAATAAACAAATTATAGAATACGAGGATGAGAACCTCTATGGTAGTGGACTTCACGAATACTTTGCGACCAATTTCAACAAATTCTCTTTAATAACTTTCGAGAAAACTACAGACTCAACCAAAAATCTCAGGGATTTTCTTCGAAAGAGAAATGTTTTCATGCAAAAGTCAAGAGGTCAATCAATACCAGCAGCACTCGTTGACGCGCTATCAAACCAGTGGTGTTCTATGCAAGAAAACATGATCAACAAAGTTCTGGAAATATACCGTCCTGTCAACAACCCACTAGTATTGCGTGACCTAAAGATCTCTCCGAACTATCCTACAAGTTTCAATAACCCCATCATAACTCTCATGAAAGCGTACGCGGAAGAACAAAAATATGCCGGACTTCCATCAGAATATTTGGACTTAAAATTTAAAATATTTACAGATTTTTGTAACACAATTGATGTCCCATCCAATCAACGAAACACTGCATTCAAGGTTATGCTCAAAGATGCAGCTTTACAACACTATCATGCCACATTCAATTCAGAAAATCTTCCAGACCTTTCTACATTGTATCAGACTATAAAGTTAAATTTCGAAGGCAAGGAATATCAAAAATCGATGCTTGTTAAATGGAATGAAATATCTCTGAAGACAAATTTACAAGATATAGAATCAACGGACGTAGAAGTTGCTCTCAATTCACTAATTACAAATCTTCGTCACATCCAATTGAGCTTGAGCCCCGAATTTCAGTCAGATAAGATCCTCTTCGCCAAACTACTGCAAGCCTGTAGGACTCACCCTTCATGTTCAATAGCATGCTCTACTGTTGCTGATGAGACTACTGCCGGGCTCATAAACCGTCTCCGTTCAAACGTTGCTACGTGGAAAGCCCAACAAAACCCTATGGGAGAACAGTTCTTTCAGGATGACGAAAACAAAGCTGTAGTCCACTTTACCGACCGCCGCTACCACAAAAACAATGCCAATAGACCTTGCCAAAAATATCAGTTTACAAGTAATCATAATGAAAGAAATTAAAGACATGATCGACAGCGTAAAATCTGCTTTGTGTGTCGCAAAGAAGGATGCTGGTCAACGCGACATTCTGAGAGCGAACGTAGACAAGCTCGAAAGCGCTTGAGAGATGCCTACAGCTATAGCCAAGACTCGTATAACCGAAACAATAATCGGCGCTTCCTCACTGATACCGACTCCGATGAAAGTACCATCAATGCTTTTATCCAGCAGTAAGAGGGAGTCAACCCAGATGATGATCGCTTTTTAGTAGATGCTTTCGATACATTTCTAACCATAAAACAAAATCCTGATAATGATTACAACGACGTAACTGACCAAACATTTTACACAGAGTGTGGAGTGCTTGAAATCAAACATGCCCAAAATATTACACAAGAAATCAACACGGGTATCACACGACATGCTCTCACATGGGAAGTGAAAACTCTTGACATTGATAATAGCACATTTACTATCTCAAAACCTCGCTTTGACTCGGACATTTTCCTCGGTATCCTCATAGACACAGGTGCAGCTGGAAAATCAACCGCTGGCTATAAAAAATTCCAAGCATTCTCTAAAACATTCGGGTCAACCATAATCGTTACTTCAAAACAAATAAGCGTCCGCTTCGGAATTGGAAGTACCAAGTTGCTAGGAGTTATAAATATTCCTACTCCAATAGGGCCATGCATCTTTCATATTGTTGATTGTAACACTTCTTTTCTACTTTCCCTCCAAGACCTTGATGAAAAAGGTATTATTTTCAATAATTTAGACAATTTACTTCTCCTAAACTCTAAAACTATCCCCGTCGTTAGAATTTTTGGACACGCTTTTCTTCAATGGGGACCAGTCATTACCATAGCTAACATGACTTACTTGACTGAAACCGAACTTCGGACTCTTCATCGTCGTTTTGGTCATCCTTCAGCCCAACGTCTCGTAAATGTCTTGCAACAATCAGGCCATCTAGATTCAAATGGAGAAAACCGTAAAATACTCAATAAAATCGTCAAGCGTTGTCAGAAATGTCAACTGTTTGGCGATCCTTCATTAAGATTCAAATTTACCCTTAAAGATGATCTCATCGACTTTAACCATTCTATATATGCAGATATCATGTACATAGACGAACGCCCATTACTACACGTTGTAGACGAAGCTACGCGCTTCCAAGCTGCTCGCTGGCTAACAAATCTCAGCTCCTCTAACGTCTGGAACGCACTAAGACACTGCTGGATAGACGCATACCTTGGGCCTCCTGACATCATCAACCATGATGCAGTAACTAATTTTACATCATCAGAATTCCAGCAGTATTCTACATCACTTGGAATTCAAACAAAAGAGGTCCCAGTAGAATCGGCTAACTCCATGGGCATAGTTGAGCAATATCACAAGCCTCTGCGACGCGCGTATACTGTCATTAAGGAAGAAACTAAATCTACAGACAATGCCCTCATCCTCCAAATGGCAGTCAAAGCAATCAATGACACCGCTGGACCCGATAGAATCATCCCTACTCTACTTGTATCCGGAGCGTATCCCAGAATGACAAAACTTGGCCCTCCTGCGCCAAGTATTGCTGCCAGAGTACAAGCCATACGAAAAGCGATGGCAGAGGTATCTAAATTACGTCTCCGGAATCAAGTCACAGCTGCTTTACGCTCCAGAAATGGCCCCGCTATCAAAGCTCAAAATGTTCCAATCGGAGCAGATGTTCTTGTGTGGCGCACACACAGAAAGCAATGGGAAGGCCCATTCACACTTCTTTCTTTGGAAAGAGAAAATGCGGTAGTTCAACTCTCAAGTGGTCCCACAACATTCAGATCATCATCAATTAAGCCATATACAAATGATAAAAATGATTTGCATGTGCAACCAGAAGAAAGTTCCCCTAGAAATGAAGAACAAATTATTACATCCTTAGCAGAAAACCAACCTCAACATCAAGGTTCCCACGAAAATAGAGAGCAAATTATTGCATCCTCCTCAGAAAACCGACCTCAACGTACAAGGCGTCTCCCAGCACACTATCGCGAGGATAATATTAATCACAACGTTATACATATCCAAGATACTAATTACAAGCTTCATCCAGCAGCCGTTGCAATTTATTTCACACACGACAACACCCTGTTGAAATTAGTTCTACTAATTGGTGTAATCTGCAAGGAATGTAACTTATAGAGATATTACCACTCTGGTTATCATTCTGCGCTATGACCGTTGTATGTCATATTATACGCTAGTCCGTATTGACACACAATCGCCAACTAGTTTTATTAGATAATTTTGTATATAGTTAGGGCTATAGTTTGGGGTGGGAGTAATAAACAACTCCCACTTTACTCCTCTCTACAGCCACCAAATTGTTCCAACTTGATATACAGTGAAACACCAAGCCTAACACGCGTTAAGATATTCCTCAATAGCGCATACAATTTTTTTACAGGTAATGAGTCCGGTGCTCTTAGTGTTTACCTATTCTTGTTTAGAAGATGAACAATTGCTAATGCCTTGCGTCTTTCAATATTTTTACAGAATTTCAATTCAATTCGGGAAAATATTTTAAAGATGTCTAACATTCACTCTGAGGTTCCTAACTCGACTGAAGGTCATGTTGCACCCCAGTTAGTTGATTGTCCTGTTACAGAGCCCATCATAGAAGGTCTCTCAAGAGACGAACTCGAGATGTTGTCATTTTTTCGTGATGTCCTTGGCGAGGGCCCGCATTGTGGTGTAACCATGACAAACATCGTTCGTCTCGAGGGGCCTGAAAGCTATGACATGTGGGAGGCGGACATGATCGCCATATGGAATAGCACGGGGCACTACGAGCTAGTAGTCGAAGGATTGCAGCCAGTAGAGCACGCTATAGTAACGGAACGTAGAGCCCATCGGATCTTGTCTAGTATTGCGGTCTCGATGTACATCACTACTGTGAGTCCACACATTAGACAACGCATGCCGGAGAAAACAAGTCCCCACCTGATGTGGCTCTATCTTAAAAGTGAATATAAGAGGCAAAATACCTACTCGTTGGTGTACCAATTAGGTACCTTTGCCCAACTAGCCTCTGAGTTCGACGACACGCAGTCAGCGTCAGCGTTTGTCAGACGTTTCGAGGCTGAACATTACAAACTTCGCCGCCTTGCCGAAACATTGTCTGATCCATACAGAAGAGATTTTGGTGTTTTCCTTGACAGAGACTCGACGAAGCGTGATTTCTTGCTAGGTTTCTTGAGCAAGAAATTGAAAAATGTCGTTGACAACTTGACCACCAAGGATGATTTAACATATTCCATGGTGAAACAGAAGTTAAACAATCTTGACTCCACCGAGCAACCTCAAACAGCATTAGTCACTCTAGCCAAGTCGAGTCGCCCTGTTGTCACTAAACCGTCGAAAGCAGCGAGGAAGAAACGCTGTAATTATTGCAAGAAACATTTTCCCTCGCAAGCCAACGATCACACTTGGAATAAGTGTGAAAGACTAAGAGGAAAATACAAACAAAAAGGTGTCTGTCATAAGAGGTATGTAGACAGCGTGGGGAGACACAGAGGACAAGAGGTGGGTGTCAGGCTAAAGGGTGCCATCCTACATGATACACGAGATAGATGCATCACCACTCGGCTAAAAGGCCAGACCAGAATCATAGAACACTATGACTCGGCAATCTCCATATATATATTATACAGTAGAGGCTTTCCTGACAGCGTCATAGCTACTGAAGTGGCAAATATGACTACCGGCTCTTTAGATAATGTTAGTAAATCCAACTTTATATTCGATACTGGTGCATCGGCTCACATGTGTCCTTCTTTAGACCAGTTCAACAACATCAGCAAATGTTCCGGACTTGTCAACACAAGTTCCGGGGAATCCATGGAGGTCCGAGGAAAGGGCACAGTGAACCTGAGATGTAAATTGTCGAATGGTTGTATTTCTATATTTGTATTATCTAATGTACTGTACGTACCAAAGTTGACGCATTCTCTTTTATCTTGGAACAGAGAAAGGTTAAATGGATATGAGCTACGTGATGATGGTAAAGTGATGCCTCTACTCAAAGGTGATCAAATCTGTCTTGAAACAATTTTTAAAGGATCTCTTCCTGTTGTTGTGGAGTCTGATCCATTTAGTCAAGATATAGCCTGTATGGCATACACATATTGGCATCAAGCTTTGTGCCACTCATCTCCCATAACAGTCTCTAAAACAGAGATGGTTATACAGGATTCCAAGTTAATCCCTGTATGTCCTAAAGATTTTCACTGCGAGGCGTGTGCACTGTCCAAGTCCACTCATAAAAAAACCTCATGCAGTTCGTAGTAGAGCAAGTGCTAGAGGGGAATATTTGCATTCAGACCTGTGTGGTCCTTTCCCAACGCGTTCCCTGGGTAATGCGCTCTATTACATCAGTTTCGTTGATGATGCTACTCGTTACTCTTGTGTTAAGTTCTTATCATGCAAAGCGGAAGCTACTAAAGCTGTAATGAATACGATTGCAGAACTTGAAACGCAATCTGGATGTAAAGTGAAGGCATTGCGGACTGATAATGGAGGCGAGTATGTTAACAAAGAACTTACAAATTACCTTGCTCAGAAGGGGATACGTCATGATTTGACTCCACCGTATTCTCCTGAATCTAATGGTATTGCTGAGCGATTGAATCGTTCCATAGGCGAGGGCATTCGGGCTATGCTATCCAATATTGCTGAAAAGCGGTTGTGGGCAGAAGCTGTCCATACATTTGTTTATACCAAAAATCGCTTATTTCATGGTTCTGTGTGTGGTCAGACACCTTATGAAGCCTTTCATGGCTATAAACCCACATTAAAACACTTGAAGCCGTTCGGTGGAAAATGCTTTTTACACATACCTAAGGCTAAGCTTCCTTCAGGTAGTAAACTTCTCCCAAGAGCTGAACCAGGCTTGTTCGTAGGATATGGTGATGCGCAACACCACTACAGAATTTATACCCCCTCTAACGGGCGGGTGACGACTTCTGCTGATGTTAAATTCCCTCCTAGTGAAGATAAAGCTGTAGCAATCTCTTCACATCAGCAAAATGTTTCTCGTGAATCATCTATTGCAACTACAGTTGTAAATGGGAACCCACTGGCATCGGTGTTCAATCCAGTAGATGATATTCATAAAACTCATGCTGTTCCATGTTCAAGTTTTCAGCCGTCTCATATTCTAAGGGAGAATGACGTGCACGAGCCTGAACCAATAAGTGGAATTATTTCAAATCAGTCTGATGGTTCACGTCCAAACTTTTCGTCATTGATTAATATTCTAGATAATGATGAACCTGAGTTTGAACCAGTTGAAACCCATACAAGTCAAACTGCTGTTTCACGTTCAAGTTTGCCACCGTCTTATATTCCTGGCGATAATGACGAGCAAGAACTTGAATCGAGTGAAATTATCACAAATCATGCCGTTGTCCCATATTCAATTCATCAGCCGTCTATTGTTTCTTCTGGAAACGACGTGTCTTCTTATGAACTATCGGGGGCTCAGCTAACTCCTCCAAATGTTATTATAACCAGATCGAACCACTTAGTACGACCTCGAGTGTTTTCTGACACAATTTTGGGGTAGTGCTGGAAAAGATCTCGTGCACAGACTTCCAACTCTCGGGTTGAATCATCAGACGTATTCAACACTACTAAGGAAGAAAGTGCATTAGTTAGCATTTTAGAGATACCAGAACCAAAAAGTTTTTATGAAGCAAAACGCTCAATTTATTGGTCTGAGTGGGAGAGAGCTTTAGAGGATGAGATTTTATCACTCAAAGAAAACAACGTGTGGCATGTTGTACCGCGTCCGAAAGGACGAAAGATTGTCAATGGAAAATGGGTGTTCAAAGTTAAAGGAAATGCTCTCGGAGAAGTCGAACGATTCAAGGCACGCTATGTTGCAAAAAGTTTTACCCAAGTTCAGGGTCTCGATTACGAGGAAACCTTTGCTCCAGTTGTACGACTAGATTCTCTACGATTGCTCTTTGCTATCTCTTCCAGTAGGAGATGAATCCCCAGACAACTTGACGTTAAAACAGCGTTTCTATACGGTACACTTAATGAAGAAATTTATATGGAACTTCCTGAGGGGTTCAGGATAGATAACCAAGTAGCACGTCTTAACAGATGTATCTACGGATTGAAGCAATCACCACGAGAATGGTACTTTAGGTTGATTGAATACATTCTTCCTCATGGTTTTGTTTCTTCCAAATTTGATCCCTGCGTCCTCCTGCACAAATCAGGAAACTTGATCGTCGCGATATATGTGGACAATATTGTTTTATTTGGCGATCAGGGGAAGCTTATAGATCAAGTTGTAGGCCTGCTCAAATCTGAGTTCAAAGTTAATGACATGGGCACGCTTCATTGGCTTCTGGGTATTCAAATTGAGTATTTGAGCACAGGTATTACCCTTTCTCAGACTGCGTACATTGACCGGATTTTAGCACAATTTTCTATGCTTGGTTGCAACTCTGTCTCTACACCTATGGAACCAAATCAGCAGCTGAAAGCTGTGGTTGACAGGGAGCCGAGGGGAAATGCAAATCTGTATCAACGGATCATCGGATCTAAAATGTATGTTGTCACGGGAACACGACCTGACCTAGCTTATACTATTGCCCATCTTTCTCAATTTAGTCAGGATCCATCTGTCTCTCACATTGGTGTGGCAAAACAAGTCTTACGATACTTGAAGGGAACAAGAGACCTTAAGCTAACTTACGAGTTCGGATCTCCCCTGGTCCTAAATGAATATTGCAATGCATCTTTTGGAAATTGTCTTGATACACGCCGAAGTTTTTCTGGTTACCTGTTCCAACTTGGTAGTTGTACATTCTCTTGGAAGTTTCGCAAGCAACGAACTGTGGCTCACTCTACGTGTGAAGCTGAATACATGTGTAAGGCTTCACGGTTCAAGAGCGTGGAGCATCAAAAAGCGGCTTTCGATTGTATTTCTAAAATTAAGAATCTAAATTACAGTGTGGGTTTTGCTGCTATTAAGGACAAAAGAAATGCAGCTGTGCCGCTTAATTATACGCCAACAGAGGATAACAGAAAACTAACAAAAGTGAATGGTATAGCCCGGCGTGTGGTCAGTGTGGCTGTCTTAGAACTGATGGAGCTAATAGAATTAATTGAGGGTTATGTAACGGCAATGGCAGTGCCTGAGGCATTAATGTCCCGTGGATCATTACAATCGATCCCTCCCCTCCCCCTTCAAGCGCTGGAAGACAATGCAGTGGTGGGTGAGGATTTCCATGGGCAGTCGTGAGTTGCTTCATATTCCTCCATGGCAGTAGTGTCCTCTAAATGTTCTAATGGTTCCCATGTTGGTTCAAAGTAACCATCCCATTTTACGGCAACTTCCCATTTGTTGTTAGACAGGCGGTGGTCAAGAAGTCTCTCCACAATGTACTTTCCTTCAACGTGATCTTCGTCAGCGTCATAAGCCTCAATTGCTGGTGGCTCTGTCTCTTGAAGAACCTGGGAGGGAAGCGGGTCTTCTCGGGCGCGGTGGACAAGATTGACGTGGAATACTGGGTCAATGCCACGTGGCGTGTTCAGTTTGACTGCATGGGAACTGACAAGTTGTACCACACGGTATGGCAATGAGATCTAGTCAAGTTTCTCGCAAGGTCGCTTGGTTCGTGCGTTCTTGAGTCGGAGATAAACGCGATCATTGACTCTGAACGCTTCAGCAGGCTGGCGACGGCGGTTGGCATGACGTTCTTGGACTTCCTGGGCAATGGCTAGCGAAGCTTGTGCAAAAGCAGTAGCCTCTCGGTGTTTGTCCAGCCAGTTTCGACCTTTCGCTGCAGGTGATATAGCTGATCCCTCTGTGTCGTCTGCGGTTGCATCATCAATCAGGTTGATGTGGTAGCCGTGATTGAAGAAGAATGGGGACATGCCAGTAGTCGTAGACGTTTGATTCATGATTGCAACCTGGGCTTGCGGAAGCAACTCGTCCCAATCTTCCTGCGTATAAGCGCAGAATGCGCGGAGGTAGGTCTCAACTTCCTGGTTTGAGCGTTCCTGGGTTCCGTCAGTTTCCGGGTGGTAAGCGGTGGATAAGCGGCGGATAAGCAGCGGGTAATGCCAAGTTGACGGCATACTTCCTTCCAAAACAGACTGATGAACTGGGATCCTCGGTCAGATGTGATTGCGTGGGGAAGACCATGGTGGGCATAGACATAGATTATAAATTGTTCCGCCATATTGGCAGCCTTCTCGGAACTCAGAGGTATCAGGATAGGCTGCTTAGATAGCCGGTCCGTTATTCCCATGATGAGGGTGTTGCCGCGTCTTGTCTTAGGCAGCTTCACAACAAAGTCAATGGCTAATTCCTGCCAAGTACGTTCGGGTATGGGCAGAGGCTTGAGTAGGCCGCGCTTTTGTTCCTTCTAGAACTTTCCTTTTCCACACGTGTGGCAATTTCCAACAAATCGGTGGACATCTTCAGACAGGCCGGGCTATGCATAGAAATGGCTAACAAGGTCACGGGTGGCGGAATGTCCAGGATGGCCGGTCATGCTTGAGTCATGTGTCAAATGAATGAGCCGAGTGCGAAGGGGCTCGTAGTAGGGAATCCATAGTCGATCACGCCATAGAAGTCGTCCAGCGTGGTCTAGGGAGCATTCACTGACTTGCCATTGTAAGCCCCACTTGTTAGGGAACAGGCGTCCGTCCATCTGGATGATCCTATGTGCCTCCCAGTAACGCTCGTTGTTGCTCAGAGCAATATGCCACAGTTTCTCCAGTTCAGGGTTGTTGAAAGGGGAATCGAGAAGTATATGAGCACAAGGTAGCGTATCTCCTGGGTCCTTGTCAGGTTCCTTGGCCCAGATAGCTGCTGCAAAGACAAACCCTTTGCCGCTAGGTCGAAGGACTTGGTGAACACGAGATTGCAGGCGTTTGTCAGAAATGTCTTTGGGAACATCTTGATCGCGTCGAGAGAGTACATTAGAGGTAACTTGAGTCACACCAGGTTTGTGGATGAGGCGAAAGTTGAACTCTGAAAGCTCGTGAGCCCACCTGCGCTGTCGTTCAGAGAGAGTTTGTCGCTGTTGAAAATAGACAAGGTTGCGGTGGTCAGTGTGAACTTCGAAGGGGATACCGGCAAGTAGGTGACGCCAATTACGAAGGCAGTAGTAAATGGAAAGCATTTCCTTATCATGAACCAGGTAATTGGCTTCCGCCGGGGTGAACTTCCTTGAATAGTACGCAACTGGGCGCCAGAGGTTATCTTTGCCTTGTTGTCGTACAGTGCCTCCGAGAGCCCAACCTGAAGTGTCAGCTTCTACAACTGTGGGGAGAACAGGGTCATAAGTAGCCAAGACAGGTGCAGAGATGAGAGCTTCACGTAGTCAATCAAACGCCTGCTGCTGGTCGTTGTCCCACTTAAAGGGATGGTCCTTCCTGGTAAGCAGCATGAGAGGCATGGCCAGGGTTGAGTAACCTTTCACAAAGCATCTATGGAAATTCGCAAAGCTAAGGAATCCGCGAACTCCCCAGACAGATGTAGGAGGCTCCCAGTCTCGGATGGCTGAGATCTTGTCAGGGTCTGCCTGAATACCAATTCCGGGTTTCACAATGAATCCAAGGTACTTGATTGAGGACGATTCAAAATCGCTCTTATCCCAGTCCAGCTGAAGGCCGGCGTCGCCAAGGGCACAAATAATCTGCTTGACAAGTTCGCGGTGTTCTTTCTGTGAGCCAGAGGAATAAATGAAAACATCGTCAAGATATGTGGAACAAGAGATTCCAAGCCATTTGGCAAGTATGTGGTTGATTAAACATTGGAAGGCAGCGGATGCTCCACAGAGGCCAAAGGGAGTAACAAGCCATTCAAAGGATCCTAGGCGCGTTCGGAAGACAGAGTAAGCTTCACTGCCTTCTTTCAACCATAGGCGGTGGAAAGCTGATATGATGTCAACTTTTGAGACATGCTTGGCACTGGCAATGTCGCGGAGGGTTTCATTGATCAATGGTAGTGGGTAGCCATCCTTCTCAGTAATGCTGTTGAGAGCTCGGTAGTCCACGCAGAAACGGAGACCTCCACCGGGTTTCTTGACAAAAATTACAGGGGCTCCACCCTCAGCACTGCTTGCGCGAATAAAGCCGGAATCCAAGAGTTCGTACAACGTTTTGCGGAGGACAAGAAGCTCTTCTCTGCTCATAGAGTAAAGGGGGCAGGAAGGCATGGACACCCCGGGCTGCAGGCGAATCTCAGTGTCTAGTCCGGGGCGATGAGGCGGGAGTTCCGACGCTTTCTTCCTGTCAAAAGCATCAATCACGGGAAGGAGCCACTCAGGGCAACTGTCGCGGGGGTCCGCATAGACCTTCATTTTCAGAGTTTTTTCAATGTCGTGAAGACTGGCGGAGAAGATGCGGACATTGCCTGTGTGGCGCGCACGGCTATATTAGGCTTCAATAGCGCGGTGGGAGACAGAGGTAGTAAGGGTGTCTATCACGCTGACTTTCAGACAGAGCTGAACCGGACGGCGAATAACAACTTGTTTCCTAGCAGGACGAAGGGAAGCGTCATGGTTGATAAGCCAGCGTTGGCCTAGGATTAAATCTTCAGTCTGACCAGGGACAATATAGCTGTAGATAGTTTCGTCGTATCCTCCAAACCCAACATTGATGACAGCTATGTGACTGATGACTGGCGGGTCAGGGTCGTCTACAACTTGGGCGATAGGGCGTGGGATGATAGGCAGTATAGACGCTTTACAGCGTGTTGCAGTGCGCATGGAGATAGTCGCCAGACATAGGCAACCAGAGTCGACAAAGGCAGAGGCAAAGAATAATTTATTTATAGTGGTGTCTATATACATTCCTTTAGCCCCCAATTCCTTCCGAGCGATTCTCTCTCCAGCAGGCTCTAGACGGCGACGTTCGCCTAGAGCTCTCCATTTTCTGACATGCTATCGTTGGTCCGAGTGGCAGCCTGTGCGGCGGGTTTAGTGATGGCTGCAGCATAAGTGGAGATCTGGCTGCGTGGGCAACCGCGAGAGATATGGCCAGCATTAATCTACCGGCAGCGAAAGCAACCATTGTTGGTGCGGAGATAACTGCGCTCTTGCTCGGTCAGAGGCTTGAGTGCAACTATATTCACAGGTGTGGGAGTCCAGTCCATGGCGTCTGGGTTCCTAGCCGGCTGGGATCCACAGGCGGAGGCCTGAGTAGGGAACTGTGGTTTGCTGCGGCGGCGGGCGTGAAGGTTCACCGCCTCAAGCTGAGACGAGGTCTTGTACAGGTACGCGACGTACTCAGGATACACGTCCGGGATGTTGTTGCCAACCAAGGCGCGCGTAAGTTCCAAGTTGATGCTATTTTTAAGGTAGGAAATGCAGTTGATGTCTCCCTCAACACCAGCTTCGTGTAGAAGACATTCAAACTTGGGGAGGTACAAGGCGAAAGATTCGTTGTCGCGTTGCGGGGTGTTGGTCAGCTTGGAAAGAGCGCGCTTTGTAGCATTGGGGTCGATGAAGAGAGAATCGAGATGGGTCAAAAATTGAACGGCGGTATACTCAGCAGTAAGGCCGCGTTCATAGTAGACGGCCACTAGATTTTGAGCATCAGGCTCCATTCGGGCAAAGATGTGGTCATATTGGTCGCCGGGTGTGCCAATTGCGTCGCCATCCTTCTTGATCTTTTGCTTGGCTGCAAGGGCCCATATTCTGTACTCGGAACGTTTGCCAGAAAACTTGCTGAGCTCGGGGAGCTTGTGCTTGGGACGCTTAACATAGGAGCTAGTATTGACACTGGCTGTGTCAGGGACCGGAGCAGGCTGATGGCCAGCAGGCGTGTTGGCGCTAGCCATAACTGTGTCTGTGTTAGCAGCAGCAGCAAGATGGGCGCGGGCCTGGTCTCTCTCTTGTGTAACAGTGTAGAGCTGTTGCTGCATGGACACAAGGCCCTCTTGTGTGGAGCGAATCATCTCCATCATCTCTGCCATTGATTGCTGCAGGGCTTCATTGGAGGAAGACATGATGATAATAGATGAAGCGGGTGCAAAGGCAGGTGCGGTGTCAGGGGCGTCGGTGAATGAGGCAGTGTCGCTAAGTGGTCCGGAGTCTGAGCTGAAGTCAGGCAGAGAGTAGGACATACAAAACAGAGATGATGGTTGGTAATGGTGACCCGGTAAACAGTGGTGATGGTAACTATTGGAATGGAAGATTTAAAGTTCAGTTGTTAGACTGGATAGGATCACTTATCAATAGTAGGGTAAACTTGCAAGAAGTAAGAGTCTGTTAACGTAGTGTCTGGAGATGTTTGTTTCTCCCACTTCGAACAGAGTGCTATCTTCTAATAAAACTAACTAACAGTGATTAAGTGATCTTACTAATAAGGATTAGCGTATTGATACTCATAATACACTTTAGGCTTAAGGTCAATGCGTGTGCAATTAGGGGATTCATCTTGCACGATCTTGCTCAGCCATCTCAATTAGAAGCACTAATTTCATCATGACTTTGACGAAACTTTTGCCCATGTCGCACGATACGATAGCCTAAGAATTCTCCTTCGAATAGCATCACAACACAAATGGACTCCACAACATATGGACGTGAACTCGGCCTACCTGTACGGCACATTAAAGGAAGAAATATACATGGAAATGCCACCAGGGTTCAGAACTCACGGAAAATGCGTGATTCTCAAAAAATGCATATACGGCCTCAAACAATCTGGTCGAGAATGGTATGCCTGTATTTCCATATCACTTCAACAATAGAATTTCAAAATAGCCTCTTTTGATCCTTGCGTTTTTATTCACCCAATTCAACAAGTCTTGAAAGCCATTTATGTCGATGACATATTGATCTTTGGACCAAACAACTCTTTTAGTCAAAATTTAAAGACTTCGATTGGAAACGATTTTGAGTGTAAAGACCTAGGAAATGCAAAATACATAATTGGGTTGGAAATAATACATGAATCATCAGGAATCAGATTATCTCAACAAGGCTATTCCAAAAAAATCCTTAAACGATTTGGATTTAACAACTCACACAAAATAAGCACACCACTCGACCCAAACATAACCCTGTTTAAAGGAATTGAGAAAGGGCGCATAAATAATGTGAAGGAATACCAAGCCATAGTCGGATCACTCATGTACTTGGTAATTGGAAGCCGACCCGACCTGGCCTACTCGGTAACCCTCTTGAGCCAATTCTCTTCCTGTCCAAATGAGAATCATCTTCGAGCAGCAAAAAGAACACTTCACTACCTATCCGGAACCGTAGACTGGGATCTATACTACCCATTTTGCTCAAACAAAACCCTTGAAGTGTATGCCGACGCATCATATGCCGATGACCCTCACACTCGAACATCGACATCAGGATCTGTACTTCGCCTTGGGGATGCTGCGATTTCTTGGAGCAGCAAACAGCAAAGATCTGTGGCATTGTCAACCACAGAAGCTGAATATATGGCCATGTCACTGGCCTCTCGGCATATAGCGTGGACAAAGCTTGGTCTCGAACAACTTTATCAAAATTACGACACCATTCTATATACAGATAATCACGGTGCAAAAGAGTTGGTAAAAAACCCACGAATCCATAACCGCTCGAAGCACATTCACGTCCACTATCATTTTGTTAGAGAAAAATATAACTCTGGTGATTTCAAACTTCTCAGAGTAAGCTCTACAAATAACCTGGCGGATATTATGACAAAGTCACTTGTAAAACTAATACATCATCGCCTAGCGCATCATATTAGGTATGCCAAATGAGGGGAAGTGTTGTGAATGTGTTTAGCACCACAATATGTAGCTGTGGAAATAGAAGTCACGTGGGTACGCTAGTAAGTGAGAAATGTATATTATGAACGCACAGTTAGTAATGTAGGAAATTAAGCCTTTACACATATCAGAAAACATAAGTACAACTTCAGAGATTCAATATTTATCTCCCAGCGTATCTATTAAGTCTTCAGCTATTTTATGATGGCATAGAATCGTTTACCCTCCCCATCTAGGATGGTAGAGATTGAAGTGACCCACTGTGAAGGGCTTGAGAGTTCGGCGGAAAATGCACTCACGCAAAGCCGCCAGAAATAAATTATATTTTACTATGTTCTATCTGATGATGAGCGAGCCGGTCTTTATCTATTTTGCCGATGAAACTTGATCGCCAACGCGTTTGGACGGGTTACTACGATCTATGCAATTGCCACCGAGATCTATTCCGATTGATTACCGATTCGGACTACGTAGGATCAGCCGCTTTGGTAGATACAGTCGTCCCTCTCTAACTCGATAGTGGGTCCCGGTATAAGTGTTGAAAATATTCATTGTAACTTGGACTTTTTTAAATTTGCAGCACTTACCTTTACAATTCATTTTGGGCGCAGGGGTAAGTATTGCAAATATAAATGGATGAATTTCAATGAATATTTCAACACTTATACCGGGACCCACTATCGAGTTAGAGAGGGACGACTGTACATTATTTCCTTGCCATATCTCAGAATAACAGACTAAAGTTAGATCCGAAACATCTTAACAATAAATACTGTATCATGACAGAAACCTGGAACGCCACCAATGAGCTTGGTACATCGACAAAACGGATTCCTTCTCGAACAATTACGCAATCCTGTGCCCCGTTTATCACTACGGAATTCTCCCGTGTTACAGCCCGGGTCCGTATTTGGTGAACGCCGTTGGCGCACTAGCCGGGGACGTCAGTTCGCCCCATGATCCTAATATGTCAGGGACAGCGGGAGAGACAGTCTTGCGCGGTCTTCCTGGACCTCGACGAGCGATACTTAAGCCCACTTGATTGGCGATTTCCATGATTGACGTACCTGCTCGTCTTTTCCTGGAGCCTACCAGTTGCCAGTCGTCTTGTTGAGCTCCAGGTGTTTCCACTGTAGGTTGATGTTTACCTGGATCACTAGTCCTGTTTATGTCTGCCTTTACTTTTACGGCTAGTTTCGTTGGACACCTCTGGTCCCATGCTGTGTGTTTTTCCCCGCAGTTACAGCATCTTACATCCTGTTTCCCGTGGCATTCTCAGGTGTTATGTCCTCCTTTTATCTATATCATTTCTCCATGTATTTATTTTCGTTTTATTTTATAATTTATTTTCTTTTCGGCAAAAAAAAACACTCCACCCATCCCGTTAAGATATATTTTTAAGAAAAAACTGTACTTTAACGCGAAATATTTGCTTGGGAGCGGAACCGCCGGCTGAAACTAATGTTGGATAGTCTTCATTAAGTTATGAGCCATGACTGTTGCCAAAGGAGTGTGGGTTCCCCGGAGTTAGGGATACAGGGGAAAACGGTTAATAAAACAAAATGTATTTAAATCTTCTGTCATAGCTATGAAGCTGAATACAATATGATTTCGAAAAAAAAAAAGCTATGACGTCAACGGCTCTTTGGAAGATATTATAAACAGTAAACTTATTGTGTTTATTTTCCCACTTTTGTTTAACTAATTTATTCAAATCTTTTTGCATCAAATTTGTTCCTTTCACAGTTCTCTACTTTGCGTGATTTTATGGCTATTTATACATCAGTCTCATACTCCAAGATACGACTATTTTTTATCGATATCCAGTTCAATTTTGTAGTTGTATTTATTAGTGTAATGTTGAGTACTAGACTATTATGACACTAGGGCTCCTCTCTGACCCAGGCCACACCTTCTAAAGTGTCCCTCTCCCCCTTTACCTCGAACCTAAGATCATTGATACATTGACCCATGACGGATAGCCATTTAGCTCAGTAATTACCCGTAGTATTCAACCACCTTTTCTACGAAACCTTCTGCTCAGAAAAATTGAAAAAGAGCAACCATGGAAACCGGTACGCGGCAAAAAGTCTCAAAAAACCTGCAACTCCAGCCAGGCGAGGCCTAGACACCAAAGCCACACGAGGTGCTTATCCACATCTGTATCTCCTTAATATCCCATAGACACGATACCCTCCTTGTACCGATACCACCAGTGCTCAGGGAGCGGTGCTCTTTTGTGATGGAGCCAAGCAGATTGTGATAGAATTCGATTTATTGAACTAATTAAGGAAGAAAAGAAAACACTGCTACCAACAAAGATTACTTATACTCCTTTCTAACTTACCTTTTTCCTTGCTATTAGATAAAATCTTCAAACCAGACGTCATCTCATTCGCACCCAGACGTCATCTAAAATGTCTCCCCTTTCGTTATCCGCATAATGAGAAATGATATAACCGCCTCTAATCTCGCTTAGGTCCCCGCCAAAGCCACAATACGGTCAACCCGTTACATCTTTCCTGGGGGGACGGTATAAAGTTAGAATGTCTTCAAACAGTGAGAATTCATCTTAGCAAGAAAGGTCAACTTATTCTAATTTATCACTACCATAACGGGAGTTGGTTACGCTCCGGAAACTCATCTGGGTGACTTTTCCTCCGGAACCAAGTAATGCGTGTTTCTGGTGGCTCTGAAGATAGACTCCAGGTTCGTAGGGGACACCACGTACAGGTAGAAACGCCGTCTTCGTCCCCTCATCCAATTCAGTGTTAGAGATTGATTCCATGATAGTCCGTCATACTCTTCCACATCAATCCATCAACCCTGTATGAAGCCTCTAGCTTAATTAGAGTTTTCAATAAGATTGTAATGATCGACAGGGTCTGGCTTCCATATCAAATGTATCCCTGGTCGGGCCTTGTATTGTGCCGAGGCTAACAGAGATTTGTGTGGTTAGGGCAATTACAACATCATGGACATTTAACTTTTTCCCTGGGCTGCTAAAAACTAACCCTTCACGTTCACGCGGTGCCAGCCGTTAACGCTCAGTTTGTTCGCATATCTGGGGAAGCCAAAAAGAGTCGCAATCAGATCGCAACCAAGATAAACGCTTCATCTTCCTCAGTCAATATTCACTGACTCGTCAGTTAATCTAGCCCGGAGAGACCATTTTTGCCAATCCGCCGCCTCCTACCTCCCGAAGTATCGAACTACAAACCCTACCAACAGCTTCGTCGACCGGACTGTCACAATCTTCTACGTTGTTTTGGCGCGCCTCCATCTATATATCCATGATGCCACGAATCCTCGCCGGAGGTGGAAACTCGGAGGGAACCAAGATGGAGAGGTTGTAGTGGCAGTGGGAATTTACGAGAAACGGAGAGAAGAGGATTTTGGCAAGGGAAAGGCACGAGATTGTTTTTGGGGGGAGGATGTCTAATTTTACATCGGAATGTTCGCCTCAGGGAGTATTGTGGGTGCCAAGGTTTTTCGGTTTAGGGAAGTGCTGGTAATACTTTGCAAATTAGCAACGCTTCCTTTTGGGACGATAAATGTAAATTTGGTCGCGACGATGGTACTCGGTCGAATCGGTGTACTGAAGGGAAATTTCAATGTTGCGTGGACGTTCGCGGTGGAGAGGAAGGGGGAGATGCAGGGCATCGGACATTTGGCATGTGCGTGTCTTTTTTGTCTTAATATTTTATTTTAATACTCTCCAAGCGACTACTGACTATCAATGGCTAGATGGTTTGGTAATTAATAGAACAGCAGAATCCCTCTTAGCTAATAGTGGGTCCCGGTATAAATGTTGAATAGATTCATTGTAATTCAGACTTTTATATTTGCAACACTTACCCTTACAGGTCATTTTGCGCGCATGGGTAAGTATTGAAAATATAAACGGTAAAATTTCTCTGAATCTCTTCAGTAATTATACCGGGACCCACTACTAGCTAAGAAAGGTTCTACTGTAATTACTGAAGAAATTCATAGAAATTTTACCGTTTATATTTGCAATACTTACACCTCCGCGCAAAATAACCTGTAAGGGTAAGTGTTGCAAATATAAAAGTCCAAGTTACAATGCATCCTTTCAACATTATACCGGGACCCACTATTAGCTATGAGAGGTTCTACTGTATCGAGGGATCGGCTACCCGTACCACGCCTCTTGGGTGCAGGGCTTGTGCCTGTTACGTTAAAAATTCAATCAATCGACTTTCTCTTGCTCACCAGGACCAGGCGCAGCCCGCAATATGTTGCACTTTGTTTAAACAGCAGTATTATCTTCGAAGAGACTGCTTAAGTTCAAGAAAAGTGGATATGTGAAGAGTATTCGTTCAGTAGCATTTTGTTCGAGCTGCAGAAACAGGTGCTCGTCAACTTGAGGTGTGGTAGTTTGTCGGGGTCTAGCAGCTTGTCTAATTTTGCTTTGGATATGACCTGCTGTTGATTGCATGGCTAATACGGATGTTTTGGCCACACATAGAATACGAGCGCTCTATCCGACGCTAAGATGAAGACACAGTGGCGTTAGCTTGGTACAGCACTATAGATATGCTTCACGTAGAAATCTCATGTGATATTATTATGTAGATCACTAGACATGATAGTCCATCTTAGACTTGAAGATCAAACAGGACACGATATCTATGTTTTAGGAATTAACTGTAGGAATATTGAACTCATTATCTACATTATCGTTTTACATGAGACCTTTCTGTTCCCCAAGATCATAATCGTTACATCTGCAACAAGTGATAAGTTTTCTCTAGCTTTATCTGCCATGTTCACGTTTGAAACAGGCCGTGTCGAGTTTGGAACAATAAGAGGGGTGAGATGAGCAATGGTAGCGGAACGTGATCGAGGACCGCATGCTTCACTGCTCTGTGCTAAGGAGGGGATGGAGTTTGCTCTCGGATGGCTTTCAAAGAATTTGTGGGCAACGGGCCGGAGCAGCTCGAGGAAATCTGAGTACTCGGTAATCTAAATCTATCTTTCTTAAATGTTGCGGTTGGTCTGGTGCCTAGATTCCCCGTGTTACTTCATCTATGGCGAAGGTGATGCCTCCGCATGTTAGGATTGCTTCATCAGCTCCCGCATGAGCTGCGGTAGTGGACAGCAAGGTCTCAGTTACCGACCTTGTCCCACTTTCAGGGGGATGGTGCAGGAATTTAGCATTTGGAATTGCGCCAGCTTCTCCAAGAGCGTAGTAAACTTATCAAAAGAGTGCAATCAGCAGTAGATGTGGTGAAACTACTTTCGTCTTTGCATATCTCGACAAACTGATCATTCTCAAACGCAGGAAGTTGGCTCGAATCAAGCAAGACTCTTCCACACATAACGCTTGGTCAAGCGTGTAGCAATACGATGAAATATTTGATAAACAAAGGCGGCTAAATTACGATACCTGCTGGAGACTAAGAGTTGTATCGGATAAATTTCATATAATAGGTTTATGGTCAACAGTACAGACGAGGACCTGCGTTAGGGGTAATGTTATCGCATTATGTAAATTAACATGTGACACCAAATGTTTATGTTTCCTTACGCGTTGAATACTGAGGGAGTAAGTTTTTATGTACACTTTGCAAATTGGAGTTCGCATGTTCAGCCAACTTTTTACTCAAAAGCTCGTAGCTTCAGAACCACTTGATAGAATAAGTCAAAAACCTACATAGATGTAATTAAGTGTCTAATGAAGCAAATTCTAAATTTATGATTCACGAGTTAATCTGTACAGAAAATGGTGGCTGGGAGAAACTGACTAACCGAGGCGAACTTCATTTTGCAGGCTATTTTCTTATCTAGAATTACTGCCTTTTGCATCCACGACGGTCTCAATTCATCAAACTAAACTCAGATAATTATTCGTAAGTACTCTACATGGTCAATCGCAACGTATTGGCCTAACTTTTGGTTGTAATTGAGTGTATAACAAAGCGATATGCCTAGACTAAACATGACAACTCGAGACCAAATCATCCAGCGCCTCAAAGAGGGAAAGTCATTCAGTTCTATCACGAGTGAGCTTAAGTGCTCCAAATCTACGGTTTCTAAGCTTCTGAAAACCCTTCCTGAAGAAAGTAGTGCCAGAAAAAGGGGGGGGTGTAAGCAAGCTGACCCCTCGGGACAAGCGAAGAATTGTCAACAATATAGCCAACGGGATTTTTAAGACACCAAAACAAGCGGCAGCAAGTCTACAGGCGTCTATAGGTATTAGTGTCAGCCCGCAAACCATTAGAAATGTCCTTCGAGAGTCGGGATTGAAGGCCAAAAAGAAGCCCAAAAAACCAGCCTTGGCGGCTCGGCACATTAAAGCTCGTCTGGATTTCGCCCTAAGACACAAGGAGTGGACGATAAAAGACTGGAAAAAAGTGGTTTGGTCTGACGAAACAAAGATCAATCGAATTTGCAGCGACGGAATCAATTATACCTGGCAGAAAGATAAACAACTGCCCAACGATAGTAATACAATCCAGACAGTCAAATTTGGAGAGGGGAACGTGATGATTTGGGCTTGTATGACCTGGTCAGGGCCAGGTGCCATGGTTCAAGTAATGGGAAGGATGGACACACAACAGTACATCAATATTTTAGACCAAAATTCGATCTGTAGTATGGAGGCAACGTGCCTCTTGGGAGATATGCCTTCTGTCGACCAACTAATCTCTCAACAAGATAATGATCCCAAACACACTGCGCGAGCTACAAAGGCCCTCTTAAGATCGAAGAAGATCACCTGCTTGGATTGGCCCGACTAATCTCTGGATCTGAATCCAATAGGGCATCTCTGGGGTGGGTTGAAGAGAAGATTGGGTAGGTACGACGAATATCCCAAGAGAGTAGGGGAATTATGGGAGCGTATCAAAAATGAATGGTCAAAAATACCTTTAAGCAGCTGTCAGAATCTAATTGAATCTATGCCGAGACGAATTGAAGCCGTCGTGGCTGCAAAAAGCAGTAATTCTAGATAATAAAATAGCCTGCAAAATGAAGTTCGCCTCGCTTAGTCAGTTTCTCCCAGCCACCATTTTCTGTACAGATTAAGTCGTGATTCAAAAATATAGAATATGCTTCATTAGACACTTAATTACATCTATGTAGGTTTTTAACTTATTCTATCTAGTGGTTCTGAAGCTACGAGCTTTGAGTAAAAAGTTGGCTGAACAAGCGAACTTCGTTTTGCATGTTGTATATCACATACAATTCTACGTCTTGCATACCACCGGTGATATCGCGTGTTCGTGTACTTGAATTGTTCGATAATCCTCCGCTTAGCTTAATCCATGGATAACTTCGGCCATAAAGAATCTGTGGCCACGCTCTGCAGCACTAGACGTAGTACTCGTTCAGTCGCCACCATACGAAGCTCGAAGTACTGATCTCTTGCATTTACTGTTCATACAATTTTTGAATAAAGGTAAAACTCTTAGCTAGCCTAACTATATATCGGTTACTACTCTCACGGCGTAGTCGACCGACAAGTTGAGAGTAGAAGGGACCGTAAGGCGCCTGGCTTCGATTGATGTCTTCGATCGATGTTCGCGTATGAGTGCCCCTCATGTTATGTTGAATCACAGCTTCATGTATCGGACAAGAGTCATTTGTGCCAAAGCCTGAAGGTCGCAGAAATAAGAAAGATCCATAAACTCCCATCAGTCTCCAAGAGTCAAGGATCATGAACTATTACAGCGTAAATTTGGATAACTAGGAGCTACTTCCAACTAATATCTTACCTTGCGTTGCTATGAGGAATTGCTTTTTTGAAAATGGTTCTCCATGTAAATACAATGTGATGATCTGTACGTCGACTAGGAAAGTTACTGGGCAAGGCTCGCGGTACCAGATTCACAGAGTGATGAGTTTAAAAGGCTGTCTGTTCTCATCTTCTTTACAGGCGAGGCCTACAGTCGTCCCTCTCTAACTCGATAGTGGGTCCCGATATAAGTATTAAAAATATTCATCAAAACTCAACTATTTACATTTGCAAGACTTACCCCTGCATCCAAAATCACCTGTAAGGATAAGTGTTGCAAATATAAAAGTCCAAGTAACAATGAATATTTTCAACACTTATACCGGGACCCACTATCGAGTTAGAGAGGGACGACTGTATATACATCTTCCATTATCCTTGCATAACTCTATTTACCCGAGATTAAAGATCATAGATGCCTAGCCCCTAACTTATACTGCAGGATCCACAACAGTATGACCTCAGTTATCCGAGCATCACTACAGTAGAACCTGTCCAAACCTATAGTGGGTCCCGATGTAAATGTTGAAAATATTTATCGAAATTTAGCCATTTACATTTGCAATACTTACCCCTACACGTCATTTTGGCTGCAAGGATAAGCATTGCAAATGTAAATGGCTAAATTTTGATAAATACTCTATTACAGGGGTAAGAAGTGTAGCCCCACATTCTGTGTAATTTACATGGGCTATCCATGACATTCCGACTTTAGCGCTACAAAAATGGCTAGACTAAGACAATAAGGCAACCGAGGCATTCCTTCTTCCTTGAACCTTCTCTCTTATGTTCGATTGTTGCACAGCACCCTCGTACCACACTAAATCGGTTGACACGACATATCGAATAACCTATATCCTCACGATAAACTGCGAAGAAAAATGAGCACCCCAGCATCTCCCACTACTCCAAGATCACGGAGCCAGCTTTCTAGGGATCAGCGAGTCCAGATATACACGTTACGTGGCCTTGGTTTTACTCATCTCGCCATCGGTAATCAACTCGGTATCACCGAAAGAAGGGTACAATATGCCCTTGCAAGGCAATGTCTGACGCCCAAAAAGCGAAATGGCCGACCCCACGCCTTGAACGCTCAGCAGGAAGTTGAGCTTGAAGAGTTTGTCACGTCTTCAAGTGAGGCCCGCCAGATGAGCCACCTGGAGCTTGCTGCTAAGTTTTCCCACTGGAATTGTGGCCAAATCGCAATCAAAAGTGCTCTTGAGAGAAGAGGGTTCAAGCGTTGCATTGCTCAAGCGAAGCCTACTCTAACGCCTGCACATATGAGGAAAAGATTAGAGTGGGCGGAAGAACACTCTTCTTGGACACCTGAATAGTGGTCCCAAATTCTTTGGTCTGATGAGACTTGGGTCACTGGTGAACGTCACACAAGAGTATGGGTTTCGAGGAAGGTGAGTCCAGATCTCAGCCATGTATCAACTGCATTAATCTAATTTTTTAGCCCGAGGAGACATATTATCACACTTGCCTGGTTCGAAAAGGTCCTCGAAAGCGTGGTTGGATGTTCTGGGGCTCCTTTTATGGGAACCAGAAGGGCCTTGCCCTCTTCTGGAGTAGGGATTGGGGGACTATAAAAGCGGAGAGTTACTGCCAGAGGATTGTTCCTTTAATCCACGCGGCAACACAACCAATTGACTCTCACGGCCCTCTTCTATTTATGCAGGATGGTGCTCCTGCCCATTCTGCTCAACGTACGAAAAGAGAGCTGTCATCAAGGGGGGTAGATTTCATAGTCTGGCCGTCATATTCCCCAGACCTGAATCCAATTGAGTCAGTGTGGGATATGATGAAATCCCATATTGAAGAGCACCACCCAGAATTTGATTCTGGTAATCCATCTGAGGAAGTGCTCCGTAATGCAGTCCTAGAGGCATGGGAGTCAATTTCTCCGGAGCAACTGGCTACGCTTGTAGAGAGCATGCCAGAAAGGTGCCAGGCAGTCATCAGAGCAAGAGGAGGTTCGATTCCTTATTAATGATGCTTAATTATTGGTAAAAATGTATTTAATACTTAATAAAAGCTAGCACTTTTGAATAGAATATCATCATTTCAACGAGTTACAGGGATCTCCTACACTTCTTTTATCACGCAAAATTTCCCATACAAATAAGGTTCAGCTATTGTCGGATTTGGTATGGTCAAAATATTGCAGCCAATGGCATATTGTATAATTCCTGTCAGATCTTGGCATTCAGGGGTTTCCTTCACTATTTACCCCTGCAATAGAGTATTTTCAACATATATACCGGGACCCATGATAGGTTTGGACAGGTTCTACTGTACAACGAATTTCACACTTATACGAAAGTTTTATCGTTTACATGTAACTTTGTTAGCTAATAACGAAGACCCTCGCATCAACGATAACGAATACGGTTAACACAATTTTTCGCTGGCCTTCTGGTAAATGAAGTCAACGCAACGGAGACTGCACTTAAATCCACCATTAATGTCTTGTTCAATTCTTTGCTCAACAGCTCCGACATTCCCTACTGCTATCGCAAAGCGCAAGAGGGTTTAAATTACCATAGGCCAACGGCAAGCCCTCCGGAAACACCACGCCAAACACGCTTTTCTTAAGTAGACTTCGTTGGCCATCGGGTTTGAAAAAAGTTTGGTCACCGTCCCTCTCTAGCGACGACCTCCGAGTCCATACTTGTCAGATTTAAAGGTTCAGATGGTCAAACACCTCGATACAATACTTCCGCAACCAAAACCCAAATGGCACAACAGCAAGTGCTAGAAATAGCCTTGTTTGAATGGCATAAAGGCTGTGAAACAGATTTCCTGTTACGGGTGACCTGCTACACAAGGCAGCCAAAAGGCCCTGGAATAAGCTTCATCTATTTTTATTGTAAATCGTTTTCCACATGGAGTGTACATGCAAGCTCGTATAGTATTGACATGAAAGGGTCCCAAGTCTCGCTGGATGACTCAGTATTATTGTCACTGATCGTATAGAATAGATATTTCGTGACCAATTCAGAACGCTGAACATTCAGAATAGCGAAGGCCCCGAAGCTTTGGAGATAAATTCGGATATCCGAGGATATACTGTAATACAGTCACGAAACTATCATCGTCTCTTTTTTTTGAACTATCGTCCAATTAAGTCTATTAAAATTAACACACATGTAATTCCTATCTGTCTACAGCCCAAAGACGCCAATTCCTCAAGTCATAAGTCTTTTCCTATGCCTTCCCCACGGCCTCGGTCAAACAGAAATACCCCCGCAAGTCTTTATTCAAGTACACACTCAGAGGAGTCCTCAGCCCATCATCTCTCCTATACATCCAACGGAGCGGAAGCCAGTTGCAGGTGTATAGCTGCCGGGAAAAATCTACCAAAAACCACTGGGTGCGGGCTCACCTAATACCAACATCCGGACTAAATCTAATGACATAGCTATCCTCCAGAAGCGTTTGGAGAGGCCGGCCAGCTGGGGCGCAGACCTGTGTATACCTATGAGAACCACTCTCCCTTCCTAGCCTTCTCCTAACTCGTCCCCTGATTCGCGCCTCAGAACAATTCGTAGGTCGTGACAAGATGTCAGAAAATTCTTGGTGGGGTGTGTATACCGTAGATTAGCCTAATCAAGCCCACGATTATTGTTACGGACTTTGGGTTGTCGAGTAGCTCATGTAAGTTGAAGGCTCTCCTGGCTAGTAAAATCGAGAAATAAGGGTGCGAGAGACGAAGTTACTGATGATTCGATTTCTGTAAGTTAAAAGGACAAAGGGCCTGGGAATTTGCTGTGTACGAGTTTTATATTCACCCCACGGGGGAATGGCTTAGGTTGAATATAACGAGGGCCTCTCTAACCATCGTTGTCACAGTGATTGTACCATGTTATCCTCCTCTTTCCCTCCTTTCTTCTCATCATCTTTCGTCGTAGGTTGTTAACGGAAATTCGAATCTTCCAGTGTGAGGGGGAGGAACTCAGCTTGAGGTTGATAAGAATACGACGCAACCTTGGCTCTGCTATTGGGAAATACTCGGTGTAATAAGTATTTGACTGGAATATGGTTTTCTTCCTTTTTCCTACCTCTCTCCTGTTTCTTCCTCTGCTATTAATATGGGTGACGTCATTGTGACGTAATATGATTAGTTACCATAACCGACATCAGCAGACTCTCAGACGAGAGCTGGAGGTTCATAGCGGACACCATGTATAGGCGCTGAGTAGTTGGACCCCCATCATCGTCTCGATCATTAACGTCCTTCAGCCACATCTGGCCTTCCTTATAGGACCCCCACAAAATCCTCATCACATCAACCACCCCTCGAATTCATACCACCAAACCATTCTAGGCTTGAAATAAGGTACAGCCGAGATTTCTGGAGACCCTAAATATTTTCGGTCCAAGCGTGATCTAAGATAAGGTTTAGGGCTATCTAAACATTAGTGCCCCTCTTTTTTTTTAAAAATTTTTTTTCGATGATGATTGTCCATCTGAGTCTACGAGTATCCACAGATATGTGAGTCCCATTAGCCTACAGGCCAAAAATACCTATTCATCCGGTAGTATGTCCTTACCTATGCCTCCTACACGTCCTCTGTCAAACACTAATGCCCCACAAGTCTTTATTCGACCACACAATTAGAGGGGCCCTTAGCCCTTCATTATCTCCCCTCTCAAGCCAAGCAAACGAAGGCCATTAGCGGGTGTGTAGTTGCCGGAAAGAGTCCGCCAAAAACCACTGGGAGCAGTGAAAGGAATGATGATACGGACGACGCGCGTAGATCAAGATACAATACACTGTTAATATTTTTCTGTGGAGGATATGATCCGAAAGAAGTGATAGAATATGTGAGCTCCCTCCCAGGTTTCTGGTTGTCTGTACCTGCCCCTATCCCTGTCCTGGAGCAGGTGCATGTACCCTTGCGAACCACTATCCCTAAATATAGGTATCGATATGCGACAAGAAGTAGAAGTACATATTACTAGTACATGTAGTGTGATGTCCCTGCATATATCTAGTTTGGGACTAGTCTGATCACCTTTACCTGCTTATCCTCTTATAGTCCTATATAACGGTCAGCCTTTATCAAGCCATGTGAATGAAAAGATGATCAGCCCACGACAACTCCTGCTTGTACCAATAGGGAATTATTTACTTTTAAACATTTCACAAATCTGAGACATCTCTATATTCTGACGACATCGTGACAGGCTGCAGGTGTAGATGGCAGCTATCGTACGCCTTCCCTCTATGATACTAATTCTTGTCGCTCAATTACAGAGAAGCAATTGACAGTTCTGCAGGACACTCCATGGGTCATGTCTTTCACTCCAAAGTCGATACATAGAGAAGAAGACGTGGGCTCTGAAAATAGCAAGCCAACGACAGCAGCTTTCTCACCACTAACTGCTCCCAATACTTCTAAGATGCAACATTCAACGATATACGTAAACCAAAAATCATCATTACTATTAGCAACACCGCCACAAATTACGCGAGCGCTTGCATATTCACATCCTTTCTTATTACCACTCAACAAACTAGTAGGACTGATAACGTGGAGTTCGGGTGATCCATGGGAAAGCTTCCTGCTACTCGCTGTATTCTGGGGTACTTTATTGTATGGAGATCAAGTTATTATATATGCAGGACCTTTAATAGTCATACTTAGTCTTCTACTAGCTAGTCACTTTCGGCGACGCTTGCCATCATCTTTATCTGGTTGGAGCGACGAAAAGCAACCCCGAAAGCAGCCAACCAAAAATGATTCAGGGATACCCGCCACCAAACATCAGAAAACTCTTGATGAGATAGTTGAAACGCTTAGAATATTCGCTTCTCGATGTCATCTATTATTTGATCCACTCTCTCAACTTATTCACACTCTTTCGACTCAAACTGTAGTCATGTCTGGTACGACAAACCGCAAATTTGCGACACTATTGATAATACGAATCATCATAATAACTCCCTTCTGGATTATCCTTTCTCTTTGGCCCATTCAATTAATAACTACTAGACGAATCTGCCTTTTTCTCGGAACCATTTTTTTAACTTGGCATGCGAAACCTATCAAAATCACACGAATGATTCTATGGCGCAGTGCACTAATTCGTCGAATTTTCTCCGTGATAACTGGATTACAATTTTATCCAAATATTTCCAACTCAGTCGATCAATCATACCCAACTAATACAATTAACACACCCGAGACAAAGAACTTGTCAGAATCAGATCCTACATTAACTAGTCACTCATTGGAGCCTCAAGGTCATCATACGCCAGGGTTCCGATTTACTTTCATTTTGCATGAAAATCAACGCAGATGGATCGGACTCGGATGGACGACCAATCTATTCTCTTACGAGCGCGCGGCGTGGACAGACGAACACCTTAACCCCATACTACCGAAAGATGAGTTCAAACTTCCCGAAACAAATGATAAAACTACAGTTTGGAGATGGGTCAAAGGAAGTCAGTGGCTAGTTGAGGGTGCTGAAGAAATTGACGAGGGCGGCGTCCAAGCAAATTACGGTGCCGATGGGGGAATGGGATGGATATATTATGACAATAAAGTGAGTCTACAATTTTTTGGGAGTATACAATCATTACAGATATCTCCTCACTAATATTTTCTCGATTATATTAACCATATATCAGTGGGAACAGGGTCGCCGTGGCCTTGACGGCTGGAGCCGCTTTACCCGTAGTAGAGTGTGGTACCGTGATGCCGAGCTCGTTGAAATAACCGATTCCAGCGAAGGTAAGATAGCTCTCACAACCTCGAATAAGAGTTCAAGCTCTTTGTTGATGGCCCTCAAATCTGCTCTCCCATATTCTATCTCCGCTCCAAGTATCTCTCCACCAGGGCTAACACCAGCTGATGCAATGAGTGTTCAAAGCGGGGATTTCAGCCCAGAAATTCGTGATACAAGTAGTATAAAGTCTTGGACATCCAGTCATACAGGCCCTATAATTTGTAAAGATGGGCTGAAGGAGCCAAAAACAGTGCGCAGTTATACTAGCGGTATATCTAGCGATTGTGCTGCTGGTTCCTGTTTAAAGGCAAGAACGGGATCAGCTAGCCACTCACTAAAGCGGGAGATCAGTGGAAGACCGAGTAGTAGCGAAAGCCTCCATAGTAACATACGTTTGGGCAACTGGAATGATAACGATTTGTTATTAAAAGAACCCAGGAGTGGCGATTGGGGCATAGGAGATGATGCAAGGATGAGTATTGAATGATATGATCTTTCCCGTTGTTAGGGGGTGAGAGCAAAACGGTCACTGCACGAAAGCAATACACAAACAAGTTAATGTCATATCCATGACAAAATTTAGAGCCTTACATAGTAATACCGGTATTTATAGGTCCTTCTCAATTACTAGAATGTTCATTCCATTGCTCCTATTCCTTGTTGATCATGAGAATAGAATAACCCAGAATAATATCCTCGAAAATTCTCCTGAGTTACTGGAACAATAGCAGGATGCCCCTGTCAATCACTAATTGTGTACGCTTATGCACAACACCAGCTACAGGGTATTTATAGCATAAAAACGTCACAACATGTGACCCGGCTTGGTCAAGCTGATTAGCTCAGCCACACTGTATCGGGCTCTGCGTGTCACCCTGTCCCCTCTGGAATGGGACAGCATCGTAAATTATGTCCTGTAGACTTTAAAAATAAATAAATAAAATGTATCGGGCTCTGCCCGCACGGACTTGAGATTCAATACATCAGCTCGTCATGTGATAAGCTCAGCCCTTTGCTAATGCCTGGCAAAAGGGTGGCAAACGGCCATATCCTGAGATTTCTATTGCACCCCGCAATGATCAAATGTACATGTGTGTGATTTCCTCATCACTCAATTCATCAGACCCGTGTATGCATTTGAACTTGGATATCCACACTTACAACTTTCGGTTTATACGCCAAAATCATATTCATTTTGATGTGATTTAGAACTTTTTGCGCCCGCAATGGAACTACTGTTGTGTTTGGGTTTCGCTAGATCACGATGAGCATGGGTGGCAACGAACAAGAGAGAAAGAACAGAAGTTTCCAGTATCTTTCATCGAGTATATCGGAATACCAGAACCCTGCGCAGGTAGGTGTCTGGAGGTCACTACAAAGGTGCTGGAATCTTCTGTATTCTGTGCTTAGAAATGGGTAGCGATAGGATTGACACTTTCTACATGGGTACTTATACTCTATCCACTCTTCGGTTCGACGTAGTAGTGTGATATTATGAATCAAATGTTATTCGAGAGGTTTATTCTTTCGTATAGCCAAAAATCTTCGATCCAAGATGGCCCTCGTAAGTTCTTACCTTTACAATGACTACCGAATAGCCGTCATCTGTATGCTGTCCTACGAATGAAGAACGCGCTATTCATCCTTTATACTGCAGGAGGTATAACTACCAATGCTCTACTATCACTGAATAATTTACAGATGGATCAGCCGTCACAGTCATTGACTATTCGGTCGGATGGTGCAGTGGTACACCGTCTGGGCCGTTCTCTCAATAGAGTCTGGGTGACTGTGGCACAGGCCCCACTGGAGACAGGAGATAGCTGGATCGAATCTAGCAAGACCCGCACACCACCTCTCTCGCGGTGATATTGTATTGGTAGGATGACGAAAGCATGCTCAGATAACCGCAGGTTTTTCTCGCTTTTCCCTATGGTGGGCATTCACGGAAAAGGGTACATGTCGTGAGGCGTTATTCTCGTAGTGGTATCTGCAAATGAAATCTGAGTATGAGTGTTCCAAACGTCAAACTGAGTTATTCTGCGAAATATACAGTGTTACCACCCTAAAGATTGTTAGTTTCCATAAACAACAGGCATTAAAGTGGGTTTTCTTGAAAATATTTTGCTTATTAGGAGACGATCATGCCTCTCTGCAGAGACATCCTGGAAACACTTTACCGTATTAGGAACAATATACCTTGCAGAAGCTCTATAGATAGTAAATTTTTCTTGGCGCCTAAATTTTGTTAAATCTTAAATTACTAAGAAATATTCCCATCATTTCTAATCTACGACTAAACAGAGCTACAGTACATTAGAAAATAGGACGAAGTTAATCTTGAATAACATCAACACGAAGTAGGACCTCCTTCTGCGTCCATAACAGCCTGACACTTTGCAGGCATGCTGACGACAAGTCAGCCGAGTTCGTTAGATGAGATTGAGTGCCAGGCTTCTCTTGTCACTCTTTTAAGCGTCTGCTCAGATATTTGATTTCAATTATCAAACTCTGGACATCGAGCTTGGATGTAATCCTTCATCGATTTTCATACAGACTTAATAGGGTTTAAGTCGGGAGAGAAGGGAGGCCACACGATGAGTTCCACCCCAGCTTGGAGTAAGGCTTCCGTGGTATTCCGTGCAGAATGGTAGGGAGCGCCATCTTGTATCAGTAAAAGTGATGGATTATCTTCTTGTGGCGTAGTTATCCTAGGTAAAATTCGTTGGCAGTAGGTCTCCGATTTCAATTTACCCAAACTTTTTTCCCAAACTAGATTACTATTATTTGGTTCTCATGGAAAGATCCCTATTTATCAGTAACTTCTTCGAACAAAGCTAGAAGATAAGCACATCTCGTCATACTCCTCACCAGTCTAGACTTCGTCAGTGGAAAGTCAAAAATATCAATAAGCGAATTGATATTTCTGATGACCCACAAACGTGTGTGCTGAACGCCAGTAATCCAAGATTCGTGGGTCCATAGGACTTGATTCCACTACTTGAGAGCTCAACTTAACTGAGACCGAGCGAAAAGAAACCATTGCCTTTCATTTTCTTCGCTAAGAGGAGGCTTACTCTGGGAGACACAACGCTCATATCCCATTCTTTCAAGAAACTTCCGAATAGCTATATCACCGATCTTCCAGTGAGAAAACTACACTGTAGCAAGTTCCAATGGGTCACAAACCGACCGACTCGTGAACTACGAACAAAATTTTCAAGCTCATCAGCTAAAACCTCGCTCAAGACTGAAGGTCGACCAAGACTCCTGGCTTATGAGAGTTCACCACGTTCGCATTCGAATTGAAAATGTCTATGACTTAGCCACAATTCATGAGCGATGTCAACATGTGAAAGCCCGTGCCTTCCAAGTTTCTAGATTGCGACCCGCTTATCCCGATTAAGATTCTGGCGATGAGGTCTCTTCGAAGACTAATGGGTGTGAGAATTCATTTTGATTATTCAGTGACAGACTCTGATTTGGAGTTAGAAGTAGGAAATATAGTGGTCAGGTGTTCGTGGCTGCAAAGATTGATAGGTAAGATTTAAATTTATTTCGAGAATATGGTTGAGAGCTCAGAAGGTGAGTTGAAAATGCATCAAGTGTGTGATTTAGACTGAATCTGCTAGCCCTTTTTGGAACGATGAGCGGAAAATGCAAGGATAAGGCCTATAATTTCATGATTTAAGGTTTAACAATCTTTAGGGTTGACACACTATACATGTCTTCCGTAATCATGCGCGTCATAGCCTCAGGCTGCATACGCAGAAATGATTTTAAAAAAAAAAACCTAAATTACGCCAATACTACGAAATAACTAGAAAATAAAAGAAGAGCTGAGCTTGCATTCCACATACTATGCTTCGCTCCGCCACTCTATATCGGGGATGTTACACGCAAGGTGCCATAATGGTAAACACGAGGTGCTAAATCGTTAAACGTAGGGTGCCTTCCAGATAATAATTAGATCTACATTGATCAGCAACGGTTGCTACTGTGGAAATATGCTAGGAATAAAAGCGTCAAGATGTTAAGCTTGGTAGAAATATCACAATAGTCAGAGATTGGTGGAACGTAGAGAGTCTGTAGAACAAAAGTGAGGAGTTGCTAATTACTCCCGCTTAGATTTACAGGTGTGAGATGATTTGATTTGATTACATGTCGTATCAGGCTTACGCCCTACACCCAATAGGCGTGATACGGGTGTGTGATCCATATGGACTCACTGCTACCTATATGCATGGCTTTACTTGCCAGATAATCTATGTGACATAGAAAGAAAATAAATAACGAAAAACTTTGTGTCCGAACAAAAACGCCCTGCGCCTTGTCCTATATTTTCCTAACGCTTAACTAAAGGAAATAACAACCGCTGTCCCTGGGAAATTCTTAAGCCTCCCGGTCTGTAGTTTGTGCGCCATAACATCTGGTTATAGACACGAATTCAAGAAATTCCTTCCATCCATTTTCTGCTAACATTTCGCTCGCCCTTGGGGGAGGTTCCTGTTTCGCACTTCTCCAACGCTGGAGAGCCGATCGGCATTCTGCAAAGTGCCACGAGCGTCTTTCTCGACCGCATTCGCACTTGCCATCAACACCTTCATGTTTGAATCTTTCATGATATTTGGCGAAGTCGCCGTGTCCTGTCCTTGCAGCTATCAGTCTATGGTATGCCCATCTGGGTAGAGCAAGCTCTGGAGGTCGCTTCCGAGTCATCTTGAGATCTAACTTCATGTACTGCCTGGGTCGATTTTCTTGCCACCATGATGATACTAATTCGTCCGCGCGCTCCCTGGCGAACCTGTTTACTGATGCAAATGTATACTTTAGACCGCAATTCAATTCTGTGGAGTGTATCGCATTTGTTGCTTCCTCTGGGAGGTCCTTTAGAGCTGCTTTCGCAACCTTATCAGCCTTCACGTTCCCCTCAATTCCTGAGTGTCCTGGTATCCACCGGATCTCGACTGATCGGTGCCTTTGACAGTCCAAAACAAACCTCTCAACTATTCCTTGGGAGGACCTCGACCTGCCGCTACGCAGAGCCTGGACCGCATCCGAGTTATCCAGGAGCACCTTGATTGGATTAGTTCCAGCCACCCTTATTGCTGCTTCAAGGGCTTTCTGGGCCCCTAAAAGTTCGGCGTCGTAAGCCTCTGCACCCCGCAACGGGCCTGCATCGCTTCCAATCATTTTTCCTTCTCTGAATAGAGTGTAGCCCCATGCTGATTTCGCCAGGCCACAGGACGAGCCATCTGAGTACGCACACACAGTGTTCGTTGACAGGTTCCCTATCCATTGTTTGGCCAGCAAAGCTTCAGACTGTTTGTCGAGTCTCACTGGCTGGCTGTTTCGTTCCGCTTTCGGGCTGAAGAGTTTACCGGTCTCCACAGCGGCCGGCACGGTCTGTAGGCTGGTCTGTAGTCGTGTGAGATATCTCTCCGGATTCGTGAACGCACGGCTTTTCTGTCCTGCGCGCAGTCCTAGGCGATTAATAGTTTCTTTGGGCCCCTCGTGAGATCTGATAAAGAGGGGATGCCATGTATCTAGTTTCTGGATTCGCGTCGCGGCCCTCAACTGTTTTTGTTGGAGGATGATTGTTGCCGGAGGAATGCCTGACTCCCATGTGTAGAGCCTTATTTGGAGTAGTTCGCCATACAGGTAGTGCCGCCCGGACTGCCTTGATGATTGTGTTGTCAAGCAGATCAGTGTGCCATCCGACTCCTGTGCTCACCTTCTTGGTTCGCTGTGTGGTGATTCGGGTCAGCCCTGGCCACCATGCTTCTGCTCCGTAGAACGCCGTACTCAGAATGCACGCCTGCACTGCCTTTATCATTGGCCCTGGGTCTGCGCCACGCTGTACGGTGTTAATTCGACGTATAAACTGTGTTATACGTTGCGCTTTTCCGCACCACTCTTGCACGTGTTGCTTGAAGTTGAGTTGGGAGTCTATCCATACCCCTAGCCATCTCACATGTGGAGATGGAAAAATTGTATGACCTTGGATCTGGACAGCTAGGCCTACCGTATCCATCTTTTTCTTGGGGCCCCCTCCGATTACCAGTAAGTCTGATTTGGCCGGGTCAAAGCTTATCTTGTGCTCATTTGCGAGCCGCACAAGGGTTTCAACTTCTGCTTGAGCAATTGCCACCGCTTCGGCAGCTGTGCTTCCTATACTTAAGACTGCGATGTCGTCTGCATACCCAAACTTGTTGTCCTTGTTTCCGTCTTGAACTAGGACAGCGATGTAGAGAAGAAATAACAGTGGTGACAACGGCGAGCCCTGCGGGACTCCGCACTCGGCGACTTTGTCCTGAGTTATTCCTTCTTGGTGTCGGACCCGTATGATTCGTCGGGTCAGAAAAGACTCGACCCATTGACACAGAGAACTAGGCCAACCCTGATTACGCATCCGGTGTAGTAGCCTGTTGTGGAGGACAGCGTCGAAGGCGCCCTGCACATCGAGAGTCACCATTGCTGTGACTTTATTGTTTCGCATTGCAGCTTCTGCGTCGTGTATAACACATGAGACAAGGTCGACTGCTGAGCGTCCCGGGAGAGCACCGAAAAGCTGCTTAGGCACAACTCGATGTTTGATTGCTAACCAAGCCATTCTCTTAGCCACTAAACGCTCCAGTCCTTTGCCCAGGCAGGAGAGAAGGGAAATCGGTCGCCATCCTTTAGCTGTTGTTAAGTCCCGCGCTGGTTTGGGAAGCAGAATAACTTCAGCAACTCGAAAAGCAGAAGGAAAATGTCCGTTCTCCAGGCACGCTTGAAAGAGACATTTTACCTGTTCTCCTATGGCTTCCCAGCATGCTCTAAGTAGTCTTACTGTGATTCTGTCCGCTCCTGGAGATTTGTCGCCTGTGCTAAGAGTGTTTGCTGTTACATCCTCTAGTGTCAGTGAAGTATTCCACGGGATTGATGCATTTTGTCCAGTTTCCCATGTATCAAGGTCCTGGGCTGCGTTGAATCTGGTCATGAGACTGTCTCGGAGGGACTCAGCTCGCTCAAGAGGGTCAGTCAACCACTTGTCTCCTGAACCTTTTAAGGGTGGAGCATTTTGCCCTGCCCTGGGTTTAGCCCACCGCATCACCTTAAAAACTTGTGCGTCTGTAGTGGCATTCTCGACTTGCTTTCTCCAGTAGTCTCTCTTTGCCCTTTTGACAGCATGTCTAAAGTCCTTCCGGGCTTCTGCCGCTGGTGTGGAAGACTTTCTGGCTTCTATAAACGCACTGTATTTGAGTCTGCATTCCTCGTTCCACCATGGTGCTGTCCTCCCGAGTACTCTAGACGGTTTTTGCCCCACAGCCTTACGAGCGTCTCCCAGAACCTTCAGCAAACTTGCTACTTGTGTTTCAATGTTACTTACGCTATTTATGGGACCCGGCTTGACCCAAGCTTTGACGTATTGTGCAAACTTTTCTAAATCTTGGTCGCGGATGCGCAGTTCTTGAGTCACTTTCGATATATCTGGCCTTGCCGTCACTTGGACAAGCCCAGCAATTGTCCGGTGGTCTGATGTACAGTCGACCTCGTTTGAAACCCATGCCTCAGCGGACGTGTTACTCCACACTAGATCTAGGACATTGCCATCTCTATGTGTTGGTACTCCTGCTGTGGTAACTAGATGCAGGTCCTGAGCTGTGGCCCACTCCATGATCTGATCGCCATTGCCATACTGACGGGATGCCTGAGGTTGCCAGTGTCTTGACACAGCGTTAAAGTCACCCCCCACTATTGTCGGACCTCTAGGCACCCATTCAAGTAGAGGCTCCAATGTTCCGCTGGGTCCGGGTGCTCGATAAACGTTCGCAAACGTCAGGCCAGCTACTTGTACGAAACAGTAGTCGCCCGTTTTGCCTGGTGATGAAGGAAATATTTGAGTTGCGTGAATATCCTTTTGACTGAAGGTGATTGCCCGGGGTCGAGCTCCTCTATCGCCAATTGGTTTATGGCATATGTAACCAGGATGACTTTTAGTAATATACTCCCCATCTTTTTTCATAGTCCACGGTTCTTGCACCAAAACTACATGTGCCTCTGCATCCCATGCTTGCTGCAGTGCGATATCCATGTTTGGTCCGCCCTTTCCCACATTCACTTGGTGAAAGAGAAGGGTGTTCAATCTTCCTGTTGGTTGTCGTGAGTTAGGTATACTACTCATGAGTTTTCCATTGTTACTTCCTGAGTGCGAGGTACCTCAACAATCTTGCCCTTAGTCTCTGACTCTGCCAAAGCGGCTTTGAAATCGCAATGACCACGCTCTCGGATGACTCGAAGTTCGGCAGGAGTGCGTGGTACCACAAAGCCATCCTGTCTTCTGGGTCTAGCCATACATTTGAGGTCAGTCGACTCATGTGGCCCGGCACAATTTGAGCATTTGGGAACCCTGTTTGGGCAGGTCGATGTCTCATGTCCACCGGTGCATCTTCCACAACGACTTCCTTTGACGCAGGACCTGGTTGCGTGGAAACCCCAGCATTTTTGGCATTGCTCTATGGGCCGTCGTCGTACGAATGGCATGGTCGGTCCACTTTCTTCAAAGAGCCTAAATTTTAGATTTGCTGGTTTTTGCTTGAAGTGAATGATCCAGCTTGTGGAGTACTGGCCTTCCTTCACGTTGTTGGGACGAACCTGGACTGGTGTTACGCCGCATGCGGATTCACATTCCTTTATCACCATTTCTTTTGTCACTGCTAGTCTGCAGTCTAATGTTTTAATAAAAAGGGGTACGTGCGGCACGATCACGGACGTCCAGTTCGACGCTGCCTCGATGGTTAAGTTGTCTTTTTCTAAGGCTGGTGCCACTCTCAGGATCGATTCTCTGAGCGCGTCTGACGCACACTCAATTGCCAAGCCAGACCTGACTTGGGACACCGCCAAGATAGCTGAGGGCGCTACTCCAGCCCGCTCAGTGATTATCTTTTTGATCGTGACGAGAGATAACTTGCGCCAATCATGTTCTGGGGCCATTCGAAGGAAAAGGCGTTTGTCTTCTCTTGGTGGGTCTTGCTCGGCTGGCTTCTTCTGTGAAGAAGGCTTTTGAAATGTCGGCCCTTTGGGTGGTGTTGGTAGCTTTGCCGCTTTTCTGGCGATTGTGACCCACGGAGACTTGGTTTCTTGTGGCTTTTTGGGGAGAGCGAGGTTAGGCCCCTCGGCCGGTTTTGTGACCCTAGGACCAGCTGTTGTTACCGTGTTCGTTCTAGGGTGAGGATTCTTACAGGGTGATTCGGGGATTCGTGCATTGCCAATCGCAAACGCGGTTGCGATGGGTGCAATCCTTTCAATGAACGGCGCCAGTAACGACGCCTCTTCTGTTCCTACCTTGGTTTTGGCCCAGGCATCAATGGTTCCTAAAAATTCCTGGGCCAGGCCCATTCTTTGCTTTCTTTGGCGTTCTGCTTCTTCCATGGCGGCAGCTATGCCGAGGAGACTGGGGTGAAGGCCCTCACCTAAATTGGGGGGCATCGTGGATGGCTGAGCGCTGGTGGAAGCCATTGCGCCGTCTGGATGGTCTGTGTCGGTGAATACGGGGAGGGAGGATGCGTAGTGAGTATATTTGTTGTGGTGCTTCTCACTTTATATCTAAACTACCACAATAATGTGGTGTAGTGATAATGAGATGTAGATTGAGAATCAGGTGTGAGATGATGATGATGATTTTATTTAACGTCTGGGGTGATAATCATGTGCCCCAAAACACGTGATATCTATCCCGTTCGGGACAAAGGACGCTAGAGCCGAAGCCCTAGAGTTTGGGACTTATCTAAGTCTAGGAGTAAATACATTGCTGTGCCGCGTTATATGAAACTGCAGACAGAAGAGATTTGTGCTCGAAAGCAAAAGTTATGTATGAGTCCTCCCCATTACTCGTTGCTGGTGATCAATCCAACTTCCTCTTCCACTCTATCTTTCCTTCCAGAGCCCCCCGATCGCGCGGTAAGCGAAATAACGTAAAACAAATCAAGACAAAAGAAAATACCTCAACGAGGGCAAATTTTCTCGAAAAATCGAGACTGATCCAGCCATTCTGTTAGAATCTTGGCACCTTCAGGTGTACCAAGTAGACTCGGAAAGAGACGGCTTATAGGCCCTACTGGGCGACCTCTTCGACGGCGGAGAGTCCGACAAAATAGGAAATGCGTGGGGGTTTTAGGTGACCCGCAGGGGCAGTTCAATCTAGCTTCTTCGTGACCAGAACGAATGTGGTAGGCGGCAAAGTCTCCGTGACTGGTTCTGGCTGCAATCAGTTGACCCAGAGCTTTTCGTCCTAAGAGAAGTTCTTTGGGAAAGTAAGGGGCAGTCTTAATTCCCAGTCGTGCGTATGAATTCGGAATATTTTTGTTCCACCAACTATCTCGGGCTTGGCTCATCTGTTCAGCGTGCCATTGTAATAATGATGTGAAAGAATGTTTGGCTGAGTCTATGAACGGCATGGCTGCTCCTCTTCTTGCCTCAAAGTCGGCTATTTCATTACCTTCAATTCCTGCATGGCCAGGAACCCAGCGTATATTTATTTGACCCTCTTGGGTATGAGGGAGCCGCGTTCTAGTTTTCCAGGATTTTGCTGTTTCCATAAAGTCTAGAAATACTGATTGGGAGGACTTTGGGGTTGATTTTGTCGACAATTTTCTGGCGACATCTGTATTATCTATGAATAACCATGCACAAACTGCAAACCGAGCTGAGGGAAGTGAAATGGCTGCACGAATCCCCCTGAGTGCTGCGTGAGCTTCTGCATCGTATGAATCCCTAAATTTTCCGAGAGGGAAGGCTTCTGAACATACTCGGATCCCAAATTGGAAGATAACATACCCACCTCCGGAGTTACCGTCGCAGAGCTTTGAACCGTCTGAGTACATTTGGATATCATTTCTAGGAAGGCTGTTTAGAAAATTTTTAAACCTTTGAGCTCTTGTTTCTATTGGACTTGTTGGACCCCCGATTCGAATGAGTGAGTCCTGCTTGGTCTCCTCAGTTACCCTGGGAGGATTTATCAAAGAGTCAAAGTACTCTGATTCTGGAATACTACTGCATGCCCTAGAAAATCGAGATAATACGGGATGTGTTAGTGAGGCTATGCCCCGTTGAGTCAGAGGATGACGAGGATCAAGGCGACGTGTGCGTACGGCTGCTCTTTGAGCTATATTGTCGAGGGTGACCTCGGCAGGTAAGAGTCCAGTCTCTCTTAAAAGAGATATGGAAGGGGTGGTGCGAAAAACTGGGAGGATTGTCCTTGCAATAGCTAGGTATACTTTGTCTATTACCTTAAGGTGTGTGCCTACTCTATTGCACACGGTTTTACCTTTTTGGGTTCTAGATTTACCTGGCCACCAAGTCTCAGCTCCGTAGTGAACAATTGGTAGGACACAAGCAAAAGCAGCCTGTCTAGAGAGTTTAGGAGACACTCCTCGTGAAGTATTGCCCAGACATCGAAGAGCTTGAGCTACTTTTAAGGCTTTGGCGGCCTGTATTTGCACATGATATTTAAATGTGAGCTTTCTATCGAAGTGCACTCCTAGCCATCTCAGATATGGCCTTTGACTATTCTCTGAAATGGAAAAGCTGTTTGTGTGAACTGAAGGGCTAATATCCCTGTCCCTGTGTTTTCTGGAAAAATGTAGTAGTTCTGATTTTCCTGGATCGAAGGTTACGCCTTCAGTGTCACCCCAGGTTAGCGCCTGGTTAATTGCAACTCTTATTGCTTCCACATTTTCATTCAAAGTTGTTGATACATTAAGGATTGCAAAGTCGTCTGCATATCCAAAAGCTTTTCTTAAACCTTCTAACTTGAAGAGAGGAGAAATGTACAACATAAATAGTATTGAGGAGACTGGTGAGCCTTGAGGAAGTCCACAATTTATCGGTCTTGGCTCACCGATCTCCCCATCAATTCGGAGGCACACTTCGCGTTCAGTCGCAAATGAAGAAACCCAATTACAAAGCTCTGAAGGCCAGCCTTGTTCTCTGAGACGTCTGACGAGCCTACCTGGAAGGACGGAATCGAAGGCCCCCTTAATATCAAGCGTTGCCATTGTCGCTGTCATGCCTTTTGCTAGTGCGGTCTCGATATCATGAGTTAGCGAGGTTGTGAGGTCAACACTAGATCGAAGAGGTAGAGCTCCGAACTGTTGTCGGGCAAGCACTTTATTTTTAATGGCTACCCAGGACATTCGCTTTGCCACCAGCCTCTCAAGCCCCTTGCCCAGTACAGATAGGAGCGCGATAGGTCTGTAGGATCTAGGGGAAGTCATGTCTAGCTTGTTAGGTTTCTCAATTATGGCTACAATAGCAGTCCGAAAGCATTTCGGATGGTATCCAGTGTCAATACAGGCTTGAAATAAGTCTAGAATTAATTCTGAGATAAGAGGCCAAGCTAGACGTAGGACTGCTGTTGGAACTTGATCTTTTCCAGGCGTAGTATTACCAGCTCCGAGGATAGCTCTTGAAATTTCAGATGACATAAGCTCAGGGAAGGGGAGAGTAGCTCTTGGTACAGAAGGAGCAGATAGAGGTATATCTTCTGCCTCTGATTGATTGCATAGGAGATTTCTTGCCAGTAGGTCTCTCTTTTCCTCAACATTTTGGGCCGATGGCGAGTCTCGGGAATGAGGATCTATAAGTGGGGGGGTTCGAAAGTCTCCCTTTGACTTGTGCCACTTTGCTATATTGAAGACATCCTTTGGGTTAGCTGCTTGGTCAGTTATTTTTTGAAAGAACTGAGTTTTTGCTTGGCTGACAACTTTGCGGAAAGCTTTTCTATCGTCTTTCGAAACAGTGCCGGCACAGGATTTTTCTTTGTATATCTTTCTTGCTTCTCTACAGCTCTGGTTCCACCAAGGCTGCCCTTTATTATGTGGAAGAGATCGTTTAGCCGAGCCTGAGTAACAGCTTAAAAGGATCTGACTGAGTTCGTCTGCTCTCTTATCCAGATTAGCTTTAGATTTTGCAGTCAGCAAAGTTAAATGGGCTAAATTAACGTGTAGCAGTGAAAGCAAAGTTTCATTATGAATCGTTGCGAAACAGAGTCTAGAGGCAGGAGGTTTGCTTCGTACTTGGCAAGGAATTTTGATAAGTAGAGGCAGGTGGTCTGAGCTAACATCAAGATCCGGTTGAACTGTGGCAGCAGCATCTCCTGCGATTACTGAGCTGGAAGCGAAACAGAGGTCTAACACATTCCCGTGGTTGTGAGTCGGCACATCAACCTCAGAGAGAAGAAAAAGGTCATTATCTTCGAGCCAGCGAATTAAATCCGATGCCTTTGGTGAAGGAGAGCCATGATATGACGGATTCCAATTTTCATGGTGAAGATTGAGGTCTCCTGCCAGAATTTTCTTTGAAGGAAAATGAGTGTGTGCAAGTAACAGGAGAAAAGAAACACCGGCTCCCGGATTAGTAGCTCCAGGGGGGGCATTGTAAACATTTATTATCTGTATGCAGAGCCTATCGGGGCCTTTGACAGTAAGGAATAAAACGTCCTCTTTACCCTGCTCTGAAGTAGAGTTAGGACGATCTTGGGCGAATGTAAAATTAGTATCCTTCCTTGTGTAGGTTAGTACACGGGGTCGGATGGTCCAGTTATCGACTGGGGTGAAGCATTCGAAAGAAGGGTGTTTGCAAGTAATTCTCCGGTCTGTATTTCTGGAGATGTAAGGTTCTTGAACCAGCAAGATATCTACGTGAGAGGTAAACGCAGTTTGAAGAGTGATTTGGTGCGCAGATGAAGAGCGGCCAACATTAATAGAGATAATTTTTATCGTAGAATTTTCAACCCTCATTCATTGGAGTCGAGTTATCTTGACAGCTCTCTTGAGCCAAAACCGCATATTTTCCACCTAATTTTGAGGATATCTCTCCAAAAAGACCTCTTACAGTGGGTGGGGTTTGAGGGCGAGACTGGATTGCTTCGTTGTTGGCTGAAGCAGCTGTCACGGCTTGAACATTCATGATTCCACAGTGGGCTGCTTTCAAGCGAAGCCTAGCCGCGGCTGCAGCTTTTCTAATCTCGGAAAGTTGTGACCTTGTAGGCATTGTGTTGTCTTTTCTAGGTCGGACCAGACATTCAAGAGAATCAGCCGGATGCGGACCATGGAAATTAACACACTTCGGAGGACATAAGTGGTTTCTGCTGGGATCGCATGACACATGACCACTTTCTAAGTGCTTTGTTGACGAGCAGATTCTGCAGCGGGGGAAACGTGAACATGCTCGCTTGTTATGCCAACCAAAACATTTTCCACATTGCGGTGTCCTTAGTCTTGGAGGCAGCATTTTTGCTGGAATGCGAGCCCCGAATAATGGGAGGACCTTAGACAAGGTTGGGCCTTTGGGGTAAAGAACAATCCAATTCTTCACAGGGGAGAAATCGGAGCTCTCGGAGCCTCGGGACTCGAGGACATTTATGGGGGGAACATTCGTCAGATCTGTGAGGGCATCTGCCACAATAGATGCAGTAATTTCTTTCCTCTCTACTGTACTTCCGTTAAAAACGGTATAAGAGCGAGGTACACCGGAGAGCCGATATGCTACGTGTTGTCCAGGTTTTTCGACCTTGTATTGGCCTTGACATGATAGAGAGGATTCAATTTCGCCCATTCGAGCAGTCAATTTTTCCTGGGCTTCTACAGATACGGGACAGATGGCAAATCTGGTTTTGATGATTTGTATCTCCCGGACCTGTTTCTCCTGTAGAAAGGCATTAAGTTTAAGCATTATGGCATATGGCGAAGAGCCTAGAGCTGGATGACCTTGACCGACCCGAACTAGGAGACGATTATCTTCAGGCTTACTTTTTGCCTGTGCCTTAGGTCTAGAATGAGCTTGAGCCGCTACTGGTTTTGGGGGTGCCTGAGAGTGCTGCTTTGTGGCAGGGGTCATAGCTATAGTGGCATAAGCTTTAGGGTATTTGGGATGGCTATCATTGGCGCATTTTTTCTTTACAGGCTGAACGAAGGAAGCTTGTACAGTACTAGTGGCAGAGTAGGGAATAGGAGGTCTTTGTGAGCCTCTGACGTGACATTCGAAATGTCAACGGGCAACGGAACTGAGATCAGCGACAAAATTTCGAAAAGATTTTTGGAGATGTTGGGGAAGGGAGCTATATTTGTCTAGCGCGTCATCCAAGACGGATGCAATATTCTGGAACATAAGCGTAGCTTCATGGTTCCTGGTGTCAGCGGCGGAGGTAGTTGACAGTAGCATCTCTGTCAGCGACCCCTCTCCACCATTTGTGGCGGAGGCGTGTAGGGGTGGAGGGGGGTGGGAAGGGGGGCGGGGAGGCAGATTCGACATGAGTGAGATGGAATTGCTATCAGAAAGAGTCTTGTGAACCACTCAGATGTGCGTTGGTCCCGGTATGTTTACAGGTGTGAGAGAGAGAGAGTGGTTTATTTTTCGTCAATCGAGTCACATGCAGTGCACGGAGCCTATATATTCCCTGTTGGGACAAAGGACGCCAAGATATAACTCTTGGGCTTCAGTGTTATCTACAGTAATTTACAAATGTAAGAGGCGCATTTACATAGCTGCCTCTTGAGAATTGACTTGGCACCCGAGAAAATGGTGAAATAGGATTGTGGCGCTATCCACTTCGCGCTGGTCCCCCGCAGTACTACATAATCATCAATTTTTTTATTTAAATATATAATTAAGAAATGAAAGTGTTTGTAGTCTACGCTATAAAGTTCCGAGAGAATTTTTGGTTATAGATGGTAGAGTGGTTGGGAAATGTTATCTAATCGGGCTTCTGCGCAGACAGATTTCCTGAAAGGAGCGTGATTGTTTCAGCCACGCGTCCAGCTTTAAGCCCCCTTCGTACGTGCCAAGAAGAAAAGGGATGACTTCAGACGGGGGACCCTGGATCCGTTTGGTGTGTCTTTTGGGAATATGACAGAAGAAAAAATGCAATGTAGACTTACGGCGCTCGCACCGGCAGTGTATATCTGCGTCCTTATGTCCAAAGCGTTCGTGGTAACTGGCAAAGTCGCCGTGTCCAGTTCTGGCAGCTATAATATGGCTCAGAGTCGCTCGCGGGAGGCCCAGTTCTTTGGGCTTGGAGAGGGCTGTGTTGATGCCTAGTTCCTGGTAAAGCTTGAGTTGGGGAAGGAGTGTATTCCAGAGCCCTTCCGATGCTCGCCTGTTGTTGTCTTTTGCTCACTTCTTTAGGCCAGCGAAGGTGAAGGGGTGAGTGTCTGGATGCTGTCTACAAGCCTCCTTTGCAGCTTTGTCAGCAGCATCGTTCCCAGGTATTGAAACGTGCCCTGGAACCCGGCGGATTTTTATTTCCCCGGCCTGGTTATGTGCCAGACAATAACAGTTGTGCCACTTCGGGATTAAGCTTAGGAATTCGTCATACATAACTTGGGATGAACCTGTGGAGGATGTTTCAGTTATAAGGAGTAGATGCAATGTTCTAACTTGCGAGTATAATGTATGATTTCTTAAGGTGAGGAATGAATGAGAGTAGATAGAGGTGTGTAATTGTATATAGATTTTACTTGTCCTTTTTTTTTTGAAGGTAAGACGTCCTACTTATATACATAAAGCAATACTTGTCATATCCTTCTCTCAACTATCTTTAGGTACTGCACCAATCTACCACTGTCTAGTCAGTCAATTTATGAATACTACTTAATCTATTACTTATTTATTATTTATTTATTTATTTAAGTGTTTTTTATGTCTACCAGGCGCCAGTTATACTAAAGCCCCATCCCTGAGGGGACATGGTGACTGCGATACATGATACGGAAAAAGGTGTGCTCTGGCAGCGAGGCCATTAAATTAGGTATGGGTACAGCGGGTGCTATGCAGCAAATTCCTCACATAAATACATCATCTGTTGCGGATGGGACAGATTTCTGAGAGGAAACTGGCCTTCTCCAAAATAGTGGCGAAACAATTGGCTCCGTGAGAGGTGCCGAGGAGAACGCCAAGTGGGCCCAGGCTTCGTCGAAAACCAGCCGAAGCAAGTCTATCTCGCACGAGGGGGCAGAAAACTAGGTGTGTGATCGACTTGTTGGCCCCGCAGGAACAAGTCAGGAGGGCGTCTTTATGATGAAACCTTTCGTGATAAGAACGAAAGTCGCCGTGTCCAGTACGACATTGGATCAAATACCCCAGATAGCGGCGAGGAAGACGTAGTTCCTTTGGGGTTTCTTGGGAAATGGCATACCCAGTTCAGAATAGGTGGGGGGAGCATGAGATTGCCACCATGCTGAGGTCATGTCCCATATCTGCCTTTGTATCCTTGCGCGGACTCCGGCAAGGGAAGCGCCAGAGGGGGCTGGTTGTCGAGCAGGCTCTCCTGCCAACTTGTTGGCCAACTCATTACCTGGAATGCCCATGTGGCCGGGAGACCACATTACTTGGACCTTGCCAGGAGATGCGATGGGAAGAATCCTCCTCGCAGGCCAGCGAGAAGCGAGATCCCGAAATTCCAAAATCTCCATTTGCGAGGACTTGGAGGGTAAGGAATGGAGAAGGCGATGTGCGGCCTCTTGGTTGTCGAGGATTACATTAATATTGGTTGCAAGATGTGTTGAAGGAGCTGCTATAGCAGCCGTAAGACCTGCGAGAGCGCCGATGATCTCGGAGTCGTAGACCTCAAAGTCGGGACCAAGGGGCACTTTCACTTCAGCCACAGTGATATCTCTGTGCAGAACTACGGCACCTGCCCCCGCGGAACCATTTGCCTGCTTTGAGCCATCCGAGAAGACAAGAATATCCCATGGTGGCAGCTCTCTAATACGCTCAGCAAATTCTTGGGCCGAGAAGTCTGCTCGAGACTGATTGCGAGGAGATTTATAGGAGGGGGGTAAAAGCTGGGGTCGAGAGATGGGAGGAATGAGCTTTAGTTTTTCGGTAAGGCGGGTGTGTGGACGGGAGACGATGGATCTTCGAGCAACAGGGTGAAAACTGTCCGCGGCGGCCAGTCTAACAGCAGAGCGGAGGCGGATCTCCTCAAGTAATATATGCGCAGGCTTGAGGTAAACCTCCCTTAGGAGTGCTGGAGAGGGCGTGGTCTTGTACACCGGTAGAATCGCTCGGGCCAGGTTAATTAGCGCTCGAGAGATCATATCTACAAGATGTTGAGATCGGGTGGAGGTTGGACGTCCTCGACGAAGATAGGAGTGACCGCGCCACCAGACCTCAGCACTGTATAAGAGGACAGGTAGAGCCGCTGCCAGTGCTGCGTTGCGGAGGAAGGCATTGGGTACGCCACGATTGGTGTTGCCAAGCTGCCGTATATGGGCACTGATCCGTTGTGTCTTAGCACTCCATTCCTGGACATGTCCTTTGAAGGAAAGCTTGGTATCAAGGAGAACACCAAGCCACTTTACGGATTAGCTAACATCCCTTGAGACGCCATTAATTGTCAGAGTGGGAGGGAGCTGACGAGATCTGTGAAGATGTAGGATCTCCATCTTGATTTCAGCCAACGAGAGACCATTCTGATTGCACCACTGGGTGACCGTCTCAACCCTGGCGGCAATCAGACGCGAAGATTTGACCAGAGACTTGGCCACCGAAAGAATTGCCACGTCATCAACGTAGCCATATGTGGGGAAGCCTTGTTTAAATAAAGGCTCAAGAAAAAGGAGGAATAGAATGGGTGAGGCAGGAGATCCTTGGGGCAAACCATGCGGTATCTCCAAGAACTCTCCAACAAAATCGTCTACCCGAAGGCGAGCTCTCCTGCTAGAAGCAAAAGAAGCAGCCCAATTTACATAAGGAATAGGCGATCCCTGTTCGCGCAAGCGGGCAGAGAGATAATCAGGCTGGATGCTGTCAAAAGCGCTTTCTACGTCGAGGGTAGGGAGAGTGCACACTTGCTTCGCGTCCCACGCTTTCTCGACATCGTGGACAAGACTCTCTACGAGGTCCATGGCCGATCTTCCAGGCAGTGCCCCCAGTTGCGTTTGGGAGATAATCCGGCTTGACAAGGCCCGGAAGGCGAAACGTCTAGCAAATAAGCGTTCCAGCCCTTTCCCTAGGACCGGAAGAAGTGAAATTGGTCGCCAGTTCGAAGGGTTAGTAAGATCATCCTTATGAGGTTTAGGTATTACCACAACTTCAGCACGGCGGAAAATACTTGGGTGATGACCGAATATCAGACAGAGACTGTATAAGTGTACGATCCATGTGCGCCATGCTTCCACTTCCCAGATGAGGCGGAGAGCAGAAACCGAAAGATGGTCGTGGCCTGGAGTAGTGGACGATGTACTGAGTAGACAATGTCGTACTTCGTCTTCATCTACGGAAAGAGGTGCTGGGATCGCTCGGGATGGACATGTAGGGGAGTACATGGATACATCAGGATCCCTGCTTACGCGAGCGAGCTTTGTGCGGAAAAAGATGTCGGCGCGCTCAGTTGGGGTACTCTACGTGACGCCTTTATATTGAATCGGAGGGGGACCAAAGCGACTTAAGAACTTTCGCCATCCAACCACTTTATGGGCCTCCGTTATTGAAGACACGCTATCCAAAATTGCGCGCTTATGCTCACGTTTGGCTCGCTTAATAGTTTTGCGGGAGCTTCGGTGCGCCTCACTGATGAGATAAGGATCACCACTTCTCCGCGCATCAGCATACCGTCGGCGTTGGTCAGAGCATTCCTGACTCCAATAATCCTTACACGGCACACATGCGGGTCTCGGGGGGTTGGCTGTAAGTAGAATAGCTGATAGGGTAGAAATACCAGAGGATGTCACCGCATCTATGAGTTGGGAGGTGGGTTCCTCAAAGTGCAGGCTAGGAGGAGCCATAGTTGTTAGGGCTTGACGGAATATCTCTGAAGTATCTGCGTCAAACTTGGGCAACTTCATTGACGGAAAGCGCCTTTGGACTGGAGAGAGCTGCACTGCGCCAGATATCGTTTCATGATCGGACGTTGTGTGAGCCATTAAATCCACCCGTGCCAAAAGTCCTTCCATGTTAGTCAGAACAAGGTCGAGGACGTGGCCAGCGCGATGAGTAGGAACTCCATAAGGTAAAGCCGACCTTAACAAATGGTCATCAATCCAGTCGACAAAGTGTTCGACTCCAGTCGAACAAGACATATTAGGCTCCCATAGTTCGTGGTGAAGATTAAAATCTCCCACAAATATGAAGTTGGGCTTCACCAGCCAATTAAGAAGAGGGCTGATACAATCAGGCATAGGCGCTCCAGGTTGCCGGTAAAAGTTAATGGCCTCTACAGACGGAGAGAACTGAAGGAGGAGCGCGACGATATCGGGTGACGAGCCACTGTCTAACTGAATCGGACGGAGGTTAGAACGTTTTCGTACGTACTTGAGAGCGCGAGGGCGGGCTAGCTTCCAATCACGATTGGGAGGAGTGAAGATAACGTAGGCCGGGTGGGACTTTGTTACATTCTTGAAATTAATAATTTTAGTCCAGGGCTCCTGAACAAAGATCACATCATAGTTGCCTTGGAAAGCGGCTTGCAAAAGTATGAGGCGAGAGGATCCACCACGTCCGACGTTAGCCTGGAGGAAACGAAGACGAGGCGTGGGGTGGCTCCTAAAATAAGCTCTATTATTCATAGAGGGTTGGAGTGTTATTGGACGCTTGCCCTTCTGAATCTATTTCCATAGATCCATGCGAGGCGTTCTCAAGGGCGGTAAACCTATTTTGGGTAGCGGAAGGAGCGTGTGTAGCAGGATCGCTGGAGTTCCCGGAGGGAGGCGACTGATCATTTGAGTTGTCGGAGTTGGAGGTAGTAGTAGCAGCCCAACGGGACTTGCGAAGCTTGTTACGGTTGCCCGAACGAATTTCGGTAACCTCTTTCATCGAGAGTTGAATAAGTTTGCCCTTGTGAGGGCGAGGACGGAGGGGGCAATTAAGGTCGTCTGCAGGGTGAGGGCCTAAGCAGTTGATGCACCGTCGAAGATGAGAACATGCTCCTTGGTGGCGGAGGGTGCTGCAAGAGGCGCACAAAGCTTGGATCCGGCAGCGAGAGGATTGATGGAACCCGAAACAAGCTTCGCACTGAACTACCTTCGGGTTAGGGATGTAGTGCCGGGATGGGGCACTGTCAACTATCCGAAAGGTCGGAACCTCCTTTGGTAAGAATATAACTACAGTACGGAAGGGGTCATGACCATTCTCATGCTGCGACCAGCGGGCGCTAGATGGGGCCACACCTGTCTGTGCTTGAGCGATGCTCTTGACGTTATCCAGCGTAGAGGAAGCCAGACTTGATACCGGATTCCAAATGGTGCGTGGGATGCGTTTGACGACGTATCCAATATGCTCCTCCACTTGACGTAAAGCTCCTGAAAGAGAGGCCTTGATGGAGTCGGCGTGTTCCAATGCAAGATTCAGCAATTCCTCGGACGAGAAGGTTATGCTGAATCCGGTTGAGTTGCGGGAATTGGAGGCGATACCCTCCTTGAGGCCAGGGACGATTTTAATAAGAGCAACTTTAACTGATGTCGCATCTGCTCTAAAGAGGGTAGCGTCTTCTGTAAGGCGAAAGATGGCTTTAGGGCCCCTGCATATTACGGTAGGTTTTTGCGCAGTTGCGCAAGGAGGTCGATTTTTGGTGCTGTGCTGAGCGGTAGCCTGGGGAAGAGAGGCAGATGGGCATGCGGCGGTTGCTGCCCAACTTTGGGGTTGATAAGCTTGAGGAACAAAAGGTCGGGAGGGAATGTTTTGGCTGGGCTTGGGTAGGGAGCTCGCCGGCTTGGGCTGTCTCGGAGAGTCATGTCGCATAGGATGCCCTGAAGCAACCGCAAAAAGAAACGCGTCCATTTGTTCGCGCACGAAGGATTTAATGAGAGGGTCTGCCTCTTCAACAGATGTCCAAAACTTGTTGTGGAAGTTCTGAACCCAAGTAGCCCGGCCTTTTGCAACGCGCTGTACAAGCTCGAGTTCATCAGCGACGCGCTGGGCCAAGGGAGGAGGTTGCTGTGATTTGGCCATCACTGGCTGGATGTACTTAATCTATTACGACCAAGGGAATGTCTGCCTCACACGACTCGTGTTACCTGACTAGTATTATCTGATCTAGTCTAGGCGACTCAAATTACGCGACTTGGTCCTCATGCCTTGATGCACCCGTCCACACAGATCATCCTCGCCTATTCATGGACCTCGCACATCTCTAATGTCGCTATTCGCAACAAAGGGTGAAAGAAGCTGTGCACCTACTTCTAGATTATCAAGGTAGATCCAGAGGTTTGTGGCGAATTTAGAAGTCGGAACATCCACGGCAGCTTTGGCCCCTTCTAAAGCGCCAATAGCTTCTGCATCATATACCTCAACTCCTCTCCCAAGGGGAATGCTGTGGTAGAGGATCTGAAAGCCAACCTGGAAAGCTACAAAGCCAGCGCCCGACAGCCCGTCAGGTTGTTTTGATCCGTCGGAGTAGAGGACAATGTCCCCACTGGAGATAGTCTGTAGTAGGGAAAGGAAGGCAAGCTTAGCTTCTTCTTTGGTCACTCCAGTTGGTGCACCGATCCGAGTAAGAGACGCCTCTCGGTTGTATTAGGTCTAGGGTGGAACAGCAATTGAATTTATTTGTTCCGAGCACAGGAGCGCGAGGGCTCGTCGTGCGAAGCAGGATGTGGGACAATATAAGCGCGATACTGTGTTAACTCGGCGGAGGAGTGGATGCGAAGATCAAGTCGTCGTAGACAAACTGATGCAGCGCGACAGCGCCCGTCGAGAGCTATTTCAGGGGATGGTATCCCTGTTTCTCGGTGGAGAGCTGCGATAGGAGTAGTTTGGCACACTGGAAGTATAGCACGTGCAGAGACATAAACAGCCTTAGCAAGCTGTTGTAATGCCGAGTCGAAGCGGTTGGAAATAGGTCCTCTCGGACCCTTTTGGGTCCTGCCTGGCCACAAGCATTCTGCTGCAAAATATGCGATTGGAAGAACGCACGCTAGAGTCGCGTGACTTAGTAATTGTGGCGAGACACTACGGGCCGTATAGCCCAGAGACGAGAGGGCATGGCTGACTTTAATAGCCTTGGCTGCTAGGGCACGAACATGCCACTTAAAGGTGAGCTTTTCATTGAAAAGGACTATGCGCCACCTGGTGTACGGGCGAGTGTGAGTTTTAGATATTGTAAGCTGACTAGTTGTGACCCGAGGAGTGGTTGTTGCCTGTTGGTCAGTTCGGCGGCGAGAGAAGCGCTGAAGGTCACATTTTTGGGGGTCGAATTCGAGACCCTCTGAACCCCAATTGATGGCCTCTTGGAGATCATGTGAGAGAAGCGTAGAGTTTTGCTGCAGTGATGGAGAGATGCGTAGTAAAGCGACGTCATCTGCATGGCCAAATCGTGTCTTTGTATCTCCCATGAAGAAAAGCGGGGCAAGGTACAGCATTAAAAGGATTGGAGATGCTGGTGATCCTTGTGAAAGGCCGCACGGAATTTTGGTGCCAGGGCCAATGACGCCGTCTAGGCAGATCTTAGCGGTGCGGCCCGTGCCAAATAATATGACCCAGCGGACAATATTTTCAGGCCATCCTTGCTCTCTGAGACGGTGTGCAAGTTGACCAGGATGAGCGCCGTCAAACGCACCCCTTACGTCTAGTATCAGAAGAAATGCAGTTAGCTTGCTATTAAATGCAGTCTCAATGTCATGAGTTATGCAAGTCGTAAGATCCGTAGCAGAACAAAGAGGGAGTGCCCTGAATTGTTGCGTGGCCACTGCTTTTGAATTGATGGCAATCCAAGACAGGTGACAAGCGACAAGTCGTTCAAGCGCTTTTCCAAGCGTTGAGAGCAGAGCGATGGACCGATATTCTCTTATATTCGATCTGTCTGGCTTATTGGGTTTACTTAACATAACCAGGATGGCGGACTTGAAGCAGGTAGGGTGATGCCTGGCGTTTAAGCAGCTTTGGAATAGAGTATAGACATGGGCTTCGATTAGAGGCCAACTAATCCTAAGGATCGCGTTTGGAATTTCATCTTCGCCAAGCGCTGTATTGCCTGATTTGAATATTGCCTACTTTATCTCTTGCAGTGTGAGAAGAGGAAACGGGAGGCGGGCGCGACTCACTGCAGGTGAGTCTAGGGGTATATCTTCCGCTTCCAAAGTTTTACATAGAAGGTTACGGGCCAGCAGCTCACGCTTTTCGGCAAGTGAGTCTGCGATAGGAGTTGTGGGGTTAGTAGGGTCTCTAAGCGGGGGCGTACGAGAGGATCCTGTTGTCCGGTGCCAATTAACCATCCCAAAGACATCTTTGGCTGATGAAGCCTGATTTAGCTGATCCCGAAAAAAACCCCGCTTGGCCCTGCGGACAGATGCTCTAAGCAGCCTTTTTGCAGTTTTGACAGTTGTTGAATCATCTGAGCTTCTTCGAGATTGTCTGTATGCCCGGACTGCTTGACGGCAATCTTCATTCCACCAGGGTTGCCCAGTTCCTTTCCCGAGAGCGCGTCGAGCCGATCCGCGATATGCGCGCTGTATATCTAGCAATGCATATTTCCTTGGCGAGTTTATCAAGTGAGTCTAGTTGTGAATTTTCTAAAAGAAGTGAGACACTGGAAATTTCAGTTTCAAGGACAGACAAGAAAAGGGTTTTATTGAGAGTATCCAACCAAACGATAAGTCTAAAGGTACGCTTTGATGCCCAGCTGAAGATCACGTGGCTCAATGTAACACAGTATGCCTGTATATAGTACTCTGTAAACCTAAGCAGAACTCACAATCAAGACCTCATATAACTATACACCCACACGACATGTCAAACCTTCCCCGTCCTCCGCCTTTCTTTCCCCCTCCACCCCTACCTGCCTCTACTGCTAATAGTAGAGAGGGGTCGTTGACATAATTGCTACTGTCAACCACCTCTGCCGCCGACACAAGGACTCAAGAGGCTATTCTCCTGTTCCAAAACATTGCGTGCGTTCTAGATAGCGCCATCACCGAGAATGAAAACTTACCCCAGCACCTTAAAAGAACCTTCTACAACTTTGTTGCGGATCTGAATTTTGTGGCTCACAGACACTTTGACTGCCATGTCAGAGGCTCTCCTTGACCTCCGATTCCTTATTCCTCAGGTGGGCTTCCCCAGACCCACAAGCCGCCTACTGCAATAAAAAGCAGTGCTCCACGGTCCTAAGTAACCCCTCCAATAATGCAACAGGCTACAATTCCTGAAATCCCCAAGCGCCCTGTATCCTTCGCCAAAGTTGTCTCTACTCCGGCGCCTTGGCAGCACGCCCAGAAGCCTAAGAGACCAACTAACTTTGAAAACACTAAATCCAAAGCAAAACCTAGAGAAGTTCCGGAAGATAATCGCCTTTTTGTCCGAGTCTCCGCAGGTCATCCCGCCCTCAAAATATTTCCTTTTGCGGTCATGCTACAAATAAATAATCATTTGAAAGAAAAACTCGTGCGAGAAGTTCAATTGATCAAAACAGGCTTTGCGATCTGCCCTGTCTCGACAATTGCTAAAGAGACTCTATTTGCCCGAATGGGGAAAATAGAAACTTTTTTATCTACTCAAGGCCAGTGTAAGGTAGAAAGGCCGACATCCCACATTGCTTACCGGCTTTCTGATGTCCCTCGCTCGTACCAAGGCTTCGACGGGAATTCAATGACTTCAACAGAGATAACCTCTAAGATCGTGTCTGATGCACTTTTTCACCTTACAAACGTCGCCCCGTTAAACGTCCTCGAGTCTCGAAGTCTATAGGACTCGGAGTACTCTCCCTCCAAAATCTGGGTCGTGCTATACCCCAAGGGTCCAACTCTATCTAAGGTCCTACCACTATTTGGTGTCCGTGTTCCCGTTAAAATTCTCCCAGAGACTGCATACTCCGCAATGTGGTAGATGCTTCGGTTGGCACAATGAGAGAGCGTGCGCTAGACTTCCTCGCTGTAGACTTTGCGCTTCAACGCAACACCTAGAGAGCGGACACACCTCTTGTGACCCCACTAGAAAGCACTTATGTCCCCCAAAGTGTGCTAATTGTCATGGCCCCTATCCAGCAGACTCAATAGAATGCCTAATCAGTGTATAGCTAAGATGGAATATATATAGAAACACATCTTTATTAATAGACTGTGCTCGATCTTTGTGGCGCACGGTGCATAGTGTGTGGCAGTTTCATTTATAAATAATTTATATTTGTCACAATGAAATTGGTGCCCAGACTCGTGTTTTCCCAAGATAATTTTAGGTACACGTTTACTTCTGATGTATTAGCAGGTTAAATATATGGAGCAAGTAGAAAAAGGAGAGAGGAAGGGGGAGACACTTATTTTTTTTGGTGAATGCTGAACTTGCTCACAAAAGATTTTTGCTTTACATTATAAAGCTCCTTGCACGATTCTATCTTTGACGGAATCTTTTATTCTCGCTGTGTCTTACACAGCTTCATTGGCCGTGATTATTGTCAAAAGTCACATAATCAGGCCTAGAAAAGATAAAACCTTACCAGGTAAGGCTCAAATAGCTGAAATTAGACAGGCAGCAGCTGTAGCTAGACTCAGATTAAAAGCTGCACACTATGGGGTGATGGGAGGCCAGGCCACTTGCAATGCCACAGAGAACAGCAACCCGATCCAAGATCCACAAACCCAGCTAGACCCATGAACTCAGTCAGCTCTGCAATCCCAGACAGTCCCACAAACACCCCCGTCCGTTCGAAGACTTTTTAATGAGTCCCCTTCATTGTCTAGAGAAAAGTATGCGGCTGTGGATCTAGACATGAAAGTAGATAATACCGAGGATTCGGATGAATATTAAACCCTCTTCAATAAAGATACTTTCAGTAAATGTTGCACGATGCTCGGCTACTCATCAAATCGCCCTCGAAACAGTAATTGAAAACTGTATGGATATGATATTAATTCAAGAACCATACTTCTCCAAAGATATTTCTCGGAAACTGACCTGCAATCACCCATCTTTTCAATGCTACACACCTGTTGATGACTGGTCCTCTCGACCTCGTGTACTTACCTACACTGACAAAAACAACGGCTTATTATTTGTCCAAGATACCACAGTCTCTCCTTTAAAAGAAGAAAAAGCTGACGTTTTAGTCCTTACAATTAAGCTTCCAGGTAACATGGACGTTCAAGTAATTGTGACGGCTGGTAAGCCGTAAGATCCTGTAGCCTATGCGAACAGACATAGGCGACCTTGCTTATCCAACGCGATAACAAGTTAAGGATGCACAAATTTACCAACCAATAAGCATTGTTGAAGTTACTCATGAGGACTTGATGAAACAGGACTTGTTTCTTGTTTCCTCTAACAAAAACAAGTTATTGGATTATGCTATCAATGAATGATGGAGGAACCCATAAGTTAGGAAATTACATTGGATGTCTGTAGACTATGTACATATGTTTATTTATACTTGTATAGTTTCCCAGAGGAGATTCTTTCTTCATAGTAAAAATATAAACTTACCATTCTATATACAAATGCTCTTTGCTTTTATATGCGATCCGTGACAGTAATAAATATTTACAATGCCCCCTTTGGAGCTATTAATCCTGGCGCCGGAGTTTCCTTCCTTTGCTCACTCGCTGAAACAAACTTTCTACACAAGACCATTCTAGGCGGTGACTTAAGCCTTCACCACCCTAATTGGCACCCTTCCTATCATAGCTCGCCTTCAACACAGGCAGAAGACCTAGTTCGCTGGATCGAATCGAGGTACTACTCCCTTGCTTCTAATATCAATGTTACAACCCATAATCGTGGGAATGTTCTTGATCTCTGCTTTTGTTCAAGTCTCCTTCTCGCAGAAGGCATTTCTGTAGAAATTTGGAAGGGATTAGCAACAGTTTGTTAAGACTGATTAGGCATTTATCAAGATCTTGCAGATTTTGGAATGTAAGAGGCTGTTAATCGTAAGCTGTGGAGATCATTATTACTTCAGCTTAGAAAACAGATTGCTATATAATATCTATCTAAAGAAACAGAAATCTAGTGATTTGTGTTAATACGGTTTAGCGTATTTACCAGCCTCACAACTTTATGGAAAGATTAGTACGTGCAGATCTACGTGAGTGCAAACGACTATCACATCCAAAGTTGGACGTTACTTGTTTCATGATAGCAATCATTTCAACAATATCATCCCAAATGTTTCCGTACAGCAACTGTGGCAATAATTGCTAAGCCAAACAAAGTAGATATGTAAGGGTCTTAAGATGATTGTTATTCACAAGCTATCCAGAGCTATATACAATAGAAAATCTTGAAGTGAAGAAGCAAAAAAAACCGAGAGCAAACATTTTATATCTATTCCTCATGTTTAACATTTCCTCCCTTTCTTTGCATGATCTAAATCAAAATCGCATGATCTAAAATCTCTGCATTCGCCTCTAAAATCTTATGATGCTTTGGTGTCCTTTGTGCAGACAACCAGTGTATTGTCACGTCTCACTCTTCATCGCAAACGAAACTGTCAAATCAACATATGTTACCATAAATGTTTGGGGAAATTTGCGTGTCGGAGAAGTTTCAGCTTGGAGCTGCTTAGCAAAGAGTATTCTTTTTGCCTTAGGCACCAGCCTTAAAATTACCAGGCATTGGCCTGTGACAAGATATGTCTTCCCTTATGTGAGGGTTAGAACCCTGGTGCCAAACTCGGGCTTGTGGCCCTTGTCTATGCATCTCGCCTAAGTGAGGGGTAGCCCGGCATATCGGCGCTACAACACTTCGGGATAAATTATCGGACGAGGACCCCTGTCGCAAATCATCATTTCGGGACGTTGGATGTCGGCGATCATAATTCGGAATATGTGTATCTACGATGGCTAAGGCGTTGGTTGGGAAAATTGATTCTTTGGCGTGGAGATGGTGTTCAGGGGAAAAGACTCACTCATGTATATAACAATAGCTCACAGCATGGCTTGAACTCCACGCACTTCTTATTTTATAATTCTGAACTTCAATCTCTGAGTTAATTGAGACAGCCTTTCACAGTAGAAGTGCGTCTCTCTCATCAACACCGATCGGAGATTCTCATCCTCATCAGTCAGTCACCTCTAGTTAGTTCGATATCTATCGTCAGTTAGTCAGATACCATCAGCTGGTACTCAGTCATTCAGTCAGTCATTCAGTCAGTCATTCAGTCAGTCATTCAGTCAGTCATTCAGTCAGTCATTCAGTCAGTCATTCAGTCAGTCATTCAGTCAGTCATTCAGTCAGTCATTCAGTCAGTCATTCAGTCAGTCATTCAGTCAGTCATTCAGTCAGTCATTCAGTCAGTCATTCAGCGTATTTACAATTAAATCATTTTTTCGATCAGTTAATCAGTATATATACCATCCTTTTTTTCATTCATTAATCCCATCAGTCAGTAACTTCATCGGGAAAATCGTTGCCAACATGGGGGACGTCGATATGAGGGATGAAGACCAACAGTTCAACGAATTTGAAGACCCGGAAGCATCTCCAGGTGCGAATGATTCGCCCCCTTCATGGGTTTCGAGCATCGTCAGGATGTTAACACAATTCTTAAAAAGTCAGCAGACCGGAACTACCAGAAACTCAAGACCAAGGCATTCACAGCCTCACCCTGAAAAGTTTTCCGGAACTGACCCATCAGAATATCCTCAGTTCCGGAGTCTTCTAGAGGCAAAACTGAAGATCGATGGCGAAGCGATCGGAAATGAGGAGGAAAAAGTATGGTATGGGTTTGGTCGCCTTTCTGACACGGCATCGAGACGACTACACCCATGGATAGAATACGCTAAAGGTACGGAAATTTTCACCGTCAGCAATTTTTTGATTCGTCTTGATAAAGCATTCAGCGACCCGGAAAAGATATCAAAGGCCATTGACAAACTAAACTCGATTAAACAAGGCAACCAACCGTTTAGAGAGTTTCTCCAGGAATTCGAACAGCTTCTCTTAGAGGCACGAGGATGGGGCTGGGAAGACCCTGTTAAAAAGGGCTACCTGAAGGCTGCCCTCAATCGGGAACTTTCTGACCGTTTGGTGTCTCAGAGCGAGCCTGAAGGATATGAAGAGTTTGTATCGCAACTACGAGTGACGTCAGATAAGGCAGACAAGATGAAGACATGGGACAGTCGTAAAGGTCGGAACCATGGTATCAACCCCTACCCCTACCCCTCCCCAGTCGCCGACACTCAAGTTAACGGTGATCCCATGGATTGGGAACCGACTCAATCTTTAAACGTGTCTTCAGTTCAGAGAACCCCTAATCACCAGATATCGTTGCCTCAAAGACCCCGTGCAACTTGGGTGTCACACGAAGAGATTGGTTGGAGAATTTCAGCAGGGTTGTGTATTCGTTGTGGGGGTCGAGGCCATATTATTAAGGGTTGCGCTCTGCTCCCGCCTATCAATCCCAATCGCCAACCTAAAAGACAAATCACATCACCACAAGTAGCAGTATCGGCGATGAATTTGACGACAGGAGGGTCTGCTGAAGGCGTTTCGGGAAATGTGTAGCCCTTGACCAAAGTCGCAGTCAGGGGCTTGGGAAATTGGACCTGAAGGAAGACTGGGAATATTTTAAGGATTCTATGGATGGCCAGCCTTTTGTCGTTAAAGTTTTCATTAATGATATCATATTTGCTAATACATTGATTGATACTGGCTGCCTTTCTTATGGCTTATGTGACTCCCGATTTGCCCAACGGAACAATTTTGCGCGGTTAAAAATAAAGCCTAGAGAAGTAATTGGATTCGACGGGAAAGTCGCGTCTTCAGTGGACGAAGTTGCTGTCGTTGATATTGATTTGGACGGACACCGACAGTCTAGGGTGTTTCTCTATATATCTCCTATAGGCCATTACGATATGATTCTGGGAATGCCGTGGATCACTTCTCAAGACGTAAGAATCAATGGCCCTCGATCAGAAATGGTAATTAGCTCTACAGGAACAAAAGTTCTAAGTATAGAGTCATTCTTGGCTGTCCAAAGTGCTCATAGGAAACCAGTACAGGTCTCGGCTATGACTTTCGGATATTTATCCAAAAATATTCTAATAATACGAGAGTTCAGGTCTTTGCTGCGAGTATGGCTGACATAAACAAAGCTTTGGCTGGTAAGCAGCGATCGGATCCAATTGCTAAGTTACCAGTACAGTACCATGAGTATCTCGATGTTTTCGACCACAGAAGAGCCGACTTACTACCACCGTTACGAGGCCAAGGTATAGATCATAGAATTGAGATCGAAAATGTTGATGGAAAAGAAGCCAAGGTACCGTGGGGGCCACTCTACGGCATGTCAAGAGAAGAGTTGTTGGTGCTTCGAAAGACCTTGACTGAGCTACTTGATAAAGGGTTTATAAGAGTTAGCAATTCACCCGCAGCTGCACCCGTACTTTTTGTTAAAAAGCCAGGTGGTGGCCTCAGATTTTGCGTGGACTACCGCGGGTTGAATCGTATCACACGGAAAGACCGATACCCTCTCCCACTAATATATGAGACTTTGCGCAATATTAGCAAAGCAAAATGGTTCACAAAGCTTGATGTAATAGCCGCCTTTCACAAGATACGAATAGCGGAAGGAGATGAATGGAAAACCGCTTTCCGTACTCGCTATGGCCTTTATGAATGGATGGTTACCCCGTTTGGACTCGCCAATGCCCCAAGCACGTTTCAAAAGTATATTAATTGGACCTTACGTGAATATCTCGACAATTTTTGTTCTGCGTACATCGATGATATCTTAATTTATTCATCCGGAAATAGAGCAGAGCATCAGGAACACGTGCGAAAAGTACTACAGCGTCTTCGGGAATCTGGTCTGCAAATTGATATCGACAAATGCGAATTCGAAACAACAACGACAAAGTACCTTGGGTTTATTATAGAGGCAGGTCATGGATTACGCATGGATCCTGAAAAGATTAAAGCCATTAAAAACTGGGAAGCACCTACATCTATTAAGGGCGTTCGAGGGTTCCTAGGTTTTGCGAACTTCTATCGGAAGTTTATTCATAACTTTGCAGATCTTGCGCGACCCCTAACAGATCTTACTCGAAAGGATTGTAAGTTTCAGTGGAGTTCCGAAGCAGATCGAGCATTCCATAAATTAAAAGATATATTTATTAGCGCTCCAGCTCTAAGTCAGTTTGACTATGATAAGGTCACGAGGATCGAAACGGATTCTTCCGGTTGGTGCACCGGAGGGACACTACAACAATTGAATGATAAAGGACTATGGGTCCCTTGTGCTTTCTTTTCTAAGAAAAATAATCCAGCCGAATGTAATTACGAGATTTATGATAAAGAAATGCTCGCAATTATTCGCTGTTTGGAAGAATGGGATGCTGAGCTTCGAGGAGTTAAGCAGTTCGACATTTGTACAGACCATAAAAACCTTGAATACTTCATGACAGTTCGTCGGCTCACAGAGCGGCAAATGAGGTGGTCTCTGATCCTCTCCCGGTATAATTTTCGTATTGCTCATGTGCCTGGGAGATTGAACGAGCGTGCCGATGCACTCTCCAGAAGAGACCAGGATATGCCAAAAGACAAAGAAGATGAACGGCTCGCGGATAGAAAAATTTGCCTTCTAAAACCGGATGTTTTAGTGGCGAGTCATAGTATAATAAATTCAGAGAACACAAGCATAGAACCCGAAAATGAGCATTTCAAAGTTGGAGAATTGCCGGACGAGCTCAAGGAATGGAATGAAGAACTTCAGGAGGACGAGCAATACAAACTAGCACTGGAAGCGGTTCAGGAGGGGGCTAGTAAGTTTCCAACTGAACTTCAGCTCAAAGTTTCGATCTCAGAATGTTCTCGATCAAAACAGGGCTTTTTATTGTTTCGAGAACGTAAGTGGGTGCCAAATTGTTCAGATTTGCGGACTAGAATAATCCAAAAGACTCATGATTCACCTTTGAACGGACATCCCGGAAGAGAAATAACCTATGCTCTCGTGGCCCGTCAATTCTTTTGGCCCGGTATGGCTAAAGACATTAGAAGGTTTGTCGAAAACTGTGACGGTTGCGGTAGAAATAAAGCTTGGCGAAGTAGACGACAAGGATTCCTAAAGCCTCTACCGATTCCTGATCGAATATGGTCTGAAATATCAATCGACTTTATTACTGACCTCCCGGAATCTCAAGGGTGTACTAATATAGTCGTAATCACAGACAGGTTGAGCAAAGGCGTAATTGCCGATGGACTGAAGAATATCGATACAGAGACAGTTACAAAATGGTTTATAAAAAATTATCTCCCATACCATTTTATACCAAATGCTATAGTTTCTGATCGAGGCACTCAGTTCACCGGTGCTTTCTAGAAAAGATTCTGCGATATATTGCAAATACAACGACGACTATCGACAGCATTTTCGCCCGAGACTGATGGATCTACTGAAAGAATGAATGAGGTGATTGAGACTGTTCTTAGACAATACGTTGATTGGAACCAAAGTGACTGGTTTGAATGGTTGCCCGTGGTTGTTAGCAGTATTTGTGGACGAGATTCATCTTCCACTGGAACCAACGCTTTCTTCATGACACATGGATGGAATCAAAACTTACTCGAACACATTGAAGATGACATCTCAGACAATGATACAAGAAATTCTCCCATCGCAAAAGCAGATCGTGTCATAAGGAAATTAAAGCAAGTAAAAGACTGGGCGCAAGCGTCGATGGCTGCATCTCAGGAATCCCAAGAACATGAATCGAATAGAGCAAGAGACCAAGCCCCTGGTTACAAAGTCGGTGAAAAAGTGTGGCTCAACATGGAAAACATAAAGACAAATAGGCCCTGCAAAAAGCTTGATGCAAGGCATGCAAAATTCACTGTAACTGAAGTGGTTGGATCTCATAGTTATCGGCTTGATACTCCACCGGGTATCCATAACGTCTTCCATTCCCGTCTATTGAGACCGGCTAATTCTGCACCGCTAAAAGGACAAGTTACTGACGACGGCCAGCCGTCGGCTATTTTGGTTGACGGATCAAAAGAATATGAAGTTGAAAAGATCATTGATCAGAAACGAGCACCGGGGAAAGGAAAGAAATTAAAATACTTGGTGAAATGGGTTGGTTACGCAAAGCCGACCTGGGAACCAGAATCATTTCTGCAAGATAACGTCGCTCTAATTGAATGGAATAATCTCCCAAAATCAGAAAAACTTAAAAATCAACGCAAAAAAAAAATAAATAAAAAAATAAATAAAAAAAACAGAATGATTGAATGAATAGAACTACATCATTATGTATGGTGATTAAAACAAAAAAAAAAAAAAAAAAACGTGTTAAAGTGGGGGATAATGTGAGGGTTAGAACCCTGGTGCCAAACTCGGGCTTGTGGCCCTTGTCTATGCATCTCGCCTAAGTGAGGGGTAGCCCGGCATATCGGCGCTACAACACTTCGGGATAAATTATCGGACGAGGACCCCTGTCGCAAATCATCATTTCGGGACGTTGGATGTCGGCGATCATAATTCGGAATATGTGTATCTACGATGGCTAAGGCGTTGGTTGGGAAAATTGATTCTTTGGCGTGGAGATGGTGTTCAGGGGAAAAGACTCACTCATGTATATAACAATAGCTCACAGCATGGCTTGAACTCCACGCACTTCTTATTTTATAATTCTGAACTTCAATCTCTGAGTTAATCGAGACAGCCTTTCACACCTTAGATCATATAGACTGATTGCCCTCCTTTCTGTCCTAGGGAAGGGACTTGAAAGACTCGTAGTAAAGCGGATGTCATGGATAGCTATCAAGCACAAAGTACTTGCCCGTCAGCAGTTCGGAGCACTACCCCAGCGTTCCAGTGTAGACCTAACCACATGCCTCACCCATGACGTGGAAACAGCATTGGCTAAAGGTTTGACCGCGACATTAGCCACACTTGATATCAAAGGAGCGTTTGATGCTGTACTTCCAGGTAGACTTGTAAAAAGACTGAGAAAACAAGGATGGCCAGCTCAACTATACAACTGGATTGCTTCATTCGCAACCAACCGCGAAGTATGCATACGGCTAGATAGACAAATCGGGAACCCCACCGAGATTTATTGCAGACTCCCCTAGGGCTCGCCGGTCTCCCCATTCTTTTCATGCTGTACATCGCTCCTTTATTCAAACTGGACAGCCTTAAGAAAGCCTTTGGATATGCAGATGACGTCACAATGCTGGAAATATCACCGTTGCTCCAAGGAAATGCAACTAAGCTAGAAAATTCCATAAACCAAGCACTAGCCTGGGGCTCTTCAGAAGGAGTAGCCTTCAACCCTATGAAGTCTGAGCTTTTACATTTCACACGGAAACACAAGGATAAGAACTTACTACCACAGGTCGAAACTACAAACTTAAATATGTCGGAGACTGCCTAAAAGTCTTACCTTAAATGGCTGGGAATAAACTTTGACAAAAAACTCGCTTTCAAACGTCATGAGCAAATCCAAGCTTCCTGTCAGGAAAGCCTCTACTGTATAATATATATATGGAGATTGCCAGATCATAGTGTTCTATGATTCTTGTTACAGTTATGAGTTTGGGAGGTATCATTATGTTGCTGACCTTTACAAAGATGTCACTTATTGTTGAAGTTAGGAAAAATATATTTCATTAAGCATATCAAATCTAAAGAAGTAATTTATTTATCAACAAGATACCAGTATATATATATATATATATATATATATATATATATATATATATATATATACATATCTACAAGTGCCAATTCTCAACATTCAGCTTCGCATCTTTAACCCCCAAAGTCTCAACCTCCAACCGGATGAATATCAAAAGATTACCCGTAGGACTGTAGACGCGTGCTTAAAGAAATCTCGAAGGATTCCGGATGAATGCCGGAATGATCACTAATGGTTAACAATAATATTTGTTAATTATTGTTATATAGGTAAAATAATTGGCTCAGTGATAATCCGATTGGTCCAAGCCTGGACGTTAGCGGCTGGAAGGACCGGGTAGTTAGCCGTAGTGAATGACGTCGCTTTTATGCCGAGCGGACGGTGCGGATATTGATCCGGGTAACTAACTCGGGAGGCGTTCCAAGCGAGTGACCCGGGAGATGTTCCGATCTCGCCTAAATCCAACACTTATGACGTTAGATAGTTATAGTATGGGATACAGTTGAATAGTAATTAGAATGGATGAAAATTGATATCTAAATACATTGTGCAAAGAGCCCACTATTTATATACGAATATTCTCGCTTAGTGTTTGACCCACCGTGTCAAACACATCAAACATATTATGAACAACCTAACACCTGACCCCGCACGTGCAGTATAGCGCACCTGATGCGATCCACATCATGGTCATGTAGATTGCCAATGTCGATAGCACAACAATTCTGGTCTGGCCTTTTAGCCGAGTGGTGATGCATCTATCTTGTGTATCATGTAGGATGGCAACCTTTAGCCTGACACCCACCTCAGACCCCTCTCTCTCCCCAAGCTGTCTACATACCGCTTCTGACACTTCCAAAGCCTTAAAGGAAGCCCATGCTCTTCGCTGTTTAGGTAACACAATCAGGGGGGTATCGCCACGTCTCTCGAGACAAGCAGCCTTCGCGTGCATCCTACCAATAGCGCACTCCGGCGCCGAGACCTGGTGGCCAGGAAAGTCTAGAAAAAAATGGAAAAAGTGGTCTGTAATAAGGTTGGCACACATATTAAATTAATAGAAAAAGTACATACAGCTGTTACAAGAGCTGTGCTTCCAGTATATTGCACGACTCCCTCCGCTGCCCTCTTCCGAGAGTCTGGGCTTGACCCTGCTGAGCTAGCTCTCAATAAAATATCCAAAAGAGCCGCTATACGCACTCGTCGGCTTGACCCTCTACACTCCCTACGGGCTCGCGCACAAAAATCTCTAGCATCTCCTGCTTTATCTCGTATGGTGCGCTCATGCAGAGACATTCCAGCATCAGAACAAGTTGACTCGTTAGTCAATCCACCCTGGGAGAACATACAGTCCAGGTAACATTCCGACATTTGTTTTTGTGACCCATCTGTACTGTGGGAATATAGGTCACGTGTAACACTAGTAAGAGAAGCGATGTAAATTAGTAACGCACACGTAATTAATGAAAGGACAATTCACCGCCAAAACCTTACGTATTACGAATCTTGCCACAGCAAGCGAGGTTCACTAATCTTAGGTAGAGTGGGCAACTGACACTGATCAGTAGACGTACAGATCAGAAGACTTTCAGAAAACTTTCAAAACTTCATATATTGAAAAAAAAAAAAAAGAAATGAATTTACAACTTTATTTCAAATCAATTTATCTTCTTTTTACAGGTTCAGTTCTATTTCTATTGATAAAAAAAAAAGGCTTTATACTTCATTCCGAATTTTCATCTTTTTACAAACAATTATTTTAAGGCATCGATCGGAAAATGGGTGACGAGAAAAATCAAGTTAGAGCCATTCTAGGCGACAAAAACCATGATTCGGACAGTGTGTCTGCTTTATCCATAGTATCAGCTCGAGACCTCGACTCCTTACAAGCAGATGGGGCTGGGTTACGATCAATAGTTCAACTAATACTACAAGACTACATATCATGGGGCTATCAAGACCATGATTTATGGGACAGATTCAAGAACCATTTCGAAAACTGGACCAAGGAGAGGTGGGATAAGTTAGGGCAATGTAGCCTAAAAGTAGACATGAGGAACTATCTGATAATGAATGGAGTGAGCCTACTAGTTCACTATGGAGGCCATTCAAAGACAACAATGAGTGGAAGCCTGGTAAAGTTGGCTCAAGCCGAGAATTGGACCCCTCTAACTAAGGAATTAATCGACTGGGGGATCAAGCAGGGCTTCAATATGGATTCTCCATCAATCAGACAAATCGAAGAAGGAAAAAGTCCAGAATGGACTCAAGAAGAACTTCAGGGAATAAGAGAAAGAAAAAGAAGATCGGCGATGGCTAAACGCAAACTCATGGCCCAACCGGACTTCAACAGCTACACTAATGACAAAATAAAAGAAGAAAATCCCCCGGAAATAATTTTAGAACAAGAACATCAAGACGAAGTAAATAAGCAAATTTCAGAGGAGCAAAGACAATACCAAGAACATAACAAATCGGAGATCTCAGGCCAGCAGCATGAAGAATCTGAATACCGGGCCTATGATAATAATAATGGGGGTAGGCCGGAATTCTCTGCCTCAGCAAGTCGACCAAATCCAACAATAAAATTTCAAAGTGGGGACATCAGAAATCCCAACTATGGTACTGCACAATGGTACAACCAACGTCAGTCCAGGGGAGCGCAGTAGCTCTCCAAAGAAAATGACAGAGAAAACAGTTATGCCGAACAATTGGACTACGCGAAAACAGCTGCAAATGTCGAAAGAGCTTACAAATCTGAAAATCGCTACGAAGGCACGGGTGATAACTTTGTCTTCAAAGTAAGAGTCTTCAAGGATGCTTGCCAAAGGATGAGCTTGCCGCCTTCTCAGTATATGAGAGCATTTCCAGCAATGCTCAGCGGCATAGCTTTATCTCATTATCATTCTAGTAATCTAGCATAGAGGACCTTTGAGGAGGCAATCCACGAAATCAGGACTCTCTGTGAAGGTGAAAATTACAGTGAACTAGCGCAAGCCAAGTGGAATGAAATTTCGCTAAGTTCTATCATCTAAGAAAATCATTCAAAGTCTGTTTCAGAATGTTTCACAATTATGACTTCAAGATTAGCACAGGAAATGACCACTGTCAATCAACAATTGCAAATCCACCTAAAGAACTAGGAAATTTAATTTCCAGTTTCGCAAATTCAATCAGAGCAAAAGAAGCAGTGGACAAAAATTCTTCGACTTTTTGGACAGACAGAAAATTCCACCGCAATGACCAATTTAAGAATAATAATACTCTATACAAGAATTTTTACAAGCCAAGCTGCTATGTTTGTGGCAAGGAAGATTGCAGGTCGTGGAAACACAACTCGGAGAAGGAGAAATAGGAAGCAAAAAGCCGACATATTAACCACAGAAGATTTCAAAATTTTGATAAATCAAGCCCCAGATTCAAAAAGAGATTTAACCACTGGCTATGTGAATTCGAAGGAGATGCCGACGACGAGGAATATAACAGCGCGTTTGCTTTGGATTCGATTAACGAAGAAGAGAATAGCAGTTGTTATAGTAGTGGAGGAAGTCCTTATCAGGGAAAGTTAGACTCTCACTATCATACGTCGTTCGGGGACATCTCTAGTGTAGAGGCCAAAAGAACGGTGAACGATTTGATTGAAAATGCGTTTCAACATAGCATTTTTATCGGTAGAACTGATGATCGACTTAACACTGATATAAAAAGATCCGAAAATCTATCTTCGACATTTACTTCAATGCTCAGTCAATACGGCCCAGATAAGTTTGCAGGTTTCCTTATTGATACAGGTGCAGCAAGACATTCCTCTGTTGGAGCACCTCAAATGGTGGCTCTACAAAAACTTAGTCCTAATATAATCATTTACGAATTAAATCCCTTCGAAGAATGGACCGTTCACTTTGGAATAGGGGAAAGCACATCAAAACAACGTGCAACAATTTCTACAGCAATCGGACAAATCATTTTTTACATTTTTGACACGACTACCCCATTCCTCATATGCCTCGCTGTATGTATTATATTCCATCACATGACGCTGTAGTTACGCGGGGTAATAATCCCTGCACGAAGAGGTATATCATAGACGCGTTTTAGATTTCCTAGAGATAGAATCAATCAATCCATACGACTTTCATAGCTTTACTATTCGAGTAGAGACGTGATATATCCTGTATTTCTAACACTGATCAGTGGTTAACTTTACAGGTTAGCCACAGATAAGCTAGGAAACATACAGAAGAGTATTCCCTGAGATAACGCGCCCTTTGGACAAGTTCGATCGCTTCAAGTAATCGTCCCCCACTGCCCCCGGTAATCAGAGTGGATATTAGCTTGCGAAACTGATCTTTAAGGATTCTGTTAGAAAAAAAAAAAAAAAAAAAAGAAAGAAAAAAAAAAAACACCGATTCAAACCACAAGACGCTCCACAAACATCTTGAAACCTACTGTAAAGGCGTTTCTATCAGCTTAATCTCTATTCGGTCAGAATAACATTATGGCAAGACAAATCATACCTAACGAAATAGCTGCTCTTGAGCGATTTATTGATCCAGAGCTTTTGGATGCTCCGAAGTTAGATCCAACGGTCAAAGGCGTTGAGAATAAAGTGTTGCATACTTTTATAGCACGGAAATTGAGGTGGTATGTTGAAAATAACTACTTTGGTGGACGTCTTTGGGAGGATTTCCAAGAAGATTTTGACGAATGGACAATAGAAATGCTAAAAGAATGTGAAAAGGAGGTTCTTCATTGCCTTCGAGACACTCTAGCAAGGCGTGGGGTTTTCATTCCAAGAGGAAAAGATCGGAGAAAACTTTTCCTTAAGTTATTTGATGTATTAGGCGAGAAAGAGTTACATGTGTGGACTCCAGAGGAAATACATGCTCAAATTGACCATGGAGGGGGATTTATTTCGAGCTACAGGCCACCAATAGCCAGGACTACCGCTCCACTTCCTCAAAACAACCAAGAGGATGATATGACCACCGAACAAAAATTAAATTCCTCTAAGATTCCATCCATCCAGAACTTAGGATATGGCAATTCTTTCCCGGAAACTGTAAAGACGCCCTCGAAATTTGAACGAAATACACTTGAAGATCAAGTACGGCAATTAAAATTAGAAAAAGATGACGCTCTTTCAGCTAAAGTGGTCTCAAATATATGTCTTGATCCACCGGATGGCTTTGTTAAACAACTAACAGATCTCGGAAAGTTATATATAAACAAGGATGCCAAATATAGCGGTGAAAGATATGACATTCTAAGCAGTAAACTAACAATATTTAGAGATTATTGTCGAAAAGTAGGCTTAAAGGAAGCCCAATTTCACAATGCTTTTTCATCAATGCTAAAAGGAAATGCCCTCGACTTTTACTACGACCAGCTTGTAGATAATGGATTTGCATTTCAGGAGATGGTGAAAATGATGAGGGATCATTTTGAGACGGAAGAGATAAAAATGGAGTACCTATCCCACTGGAGAAGAACTACACTTGCCTCAATCAAGAAAGAAAACCCCGAAAAAAGGACGTCCGAGTGCTTCAATATAATGGTTGTCAAACTACAGAAGATCCAACGTGGTCTACAGGGATCGTACCATTTGAACCAAAACATCAGAGATCAGGTTCTAAATGGTTGCCAAGGAGTCCCAGAATGCAAAATGGCACTGTATAACCCGGCTGCAACATTTGAAGGTGTGGCCGCTCAGATAAGAAATGCTCTTTACACTGAGGAACAACAACCCAATGTACTGGATAATTTTCTTGCGACGTCTTCAGCCCAATCTTTGGGCACGGATCAGAATTATACAGAGCGCAAATATCAGGGTGGCCGTGCTACTGGAAATCCTTACGTTAAAAGCTTCAGCCAAAATAATAAAGGACATCCACAGAAAACAAGACTCCATGACTTCCGATCTAGTAGACAGAAAAAGTGTTACATTTGTGACAAATTCGGATGCTGGTCAACATCACACTCACCCGCCGAAAGAAGGGCAGCATTCTCTAGATTTTCAGAGAGACCTTACTTTAAAAATCGACCGGCCACAGTCGCTAAGTATCAATCCTTTTTGGCCGAGTGGGAAGGAGTAGAAGATATGATTGAGATAGAAGAACGAGATGAAGTCGATCAATTTCTCATTGAAATGGATAATGCTGACAATAGCTATGACGAGGATGCCTACCAAGATAAAAACTATGATAACGAATATTTTCTCACAGAGCTTGGACCTGCAAATCCCTATCAATTAGTTAGCTATTTGACTAACCAATCAACCCTTCACTTAATTACTGCACAAGATATTTTCAAGGGTCAAAAACAGAAAATTTTATCTCACTCAATATCCAACTGTCCAAACTCTGTCTTGGAGGAAGAGAGTACAATTCTTCCACGTTACTCTTCGGCTGAATTTCAAGGTATAATTCCAGACACTGGGGCTGCAGGAGTATCTACTGCAGGACATCCTCAAGTAATTGCCCTACAAAAGCGATACCCTACAATTCAAATTGACAAATCAAGAGCAGGGGAACACCAAATAAGATTTGGAAAAGGAGAGGCTATTTCACTTGGTACAATTGAGGTAGTTACTCCGGTAGGTAATATCACATTCCACGTGGTACCTACGTATACTCCATTCCTTTTTTGTCTTCAAGATATGAAGGAAAAAGGTGTATACCTTGATAATTTACAAAATGTCCTGGTACAAGGCGAAAAGCTCATACCAATTATTATAAAATTTGGTCATCCATGGATGTTATTATATCAGACGGAACAAAGTATTGCGTACTGTAATCTTACAGAAAGTGAGTTAAAACGATTACACCGCCGATTTGGTCATCCCTCTGTTCCCAGGCTCATAAATTTATTGCGCAATGCTGGTCACGATGTGGAAAATCAGGTAGTGGAAAAGCTTACGCATTATTGTCGTCAGTGCCAGCTGCATGGAAAATCGCCTGGGCGATTCAAATTTAAATTACCCAAAGAATATAATTTCAACCACACTGTCTCTGTTGATATTTTTTACCTTGAAGGCAATAATGCGATCCATATTGTTGATGAAGCCACGGGCTATCAAGCTGCCAGATTCCTATCGAACATGAAAGCTTTAACTGTATGGAATGCCTTCAGAATGTGCTGGATAGATGTATACTTGGGGCCCCCAGACTTTGTAGTCCATGATGCAGGTACTAACTTCGCATCAAGAGAGTTTCGCCAAAATGCAAAATCTATGGGAATTCAGGTTCGAGAGGTCCCAGTTGAAGCCCACAACAGCATTGGCAAAGTTGAACGCTACCACGGCGTGCTGCGGAGGGCATATCGTATAATAAATGATGAATTGGCAAACCAAAGAATTTCAAAAGAAATTATGCTTCAGATGGCTGTCAAAGCGGTTAACGATTCTGTTAGACCCCATGGACTTATTCCAACTCTCCTTGTGTACGGTGCATATCCTCGACTAACCCAAGAATCAGCACCCTCCCCATCAATTTCAGCTAGAGCTGAGGCAATTGATAAGGCCATGAAACAGATCACCCAAATTCAAGCGAAACGAGGAGTTAGGAATGCCCTAGCGACAAGAAATGGTCCAAATACTTCTCATATCATGAATGTTCCTTTGAATTCAGAAGTTTTAGTTTGGAGAGAGAATAGAAAATGGAACGGTCCTTACAGATTGGTTGCGGCAGATATAGACCACCAGGAATGTGTGGTGCAGTTGCCACATGGTCCAACAAAATTCAGGACAACTGTAGTAAAACCTTTTTACAGAGATGAAGATGAAACTACTATCCCATTGAGTTCTATTCAATCAAACGAGGATGGTAATCAGGATATGAAAGCGACACCGGCGGATTCTATATTGTTAAACACAATATCAAATCAAAGTCCTGATGAGTCAACTGGAAACAAGAAAACACCAAATAAATTTAGATATAACCTAAGACCTATCCCAACGAAGTCTACTGAGTTAATGGAGGAAAACTATTTCTATGTGGATGATTCAGAAATTGAAGATATAACTTCATTTGAGGTATATCTGTCAACCAAAGAAAAAGCAGACCTCGAACTCTCAATCAAGCTACGAGATGAAGGAATCATAAATACACCTGGAAAACCATTCGAGCTTTCGGATCGTGAAGAATTTGAAAGTTTAATCAAAAACGGGGTCATCAAACTTGAAAAATTTGATCAGACAAAGCATGGCAATGTTAGGCTATTCAACTCACGCTTAGTTCGTGAGATCAAAGGCAAAGGAACGGATAGCCCTTATGAAAAAACTCGAATGGTAGTAGCTGCTTGGGGTGACGAAGGAAAATCTGAAATATTGACCCAGTCCCCTACGCTTCAACGCGCAAGTCAACGATTGATAGCGGCTATCAGCCCGTCTCTTTTAAAACTAAAGCAAGCTGGTTTCAGCAACATGGGTATCTGGCTCCGCGATATTAGCCAAGCATATACTCAATCAACAAGCATGCTAAATCGTCTGTTCTGTGCGAATCTCCCACGAAAATTCAAAGAATCCTATCCACCAAGTACAATCATGGTAGTTCTCAAACCTCTGTACGGTATTCCGGAGGCGGGAACTCACTGGTGGGCAACATATATGGAGCATCATGTGAAAGAGCTTGGAATGAAACCCTCGACTTATGATCCATGTCTTCTAATCTCAACTGAAGATATGTTTGGGCTAGTCGGAATGCAGACCGATGATACCTTAATTTTAGGTGAAACTGGGTTCTCAGAAAAAGAAGAAAAGAGGCTTAAATTTAACGCAAAGCCAAAGAAAAAGCTTTCTTTGGACACACCGCTCCAGTTTAACGGTAGCATCTTCATTCTGAATAAAGACTATTCAGTCGACCTTCGACAAAATGGTCAAGGGAAAAAGATTGAACTCATTGACGCTAGCTTAGGCCATAATTCAACAATAAAACATGATTTGGCTATAAACTCTACAATTAAGAAGGCCTACATTCAACAACGTGCTCGAGGTGCATATCTCGCATCAATTTGTCAGCCAGAAGCATGCTATGAACTTTCGGTTGCCGCTCAAATTCAAAATCCCTCCAGAGACCATATCACTAAACTAAATGGAAGATTGAGCTGGCAAAAGAATAACCTAGAACGAGGATTGAAAAATGTACCTCTAGACCTAAAAGTCGCGAAACTTTATGTTTTTGTGGACGCCTCTTTTGCTAACAATGCCGACCTATCTTCACAAATAGGCTTCGTTATTGTTTTAGCTAATGAAATTAAGCAAGAGAACCATAAATTCTCTATTAATGGGAACATTGTACACTATAGCTCTACTAAAAGCAAACGAGTGACTAGAAGCGTACTAGCCTCGGAAGTTTATGGTATGGTGGGAGGTGTTGATATGGGATACGCTATCGCTACAACCATCAATCTAATTTTCTCGCAGCTCAAGTTCCCGGATATTCCAATGATCGTATGTACCGACTCATATTCATTATATGAATGCCTGGTGAAGTTGGGAACCACAAAAGAGAAACGTTTGATGATCGATATTATGGCGCTCAGACAATCATATGAACGACGAGAGCTATATGAGATACGATGGATAAATGGTCTCGATAATCCCGCAGATGCTATGACGAAGGGAAACCCAAACAAAGCATTGGAAACATTGATTGATAAAAACAATCTTGAAATCAGGGTAGAAGGCTGGGTAAAGAGGGAGTAATATGATCCTTGGCCTAATACTCACATCACGACGAAGTTTCTACAAATATTTCCGAAGACAATCGATATTATTCCCTTATCAGTTTTGGCAGCTAACAAGAACTCACTACTTTAAGATTAACCACACAAGTGGACAGTTCTGACGATAAGTTTAGAGTTGCCAGTGTATGTATTATATTCCATCACATGACGCTGTAGTTACGCGGGGTAATAATCCCTGCACGAAGAGGTATATCATAGACGCGTTTTAGATTTCCTAGAGATAGAATCAATCCATACGACTTTCATAGCTTTACTATTCGAGTAGAGACGTGATATATCCTGTATTTCTAACACTCGCTGACCTCAAAAGGTGTGGCTTCTATCTAAATAACCTTGAAAATACTTTAAATAACACAAACTGGTCAATAAAAATCCCAATAGTTGTCCAATGGGGACATTGTTTTTTACCACACATACCAACGCTAGCCACATATATTATAGACGCTATAGAAAGCGAGAACGAAGCTTTATTAACACACCAAGAAATTTCAGAGCTACATAGACGCTTTTGGCACCCATCGGCAGATAGGTTGCGTAGAATTTTAGAGCGAACAGGCCACGAATTCAACAGTGATTTCTTAAGCCGTCTCAACACTATTTGCCATCACTATCAAAAATGCAGAAGTCCACCTGGCCGTTTAGATTCCATCTAAAAGAAGACATCGACTTTAACGCTACAATTACTGTAGATATATTCTATATTACTGAGGACGGTAAAGCCCAGCCGGTGCTTCATGTTTTGGACGAGGCAACTCGATTCCAGAATGGAGAATTTCTTGTTAATGAGACAAGCAAGGAAGTATGGGAAACACTAAAAATGTGCTGGATCGACACTTACGTGGGTCCACCAGATAAAATTGTTACTGACGCTGGGAAGAATTTCATCAGCAAAGAATTTCAGTACAGTGCTGGAAATTTATAGATAAGCGTGAAGACAATACCGGTCGAAGCGCATAATTCAATAGGAATGGTTGAAAGATACCATGAGCCAGTTCGTCGGGCATATTCTATTATCAGAGAGGAACTTCCAAGTCTCTCCAAACGTGCAAGCCTGAAAATGGCCTTTAAAGCTATAAATGATACAGCCGGCCCGAAAGGATTGGTTCCAACACTACTAGTTTTTGGTGCCTATAGCATAATAAGCAACACAGAGGCACCGGCTGTATCGGTTGAACAGCGTGCAGTGGCATATAAGAGAGCCATGGATGAAGTTAGAAAATTGCGCGCAAATCGACAAATTAAGGATGCGTTGAGAATGAGAAACGGACCTATAACATCACCAATAACGGATTTGGCACTGCAATCGAAAGTATTGGTATGGAGAGAAGGAAACAACGGTAAGAAAGGCTCTTGGGAGGGCCCACATGTACTTTTGGGCATAGATGAAAATACTTACGTAGTACAAGTGCAAGATAATAACGATAAACCGACGGCATTCCGAATAACATCGGTTAAGCCGTATATGGAGGAGACACAATCAGAAAGCAGTATCTCATTTGATACTAACAATAAAATTAATGCTAATACCGAAATTGAGCAAATAATATCACAAAACAATCAGGGAAAAACAGCAGGGTCTCCGCCATTGAGGAAACAGCCAAAACGTTCAGCAAGCCGCCCCAATAGATATGCCATCTATTTCAAAAACGAACCGGTATTTGAGACATTTCTCCAAAATAATTTAACAAGAGATGGTTTTAAAATATCTAGACAAATTGAATGTCAAGGAATTGTCAACAGAAAGGTAACATCTTACGTTACCAGTGATCAGATCCCAACTGGATCACATATTTACAAGGCAAAATTCATTGATAATATCAAAAACAAGGAATCCGAAGAATGGTTTGAAAATTCAAGACTCTGTATAGCGGCATGGGGAGACAAAGATAAATGGACTGTCTTAACTCAATCGCCGACCATTCAAAGAGCTAGCTAACGTGCAATCCTGGCAATTGCACCATTGATGTTGGCAAAAGGAATGTTTATTTATGATAGGGATGTCCAGCAAGCATTTACACTATCAAAAACAACAATTAATCGACCTTTCTACTTCTGGGCGCCAGTCGAGCTTTGTCGGGAGATGAGAATTTCCACAGGCTCTATTGTAAAACTAAATCTACCGCTATATGGAGCACCTGAATCCACAAATCACTGGTTTAATACCTATCACAAACACCACACAATAAAACTCTGACTTACTAAATCATCATACGACGCATGTTTATTAATTCGTAACAATAGTAGATACTTCGGTGTGATAGGAATGCAAATTGACGACACTTTTGGGCTCGCCAACACAAATTTTGCAGAATTAGAAGAAGAAATGATTAAAGAGGCAAATATAACATGCAAAAAGCGCGGAATTTCAACGGTGGATAGACCGTTAAAGTTTAATGGGGGACTTATAAGCCTTCTGCTCAATGGAAACATCACACTTACTCAGGAATCACACTGCAAAAACCTAAAACCCGTGAACTTCACAAAAGCGATTTCAAAAACAAGTTCAAGGGGTGTCGTAAAGTCAAATCTTATACCAAAAGACCAGTATGTGGCTCAAAGAGCTAGTGGCTCATATATTGGAACTATGTGCCAGCCAGAGGTGTGCGCAGCACTTTCATTTGCAGCTCAGGCTATCAATCCAAATGCCGAAGACACAAAAGAATTAAACAAAACTATCAAATAGCAAATGGCAAATGGAAAATTCGAAAAGGGGTCTCACTTTCATGAAGATTGAAGAAATTTTCGAAGTTGCCGTCTTTGTGGATAGTTCATATGCCAACAACAAAGATTACACATCCCAACTAGGCACTATAATAATCATCAGAGATACAATTGGAAATGTTAATATCGTTCACTACAATTCTGTTAATGCTAGAAGAGTAGTGAGAAGCGTCCTTAACGCTGAACTACAAAGTTTGCTTCTCGGTTTCGACATGGGAGTGTGCATAAAGAAAACTTATGAACAAATATACAATACGCACATACCTCTAGTGATTTACACTGATTCAAAATCACTTTACGATTGTGTCATCAGACTAGGTACGACCTTAGAGAAACGCATGATGATTGATGTCATGGTAATTAGAGATGCTTACGAGGAGCGTGAGATTACAGAAATAAAATGGATCGCAGGCAATACAAATCCAGCCGACTCGATGACAAAAGTAAAAGGCAATAACAATGCTTTGAAAACATTAATAGACACCAATTTCATGGACATTATGATTAAAGAATAGGTTATGAGACCTTTACTGGAGCACTGAGATACCTACTAGAGTTGGAGTTTTAAAGTTGATTCATGTTTCTATTTTTATTTTGAAGTACTGCCAGTGTGGGAATATAGGTCACGTGTAACACTAGTAAGCGAAGCGATGTAAATTAGTAACGCACACGCAATTAATGAAAGGACAATTCACCACCAAAACCTTACGTATTACGAATCTTGCCACAGCAAGCGAGGTTCACTAATCTTAGGTAGAGTGGGCAACCGACATGTACCAAAGCATATAATAGCTGATACATTTCGTATTTTCCTGAGAACGCTCCCTAGAAGCAATATTCTGGTATTTTCAGATGGTTTCAAACTCTCAGATGGTCGGACCGGCAGTGGTTTCGTCATTTACCAATTTGGAATAAAATTATGCTCAAGTTCTTTCCCGCTTGGTCAGCACAAAGATTGTTTTTATGCAGAAGCATTTGCTGCACTTCAAGGAATCCGTGTAGCTACCGTACTCCCCTCAGCTCGTTTTTCAAATGATAAATGGGTACTTATAGATTATGAAGAAGTAGCCAGAAAACTTCTCACTAGAACCCCGATGATGTCTGCCCAATCAATTTTCTCAGAGGCCATAGAAGTGGCTAAAGCTTGGAAGGCTCGGTCACGTCTCCCCCATACTCTGGCGGGTAATATAAACATACGCTGAGTTCCAAGCCACGCTGGTAAAGAAGGGAATGAGTTAGCTGATTTAGAGTCTAAGAAATGCGCTTCACTGCCTAGTCCCGAGAATCAGGAATGTTCGTTTGCTACACTAGAAAAATGGCAATCGACATTGACAAGACAGGAGAGAGATGATTGGTGGCGCAATCATTCTCCTCCTTCATACCAGAAAATGGAGATAAAAGATGCTCCTTCCTTCCCGAAAGAGCTCCTTCTTAGCCGCAGACATCTAGGCCGAGTCATTGCCGCAAGAACTGGTCACGGTGACTATGCTACCTACCATATCCGCTTCAAACACATTGAGGCTACTTTAGAATGCTCATGCGGACAGCGCAAAACGCCCACACACTTTCTTTTCTGCAGAATTCTTTGCAGACGCAGTGGCCGCCCTGAAGGGCCCATTAACCATCTTATACCAAACCTACTTGGCACGCCAAAAGGAGCAACGTCACTAAATCAATGGCTAGACCAATCTCGATTCTTCGAGGATATATGTCCTGGTTAAGGGGTACTTTTACGTTTTTTATTTTAATTTTGTTTATTTGTTTATTTTCTTTTAGTCTCTTTTATTTCTTTTCTATCTACTAGGATTGGAGGCTCCCGGGCGGAAAGACGGAGTGAGAGAGAGGGACTGGCTGGTCACCAGTTGTGAGAAAGGGGAAGACTCATCAGATCATTTGCTATATATGTAGCTCACTTCTATTTCTGTCTGCAGTTTCAGATAACGCGGTACAGCAATGTAATATTAGACTGTAAAGTCCTAAATTCCGGGGCCTAGGCTCTGGCGTCCTATGTCCCACAAGGGATGGATAGTCATGTGCCTCTGGCACATGACTAGAGCCTAGACGAAAAATAGAATCATCATCATCACTGTAAACCTAAGTCTGATTGGGGGCTCAGGGAGGGTTAGGAGCGGGCGAGACGGACTGCCTGATCACCAGTCATGAGCCCAGGGAAGTCTCAAAAATTATTGTTGCATCATGCATAACTGTTCTGTGTGCGCAGTTTCATATAACGCAGCACAGCATGTACATAAGACTTAGAAAGTCACAAAAACTAGAGCCCTGGCTCTAGCATCCTTTGATCCATACAGGTCCAGTAGATCACGTGCCCAAGGGCAAAGGATTAGAGCCTAGACGAAAAATAGCATCATCATTTGTGAACCGCACACAGTCATCACGACTAACAAACACAGACAGCTCACTATCCGTGAAGGACATCCATTGACCGCAAGAAGATCAATATCAATCATCTCGTTATTTCTATGTCGGATTAATTGGAATAATATCACGGACCAGGGACCGGCGTTGGGGTAATATTTTTGGATTACGTAACTTCGTATCACGTGATATTATATATATATCTTTCCTTACGCGTTGAAACTTAGGGGGTTAGTCATTAATTTTTTATTATACATAGCTCTACGTTTACAAACCACTGCTGATATTGCGTGTTTGTGTATTTGAGCTGCTCGATAACTCACTGGTTAGCTAAACTCATAGATAGCTTTGACCATAAAGAATCTGTGATCACGCTCGGCGACAATAGGCCATTCTTGTTCAATCGTCACTTTACGAAGTTCGAAGCATCTGACCTCTTGCATCCACTATTCATACAGCTACTGTATAACGGTGGCATCTTTTTGGCTAGCCTAGAAATAAATCAGTTACTACTCTTACAGCGTGGTCAACCGACATTCTAGCTTATCCATTCTGGCGCTGCTTAAAAGTTGTTGAAAAACCACCCATTTACTCCCACCCTCAATCCTCCACAAACCAATCCAAAAACCTTCTATAATTTCCAAATCAACACCAGATTCGGGCCACGCCACGCGGGCAGCGCTCATGAGAGCGGGCCCCCCGTCCATAGAGCCTGTTATGAACTCCATCATGGAAAGTATAAGCCAATTTCAGGCGCGGGCACCAAACCCCGACTATAACCCACTCCCTAGGGACTGGGACGCTCCCATGCAGTACGGTGGCATGGAAATCGACCTTATCAACTACAAAGACTCCTACGCTGACTCCATAGAAGATCCGTTCTCTGTACCTATGTTAGAGTTCGCAGATCATTTGGCCCATATTTAGTTATGTTTTAGACAAGTGGGTCAGCATTGGATGTCTTCCATTGTTTGGCTTCATGTATTCCGGTGTTGTATTGGGTATTGGAGGAACCCTGGCGTTTTGGAAGTTCTCCCGATGTTTCTCCTTCAGTGTGACAAGATACCATTAGTAGTTTGAGATGTTATTCTGGATATATAGTAGGGCACTGATTGCTAGATGAGCTCCTTTCGCTTAGTTTTCTGTCATCTCGAGACTATAAAATTCAAGTTAGTCACCTTCAGTCTTCAGTGTCTTTCAGCATTCGGTGTCTCTTAGCCTACAGTATTTCTCAGTCTTTAGTAACTTTCAGCTCTCGGACTTCTTTAGTTTCTAATCTCTTGTCTTTATCTCCGCTCCCTTACTCCTTTATTGGACATTCAGCATTAGTCTTCAGTTACCTTACAGTTACCCTTTCGGCCCCTTAAGTCTCCATACCTCAGCCTTGCGCTTCCGCGCTTCTGATCTTCAGCCTTCAGTCTTCAGACTTTCGCCGTCGAGTCACGTGAGGGTTACTAATCTGACAACCTAGCCCCAAGGGCCCAATTCAGGAATCGCTATCAAAATTGATAGGCTCTACGGCAGCCCGTGCAAAAGAAGCAGAGGCTCTATTTGCTGGCATCTCACTACTCATCGACAAGCACTGTAGCAAAACGAGCCTTGCTGCACTCCCAACAAACCAAGCGGAAGCATTTAAAAGCTTCTGTAAAGACCTGGTCCAAGTGTCAACAAGTGTTACGGGCTGTGCCCAGCTGAGGGATGGTCTCAAGGACCATCCCAGCCTCAAAATAATAAGAGGTGGGATTGCGCTACAGGAGGCTGAAGGCATGTCTAGGCAGAGGGAGATGAACTCAGATTGTCTTCAAGTTCGAGGGGCCGGGGAAGCGTGACAGGATCAGCATCAGAGACAGGGGGCTTAGGAGAGACATGGCTAGGGCCGGAACAGGGGTTCGGAAATACAGGTCATGGTGTTGGGAAGATTGCTTGGGAGAAGGATAATCGGAATAGGCGTTGGTCCTGGGATTTAATGAGAAAGGTCCCATCAGTTAGTCCTTAAGAGAATTTATTACTTTTATTACGTATCCGTCCATTCGTGAATAACGAATTTACTGCGACCCTAACAACAAGGCACTTTGACGCTTACCTCTGTGGCAAGCCGGCTTCCAATATTGACGCTGTTAACCCGCCCGGTCGCGAGGCTCGTAACAAAGTGCCCACCTACGCAAGCGTGGCCACGAAAGCACCAACCAATCGAACTACCTTACGCCCCACTCCAACCTCACCAGCTGCCCCCAGAGAGCATTCACAGCCAAAGACTACCCGTACTGACAATCATGTATTCGTCCGCATTGTAAGGCTTCACAGTTGAAGAGCGTGGAGCATCAAAAAGCGGCTTTCGATTGTATTTCTAAAATGAAGAATCTAAATTACAGTGTGGGTTTTGCTGCTATTAAGGACAAAAGAAATGCAGCTGTGCCGCTAAATTATACGCTAACAGAGGATAACAGAAAACTAACAAAAGTGAATGGTATAGCCCGGCGTGTGGTCAGTGTGGCTGTCTTAGAACTGATGGAGCTGGTAGAATTAATCGAGGGTTATGTAACAGCGATGGCAGTGCCTGAGGCATCAATATCCCGTGGATCATTACACGCATCCCCAAAGAAAACAAACTCCGTAAGCACTCAGCGTACGCCGCACAGGCCTGCCTCAAAGCCAAGCTCGGGAATGAGGGTTCCCTTCTGTCTAATGTGCAGTTGACTAAAACTGGCTTCGCTCTCTGCCCTAAAGATGGAGACACAACAAAGCTCCTGGAAAAAGTTCAGGCCATTAGTTTCTTTGGTGACGCACCAGTGGAGAAAGCAACGCTATGGACTTCATATCGCATCAAGAACGTCCCCAGGACATATGGCGCCCTCAAATACATCGACAAAGAATTGAAGTTCTGCTCTCAGCCCGTAATGGCCGAAGTAATGCAAGAGGCGCTTACCTCAGCAGCTGGAGTCGCTCCAGTGGCTATTGTTGCATCACGAGACAACGAGATAAACCCGTCGTCATTTGCAACATCCTGGATTGCCCGCTTTCCGGAGACACACCAGCGCCTGCCTAGTACCCTATTTTTGTTTGGCTGTCGCACGTAGACAAAACTCCTTCCTCGCCATCGAATAACGATACAATGTATCCGCTGCTGGCTCTGGCACAATGCCCGTACCTGTGCGTCAGACATAAGATGCCGCCTGTGCGGATCTTCCAGACATTCAGAGAAAGAACATGGGAACCTATGCGCAGCTACCAGTAACGACATCTGCCCTAGCCGCTGCATACACTGCCATGGTCCTCACCCCGCTTACGACCCTGACTGCGAGCTTCGGCCAAAGCCTTCTTGCCCTCCGAAGTCAAAGACGCAAGTGAGTGAAATCCGCCGTATTGGCGCAGAGGCTCGCATGCGAAAGCAGGCAGAAGCAGGATACGTCAAGCGTACTACCTCTCCCTCTCAAAAAGCAGACTGTCGTAATGCGCCGAACACGCAACCAGCACAACAGTCAAGTGTATCACAAAATCCCTACGGAGCTCTAACCGTAGAGATGCCAAGCGACGCACACACCTACTCCTCATGACTAGCACAAGTCAAAGAAGATCAATCAAGCCATTAAAAATACTATCAGCAAATGTCTGCAGAGGTGCGGCAGCATAAGAGATTGCCTTGAACGAAGCCCATTCAATTTCTGCGCATTTCATCTTAATCCAGGAGCCTTACATCTTCAGGGACCTTACTAGGCGGATCACAAAACGCCACCCCTCTTATATCATCTTCTCGCCCATCAACGACTGGACAGATAATCGCCCACGAGTGATGTCATACATCCGGAAAGGCGCCTGCCTCCGCTCTAAATAGGGCCATACTGCCCACTCCAGCGACCTACTCTTACTCAAGATCACCTCACCCTCTGGTAAGTCGCTACATATTCTAAACATATACAACGCACCTCCAGGATCCAGTGGCGGTTACGCTTTACAAACTCTTTACTCTATCTCCCTCCCCTTTCACGGCAACCTTTTACTACAAGGCGATCTGAACCTACATCATACAAGGTGGCAACCATCTTGGTCCCGTAGCCCATCCCAGGGCGCAGAAAAGTTAGTAGACTGGACAGAGGGTAATGACCTCTCTCTTCTCTCTCCCATAGATGAGGCTACACATGCACGCGGCAACGTACTTGACTTGGTCTTTGGGTCCCCCGCTCTTATCAACAGGACGCAATGTGCTATAGCACACCACTTAGACACCACGTCAGACCATGCAACACTACTCACTACGGTAGAATTGACGGCGGACACCATAACCCCCCAAAGGCTCAGATTAGATACCCTGGACCCCGCTCTATTCAACCGCTTGCTGAATTTAACGTTTAAAAACGTTGCCTCAATTCCTCAGTCTCCAAGCTCGGACGATCTAGACAGACTAGCCCTAAATCTTAGAGCCGCAATTCGGTCGGCGTATTCCGGGTTGGCTCGCCGCACCCTTGACCATGGGAGAGGCAACCTATAGTGGGACAACTCCTGCAAGCTTGCCCGCCAGAAATACAGGACACTCATAAGGAATCCATTAACTGACGAAGAATTTGCAGCAGCAAGGAAAGTATATCGATGGGCTATCAAGAAAGCAAAGAACGAATTCTATTTGAACAAGGTTGGGAATGCCAGCACAGCCAAGGACATTTTCGGTCTGACCAAGTGGCATAAAACCACGGGCTCTTTCCACTCACCGCCGATGAAGGATCCTAGATTCCCAGACAAGCCTCCTGCAACAAGCGTGGCCGAGAAGAGAGCTGTACTTGCAGACAATTTACTGACCAACCTCGCCCAAGTAGATGACATACCCCTGGACGCCCCCACTACCCCGTCTCGCGCGATATCCATCCCTCCGCTAACCCTCCAAGAAGTCAGAGACTCGATACTCAGGGCCGGCAATACTGCCCCTGGAGTGGACAAGATCCCGACTGCTATCCTTCGACTTGCCTGGCCTTTGGTTGCAGATCTTGTATACTCCCTCTTCAGCGGCTTTGTTTCTCTAGGCTATCACCCTAAGTGCTTTCGCCAGGCCACCGTAATCATGTGTCAAAAGTCAAAAAAATCTGATTTATCATGCCCCCGCTCATTCCGCCCAATTGCTCTACTCTCTGTTCTAGGGGAGGGCTTAGAACGAGCTCTGGCTAAACGTATGGCGTGGATTGCAGTCCGACACAAGGTTCTTGCCAGCCAACAATTCGGAGCCCTCCCAGGCCGGTCCGCGGTGGACCTAACTACTTGCCTCACACACGACGTAGAAAGAGCTCTAAATGAAGGGCATACTTCAAGCATGCTCGCACTAGATGTGATAGGCGCTTTTGACGCTGTGCTCCCAGGTAGGCTGGTAAGACGATTGAGAGAACAGAGCTGGCCCGATAACTTAGTTAAATGGGTGGGATCTTTTGCTACGGGCAGATCCGTTCAAATCAAGTTGGATGGTGAAACCGGTCCCCCACAACAGATAAACTGCGGCCTCCCCCAGAACTCCCCTATTTCCCCAATATTGTTCATGCTCTACATCGGCCCACTCTTTAAGATGGGCAATATATCTCGCAGATTTGGCTCCGCTGACGACGCAGCAATACTAGAGACCCGAAAGACGCTCCAAGAGAATTGTGTCTCGCTAACAGAAGCGCTACAGGAAGCCCTATGGTGGGGTCAGGAGGAGGGAATTACTTTTGACCCTAATAAGACAGAACTCCAACACTTCTAACGCCGACGTGGAGACAAAGATCCTGGCTCCACACCACGTATCACTCACGGGGAATTCTCAATCGCCGAAAATGCTACTCGCCCGTACACAAGATGGCTTGGTGTCTACTTTGACAAGAAACTAACTTTTAAATGGCACGTCAACATCCTCGCTAGTAAGGCAATGAAGGTAGCAAACGCCCTCCGAATTCTAGGTAATACAACCCGCGGGGCTCCACCGAATCTGGTCCACCAAGCGGTATCCGCCTGCGTAATGCCCATCGCATATTACGGCGCCGTAACCTGGTGGCCTGGACGACACAGAACAACACCTTAAAGAGCTACAGTCTCAAATCGAGTGGAAGGACACATATCACTACTACGCCGAGTGGCCCTCACCAGTGCTAGAGCGATTCTACCGGTCTACTGAACGACGCCAAATTCCGCGCTATTCCGCGAATCTGGACTCCTCCCCCCTGAAATCTAGCTAGACGCAATACGACGTCAAGCTGCCCTACGCACTCACCGCCTAGACAGCCGACATCCTCTACGCCGACGAGCAGAATGGACTCTGAAACACCGGAAGCGCATCTCTCGCTTCTCTACCGCTATCCTAAGTCTCCCTGAAGTAGAATTTATAGATCCTCTCATTAACCCCCGTGGCAAAACCAAGAAGGTTGGCACGCCAGTATTAAACGAGTCTCTAGGTCTCCCTTCCGAGGCTCTGGGGAAATTCCATTCCAAGACTTGGTTGTTTATTCAGACGGTAGCCGATTAGTGTTGTGAATTGCGACTCATAAGTTATGGTACAGATGTAGGAGTGGTAATCACGCATACACGTACCAGGAATGCATACATGTAGAAGCATGAAATAACAGAGATTACTAAGTTGACAGCATTGACTAGTAGGTATTGTGTTGCATAGATTCAATCTCGTGATAATAGTTATGTAAGATGAGTTGCATAAAACAACATTAATCGCATGATGAGGCTGAGATCGAGTACACAACTCGACGGACTAACAGCATGAAGAGCAACTCAGTCTGTAGAAAACACTGAGTATAATAATAGAATAAGGGTGTTAGGATTATGTATATAATGATGATACTTCAACCTCCATAGATGACAAGTTAAAAAAATCCATATACTATTAAACACCTCTATTTATTCTCAATTATTCCTCACCCTAAGGAATCATACTTTACACTCGCAAGTTAGTACCATTGCACTACTTCCTCACTCATATCTGTAACAATTAGAGACAGAATCTGGCCCCTATGTAGGAGCTGGAATTGTTGTGATGCAAGCAGACCGTGTCACGGTTTTGGTTACTTCATGTCATCTGATGAGTTCAGACGTGTTTCTCGTAGATAGGAAGGGTCGTATACGGTGTTTGAATGTTCGGATGTTTTATGGGTTATGATTTTTGACGCATTGTTTCAGGTAAAACCCAAAACAGGTAGAAACACTCTGCTACAAGATAGACGTGAGTTTCCTTCAGATCTAATTCGAAAGGGGTCAGCGGTCGGAGATTCTCGAGGAGGAATCTGTATAGTTAAAGTGAAAGACTCTCTCAGGAGATAGAAGGTAGACTAATTCTATACGAACAAACTTCCCAATAAACTTTTCATGTCAATTCAGATTTTACAATAACTGAAATAGACCTGGTCATTCTTAGAAGACCTATCCCTCTTAACCAGTCGCTGGAAATCTTTGACGCCGAAGTCACTGCCGTCCTACATGCACTGAGACTAACCTTGTCTCTCCCATCAACAAGATTCGCCAATAACCTCTGGGTTCTTTTTATGTGACTATGAAAACAATAATCAGGGTAAAAGATGCTGTGTATGATACAGCGAGAATAAAAATGAACTCTGTAATAGAATCACGTAATGAAAAATGAATATATTAGGTCTGATCTCCCAGAAAAATCTCTCCAGCTCTGTCTGTTCTATTTAATCCAATATAAAATCAAAATTCTTCCCGTTTTGTCCTCCCAGTGCTCCGTTTCCCAAGAACCAAAATCTCCTCCGATCCATGTTCATCTGTATCATGATACAATATTGAACCAAACGTCTAAAGATAATTGTTTCAAGAAATTTCAAAGCATGGAGTTGTCATTGAAAGACTCTGAAACATTATAATGAACAATTCGCGACACTTGAGACGAAACATGAAAATAGAAATAAGAAGCCACGTGAAACAAACAAAAAAAAACAAGGCAACCTGTTGAAATATTCCGATAGTGGCTACTTGAGAAGCCCATGTTGTTACACACACTCCCCCCCAGGTTTTATGAAATGGGGCCTGCATGAGATTATTCGATTGATGTCGCGTCGAGTTTTGTCAGATTGGTTATTAACAATTTTATGTCTTCCATACCTAATTGTTTTAAAAAATTTGCATGTTTTTGAGGCGGGAGTTCTTTCGTAAATCCATCTGCGACCATGTCTGCAGTAGGCACCCATTCGACTTTGATATTCCCTGCTTGGAATTCCTGCCTTATCCATAGTTGATGAATATCTATATGTTTCAGCTTTGTGACTAATTTCGGTGCGTCTTTCGTGATTAATCTTATAGTTTGCTGGTTATCTAGAGAGATCACCGCATCTTGGTTTAGTTCGAGTCCAATATTTTCAAATAGTCTTATCCACCATAGATATTCCTTTGCTAATGTGGAAACTGCCAGCAGTTCCGCTTCTGTACTTGAATTCGTCACTGTTTTTTGCTTGGTAGCTTTGTAGTTGACTATACCGCCGTAAAGTAGGAGAGCAAATCCACAGGAGCTGTGCCGTGTTTCGGGATCATCGTCATATGAAGCGTCGCTAAATGTCATAAATGCTCTTTTTGTTGAGGAGGATTTTTGTAGATAATATTTGCCATTATAGCAAATTGCCATGTAGGGAGTACCTACCAAATATTGTATGAAATGATCTATAGCATTAATATGCTGAGGTCCTGGATTCGTTAAAAATCGAGAGAGAATTGAGACGGCTCTTGCTATGTCAGGCCGTGTGGTGACTGCAGCAAAATTAACCTTTCCAACTTTTTGCTGGTAACCTTTTATTTGCGCTGCAGTTGCTGTATCTTCAAATGGCATCAATATGAGTTGTGGTATAGGCGTTTTTGGCGATTTTCCACCGACTACATTAAAGGTTGAAGCCAATGATTCTATGTAGCTGTCTTGACATAACCACAGTTTTCTAGCGGGCCTTTCTCGAACAATTCTTATTCCGAGAAAAGAGCAAGTCTTTGTTATTTGTCTGACTTCGAAGGCAGTTGCAAGATCATGGTCAAAATTGTCGGCTTTACTCGTATCTGATTCGTTGAAAGTTATCATGATATCGTTGACGTAGAATATCAGGTTAATGTATTGGTTTGTAACCATGCAGTTGACTCCTGGAACTTGGTGGAATCCGTGATGGAGTAAGAAGGACAAAAATTCATCATACGGGTACAAAGGTGAAAATTTAAAACCATATAAGGCTTTCAACAGTTTAAGAACCATTGGCTTGCCCTGAAATTTCCCATCATACCCTTTTGGAGTATGACAGTAGACTTCCCCCCGAATTGGAGCATTGACAAAAGCGTTTACAACATCGTACTGTCTTATTTCGAGATCATGAGCCGCTGTTATCGCCATCATAGCTCGAAAAGTTTGACTTGCTAATGTGGCAGCGTATGGATCCTCTTCAGATCCGAGTAAATCACCCGTGGCGCATAGTCTTGCCTTAAACTTGATTAAGTATCTATTTGAATCAAACTTATAAGTAAAAATCCAGATTAAAGGTACAATTTTACAACTTTCTGGGACTTCTTCTTTTCCTGTACATGTCCAAGTTTCCTTCTCTTCTAAAATTTGAAGTTCTTTTTCCGCAGCTTTTTGAAATTCAACAGAAAATTGATGACGGAGCATTTGGTCCCATCCTTTCGGTGCAGGCGGAAGTTCTTCCCTTCTTATTTTTGTCCAGTTTTTTGTGTTCATAATTGCAGAGCTAAATGAATAATAGTATTGTGCGAAATAGGCTGAATTTTTCGAATTTCGTGTTCTTTGGGAGATAATATTTTGAGGATCAATGTCAGGATTAATTAGAGCAGCATTTATGGCACGGTTACCTTGAGCCCTACCCAGTTCACGATCTCCGTCAATTGCATGTCGAGAAGGTATTTGTGATTTTAGGTCATCTATGTATTCATACCCCTTAGATATCTTCGGGTGCGCAGAAGACGATGGTATCTCTTCTGGAAATATTCCAGGTAAGTTAAATTTTTCTTTATTACTTGAACTCGAAGATATTTCATTCTTTTTATCGTCTTGAAGTAATGGATTTGTAGGAATTAAAACATTCATTTGATTTATTAACTCTGTCTCAAGCGGCTGTGAGCAGATGTCTTCTTCAAGGCTAGGCCATTCAAGAGCTTGGATAAGTTCTTGTTCGGTGATCTGCTTAGTTGCCAGCACGTCCAAATCATGAGGAGTGTATAGATTTCCGGAATCAATGGTGACATCTCTTGAATTAATAATCCTGCCTATGCTCGGGATCCAAACTTTGTAGATATTAGTGGATTCCCACCCAACTAGGTATCCGACATATGCGCGCGCTAACAATTTATCCAGTCGAGGAATGTTTTTATTCAAAACATATACTTTACTTCCTATGATGTCAATGTTAGAGTGTAGAAGGGAGTCAAGGAATTGTAGAGGAAGGAGAAGAGGGTAAATGTAAGTAAAGTTAAGATGGTAAGGAATTATAACGAGGACGTTGCACGATCCCTAATATCTGTGCGCAGTCACCTATTTAAACACGAATCCGAAGGCTAGCGCCGGCATATTGTAACAACCTTCCGAGACTCCCGTTCATCTTGGGAGATAACAAATGTACAGTCCAGCCGACTGCTTCCAATCGGCGCCCTAGTGTCACAGAGAATCCTACTAACGCCGGACAAGTAAAAGGTAATAAACAAACAAAAGGAAACATAACAGAGCCTCAGCGGGCTACCCTGTGCTATTATATCACCAATCGGATACCATCCCTGACAGTCAAGGTGTGATAAAGGTGGCTTATACCCGTAAACGCATTTAAACGGCGTTTTCCAATCCAGTTTTCTTGATGGTGTTCGGTTCATAATATACCCAGCCGTGACTACAAGTTGAGGCAATAGATCTTGTGGTAAACTTGCCTCAATTGCGAAAGCTCTTGCTTTGAGGATGATCCACCGTCCATTTATCTCAGACTGTCCATTTTGATCCGGTGTCCTAGGAGCCGTGCGTTCAACAATGAATCCCTCATCTATAACTAGTTCATCAAGAGATCTTTGTAGTGAAGATTCACCATCTAGATGAATATATTTTACGCGATAATCCAGCGATTTTATCAATTGTATGGCCTTTCTCATGAATTTCAATGATTCCGATCTCGCGTACATAGTGAAGATCATATTAAATAAGCTTTTTGCACATTGAAAATTTATAATTTGAGTATTCGAATTCAAACCTTTTCTCATTGGAGTGAGATCAACTGTCACTCTCTCAAAAGGTTTTGATTGTGGATGTTCTTTGTCTAGTATTTTCGATATATGTTGATGTGACTTTGATAGAGCACATGTTTCGCATCGAATTGTTCTTGGGGCCGGTACAGTGTCCAGCACAGTAATTGTTCCATCTCGTGCCGCACTTGCAATCCGATCTACAATTTCTGGTGATGGATGACCAAAAATCCGATGTAGTTGAGCCTTGTTGTCATAAACAGTATGTAGACAGCGAGGCTGGAGACAGGGGTCAAGAGGTGGGTGTCAGGCTAAAGGTTGCCATCCTACATGATACACGAGATAGATGCATCACCACTCGGCTAAAAGGCCAGACCAGAATCATAGAACACTATGTTCTGGCAATCTCCATATACACATTATACAGCAGAAGCTTTCCTGACACCTCGCAATCAGTCTCGAGCAGACTTCTCGGCCCAAGAATTTGCTGAGCGTATTAGAGAGCTGCCACCATGGGATATTCTTGTCTTCTCGGATGGCTCAAAGCAGGCAAATGGTTCCGCGGGGGCAGGTGCCGTAGTTCTGCACAGAGATATCACTGTGGCTGAAGTGAAAGTGCCCCTTGGTCCCGACTTTGAGGTCTACGACTCCGAGATCATCGGCGCTCTCGCAGGTCTTACGGCTGCTATAGCAGCTCCTTCAACACATCTTGCAACCAATATTAATGTAATCCTCGACAACCAAGAGGCCGCACATCGCCTTCTCCATTCCTCACCCTCCAAGTCCTCGCAAATGGAGATTTTGGAATTTCGGGATCTCGCTTCTCGCTGGCCTGCGAGGAGGATTCTTCCCATCGCATCTCCTGGCAAGGTCCAAGTAATGTGGTCTCCCGGCCACATGGGCATTCCAGGTAATGAGTTGGCCAACAAGTTGGCAGGAGAGCCTGCTCGACAACCAGCCCCCTCTGGCGCTTCCCTTGCCGGAGTCCGCGCAAGGATACAAAGGCAGATATGGGACATGACCTCAGCATGGTGGCAATCTCATGCTCCCCCCACCTATTCTGAACTGGGTATGCCATTTCCCAAGAAACCCCCAAAGGAACTACGTCTTCCTCGCCGCTATCTGGGGTATTTGATCCAATGTCGTACTGGACACGGCGACTTTCGTTCTTATCACGAAAGGTTTCATCATAAAGACGCCCTCCTGACTTGTTCCTGCGGGGCCAACAAGTCGATCACACACCTAGTTTTCTGCCCCCTCGTGCGAGATAGACTTGCTTCGGCTGGTTTTCGACGAAGCCTGGGCCCACTTGGCGTTCTCCTCGGCACCTCTCACGGAGCCAATTGTTTCGCCACTATTTTGGAGAAGGCCAGTTTCCTCTCAGAAATCTGTCCCATCCGCAACAGATGATGTATTTATGTGAGGAATTTGCTGCATAGCACCCGCTGTACCCATACCTAATTTAATGGCCTCGCTGCCAGAGCACACCTTTTTCCGTATCATGTATCGCAGTCACCATGTCCCCTCAGGGATGGGGCTTTAGTATAACTGGCGCCTGGTAGACATAAAAAACACTTAAATAAATAAATAAATAATAAATAAGTAATAGATTAAGTAGTATTCATAAATTGACTGACTAGACAGTGGTAGATTGGTGCAGTACCTAAAGATAGTTGAGAGAAGGATATGACAAGTATTGCTTTATGTATATAAGTAGGACGTCTTACCTTCAAAAAAAAAAAGGACAAGTAAAATCTATATACAATTACACACCTCTATCTACTCTCATTCATTCCTCACCTTAAGAAATCATACATTATACTCGCAAGTTAGAACATTGCATCTACTCCTTATAACTGAAACATCCTCCACAGGTTCATCCCAAGTTATGTATGACGAATTCCTAAGCTTAATCCCGAAGTGGCACAACTGTTATTGTCTGGCACATAACCAGGCCGGGGAAATAAAAATCCGCCGGGTTCCAGGGCACGTTTGAATAACTGGGAACGATGCTGCTGACAAAGCTGCAAAGGAGGCTTGTAGAAAGCATCCAGACACTCACCCCTTCACCTTCGCTGGCCTAAAGAAGTGAGCAAATGTCGGACTTTGCATTCTACGTCAATAACTCGATAGGCTTAGCGTCTTGGCCACTATTAACATATATTTCTTAGACTGTAGATAGGATAGTTAGAAATCAAAAAGAATCCATATCGAATACAGGTGTTATACCTTAGTAGTGAACCCACACTGATCAGTTGTGCAACAGATCAGGTTCCCTACAACCTTCTATTATAGCCGTAGGTTACGTAGAAGTATTTTTTATTTTCTCTCGCATCGTTAAAACGCCAGTGAGCTCGCGCTCCCGCAGATAACGTTGCTAGTGAGTCACAAACAAACAAGATACCCGAAAACGAATCTAAAGCCCCTCTTATAACCAAGCTTGTCCCTTAGACAGAAATAGCAGTAAACAGTGCTACAGCAAGTGATATAACAAACTATATCAATAAACGAATTATAGAATACGAGGATGAGAACCTCTATGGTAGTGGACTTCACGAATACTTTGCGACCAATTGCAGCAAATTCTCTTTAATAACTTTCAAGAAAACTACAGACTCAACCAAAAATCTCAGGGATTTTCTTCGAAAGAGAAATGTTTTCATCCAAAAGTCAAGAGGTCAATCAATACCAGCAGCACTCGTTGACGCGCTATCAAACCAGTGGTGTTCTATGCCAGAAATTATGATCAACAAAGTTATGGAAATATACCGTCCTGTCAACAACCCACCGGTATTGCGTGACCTAAAGATCTCTCAGAACTTGTCAAGATCACATGACTCTGTTACAGGTCTGAAGACTGAGGTGTAGTAAGGCTGATGCCTGAGGTATCATAAGGTTAGGGAGGGGGCATATTAGCCAGGTGCTGGGTTCATAGTGAAGTAATGCCTGAGGCATTATAAAGTTTAGAAGAAGACTTAGAGGCTTGGCGCCGATTCTCATTTACGCTAGTGTTGCAAGGATAGGACTTCTGGAGGAGTAACTCTTGAACAGCATGAGAATTGTCATTTAAATTATATTAAGGTTGATTAGGCGTTCGGATGTAAGGGGATTTAATATTAGATGGAAACATGTACATAAAGGATAGGGTAGATGTCCTTTGGTCTTTAGATTTATTATATTCTTTGATTTGATGCTCATTTTTATCTACTTCTAAGATACTTCAGCCTCGACTATTACAGACTCACTCTCTTGTTTAGTTAGCAGCTCGCTTACGTATAGTATAAGATAGGATGCACACACACAATATTATGATTATCCTTTTTTTAGTGGTTTTACATACATTACATACTTTCCCAGCATAACTGTTACGATATTCATATCTTCTTTTTGCTCATATCTTTGACAGGTTATGAGACCGGAAAATCTACTAACAATAGAATCTAACCTGCAGAAAACTAACGTCAGAGTGAACGAGATTAGCCTTCCGATATGGCCGGCTGGTGTTCATGGAGACATCGTCATTCTTACGACGACAACATTTGGACAGTGGAGCCTGACGGTGAAATCTGCTTTGTTATTAGCAGATTGTTTTGGAGTTGTCAATGGAAGCACAGTAACGACAGATCCTGACTATTCAAAGAAGATCAAGGATGCGTTACAAATCATTGGTAACTCAGTTAGCTTTGATTACAAAAATCTTGTTGTTGAGTATTTGGAGAAATCCGACCCTAAGGGCCTTTGGGAAGCTCTTCAGGCTGTAAATCCCGTCAATGACCCGACAGTGATATCGTCTCTCAGGAGGGAATTTATGACAATGACTTTTGACCCTTCCAAAGAGGACATCCAGGCAGTTCTCACTCGGCTTAATAATATCAAAGTTGAGCTTCAAGATACCGAGCAGCCGTTCACTGATGCGAACGTGAGAGAAACGCTCTTACAGTCAATTCCAACAGTTAATCCACTCTGGAACATGGCCAAAATGAACGGCGAGCGTGACAAAAAGAGCCTGATCAAAACAGTGACAACTCTCAAGTCACTGGAGGCAAACATAAAGTTCTCTCAACAAACCCCACCGGCAATTGCAAATGCTGCGCAAAATAATGGGGAACACAGAAATTATCGTGGTCGAAAGGGTGGTCGAGGTCGAGGCGGAGCGCAGAAACGAGGCAGAAACATTGGCAAGAATGATGATGATGAAATTCGCCCAGGAAAGAAACGGGGCTGATGCCATGCCTGTGGAAAGCTAGGCCATTGGAAACGAGACTGCAGGACAAGACAGAATGAGAGAAATGGGAAGAATACTGTAGCTGGAGCAAACGCAGTTAGAGTAGAGTATTCATATGATTCTGACGCCTATCTTGAGTTTCAAAAAGTGACACAAAAAGACAACTGCGTTTCCAGATCAAAAAAACAATTATTACCACAAGAAAAATCGTATCCTGCTCTCACCACCTACGCCTTTCTTTCTAAGGATGCCAGTATTGTTACTCTCATAGACTCTGGTGCGTCGCAGCACTTCAGTGGTGTCAGACAGGACTTTGAGTTGCTAAAGAGATGGGGCTCTCCAAGGTCAATTCGGGTCGCAGATGGAAAGATTATATATTGTGAAGGTCAGGGCACGATTAGGCTAAATCAAAAGGCCAAATCATTGCTCTGGACAATGTATGGTTTGTACCTGAGTTTGACAAACTTCGTTTACTCTCTGTTCACCAATTTAACAGATGGGGGGTGGATGTCTTGTTTGTGAACCAACGCTGCAGGGTTGAGCGCGATGGAAAGCTACTTCTTGAAGCGGTGTCTGAAGACGGTGTTCTCAAAGTCAAGGAGTCATTCAAGATCGGAGAAAAGGCATTTAATGCAGAATTGTCAAGACAGGTTCAAACTAACCCTCGCCAGTTTGAATCCCCAGCTATAGAGACAGAGTGGGACATTCTACACAGGAGACTTGGCCACATAAATTTCAAAGACGTTGACGCTGTACTTAAGAATGGTGACACAGCTATCACCCCACCAATCACCACAAGAGCAGCACTTCTCGGGGAGACAAGTTGTGAATCCTGCTCTGCTGGAAGACTCAGAGAACATTTCAACAAAAGAACAGACAATCGAAGTACGGTTAAGCTGAGGCGTGTACATTGCGATATTTCAGGAATACAAGCATTATCTGTGAGAGGGTACAGATATTTCCTACTCGTAGTTGATGATGCTACCCGGTACTGTTGGATTAAATTACTCAAGAGTAAAGAAATGAGAGAAGTATTGCTGGCATTCAGAGAGATCAAATCCATTTCAGAACTCGAGAGCAACCAAAAGATCATACATATTAGAGCGAACAATGGTAAAAGTGAATTTGGCACAGGGTTTCAAAGTTACTGTAAAGAGGTCGGAATACAGTTAGAGCCAAGCCCACCCTACAAGCATTCGATGAATGGCGTCGTAGAAAGGTGGATGGGATCCACAGAAACAATTGCCAGGTCAATACTTTATGAAGCTCGTCTTCCTCACCAGCTCTGGGATTATGCGATCGAGCATGCAGTGTGGATAAAGAATCGAGTGCCGACTGCAGCACTACCTTTTGAACAAATTCAGGAAAGAACACCGTTTGAAGCATATTATAATAAGACGCCGTCACTCAAGAATTTGAGAGTCTTCGGCTGCAAAGCAGATATCCTTTACCCACCCGATCTAAATCCTCAAACTTGGGTTCCTCGTATCCGGGAAGGGAAATTTATAATGATAGGTATGCAATCATCGAAAATATGGAAATTGCTCGACACCCTCTCCCTGAAAGAAGCAGTCTCTGCAGATGTCAAGTTTAATGAATATAGCCTCAGGAATATTGATGCCGCAAGTTTTTCTAATAGAAGTGCCAAAGAGGTTTTGACACCCAAAGCATTGGGGGAGAGAATGGCAATTAGCGGTAGGCCAAAAGGGGTAAAACAAAAGGGTAAGGTATATACTCCGATGTATCCAACGGAGAACGTGGATGATACCCCTAGTACTGTGAATGCTCCTTCTGAGAGCATAGGCGGCCAACTAAGAGTTGAGCGACGCAGCAGACTGGATGATACCCCTAGCACTGTGAATGCTCCTTCTGAAAGTATAGGCGGCCAACCAAGAGTTGAGCGACGCAGCAGTTCAGATCTACATAATGATAAAATTTGAAGTATTCAGGCTGAAACTGAAATTAAAAGCACTCAGGTCAATGAGTCGCTTGATCAAGGAAGCACACAAAGTGTATCAGAAAAATATAGTTCAAAAGTTTCTGATAATACCTCCTCAAGCAAATCTGAACGAAGATCTCGGTATGGTAGACTGATTAGAGATAGAGCTTACTCAGTATTCTCTAGGGATATTGCAGTGGCTGCAACATTGTCCCAGATAGTTCATATTAACCAAAATGATTCCTCGTCGATACAGGTACCCACACCACCATTTGAATCCATCACGATTGAGCAAGCCATGGTGGAAGACAAAAAGCTCTGGACAGAGGCCATCTTCTCTGAATTGAAATCTCTCGAAAAGACTGGGACATTCACGATAATGAAAGGACAACTACCGAAAGGTCGAAAGGTGATCTCCAGTAAAACAGTGCTACGAAAGAAACTCAAGTCTGATGGAACACTGGCACGTCGCAAAGCAAGAATAGTTGTGAGAGGATTTGAGCAAGAATATGGCACAGATTACTTCGAAATTTTGCCTCTGTGGTAAGATACAATACACTAAGGATACTCTTGGCGAAGGCTGCTGCGGAAGATCTAGAAATTAAGGCTTTAGATGTTTAAACAGCGTTCCTCAATCCGAAACTCGAAGAAGAAATATACATGGAGGTTCCTCAGTTTTTCGAATTGCTGCGCCCAGAGGTTAATCCAGATACGCGTTATCTCAAGTTGAACAAGTTGCTTTATGGCCTAAAACAAGCACCACTGGCTTGGTTTAATGAGGTTAAAGCACACTTTGCGAAAATTGGCTTGAAATGGGGCGAGGCTGATCCAAACCTATTTATCGGCCGGGGTGTCCATGTGTTACTGTACGTTGATGACATGCTGATCATAGGGATGAAGCGATTAGTAGAGACTGTAAAGAAAGACATCAAGAACAGATGGAAGTGCAAGCTACTTGGTTCTGTTGATACTTTTGTCGGTCTACAAGTTGAACGCAATAGATCTAACCAATCAATTCGAATTCATCAATCAGCATATACCAAAAAGCTTATAATGTGTATGAAAATGAATAACTGCAATCCCAAGCAAACGCCTCTGCCAGCAAAAACAATCCTCAAGAGAACTAAAGAAGATACTTGGCGAGTTATATGTAGCGATGAAGCTGGATTATATCGGCAGATAGTTGGAGCGATTCTATACCAATCGAATAGCACAAGACCGGATATCTCCTATGCAGCTGGGCAATTGGCCAGATTTATGTCAGCTCCCAACTCTCACCATCTAGAAATGGCCAAGCACCTCTTAAGATATCTAAATGGGACCCATGAACTTGGTATCACATACCAAGCCCAGGGAGCCAAGGAAACAGAATGGTCCGCTTGGACTGACGCTACCTGGGGTACAGAGGAAGATATGAAGTCATTTCAAGGTTACGCTGTTATATGGTATTGTGGAGCAATCTCATGGTGCTCTAATAGACAGAAGAGCACAGCACTAAGCTCGATAGAGGCCGAGATTATGGCTGCTAGTGAAGGAGCTAAAGATTTAGCTTGGATGGAGAAAATTGCGGTGGATTTAGGGCATAAATTTACTAGACCACCTCTGCTTTATGTCAATAACCAACCTGCAATCGAACTATCTAAAACGACAAAGTTTCATAGCAAGGCGAAGCATATTCGAATACGGTATTTCTTCGTCAGGAATGATATGGTTCGGGAAAATAGGATCAGGATTGAACACAAAGCTGGAACAGAACAAATTGCGGACTTACTGACAAAAGCGTTACCAAAAGACAAATTCGAAAAGCTAATTGTGGGATTTGGAATGAAGGACAAGCTCTAATCGAATTTCTGGAACTAAATATAGGCACAGTTTGTGACTATTGGATAGGTACTCTTGTACCGCAATATTGCTTTCATGCTTTGGAGAGCTGAACTTCCACAGGGAGATGTAGGCTTCTACAGACCCCTCAGGTGGCGAGTGGGTGCTGTTCAGAAGTTAACGAGGCCTAAATTGGTGATCATTGGTTGCTGTGATTATGAGATAATTCAGCATGGGGGCGTGTCAAGATCACATGACTCACTCTCTTGTTTAGTTAGCAGCTCGCTTACGTATAGTATAAGATAGGATGCACACACACAATATTATGATTATCCTTTTGTTTGTGGTTTTACATACATTACATACTTTCCCAGCATAACTATTACGATATTCATATCTTCTTTGTGCTCATATCTTTAACAGAACTATCCTACAAGTTTCAATAACCCCATCATAACTCTCATGAAATCGTACACGGAAGAACAAAAATATGCCGGACTACCATCAGAATCTTTGGACTTAAAATTTAAAAGATTTACAGATTTTTGTAACACGATTGATATCCCATCCAATCAACGAAATACTGCATTCAAGGTTATGCTCAAAGATGCAGCTTTACAACACTATCATGCCACATTCAATTCAGAAAATCTTCCAGACCTTTCTACATTGTATCAGACTATAAAGTTAAATTTTGAAGGCAAGGAATATCAACAATCGATGCTTGTTAAATGGAATGAAATATCTCTGAAGACAACTTTACAAGATATAGAATCAACAGACGTAGAAGTTGCTCTCAATTCACTAATTACAAATCTTCGTCACATCCAAATGAGCTTGAGCCCCGAATTTCAGTCAGATAAGATCCTCTTCGCCAAACTACTGCAAGCCTGTAGGACTCACCCTTCATGTTCAATAGCATGCTCTACTGTTGCTGATGAGACTACCGCCGGGCTCATAAACCGTCTCCGTTCAAACGTTGCTACGTGGAAAGCCCAACAAAACCCTATGGGAGAACAGTTCTTTCAGGATGACGAAAACAAAGCTGTAGTCCACTTTACCAACCGCCGCTACCACAAAAACAATGCCAATAGACCTTGCCAAAAATATCAGTTTACAAGTAATCATAATGAAAGAAATTAAAGACATGATCGACAGCGTAAAATCTGCTTTGTGTGTCGCAAAGAAGGATGCTGGTCAACGCGGCATTCTGAGAGCGAACGTAGACAAGCTCGAAAGCGCTTGAGAGATGCCTACAGCTATAGCCAAGACTCGTATAACCGAAACAATAATCGGCGCTTCCTCACTGATACCGACTCCGATGAAAGTACCATCAATGCTTTTATCCAGCAGTAAGAGGGAGTCAACCCAGATGATGATCGCTTTTTAGTAGATGCTTTCGATACATTTCTAACCATAAAACAAAATCCTGATAATGATTACAACGACGTAACTGACCAAACATTTTACACAGAGTGTGGAGTGCTTGAAATCAAACATGCCCAAAATATTACACAAGAAATCAACACGGGTATCACACGACATGCTCTCACATGGGAAGTGAAAACTCTTGACATTGATAATAGCACATTTACTATCTCAAAACCTCGCTTTGACTCGGACATTTTCCTCGGTATCCTCATAGACACAGGTGCAGCTGGAAAATCAACCGCTGGCTATAAAAAATTCCAAGCATTCTCTAAAACATTCGGGTCAACCATAATCGTTACTTCAAAACAAATAAGCGTCCGCTTCGGAATTGGAAGTACCAAGTTGCTAGGAGTTATAAATATTCCTACTCCAATAGGGCCATGCATCTTTCATATTGTTGATTGTAACACTTCTTTTCTACTTTCCCTCCAAGACCTTGATGAAAAAGGTATTATTTTCAATAATTTAGACAATTTACTTCTCCTAAACTCTAAAACTATCCCCGTCGTTAGAATTTTTGGACACGCTTTTCTTCAATGGGGACCAGTCATTACCATAGCTAACATGACTTACTTGACTGAAACCGAACTTCGGACTCTTCATCGTCGTTTTGGTCATCCTTCAGCCCAACGTCTCGTAAATGTCTTGCAACAATCAGGCCATCTAGATTCAAATGGAGAAAACCGTAAAATACTCGATAAAATCGTCAAGCGTTGTCAGAAATGTCAACTGTTTGGCGATCCTCCATTAAGATTCAAATTTACCCTTAAAGATGATCTCATCGAGTTTAACCATTCTATATATGCAGATATCATGTACATAGACGAACGCCAATTACTACACATTGTAGACAAAGCCACGCGCTTCCAAGCTGCACGCTGGCTAACAAATCTCAGCTCCTCTAACGTCTGGAACACACTAAGACTATGCTGGATAGACGCATACCTTGGGCCTCCTGACATCATCAACCATGATGCAGGAACTAATTTTACATCATCAGAATTCCAGCAGTATTCTACATCACTTGGAATTCAAACAAAAGAGGTTCCAGTAGAATCGGCTAACTCCATGGGCATAGTTGAGCAATATCACAAGCCTCTGCGACGCGCGTATACTGTCATTAAGGAAGAAACTAAATCTACAGACAAGGCCCTCATCCTCCAAATGGCAGTCAAAGCAATCAATGACACCGCTGGACCCGATGGAATCATCCCTACTCTACTTGTATCCGGAGCGTATCCCAGAATGACAAAACTTGGCCCTCCTGCGCCAAGTATTGCTGCCAGAGTACAGGCCATACGAAAAGCGATGGCAGAGGTATCCAAATTACGTCTCCGGAATCAAGTCACAGCTGCTTTACGCTCCAGAAATGGCCCCGCTATCAATGCTCAAAATGTTCCAATCAGAGCAGATGTTCTTGTGTGGCGCACACACAGAAAGCAATGGGAAGGCCCATTCACACTTCTTTCTTTGGAAAGAGAAAATGCGGTAGTCCAACTCTCAAGTGGTCCCACAACATTCAGATCATCATCAATTAAGCCATATACAAATGATAAAAATGATTTGCATGTGCAACCAGAAGAAAGTTCCCCTAGAAATGAAGAACAAATTATTACATCCTTAGCAGAAAACCAACCTCAACATCAAGGTTACCCTGAAAATGGAGAGCAAATTATTGCATCCTCCTCAGAAAACCGACCTCAACATACAAGGCGTCTCCCAGCACGCTATCGCGAGGATAATATTAATCACAACGTTATACATATTCAAGATACTAATTACAAGCTTCATACAGTAGCCGTTGCAATTTATTTCACACACGACAACCCCCAACCAAATTTCACCCATTCCCGTCATTAGGAGCTTGAGGGACTCCTTCTCCGCGGTGTATTTGAGTTTGTAGACGTCAAAGCTGTATCTTCTGAAGAACGAATTTTTAAAAGCCGTTATGTTGACACTGTAAAGTTAACAGGCACCCCACAAGCGTTTGAAAAGTCTCGACTCGTAGTTCAGGGGTATAATGATTTAGATAAATCAAAAGTTCAAACACAGTCGCCCACAATCCAGCAATCTAGCCAACGACTCCTACTCCCTATCGCTGTTACAAGAGGTCTCTATCTGTTCACCCGAGATATAACTCAAGCCTACATACAATCCAAGACTCCGCTTGCTCGAAACATCTTCGTAATAACTCCAAAAGAACTTAACCTACCACCCAATATATTGCTCAAGATTCTTAAACCCCTGTATGGCATTGCAGAGGCGGGCACACATTGGTTTCAAACCTACCACGCTCATCACACTGACAAGCTCTCTCTTTCACAATCTTCTAGTGATCCTTGCCTTCTTTACAATAATGACGCAATCGTCGCCCTTCAAACGGATGATACTCTCTTCGCCTGTAATGAACAATTTAGACAAAAAGAACAGCAAGAGCTCGAAACTGCGAAATTCTCCGCAAAACCAACAATAAAGCTGACAGCCAATACACCAATCAACTTCAACGGTGCCTCACTCACCCTTACAACCAACGGCATTACCGTCGCCCAATCTTCACACTGTCAGAAACTATCTATGGTTCCTCAAAATGACGCTAAGTCGTACAATATTCAACGCACACGAGGCGCTTACATTTCCTCTGTCTGTCAACCTCAAGCCGCATTCGACCTCTCACAAGCAGCTCAAGTTTCCCAGCCCACTATTCTCCAGATAGAAGCCTTAAATAAAAGACTTAGATGGCAAAGGAAAGGATCTGGCTTACGTTTCATCAAGTTAAATGAAGCAGAACTACAAATAATTGTCTTTACTGATAGTAGTTTTGCTAACAATCTAGACTACTCGTCTCAAATTGGATTTAAAATTGTTCTCGCTGACTGCAGGAATTGTAACATTATCCATTGGTCATCAACTAAATGTAAGCGAGTAACTCGCAGTGTCCTTGCATCCGAACTCTACTCCATGGTCGCTGGATTCGATGCAGCGTGTATTCTAAAACATACTGTTGATTCAATCATGAAAAGAAAGATCCCTCTAGTGGTATGCATCGACAGTTACTCACTCTATGAATGTCTTGTTAAGTTAGGAACTATCAAAGAAAAAAGACTCATGATAGATATTGCCGCAATCCGCCAAGCTTACGAACGCAGAGAAATATCTCAGGTCATTTGGATCAAGGGAAAATCTAATCCGGCCGATGCCATGACATAGTCCCAGGCGTCTAATCATGCACTCGACGAAATACTGGCAAATAAATACTTTATTGACAAAGAGGCGTGGGTAGACCGCGACAGTGTAGAAACCAACAAATAAACAAAAGACTGCCAGTGTTGGACTTTGCATTCTACGTCAATAACTCGATTAGGCTTAGCGTCTTGGCAACTATTAACATATATTTCTTAGACTGTAGATAGGATAGTTAGAAATCAAAAAGAATCCAAATCGAATACAGGTGTTATACCTTAGTAGTGAACCCACAGCAAAAGACAACAACAGGCGAGCATCGGAAGGGCTCTGGAATACACTCCTTCCCCAACTTAAGCTTTAACAGGAACTAGGCATCAACACAGCCCCCTCCAAGCCCAAAGAACTTGGCCTCCCGCGAGCGGCTCTGAGCCATATTATAGCCGCCAGAACTGGACACGGCGATTTTGCCATTTACCACGAACGCTTTGGACATAAGGACGCAGATATACACTGCCGGTACGAGCGCCGTAAGTCTACATTACATTTTTTCTTCTGTCATATTCCCACAAGACACACCAAACGGATCCAGGGACCCCCGTCTGAAGTCATCCCTTTTCTTCTTGGCACGTACAAAGGGGGCTTAAAGCTGGACACGTGGCTGAAACAATCACGCTTCTTTCATAAAATCTACCCGCGCAGAAGCCCGATTAGATAACATTTCCCAACCATTCTACCATCTATAACCAAAAATTCTCTCGGAACTTTATAGTGTAGACTACAAACACTTTCATTTCTTAATTATATATTTAAAAAAAAAATTGATGATCATGGAACACTGCGGGGGATCAGCGCGAAGTGGATAGCGCCACAATCCTATTTCACCATTTTCTCGGGTGCCAAGTCAATTCTCGAGAGGCAGCTACAGTAGCTTACAAAAGTGGTCAAATAAATCACAAAATCTAATACAATTGACCATAACTTTACAACATGATCTTGAAATGAAAATATTATAGTATTATATGAAAATTTAATTACTTTACTATCGCTGAGACAATTTTGAAGCAAAAAAAAAGAGAATTGATTATTCTATGGTGGTCTTGGCGTTCTCAATTACTCGACCAGTTTTGGAAGCATCATTTTAATACTTAGTATGACCCCTTTTGGCCTTTATAACAGCTGTGTAAGGTTTTGCCCTAAGAATACACATTTCTATTTATAACATTATGGCATTTCTATTTATACCATTATTTCATTTCTATTTATATTACTATGTCATTTCTATTTTTACTCATTGTAGTCATCTCATTTCTAGTTAATCATCTTGTAGCAGCTATTAATAGGCCGCGTATGTATTCTATTTACGTCTCTATGACAAGAGTAAGATAAGTCGAGGCGGCAACTACTGAAGGAAGGAAAGGCGTATATAAAGAGAAAGATTCTCAGTAGATAGCGCTCTTCACGCTTAGTTCTTTGTCACAAATATAACCATCAGAAAGTCTTTTGACATCCTTCAGACAACCTTCAGGTTCCCTTTAGTAAACCCTTTAGTACCTCAATACTTTCCTCAGCACTTCCCACCGTCTCTTGAGACCTCTTTAGTACCTACCTTACTCAGTATCCTTCCTGTTACCCACTCGGTCGCCCATCATCCTGACATTACTAAGCGTCGAAATTACATGAGTTATAGAGTACCTGATTCACCAGATACTCTTTCTCATTCAACAGCAACCGACAACTCTTTTTTCAGTCTTTCAGGATCTGAAATGGCTGAGACAACAAGCAGCAACATGCAAGGCATCCAAGTCACCTCGAACCCGCAACTAGACCAAGATATTCCCATGCCTACAACTCAGATACCGACCTTAAATTTCCTTCCTCCGGAACTCTGGAGTACTCCATACCTCCTTCAGGTTCCTGGAGCCATGAATAACGCCTTGTTAGTTGACTCCGTGCGAGTAGCAGCTCTATTCAATGCTCAAAAACCACTCTCACCTCCTTCTCACATTCCTTACTCTACACCTTTGATGAGACTCACTGCCCCTCCGATCACCCTATACGATGGATCCCCGAGCAATCTACGCTCCTTCTGTTCGCAACTTGTCAATCAGTTACAAGATCAAAACCATTCTTTCCCGGACGAAATCTCCAAGGTTCGCTATGCCTACCAATGTCTGGGGCCAGGAGCTCTGAGGAAGATGAGGTCCCAATTCAGGTGTCTCGAAGATCTAGCAGTTAAGCCAGAAATAACAACTCTATCCGAATTCCTGACGGCGCTCAAGCGAGAATGTGATGACCCCGGCCGAGAAGGTAAGGCCACCCGCGCTGTGGAAAAAATGAAGCAAGGAAATATGAGATTTCATGATTTTATAACCTTGTTTCACGATAACATGGTTGACTCCACCTACGCCAATGTGGACAAGATCACCTGGAAGAAGATGCTGGAGCTACGGCTTTCTGAGAAACTTTCGGAGATTCTACTGTCTGCTTCAGATGCTCCAGAAAATTATGACGATTTCGTGGCTTACCTAAGGGCTAAAGATGCTCGTGTCCATGAGTTCAGGACCGCCTTCCCAAGCGCGCCAACCCACCAGCCAAGCCCAACCTTTTCACCCGCCTCAGTCTATAAAGCGCCGAGTACACCACTGACGACGCCATGGAGGTCTCTCAACCCTGAGCTTACCGTCTCTCAAGGAGGATCGGCAATGGATCTTGATACAATATCAAGACAAAAAGGCACCGACGGACGCCTTACTCCACAAGCCAAGGATGCACGTCGAGCTTTAGGTCGATGTGTTTGGTGCAATAAACCAGGACATATAGCAAAAAACTGCCCATTAGGCTCACGCACTATTGCGTCCGCTGCAATAACTGAAATGCCTGATCAAGTAGAGCAAAGACCAACTCCAGCAGTAAGTCGCCTGTTGGAGTCGTTATCAGTAGGACAAGTGAGTTCAGAGGACGTCTCAAGTTCACGTCACATGTATATAAACGCAAAAATATATGATATACCTCTAATTGCTCTTGTTGACACTGGCGCTTCCGGAAATGCTTTCATTTCAAAATCCCTCTGTGAAACTCTTAACCTAAACCCACATAAACTCTTGCGCCCTATTAATCTCTTTGGATTTGATGGAAAGCAGGGAGCTCAAATAACCCACAAAGTATCTTTCCCACTATACCTAAGCAGACATGCCGAAATCACGACCGCCTATGTGATATCTCAATGTAAACAAGATTTAGTCTTGGGCCTTCCTTGGATAGAAAAACACGCGCCATATATAGACTGGAAGGAGAATACCCTTACTTTCGGTGAAAACTGTTTAGGAAAAGCTTGTTGCAAGTTTGAAACTACCATACCTTATTTCAATTCTGGAGCCTCAAACTCTGTTTTAGCAAATCGTGTTGCTCAGAGTCATTATCAACCCCCTTTTTATCAAAAACCAAAGATTGTCCCAGCACCCACCTTCGCAATGATGGCCCATCAGCCGGAAAATTTTAACTTTGCCCTTAGCCTCCATGACCTCGATCTTTTATCTAAAGACACCACGGAGCAATCTCTCGATACTCCTATGGACAGAATCCCCAAGTTGCGAAAAAAATATGCAAACCCTAAAGAACACTTACCTTCCCACTATCATGAATTTCTCGATGTATTCAATCGTGACCAGGCGAATCAACTACCGCCTCATCGCCCCTGGGATCACTCCATTGATCTACAGCCTAACGAACATCCCCCAGCGTCGCGACCCTACTCAATGAATCTGCGTGAGCTCAGAGCTCTCCGAGACTACCTTCATCAAGAACTTGACAAGGGATTTATCCGCGTCTCTCGTTCTCCCGCTGCAGCCCCAGTACTTTTCGTTAAAAAGCCTAATGGCGATCTCCGATTTTGCATCGATTATAGGGGACTGAATGCAATCACAATCAAGAATAGACACTCGTTACCATTAATAACGGAAACTCTTAGCCAGCTCTCTCACGCCAAATATTACACGAAGCTAGATATAATATCAGCTTTCAATAAACTCCGTATTAAAGAAGGGGATGAATGGAAAGCGGCCTTTACCTGTCGATACGGACTTTTTGAACCAGTCGTACTACCATTCGGGCTTTGCAATGGGCCCGCCTCATTCCAAGCCTACATAAATCATGCTTTAAGGGGTCTCCTTGACAATTTTTGCACTGCGTATATGGATGATATTTTAATTTACTCAGAAAACTTAGTGGACCATAGAAAACATGTCAAAATTGTCCTACAGCGTCTCCGAGAGCATGGGCTACAAGTCGATATCGAAAAATGTAACTTCGAGACCACAGAAGTTACCTACCTGGGTCTCATTGTTTCAACTGAAGGTATACGTATGGACCCCAATAAAGTTGCCTGCGTACAAGAATGGCCAACTCCTCGCTGTGTCCGGGACATACAAGGTTTTTTAGGTTTTGCAAACTTTTATCGCAGATTTATTCCAGAATTTTCAAGACTAGCAGCACCTCTCACTAATTTGACGAAAAAGAACGTTCCATTTGCCTGGAATGAGACTTGTGAATCATCTTTCCTTAAGATTAAGCGATCTTTCAAAGACGGAACCATGCTCGCTCACTTTGACCCTACACTTCAGACCATTCTAGAAACCGACGCTTCAGATTTCGTGACAGCGGCAGTACTTTCTCAGTATGACAAGGCAGGAATTCTCCGACCAGTTGCCTTTATGTCCAAGAAAATGATTCCAGCCGAATGCAACTACGAGACTTTTGACAAGGAATTGTTGGCTATTGTAAATGCCTTTGAAACTTGGACCGCCGAACTTGGATCGGTGGAAATGCCGACTTTAATTCTCACAGATCACAAAAATCTTGAACATTTCACTACCACCAAGAAGTTAAATAGAAGGCAAGCACGCTGGAACGAGCTGCTGGCCGATTTTGACTTCAAAATAGTCTTCCGACCAGGGAAACACGGAGGAAAGCCGGATGCCTTGACTCGAATTCATTCTGATCGACCCACAGAAAGCTCCGACAAACGAAACCAACACCAATATCAAACCTTAATAAAACCTCACCAAACCCTTCGATGTGGTAGTGTATCCGAAAGTAGTAATACATTATGCGTATCATTAGATAACTGGGATAAGCATTGTAAAGAAGACAAATACTGCCAGGAAATACGATCAGCTCTGGAAAATCCAAGAAAAACACGACCAGACCTCGAGCTTTCAAATTGCACACTCACCAAACATTCTTTCACTCTACACGGAAAAGAATATATACCCGAAATACTTCGTGAAGTAATCTTAAAACAGCTTCATGAATCTCCTCTGTACGGACACCGTGGAGCAGCTGCGCTTTATTTTATGGTAAGCCGTCAATATTGGTGGCCTGGATGCCATAAAGACGTAACAAAATATGCCCGAGGTTGTGAAAGTTGCCAGAAGAACAATCCTTCTAGCCAAAAACCCTATGGATTTCTTAAACCACTCCCAGCCTCACAAGCATCATTCCGTCATCTCACTCTTGATTTTGTCGGACCTCTACCAACATGCAAAGTTCGTGACTTTTCGTACCGCTATATCCTTCAAGTAGTAGACCGACTCACGAAACGAGTCTGGATCATCCCGACAGAACGGCCCACTGCCCAGGACACAGCAGAAGCCTTCATCACGAACGTCGTTCGTTTTGCTGGTCTTCCAGACTCCCTTGTCTCAGACCAAGGCCGGGCCTTTATAGATAAAACTTGGAAAGAAATTTGTTCTCGGCTTAGAATAACCCACAAACTCTCAACATCTTATCATCCTGAAACAGACGGACAAACAGAGAGGGCTAATAAAACGCTTGAAGTATATCTGCGCCATTATGTTAATTATCACCAGGATGATTGGGTTAAATACCTACCGCTGGCGGAATTTTGTTGCAACAATCACGTAAATACATCGACAGGAGTATCGCCATTTTTCGCTAGTTTCGGACATCATCCCCGGATGAACTTTATTCCAGAGTCCGAAAATGCCGAGCCTCGTGACACCCCAGAATTTGTCAAACGCATGGAGAGCCTAGTTAAACATTGCACGGAACAAATAACACTCGCACAAGCCTATCAATCGACATACGCAAACGAAAGACGCCTCCCAGCACCCAGATATAAGGTTGGAGATATGGTTTATTTATCCTTAAAAATTTGGCTCTAGCAAGACCGTCTAAAAAACTTGATAACGTTCGCGCAGGCCCATGGCAGATCACGGCTATGAAGACACCTCTTGTCGCAAAGCTCGATTTACCTTTTCAGTTCAGAATCGACAATAATTTTCATGTTAGCCTACTTCGTCCTGCTTACATTGGATACCCATCCCAACATTTGGAGTCTCCAGAACCACTTGAAATAGCTCCATCTGGTCACGAAGTTCACGAAGTGGAAGCAATACTGGATTCCCGGATTCGTCGAAATAAAGTACAATACCTAGTGCGATGGACAGGCACGAACGATACCACATGGGAACCCTATGAGCATCTGGATAATTGTCGAGAATCTCTAAAAGATTTCCATAATGCATACCCAGAAGCACCTCGCTCGGAGGACCTCGCGTCCTGAAAAAAGGGAGGGTAATGTAAGGTTTTGCCCTAAGAATACACATTTCTATTTATAACATTATGGCATTTCTATTTATACCATTATTTCATTTCTATTTATATTACTATGTCATTTCTATTTTTACTCATTGTAGTCATCTCATTTCTAGTTAATCATCTTGTAGCAGCTATTAATAGGCCGCGTATGTATTCTATTTACGTCTCTATGACAAGAGTAAGATAAGTCGAGGCGGCAACTACTGAAGGAAGGAAAGGCGTATATAAAGAGAAAGATTCTCAGTAGATAGCGCTCTTCACGCTTAGTTCTTTGTCACAAATATAACCATCAGAAAGTCTTTTGACATCCTTCAGACAACCTTCAGGTTCCCTTTAGTAAACCCTTTAGTACCTCAATACTTTCCTCAGCACTTCCCACCGTCTCTTGAGACCTCTTTAGTACCTACCTTACTCAGTATCCTTCCTGTTACCCACTCGGTCGCCCATCATCCTGACAAGCTGCAACATGCAACGGCATACTTTCAACTAGAGTCTGACATAAAAATTGGATCTAAGTTTTGCCAAATTTCCATAAGTCTTTCCCACAATTCATGTATACCTTTCGGTGGCTCTAGATACTCACCGAGTCAACACTTGAGCCGACCCAAAAATGCTCAATCGGGCTCATATCCAGCGATTGAGAGGGCCAATTCATTGTCTTGAGATTTTTAGAAGCTATCCAGCTTTTTGTGTTCTTGGATTTGTGCTTTGGGTTGTTATCTTGCTGGAAGATTAGCTCAGTTGCAGGCACCGAGTCGGGCTCTCTGGCAATTCTATCCATAGTAGGTCCTTGAAAATTATCCAAGATTTCCAAATACTGTTTAGAATCCATTCGTCCAACTATACGGCCCATTCCACTTATACCATACCATGACATACACCCCCCATATCATTAGATTGCCCCCACCAAACTTCAGGGTCTCTTCGATCGCTTCTGGTTGCAAATTCTTTTGGCCTTTAACCCAAGAATATTTAATCCCATCGCTATTTAGCCTGTTTATTTTGGTTTCGTCTGACCAAATCACCCTTTTCCAGTCTTCTTTCGTCCAATTTTCGTGGCATAAAGCCCAGTTCAAGCGAGCTCTCTGATGAGCTTTTGACAGCTTTGGTTTCTTGTTCTTTTTTATCGCCTTCAGACCTTGCTCCCTTAAAGCCCGCCGAACAGTCTGAGCGGAAACTTGATCTTCTCTTTCTGAATTTACTAGTTTGGACGCTCCTGCTGCCGTCTTAGCGCTCCCATTTACCATTAAACAGGCGATTTCTCGCTTGTCTCTAGATGATAGTTTTTGTGGCCATCCATTCTTTAATTTCGGTGCTGTTGGATTTAGGCGAGATTGGAACATCTCCCGGGTCACTCGCTTGGAACGCCTCCCGACTTAGTTACCCGGATCAATATCCGCACCGTCCGCTCGGCATAAAAGCGACGTCATTCACTACGGCTAACTACCCGGTCCTTCCACCCGCTAACGTCCAGGCTTGGACCAATCGGATTATCACTGAGCCAATTATTTTACCTATATAACAATAATTAACAAATATTATTGTTAACCATTAGTGATTATTCCGGCATTCATCCGGAATCCCTCGAGATTTCTTTAAGCACGCGTCTACAGTCCTACGGGTAATCTTTTGATATTCATCCGGTTGGAGGTTGAGACTTTGGGGGTTATAGACGCGAAGCTGAATGTTGAGAGTTGGCACTTGTAGATATGTATATATATATATATACTGGTATCTTGTTGATAAAAAATTACTTCTTTAGATTTGATATGCTTAATGAAATATGTTTTTCCTAAATTCAACAGGTGCTTCCTTCACTATCATCTTTCGGCATTTTACAGCAGTTGCATGACTGAGTCCTAATGTTGCTGAAATTTCATTCGTTGATTTCCCTTCATGGACTAATTTTGTAATGGATGTTATTTGGTCGGGAGACATCTTTTTCATATTTTTTAAAGAAAAGATTAATCTGATAAAAATCCCAAATAATCTCGTTCAGCGTAAAAGTATTTTCAAAATATAAGTATGAATCAATTGATTAAATAATTTTGATACTGGAGGCTGAATGATTCCTATAAACACAATTAATCTGACTTTTATGTTTCTTTTTTACATGATGGTTGGAGTTCTTTTAGGCCTTAGTTCAAACTCTATCTTTTCCAATCCATTGGATTCCATTGAGATTCAAATTACGCTACGGATGCATTTATCACCTCACCAATCGATTCGATTTTATTTCAAATAACGCTACTTTTGTAGCTTTTACCTAATTGACAGGTCGTATCTTCACCATTCATCTATATATTAGCTCAGAAATTGGTTGATTCATTTTCCATGGTTGTTTAAAGGTACAGATAATAAGAAATTACAGAATGCAAGAGAAAATATCTTGTGGATTAGATGGCTAGTTGGGAAAAGATCTTTGAGTTCTTGTATCAAAATGATGCTGTGACGGCTGTTTAGCCGCAGTAACCCTGTAGCCTATGCCAACTAGCATAGGCGAGTAGTAGCGCTTGGACATATATAAGTGGGACTAATCCACAATACTAAACCTGATGGAGCTTTCTAGAATTGTGGAGCATGCTGTATGTATATTTATATCTGTGGCTACACACTTGAGTGGTCTGAGGAACATTCCAGAAACCATGACATTGAACATTTATACAAATTGTAATTACAAACATAGATTTCTTCCTTAGATAGAATATAAACTACCATTAGGTATACAGTTGCTTCAGCCTATATACTGCGATCCGTGACATATATTCTATCTCTTCTTCAATTATTTCAGTCAGTTCAGTCAGTTCAGTCAATTCAGTCAGTTCAGTCAGTTCAGTCAGTTCAGTCAGTTCAGTCAGTTCAGTCAGTTCAGTCAGTTCAGTCAGTTCAGTCAGTTCAGTCAGTTCAGTCAGTTCAGTCAGTTCAGTCAGTTCAGTCAGTTCAGTCAGTTCAGTCAGTTCAGTCAGTTCAGTCAGTTCAGTCAGTTCAGTCAGTTCAGTCAGTTCAGTCAGTTCAGTCAGTTCAGTCAGTTCAGTCAGTTCAGTCAGTTCAGTCAGTTCAGTCAGTTCAGTCAGTTCAGTCAGTTCAGTCAGTTCAGTCAGTTCAGTCAGTTCAGTCAGTTCAGTCAGTTCAGTCAGTTCAGTCAGTTCAGTCAGTTCAGTCAGTTCAGTCAGTTCAGTCAGTTCAGTCAGTTCAGTCAGTTCAGTCAGTTCAGTCAGTTCAGTCAGTTCAGTCAGTTCGGAGAGATGAATAGTGCGCTTCTGAAGCCTCCCTCCAAGGAAATAAATGGCGGGGGCTCACGGGCAAAATAGAAATCAGAAGATGACTTAGCAAGGCTTCGTTTTGCGGGATTTTGTTTCAGGTGCGAGAGGAGAGGATGCATGTCTAGAGTGTGCCCCCTACTTCCAGCTATAAGACCACAGAAGTTTAAAAAGTGTTTGTCTCTCAGAACGAGTACTGGTAAAGACGATCCGTATGGTGATGGTCTTGGCCCAATCGACCCGAATGTTTATGAAGAGGATCCATATGGGGATGGTCTTGGCCCAATCGACCCGAATGTTTATGAAGAGGATCCATATGGGGATGGTCTTGGCCCAATCGACCCGAATGTCTATGAAGAAATCTTAGATGATGATGTTCAAAAAATGAATTTCTCGGGAAGAAAAGACTTAAAATTACCAATTAGAAGTTCAACTATCAGAGTAAATACTACTGCTGGTCAAGAAATCAGGATGAATACACCACCATTTCTAGTCAATGCGTTGCTAAATGACACTATGATGGTGCAAGCTTTGATTGACAATGGTTGTCTTTGTTCAGGCATCATTGATGATGCCCTGACGACCCTGTTAAATTTGCCGCGAATTAAAATCTTACCTCGGGCGCTTGAGACTGCAGAGATGTTAACAACCACGAAACCAATTATAGATTCGATCACATTTATTTCCTTAGATTTAGATGGGCACGTTACTTCAAAATTATGGCTCTACGTTGTTCCTCAAAGCACACACAAAATGATCTTGGGAAAAAAGTGGCTTGAGGAGCAGGATGCTATAATACACTCGAAAGATCAACAGTTGGAACTCAGAAAAGCCGGAATAACTATATCTAGTGTTCAGAGATGGAGAGAAGATCTAAAAAGTGTAACGCAACCTCGCTATGCGTCAGTAAACACGATTACATCAATGGTTGACACAGTACCAGTATGCAAGGCTTCGATTGAGGACATAAGCAAGGCGCTGCGCGGAAAACCACAACTATCAGTTGAACAAGTACGAGAGCGTTTGCCGGAAGAGGTGAAAGACTTTGCACATCTATTTGCTGATAATGCTGGCGCTGGAGATTTACCCCCTTCTAGAGGTATTTTGGATCACGCAATAAACTTACGTAGCGAGAATGGAAAGCCGTTATCGCCTCCCTGGGGACCCCTCTACAACATGTCTCGCGAAGAATTGTTAGTGCTGCGAAAGACATTGACAGATCTCTCAGAAAAGGGTTGGATTCGTCCAAGTAGCTCCTCGGCAGCAGCTCCAGTACTTTTTGCAAAGAAACCCAACGGAGGTCTTCGATTTTGTGTAGACTATCGTGGGTTAAATGCCTTAACGATTCCGGACCGCTACCCATTGCCCTTATTCAAAGAAACTTTACGGCAGCTTTCGAAAGCAAGGTGGTTCACCAAGTTAGATGTGAAATCAGCATTCCACCGCGTTCGAATACGAGAAGGGGACGAATGGATGACTGCTTTTCGATGCAGACTAGGACTTTTTGAGTGGCTGGTGACACCATTTGGATTAGCGAATGCACCTGCTACATTTCAAAGATATATAAACGAGCAGTTGCGCGAGCACCTAGATTTAGATGCGACGGCTTACATGGATGATATATTGGCATATACAGATGGAAGTGAGGAAAGCCATTGGAAAACCGTGCGCAGTATCTTGACCAAGCTTGACAAAGCCGGACTATATCTAGATATTGATAAATGTGAATTTCTTTGTAAGCAAGTCAAGTACCTCGGCTTCATTATACGGGCAGGGAAGAGTGTTACTGTCGACCCATCTAAAGTTAAATCAATTCTTGAATGGCAGGCTCCAGTCTCAGTAAAGGGGGTCAGATCATTCCTCGGGTTTGCGAATTTTTATCGATGTTTTGTTAAAAATTTCTCTGAAATTGCAGCACCGCTAACTGAGCTAACAAAAAATAAGACGACATGGCGGTGGGAACGTGATGAAAATAAGGCATTTGAGACGCTCAAGAAAATTTTCGCCTCAGAACCAGTATTAGCTCAATGGGACCCAGAACGGGAGACTATACTGGAAGCGGATTGTTCAGGGTACGCCATGGGTGCTTGCCTTTCACAAGTAGATGATCAAGGAAGATTGCGACCGGTAGCCTACTTCTCTAGGCGATTAACTAGCGCCGAGGTAAATTATCAGATTCATGATAAAGAGATGTTAGCAATAGTATCTGCTATGCAGGAGTGGAAAGCAGAGTTACAATCTGTAATGAGACCATTTACTATCTGGACTGACCATAAGAACTTAAATTACTTTGCAACAAAGCGTTTACTAAGCGAGCGCCAGGCGCGATATAGCGAGTTTTTACAGCAGTTCAGATACAAACTTAAGTGGAGGGCCGGAAGAGCTTGCGAACGTCCAGATGCTCTTTCACGTCGCGATCAAGATAAGCCTATGGACCTTAGTGATGAACGGAACGCTGGACGGGTCATGCAACTTTTTACTCCAATAACTGCCAGTTTAGTTAATACTTCATCAGGACAAATTACATCTAACCCTGTCGCAATTCCTTTCGATGGAGGTATGAATGAGATTGTTCATACGGATAAAGCAGCAACCATAGGAATTTTCGAAGAAAAAGAATTGCAGGATCTATGGGTAAAAGGTATAACGGCAGACAAAGATTGGAGACGTGCACGCGATTCAGTTCAAGCCGGCGAAAGAGGATTTCCACCAGATCTGGCGAGCAAAATGAAGGTCAATTTCAGCGAGTGTACAGTAGCAGCTGATGGCGTCCTTAGGGGTCGAGAAAATCGAATATGGGTACCAGAATACGAGCCACTTCGCACTGCACTCATGCAGCGTATTCATGATAGTCACCTTGCTGGCCATCCAGGCAGGGACACAATGATTAGTATGCTTTTACGTCGATGGTTTTGGCCGAAGATGCGGGATTCAGTCAGAAGATTTATCAGAAATTGTGACGTATGTGGAAGAACTACGGTCTGGCGAGAGTCGAAAGCAGGTTTCCTACGGCCGCTGCCAATTCCCGACAGAATTGGAAGTGAGTTGACGATCGATTTTGTAACAAACCTTCTATTGTCTAAAAGATGCTCAAATATCATGGTCATCACTGACAGGCTTTCGAAAGATATATTTGTATTTGGAGCAAGCTCAATGGAAGCTCAATACTGTGCAGGGCTATTTATAGATCGTTATTACAGGTACTTTGGATTTCCCCGATTCTTAACTAGTGATAGGGGCAGTGACTGGACGAGCCATTTTTGGAAAGAATTCTGCAAGCTTACAGGGATAAAACAACGGTTAACAACTGCATATCACCCACAGTCAAACGCTAGCGAAAGAGCTAATCAGGAGCTCTACAAATATTTACGGGCATTTACCTGTTATGCGCAAGACAACTGGATGGATTTACTGCCGTTAGCTCAACTAGCAATGAATTCGCGACCAAGTTCAGCCATTGGAGGAATGAGCCCATTTTTCTTAAGAAATGGCTATGACTTGGATCCTATAGCGGAGCCTGTCGTGGAACCTGGAAATAAAAGTCACCACCCTGGAATAATTGCTGGAGAGAAATATGTGCAAAGGCTTAGAGATGCTCAAGACTTTGCCCAAGCAGCGATGGCGTCCGCCCAACAGCGGTATGAAGGGAATGCAAATAAGTTTCGGCGACAGCCTGAGAGATTTAAAGTGGGCGACAAAGTTTGGCTAGACTTAAGAAACGTAAAGACTCCACAATTGTCCAAAAAGCTAGCATGGCAACACGCGAAATACGAGGTTATAGCTGTCCCAGATGCATTAACGGTTGAACTGAGCGTGCCGGGAACCATCCATAAGCGCTTCCATGTTGATTTAATAAAGCGAGCTGGGGATGATCCGTTTCCCAGTCAGGTACGAGATGATGCTCAAAACCCTCCTGTCGTTAATGAAGTAGATGGTCCAGAATATGAGGTGGAATCTATTTTGAGAGCCAGAACAATAAGACGAGGTCGAGGCAAATTACGCCAAGCTTTAGTTAAATGGGTTGGCTGGGCTGACCCTACTTGGGAGCCTATAGATTGTATAAAAGATACAAAAGCTGTTGACGATTTTGAGAAATCATTTGGTCCCATTACCACTAATGATGGTCCTGAAGAAACGCAAATCGGAGGTTTCGTGGGTCCAGCAGGGCCTAAAATAACTGAAAAACGTCGAGAGAAGCGGCGAGGGAAAATGGGAACTACCCCCCCCCAAAAAAAAAGCGTAAGGGAGGGCAATGTGACGGCTGTTTAGCCGCAGTAACCCTGTAGCCTATGCCGACTAGCATAGGCGAGTAGTAGCGCTTGGACATATATAAGTGGGACTAATCCACAATACTAAACCTGATGGAGCTTTCTAGAATTGTGGAGCATGCTGTATGTATATTTATATCTGTGGCTACACACTTGAGTGGTCTGAGGAACATTCCAGAAACCATGACATTGAACATTTATACAAATTGTAATTACAAACATAGATTTCTTCCTTAGATAGAATATAAACTACCATTAGGTATACAGTTGCTTCAGCCTATATACTGCGATCCGTGACAGATGCTTCCAAAACTGGTCGAGTAATTGAGAATGCCAAGACAACCAAAGAATAATCAATTCTCTTTTTTTTTTGCTTCAAAATTGTCTCAGCGATAGTAAAGTAAATAAATTTTCATGCAATGCTGTAATATTTTCATTTCAAGATCATGTTGTAAAGTTATGGTCAAATGTATTAGATTTGGTGATTTATTCGACCACTTTTGTAAGCTACTGTATGTAAATGCGCCTCTTACATTTGTAAATTACTATAGATAACACTGAAGCCAAAGAATTACATCTTGGCGTCCTTTGTCGCAACAGGGAATATATAGGCTCTGTGCACTGCATGTGACTCAATAGACAAAAAATAAAATCTCTCCTTCTATGGTCTGGCAAGCCATCACCAACATCATACCAGATTCACGCATATCGTCTCTCACAACATCCTTACGTTTGTCAATTCAATAACTTTAAGTGCCTTTTGTTTGGTCATCGCGCTCGTGATGGCCAAATCGCAGCAACCACCTCCCTTGGCCCAGCGCGATGCTGGTGAGCTCGAACTTGTCCAGCGCGTGGCAAAGGGTCGAGCTACCTGGGTTCAAACCTTTCATAACAAGTTTTGGTCAGCCGTGGAAGAGGCTGATCCTCTCATCAAAACCTTCGTGCGCGAGCAAATGGACGCGTTTCTCCTTGCGGTTGCCTCCGGGCACCAGATGCGCCACAATACTCCAAGACAGCCTAAGACGACGAGCTCCCTTCCCAAGCCCAGCCAAAACTTACCATCACGTCCGCCTGTTCCCATATCAAAACAACCTCAAAGTTGGGCAACGACCGCCACCGCCGCCCCTCCCGTCACCAATGTCTCTGCTCACGCGCCGCCCGCGGCCTCACCCAAAGCAAATCACCGCCTCTCCCATACGCCGGTTTCCAAAAAATCTGCAACCATTTCAGGACATAAGGCCATTTTTCGTCTCTCGGAAGATGCTCCACTCCTTAGAGCAGACATAACTTCAGTCAAGACTGCTTTTATTCAAATTGTCCCTGCGCTCAAGGACGGCATAGCCTCCGTTTCTCGTAGCTCAAATGGATTTAACATCACGTTCTCGTCCGACACAGCGCGGAAACTGGCGTTGGACAACGCTGGCTCTATAAAGGCGTCTTTCTCTGGATCCCTTGTTCAGCTTGAGGACCGCATCAGGTACGTTGTCAAGCGTATCCCGCGTAACATCTGGAACCCGGTCTCCAACGTGGTCCCCACTACACTTGATGACGTCAGAAGTATTGCCCAGGCTCAGACAGGCGTCGCTCCATCTAGCGCTCACTGGTCGTTGCATGAAGAACGCCACGTTCCTCTGCATACGGCTGTCATCTTCTTCCCAAAAGAGGTGCCGACTTTCCGAATCGTTGACAGCGCCCCTTCTCGACGCTACATTCCTAATCCGAAGGTAGTTCAGTGCGATGCTTGCTTTGGTTTCCATTCATCCTCTCGCTGCCGCACTCAAGCTTTGTGTGCCCTTTGCGGTGCCCTTCGCCACCATGGTGAGTGCTGCCACCAACGCCGGTGTATCAACTGCCTTGGGCCACATTCTGCAAACGACCAGAAATGCCCTCTCCGCCCCCGCCCTTTTAAGGGCAAACTTATCAATCCTTCGGAAAAGACGATTGCGGAACTCCGATCTCGTAACCGTACTAACCTCCGGAAGGAACGCCGCGCAGAGGCTGCTGCCGCTGCCTCTACTGCATCTTCAACTTCGGACGGCAACTCCAGTGCGCCAACTCCTTCCTCTGAGTCCTCTACCCCCTCTTCTCAACGTGTACCTGTAGCCAACCAAAACCGGTTCACATCTTTAACATCTGCTTCAGCGGGATCTATGGATATAGACCCAGACGAGCATATCACCAATCTTACTTCCAACACTACTTCTCATGAGCAGTAGAGCTTATTTCAGGAGTACCCTCCCGCCTCGCCTTCGTTTCCTCCAAGCTAATGTTGGGCGTGGTGGATCTTCTCACCTCATTCTTCTGCAAGCTGCCTTCCAGGGCAAGTATGATGTGATCTTTGTCCAGGAGCCCTGGACTAAAACAATTAACCTCAAAAATGTCACAAAGTCTCACCCAGATTATGTAATCTTCACCCCTCCGAACCGCGACTGGAAAAGCGCACGCCCGCGCGTTCTCACTTATGTTCGAAAGAAATCTAACCTCCAACCTATCCAGTTGGATCGCGGTCTCTCTCCTGACATCATTGTTCTCCGCCTCCAGTGCTCTCCTTCTCTGGAGGTACTAAATGTATATCGACAGCCTCAAACTCTGATGCCTGAGAGTCTCGGCGCTCTCCTAAGCTGGCCGGTTAAACCGAATTCAATAATAGTGGGAGATTTTAATCTGCACCACGAATTATGGGAGCCCAACATTTCTCGTTCGTCCGGCGTAAGTAGCTTTGTCGAATGGATTGACTTCTATTCCTTGAGGTCGGCTTTGCCCTACGGAGCCTCCACCCATCGCGCCGGTCACGTCCTCGACCTAGTACTCACAAACATGGAAGGTCTCACAGCCCGTGTGGAACCGAAGGCACATTCTACCTCCGACCACGAGACGATATCCGGCCTCATTCAACTCTCACCATCCCCAAGGGGGCATCCAACGCTGAAGTTCCCCAAATTTGACGGCGAGAACGCTGAAGTTTTTCGCCAAGCTCTTTACGCTACCGCAACCCCTAACCTTTCTGTCGAGGTCCCAACTCCTCAGCTCCTGGACGCAGTTACGGCTTCGGACATCGCCGCTCTCTCAGCATGTTTGCTTACAGCTAACCCGCCGAGACCTGCTTGTGTCCCATGCATAGATTATTGGAACCAAGAATGCTCAGACCAACGGCGTCGGTATCTCGAAGCTCGCCGTAACAGTGATCAAATTCTCATTAGCGAGGCCCACAAAAACTTTCGGAAATCCGTGAGACGAGCCAAACGAGATCACAAGCAGTCCAGGCTGGATAACTGTAACGGCTTGCTAGCCGATGATTCCCTATAGCCTACGCTGGCTAGCGCAGGCTGAATGTGTAGCTCGACAGGAACCTTCTAGAAGATGCTATGCATGTGCACATTTATTGGAGAGTTGGCACGGGCCATCTTGAAACAGATCATATGATCTGGGCCCCCCACTATTCCTAAGATGCAAAAGCAAAGCAATGGCTGGAATTTGAAAGCACTTCAGAGAAGTCTGGAGAATCTTCTAGAGAGAACTGGAGAGAACGGTGATAACAAGTAGGTTCACGAGAATAAGGTATTACAGGGGTCATTGTTTTGTATAAATATTAGACTTGTCTACTGTAGATTTTCCCTCCATAATTGAGTTATAGAATACCATCATTTATCTGAAAGCCCATTGCTTCACTATCTGATCTGTGACATATAACTCAATTATCATCGATTGGGTTTTACGACGAGACACGACGAGATACGACGACGAGTACACGACGAATACACGTTAACGAATACGCGAGAAACTACAATGGCAGATTCAGCAAAAAAACAGAGCCTTCAATCATTATCTACCTCAGATGATGTCACTGATCTAAGGATGGAGGTCAGGGAACTTAGACAGCGACTAGATGATGGCCCTTTTCATCCGACACTTCCAGAAATGACTCCAAGAGTTACTATTGTTAAAGACCCTGCGAGGAAAACGAAAGACCGAGGAGCCACCCAATTTCCGAAGTATAACGGCGATAAATCAACGTATCCAGCATGGCGAAGGGCTCTTTTGTCAGCTTTGAAAATGGACTGGAATACATTTGAGTATACAGACTCATATGTGTTTCTCAAGATATACGAATCTCTGGAAGGGAAGGCCCAACGACAAGCAGGGGCTTACTTTGAATCAGGCGGCTTAAACGGCAAAGAAAAGCCCGAAGATTTTATAGCTTTTCTGGACCAAAGCAACTGGGACCCCACGAGACTGGCCCGCTCTAGAGCAGAGTTGAATGAAATGAAAATGGGACCAAGACAGAAATGGAGCGCGTTTTTTCCAACCTGGGCTAACAAGTTGTCAGAGGCTAATGGGGACGGATGGCCCGATGAAAGTAAGATAACAATGTTATCCGGCACTTTAAATCAAACCATGCGTGTCGCGTTGGCTAGCAACTATCTTCTGCCAATCGATAACTATTTCGAGTGGGTTAGAATCGTTACGCACGTTGCCCACAAGTACGATGATTTGTCGAGGGGACAAAACCCTGTACATTTTCCCTTCAGCAATCGAATCAACCCAGAAAAGAGCCCCAACGAAGAGAGATCTAGTGCCGGAAGCAACTCATCAATAGGTAGAGGACCAGCCGGACAAAATATTGTTAGGAGTTCGGCTCGAAAGGTTGATTATGAAGGTGATATTTCCATGGATGGAATTCTCTCCACTAATGTATTGCGTGGGGCTAATGGAAAGGCTTTACGAGCTAAATGGAAGACGCCGGAGCAAATTGAGAGGCTCCGAAGAGAAGGAAAGTGTTTTCGCTGTGAACAGAAGGGTTGTAGCACTCGGAAGTGCAGGTTACTCCCTGCTGTAAATCCATATGTTAAAACTCGGGGAGAACTCAGAGTAAATTTTTCCAACTTAGATCCAGATTTATACGAAGAAGTCGACGAGGAAGGAGATGATGGCAGGCAACTGGCGGAAAACTAGATGCTCCTGGATATAGTCGCGTTCAGGAGCCTATTGCAGCATTTAGTCAGGAAGAAAATATGAATACATCTCCATTCCTTGTAAACGCTCTTATCAACGGTGATACCATGGTACAAGCCTTGGTAGATAATGGATGCTTGTGTTCAGGTATTGTCGGTGACATACTTGCTTCTGAGCTTAAGCTGCCGCGCATTCCCATCTCTCCACGCCTAGTAGAAACGGCAGCGGAACAATCTTTGGTAGATAAACCTGTTGTACATAATATTACCTACGTCTTGCTGGATTTGGACGGCTTTGTAACTGAGAAACTGTGGTTATACGTGGTTCCAAATAGTACGCACAAGATGATCCTAGGAAAAAAGTGGTTAGAGGATCAATATGCTGTTATCTACGCAAAGGAGCAAAGGCTAGATCTTCGGAAAAGCGGTGGTTCAGTTTTCAGTGTGAGAAGATGGCGACAGAACCTTAGAAACATTACAAGGCCGAGGTTGACGTCAATCAACATGATAAGATCTATGGCTAGATCTGTTCCAGTCTGCAAAGCATCCTTGGAAGACATAAATAAAGCGCTGCGCAATAAGCCTAGTCTATCAATAGAGGAGGCTCGAAAGAGGCTGCCAGATCAGATTAAAGATTTTGCTTATCTCTTTTCGGATGACAGCGGAGCTAATGATTTACCACCATTGAGAGGAAAGCTTGACCACGCCATAAATCTTCGACAAGAGGGTGGTAAACCAATGTCTCCACCCTGGGGGACTATTTATAGTATGTCTGGGGAAGAGCTCCTTGTGTTGCGCAAATTTTTGACAGAACTTCTGAATAAAGGATGGATTCGCCCTAGTAGTTCACCAGCGGCAGCTCCGGTATTGTTTGCAAAGAAACCAAACGGAGGGCTTCGTCTTTGTGTGGATTATCGGGGACTCAATGCCGTGACAGTACCTGATAGATACCCACTTCCTCTGTTTAAAGAAACTTTGCGCCAACTATCAAAGGCACGGTATTTTACAAGGCTGGATGTCAAGTCAGCCTTTCACCGCGTGAGAATTAGGGAAGGGGACGAGTGGATGACCGCGTTCCGTTGTCGACTTGGCCTATTCGAATGGTTGGTAACACCCTTTGGACTGGTGAATGCGCCTGCATCTTTCCAGAGATACATAAATGAACAGCTCAGAGAGCATTTAGACGTTGACGCAACAGCATATGTAGACAATGTTTTGGCTTATACGGATGATACTGAGGATGGGCATTGGAGGACGGTTTGGAGCATATTAGATAAGCTTGGCAAAGCAGGTCTATATCTTGATATTGACAAATGCGAGTTTTTATGCCAAAAAGTAAAGTACCTCGGCTTCATCGTTAAAGCGGGGCAAGGGATTGCAGTAGACCCGATCAAAGTCAAGGCTATTTTGGAATGGCAGGCACCAACAACATTTAAAGGCGTAAGATCATTTCTCGGTTTTGCCAATTTTTACCGTTGTTTTATTGAAGGATTTTCAGATATTGCGGTTCCGTTGACTGACTTGACCAAAAAAAATGCCGAGTGGAGATGGGGGCACGATCAAATTAAGGCCTTTGAACGATTGAAGAAGATATTCGCTTCGGAACCAGTTTTGGCACAATGGGACCCGGAACGTGAGACAATTCTGGAAGCCGACAGTTCAGGTTACGCAATTGGTGGATGCCTCTCACAGGTTGATAACCAAGGACAGATACGGCCAGTTGCCTATTTCTCAAAACGCCTGAACGGTGCTGAGGCCAATTATCCCATTCACGATAAGGAAATGCACGCAATTATTGCTTGTCTGCAGGAGTGGAAGCCAGAGCTGATGTCAGTGGCAAATCCTTTCAAAATACTGAGCGACCACAAAAATTTAAAGTATTTCACCTCCAAACGGCTTCTAAATGAGCGGCAAGTGCGCTACAATGACGTGCTACAACAATTTAATTATACTCTAGAGTGGAGGCCAGGAAATATTAGCGACCGACCTGATGCCTTATCCCGGCGCGATCAGGACAAGCCTCGGGGGCTAAGCGACGAACGTACCCAAGGCCGCATAATGCAACTACTGCCACAAGTCCCAGTAAATCCAACAGCGGTGTCTGTACGTGAAGAAAATGAGTTAGAAAACGACCCCGCGACAACAGCTAAATTGTTTGAGGATGATGACGTACAGAATCTCTGGAAGCGAGGGGTGGTACATGACAAAGACTGGAGACGAGCGCGAGACGCAGTTCGGGCCGGAGAACGCGGGTTTCCGCCCGACCTAGCTTACAAATTATCAGCTAACATAGCAGAATGCAGTGTAGCGGCAGACGGTGTCCTTCGTGGACGAGAAAACAGAGTCTGGGTACCGGATTACGAGCCCTTACGAACGGCTATCATGCAGAAGACCCATGATAGTCATCTCACTGGACATCCGGGTAAAGACACAATGGTAGGCTTAATACTTCGCCGCTGGTTTTGGCCAAAACTCAGAGACTCGGTTCGGCGTTTCATTCGAAACTGTGACATTTGTGGGCGGACCAACGTGTGGCGTGAAGCAAAAGCTGGATTTCTAAAGTCACTCCCGATTCCTGAACGTATTGGGAGTGATTTAACTATCAATTTTGTTACGGACCTCCCATCCTCTGAGGGTTGCACAAACATTATGGTCATTACAGATCGTTTATCTAAGGACGTATTTATATTTGGAACTGATTCAATGACCGCTGAGAACTGTGCCAGACTATTCATTGATCGTTACTACAGGTATTTTGGTTTCCCACGTTACCTTACAAGCGATAGAGGCAGCGATTGGACTAGTCATTTTTGGAAAACTTTCTGTCATCTTACGGGTATAACGCAGAATTTCACAACGTCCTATCATCCACAGTCCAACGCAAGCGAACGGGCCAATCAAGAAATCTATAAGTACTTAAGAGTATTTACTTGTTATGCACAGGATGATTGGATGAATCTTCTCCCTCTAGCACAACTCGCTCTCAATGGCCGTCCGAATACAGCTATTGGTGGTATGAGTCCATTCTTTCTGAGATATGGATATGATATTGACCCTTTGATGGAGCCAACACCACACCCAGATCAAACTTTTCAGCATCCTGGTAAACTTGCAGCTACGGAATATGCTCGACGATTGAGGGACGCTCAAGACTTCGCTCAGGCTGCGATGGCTTCTGCGCAGCAAAGATACGAACAGAACGCTAACAGATCTCGTCGTCAGCCAGAGAAATTTCAAGTTGGAGACAAGGTCTGGCTTGACTTACGTCATATCAAAACCCCCCAACTGTCAAAAAAGCTTGCGTGGCAACACCATAAATATGAAGTCACGGCTATTCCAGACGCACTGACGATTGAGCTAAACGTTCCGGGCAATATTCATAACCGATTTCATATCGAGTTAGTAAAGCGTGCGGGAAATGACCCTTTTCCAAGCCAGGTTTGTGACGATGCTCAAAACCCACCAATTACCGACGACTTAGAAGAGCCCGAGTATGAAGTAGAATCTATATTGAGAGCAAGAACAGTTCGACGCGGAAGGGGCTCTTATCAACAGGCCTTAGTTAAATGGGCTGGGTGGGCAGATCCAACTTGGGAACCAGTTATCAACTTAAAAGATACTGCAGCCCTAACTACATACGAGGAAAATTATGGTCCAATAGAAACGCATGATGGACCTCAAGAACAAAGTGCAGGTACATTTGTTGGACCTGCAGAGAAGCATACAATGAAAAAAAGGAGAGCAAGAAGGAAGAAAGGGAACTAAAAATACCAGTACACATAATCCTGAGGTAAGGAGGGGGGTTGTAACGGCTTGCTAGCCGATGATTCCCTGTAGCCTACGCTGGCTAGCGCAGGCTGAATGTGTAGCTCGACAGGAACCTTCTAGAAGATGCTATGCATGTGCACATTTATTGGAGAGTTGGCACGGGCCATCTTGAAACAGATCATATGATCTGGGCCCCCCACTATTCCTAAGATACAAAAGCAAAGCAATGGCTGGAATTTGAAAGCACTTCAGAGAAGTCTGGAGAATCTTCTAGAGAGAACTGGAGAGAACGGTGATAACAAGTAGGTTCACTAGAATAAGGTATTACAGGGGTCATTGTTTTGTATAAATATTAGACTTGTCTACTGTAGATTTTCTCTCCATAATTGAGTTATAGAATACCATCATTTATCTGAAAGCCCATTGCTTCACTATCTGATCTGTGACAATAACGTGTCTTCGATCTTGGAGGCTCACAAAGTTGTTGGATGGCGAAAGCTATCTAGCCGCTTTGGCCGCCCTCCAATTCTTTTTCAAAATGTCACGTACAGCACCCCTACTGAGCGTGCAGATATATTTTTTCGTACCAAGCTTGCCCGCGCAATTAGTCAACTGGATGTCCCCAGGTACACCCATACTTACCCACGCCGCACGATCCCCACACCACTCTCCATTGCCGAAGATGAGGTGCACTATTGTCTTCTTAATGTGTCGTCAACTACCCCGGGTCATGACCACCTCTCTTTCTCCGCCCTCTGCCTTATATGGACAGTACATACATAGCGCTCGTGGATCGCTCATCTCTACAATCTCTGCCTAGCTGTGGGTCACCATCCCAGCATCTTCCGTCGCGCTGAAGTGGTGGTTATTCCTAAACCACACAAGGATGATCTCTCAAATCCCGCCAATTGGCGTCCGATATCGCTTCTTCCAGTTCTCGGGAAGGGGTTGGAACGTCTGCTCACAAGACGCTTTGCCTTCTGGGCTTTGTCAAATCGCATCATATCTTCCACGCAATTTGGAGCGCTGCCTGGAAGGTCTGCCGTGGATCTCGTAGAATGCCTGGTCCATGATGTTGAAAAAGCATGGGAGTCAAATCAAGTTTGCACTCTCGCCACCCTTGATATCCAAAGTGCTTTTGATAGTGTTCAGCCTGGCCGTCTCTCCGTTCGTCTTCGCGAACAGGGATGGCCTCTACCATACGTCAACTGGGCCGCGTCTTTTGCTTCACGCAGGAAAGCGCGCCTAAAAGTGGATGATTTTGTTGGCGACTTTTTGGATATTCCGCATGGTCTGCCTCAGGGATCCCCTGCCTCACCCATACTTTTTCTTCTCTTTCTCGAGCCATTATTTAAACTTGGGTTTCCTACATTCGGATACGTGGATGACGTGGCGATCCTCTCGGTCGCGAAAACTCTAGTTGACACCTCTCTACTGACCGCCTTCAGGGTTGGAAGCGTCACCCGCTGGTGCGAACAGAACGGACTCTCTCTAGCAGATAACAAGACGGAAATACTACACCTTCATAGATCCCGTCAACCCCCCCCTCCGGTTATAATCAACGGTGTCTCAAGAACTTCCAATTTTACCCTGAGGTGGCTTGGCATCTTCCTTAACACCAAGCTCTCTTTCAAGCAACACGTACAAGAATGGAGCTCCAAGACGCAACGGATTAGCTCCCATATACGACAGCTTGGGAATACCAATCGTGGAGTACCCACTTCCTTTCTGCGCACTGCAGCCCTAGCTGCGGCACTACCCGTCCTTCTTTACGGTGCTGAGGTTTGGTGGCGCGGACACACCTTTCTTCGGCGCGGCCGTTCTATTTCCAGTCGATCTCAACACCTTGTAGACATGGTCTCTCGAGCTCTGGTCAACTTGGCTAGAGCTATTCTTCCAGTATACAAAACCACACCCATTGCAGCTCTTTTAAGAGAATTTTGGCTCAAACCGGCCCATGTTCTACTTGAAGAAACCCGCCTCAACTCTGCAGTTAGATTAGCTACCGCTGACAGTTTTCACCCTCTGGTCATAAGATCCAACGACTCTCGCGTACAAACTCGCCTTACCGTAAAAGCTAAGCTCGTTGCCTCTTTTCCTCGTCCTCGGCTCGAATTGCCCTCGTATAGAGCTCCTCCGTTACTCACTCGGGCCGAATTATCCCCTGAAGAAGCTTCCCGGCGTATTAGAGATTTACCACCATGGGATATCCTCGTCTTCTCGGATGGCTCGAAACAAAATGATGGGGCTGCTGGGGCAGGCGCCGTCGTTCTCCACAAGGGAATCACCTTAGCAGAAGTGAGAGTACCGCTAGGCCCTAACTTCGAGGTCTATGACTCCGAGATCATCGGCGCCCTCACAGAAATTAAAGCTGCTGTATCAGCACCTTCCACTCACCCTGCTTCGTCCATCCACGTAATTCTCGACAATCAAGAGGCAGCTCGACGTCTTCTCGATGCAACACCCTCCAAAACCTCGCAGCACGCAATCCGTGAAATCCGACCCCTCGCCTCCCAATGGCCCTTAAGGAGAATTCTGCCAACCGCAGCTCCTGGCAAGGTCCATGTGATGTGGTCGCCTGGCCACGTGGGCATACCTGGTAATGAACTAGCCGACAAGCTAGCTGGCGAAGCTGCCCGCCTACCGGCTCCCCCTGGTGCATCTCTCGCTGGATCTCGATCAAAGGCGAAACGGCAAATTTAGGACCTAACCTCCGAATGGTGGCAAAAACACGCTCCTCCTACCTATTGTGAACTAGGAATGCCTTTCCCTAAAAAGCCTCCCTGTTACGGTTTGACCGCTCGACAAGACTTAGGTGATTACCTAAGCAACAATGTGATCACGCGTCGCGCGTCATAGGTTATAACTTGTAATTTAGATCGTGGTATTCTTTCTTCCCTATAGTAAAATAATCAATTGAATTCATTATTTCCAGCTAGGAAACCTTCACACTTTATTTTACTATCTCTATTGCATGCCTGTTATTGAGCAAATTGTGATTTATTCACAGCTTAGGGTTAACCTTTGGTTACAGGAGAGTGGAGAGAGTTTTTATGCGCATTGAGCTACCATTCTACTCAGATAGCGACTCTGACAATCCTGCAAAGACTTGCAGCTCTACCTCATACCTTACTGCAGAAGACCGAGAAGAAATAATGGTGGACTCCAACATGACTGGTGTTCACTCTGATAACAATATTTTAGGCTCAAGTTCGCCCAATTTACCAGGCTTGCCACTACACGAAGGGCAAGCGAACGTGGAGTTGATTAAACTGCTAGGGGTAAATGAGAGAAAAAGACAGGATACAGATGTTAGAAATCGAAAGCCTTCGAACAGAGGTGAGACAAATGATGTCTTGCATGAAAGGGAAATCTGGAAACGAGCTAAACGCACCGGATGATCCAAGAATAGATGCCACATATCCTCTCTCAACCATTCACACTGAAGCACCGCAACCAACGCAAAAAGTAGAACCAATTAAGTGGCCCGCTGCTTATGACCACAAAGATCGCACAGAATGGCCAACCACCTATGGTATTCTTCGATATAAATACCAACGTGATGTAGTAGAACGTAATATCTACCAGCCGTCGGACTTCTTTGTGGATTTGTATAGCCAGGCAGTCACTGGAAATGCTAAAGTCATGATTACTGGAGCATTTCAATCGATGCTGAACAATGGGAAAATTTCTGATGCATTGGGTCTTCTTAAGATAATGGATGATACATTCCGTGATCGGAACGCTGACCAAAACGCTTCCGCACTTTTACATGCGTGTAAGCAGTTCAGGGACGAGGCCTTGTCATCATTTTTGCCTAGATACCAACAACTTCTTTCGCGTAGTGTGAAGTCAACAGCCGAAGATATCCACAAGGTAACCGATTTACACAATGCTCTCAACCAGAAATCTCGGAATCATCTGATTGGCCACATTCTACCAAGCTCATTCCTTGAGTTCATTGAGAAACTCTTAGTTATCGGCTCACAGATCGAAGGAGTCGGGTTAATAAAAACGAGGACCTATATGTTGGGTCAGATGGGAATTTTTGACGATGGCACTCGAGGAATTGCCGGGGGTAATTTATTAGGGGGTTCCACAAGAGGAAACTCTCTAGTTCCGGCCCCTAATCCCGCATCTCCCAACTACTCTACCTCCGATGCGATAACCGAATACCAGGATGCAGACGGAGATATAAGGATGTCAGGAGTTAACAAAATACGAGCTAAGTGGGTATCCAGAAAAGAGTTAGAACGTCGTAGGACAGCCGGCCTTTGTATTCGGTGTGGTAATCCCGGACACAGAACACCTAACTGTACTCAGCTCCCGCCACTTCGTCCCGAGACAGCAGTTAAGTCTGCTCATGTTGCGGGGATAATTTTAGGACATCTGATGAACTTCAAAATCTTCAAATAGAAACTGAATCGCTAAAAGATTAGCTCCTGAGAAAAGGCGTTTTCAGGGGCTTGAAAGTGGGATTTGTAAAGCGGTGGTAGAGTCGCAATCTTTTGAGGATAAAGAGGCAGAAAAAAGCATGAATGGAAAATCATTTTTAATAGACGTTTTAATTAACAACCTTTACATTGTGCCTACCTTGATTGATAGTGGATGTGACTGTCTTGCCGCCGTTAGTAACTCCCTCGTACGCAAAGCTAACCTCCCTAGGATTGAAATTGCTCCACGAAAGCTTGCTGAAGCGACGGATAGCATTCAACAGGGAGAAATTATTACTGAAATGACCAAAATGATATTAGACATTGACGGATACCAAAGAACTTTGTACGCCTACATTATACCCCGACTATCTCATGGATTGATACTAGGTAAGCCATGGATGGAAAGGGAGGATGTAATTTATCATGCAAGAGATCATTGTATGGAAATTCGAGAAGCAGTAGTAGACGGACAAGCCTTGCGAGTCTGGGAAAAGAAGCTGGGTGGAGAGATCATTGAAAAGTCAATGTCCATGCCAAACATAATGTGCCTATCAGCAGGAGTATTCCTAGCAACTATCAGAAGAGCAAAAAAGGTAAACAACGAGGCGTCACGAATATTCTCTGTTACGTTAGCAGACATTCAGAAGGCGCTCGCGCCCGAAAAAAGGTCATCTGCTAGCTTTCAAAAGCTCCCTCCTCAGTATAAAAAATTTGGCGATCTATTTAAAAGAGAGTTAATCGATAAACTTCCTCCTCATCGATCTGCAAGTGACCACGAGATCAGATTGGAACCTAATAAGGAAATACCCTGGGGACCTCTTTACGGAATGTCGAGAGACGAACTATTGGTCCTGAGAAAGACATTAACAGAATTGCTTGATAAAAACTATATTCGTGCAAGCAGTTCTCCCGCTGGAGCACCCGTCCTATTTGTTAAAAAGCCTGGAGGTGGTTTAAGGTTCTGTGTCGATTACAGAGCCTTAAATTCAATATCAAAAGCTGATCGTTATCCATTGCCTCTAATCAAAGAAACGCTCGCAAGACTAAGCAAAGCAAAATGGTTCACAAAACTTGACGTTAGGGCTGCCTTCCATAAGCTACGCATCAAAGAAGGTGATGAATGGAAAACCGCCTTTCGTACTCGCTTTGGACTTTTTGAATGGTTAGTTATGCCATTTGGATTAAATGGGGCACCGGCGTCGTTTCAAAGGTACATCAATAACACTCTGAGGGAATACTTAGACGATTTCTGCTCGGCCTACGTTGATGATGTACTTGTCTATACTGATGGCAGTTTGGAAGACCACGAAAGGCATGTCAACCTAGTCCTTGAAAAACTTCAGAAAGCTGGATTAGGACTAGACATCGATAAGTGCGAATTTAGTGTCAAAAGGACCAAATATTTAGGCTTTATTATATCGGCCGAAGGGCCAACATCCTCGGTTAGGATGGACCCAGCAAAAGTAAAAGCGATATCCGAATGGGAGCCCCCTACTTCAATCAAGGGACTTAGAAGTTTTCTAGGATTCGCAAATTTTTACCGGAGATTTATCAGAGAATTCTCAAAAATTTGTGCACCTTTAACCGCCCTAACAAGCAAGGGCACACCATGGAAGTGGGGACCAGAGCAGAACGAATCATTTGAAACGCTGAAAAAGAAATTTATTTCAGAGCCCGCCCTAGCGCAATGGGACCCCGATAGAGAAACTATGCTAGAGGCTGACTGTTCTGGATTTGCTCTGGGTGGCTGCCTGTTACAAAAGAACGGAAATGAGCCATGGCTGCCTGTAGCGTATCATTCTCGAAAGCTTTCAGGTGCCGAAATGAATTATGAAATCCACGATAAGGAGCTATTGGCAGTTGTTTCATGTATGAAAGAGTGGGACGCTGAATTGAGAGGTCTTGCAAAGACATTCACCATAATAAGTGATCACTTGAATCTCAAATACTTCTTAACTACTCGCAAGTTAACAGAAAGGCAAGTACGTTGGGAAGAGTTTATGTCTAGATTTAGATATAACCTCTTATATCGCCAAGGAGCACAAAATGAGCGCGCAGACGCACTGTCGCGTCGAGATCAGGATAAGCCAAAAGATGGAGATACTCGTCTTCTAAGCCGAGAAAGACAACTGTTAAACCCAATTAATATGGCAAAATTGCGACTTGCGAACCTCGAGATTGCAGAGGGCCACGAAGTTTTCGCAAATGAAGACCTCCAGTCTCTATGGAACCAAGCGCTCAGAGAAGATAAAAAATATATTCAAATCGTTGAAGCTGTGGATAGCAATCAGCGCGCATGGCCTAATGATCTAAGAGTTCAGACAGAAGGATCCGATGAGCCAAAACCACTCAAGGCAACTATTGCATCATCAGCATTCGACAGAGACAATGGACTACTACGTTATCAAGGGCGGATATGGGTACCCATGTATGAACCGTTGACAACCGCATTAATCCAGAATATACATGATGCGACTATCTCAGGGCACCCGGGTAGAGACGCAACGTTAGCTCAAGTAGCAAGGGATTATTTTTGGCCAGGAATTAGTAAAGCCGTGAAACGCTTTTGTAAAAACTGCAATATTTGCGGCCGATCATCAATTTGGAGACATCAAAAACAGGGGCTGCTCCAACCGTTACCAATCCCTGATAGATTTCATCAAAAGATTTCAATTGACTTCATGGTTGATCTACCAGAATCTAACGGGTTCACAAATATTATGGTCATAACTGATCGACTTCTAAAATCAGTCACCCTTGAAGCTATGGATAAAATGGACGCGGAGTCATGTGCTCATAGATTCTTAAATTGTCATTGGCGATTTCACGGATTCCCACAAGCTATCACCAGCGATCGCGGAACTAATTGGACAAGTAAATTTTGGAAGCGTTTATGTGAGTTAGCCGGAATGAAGCAAAGAATGAGCACTGCCTATCACCCTCAAACTGACGGCGCAACGGAGAGGGCAAACCAAGAAGTTCAGACATACTTGAGGTCATATGTAGCATACACACAACATGACTGGTCGGATTGTTTGCCCGCAGCCCAGTTAGCAATTAACAATCGAGATGTTATGTCCTTGGGTGGTATTAGCCCGTTCTTTGCATCTCATGGTTATCATCTAAGTCCGATACAAAATGTTACCTCTAGTTCATCAGTGCCCGTTTCAACAGGAAAGGAAAGAGCGGATAGCTTTGTAGAAAAATTAAATCAAACTACATCATTTATGCAAGCTGCAATGGCAGCAGCACAGCAACGTTTCAAAGAACAAGCTGATAAAAGACGACAACCGGCACCTCGTTATGTTGTAGGAGATAAAGTCTGGTTATTACTCCGCAACATCAAACTAGATGGTCAACCATCAAGGAAACTAGGGTGGCAACATGCCAAATACACTGTCACTAGGATTATATCGCCCGAAGTTGTTGAGCTGAATGTCACAGGCAAAATACATAATCGATTTCATGTCGATTTGTTGCTACCGGCGGATAATAATCCGTTACCTTCTCAAATTATCGAAGATCAAAACCCTGGTCCCATAGCAAATATTAATGATTCTGGCGACGATGAGTATTTTGTTGATGAAATATTAAGATGTAGAACGTGGAGAGGCGAACGTCAAGCACTTGTCAAGTGGAGTGGTTATCCCAAGCCAGAATGGACATCATTAACAAATATACAAGAGACAGAAGCATTGGATAAATGGGAAACTAAATGGGGCTCGGCTGAATCATGCAATGGGCCCTCATTAAAGAAGACCCGGTATCGAGAATAAAAGGGGGGGGTGATGTTACGGTTTGACCGCTCGACAAGACTTAGGTGATTACCTAAGCAACAATGTGATCACGCGTCGCGCGTCATAGGTTATAACTTGTAATTTAGATCGTGGTATTCTTTCTTCCCTATAGTAAAATAATCAATTGAATTCATTATTTCCAGCTAGGAAACCTTCACACTCCCGAAGAGCTACGACTCCCTGGCCGAAATCTCGGGTATCTTATTCAGTGCCGGACTGGACACGGAGACTTTCGCTCGTATCACGATAGATTCCATCACCATGATGCCCTTCTGACTTGCTCCTGTGGAGGTGACAAGTCTATTACCCACCTAGTTTTCTGCCCCCTCGTTCGTGGGCGACTAGCCGCAAGTGGTCACCGCCGTAGCTTGGGGACACTTGATTTTCTCCTCAGCTCCGCTCGCGGTGCTAAGCGTTTTTCTTTCATATTGGAAAAGTCAAAGTTCCTAACAGAAATTTGCCCGATCCGTGCTGCATAAGATAGCTCTTTGTGAGGTTTCGCTGTACAGCGCTCACAGTTCCTCTTCTCTACCTTCTTAGCTTTTGGCTACCCTTTCCTCCTTTCTTTATACCTTACAGTCACCGTGTCCCCCTAGGGATGGGGCTTGTACATAATCTTAGCCCGGTAGACATATAAAAACACTTAAATAAATAAAATAAAAATAAATAAAATGGTCTGGCAAGCAACGTATAGATTTTCCGCATTCAACGTCGCCCTACCCCTCTCCAGCTGTCCTCTACATTTCGATTCCTTTAATTTGATACCTATTTAGTGCACCCTTATTTGGTCATCGCGCCCGTGATGGCCAAATCACAACATCCACCTCCTCGTGCTCAGCGCGTTGCTGAAGAGCTCGAGCTTGCTCAGCGCATTGCGAAGGTTCGAGCTACTTGGGTTGAATCCTTCCACAATAAGTTTCGGTCAGCCGTTGAAAAGGCTGATCCTTTAATCCAGTCCTTCATGCGCGAGCAAATGGATACGTTTCTCTTAGCGGTTGCTTCTGGGCACCCTATGCGACTCAACAGCCAGATACAACGGAAATCGTCGGGCTCCTTACCAAAGCCCAGCCAAAGCATCCCATCACGACCCCCCGCCCCTACATCGAAGCAAACTCAAAGTTGGGCAGCGACCGCCGCAGGCCCTCCTGCTAACCCTCCCCCAGCATCGTCGTCGTCGCGACCCAATACAACACTTCACCCCTCTCGCGCGCCTGGTTCAAAACAATATGCAACCACCAAGGGCCCCAAGGCTATCTTCCGCCTCTCAGAGGAAGCTCCACTTCTCAGAGCAGACACCACTGCAGTCAAGGCTGCTTTCATTCAAATTATGCCTGACCTTAATGACGGAACTGCCTCCGTTACTCGCTGCGCAAATGGTTTCAACATCATTTTCTCGTCTGATGCATCGCTGAAAATTGCGATAGACAACGCTGACTCCATAAAGGCGTCTCTTTCCGGCTCCCTCGCTCAACTTGAGGACCGCATCGGGTATGTTGTGAAGCGTATCCCACGCACTATCTGGAATCCGGTCTCTAATTTGGTTCCCACCACGCTCGATGACGTCAAGAGCATTGCCTAGGCACAGACAGGCATCGCTCGATCTAGCGCCCATTGGTCTTTACATGAAGATTGTCACTATCCTCTGCATGCGGCGCTCATTTTCTTTCCTAAAGAGATGTCAATTTTTCGAATTGTTGACAGCGCCCCGTCCCGACGTTGTATCCCTAATCCGAAGGTAGTCCAGTGTGATGCTTGTTTCGGGTTTCATCATCCTCTCGATGCCGCACTCAAGCGTTGTGCGCTCGCTGCGGTGCACTTCGCCGCCACGGAGAATGCCGTCTCCTTCGTCGGTGTATCAACTGCCTGGGGCCTCATTCAGCAGACGACCCCAACTACCCTTTACGTCCTCGCCCTTTCAAGGGAAAACTGATTCATCCTTCTGAAAAAATTAATAACGGAACTCCGTTCGCGGAATCATAATAAGCTCCAGAAAGAGCGTCGCGCAGAGGCTGCCGCTGCTGCCACCTCTGCAACCTCCACCTCACCAGGCAGCTCCAGTGCAGCGACTCTCTCGACAGAAGCCTCCTCCGGCCCCTCTAAACGTACGCCTTCTGCCAGCCAGAACAGCTTCACACAGCTCGCATCTGCCCCGGATAGTTCTATGGATGTAGACCTACATTAGCAAGTCATCATCAATACTTCTAATAGCACTTCCTATGAGCAATAGAGCCTATTTCAGGAGTTCCCCCCCGCCTCGCCTCTGTTTTCTCCAAGCAAACGTTGGGCGTGGTGGATCTTCTCACCTCATTCTTTTACAAGCCGCATTTCAAGGAAAGTATGACGTGATCTTTGTCCAAGAGCCCTGGACACAAACAATTAACCTAAAGAACGTAACCAAGTCCCATCCGGCCTACGTTATCTTTACTCCCCCTAACCTTGACTGGAAAAATTCGCGCCCGCACGTTATCACCTAAGTACGAAAGAAATCAAACCTCCTTCCTATCCAGCTGGATTGTGGTTTCTCACCCGATTTCATTGTCTTCCGTCTCCAGTGCTCTCCTTCTTTAGAGATCATAAATGAATACCGCCCACCTCAAGCTCAGATGCCTGAGATTCTCAGCGCACTCCTAAGCTGGCCGATCAAACCAAATACCATAATTGTGGGAGATTTTAACCTTCACCACGAATTATGGGAGCCTAACGTTTCCCGTTCGTCTGGCGTCAGCAGCTTTGTTGATTAGATTGACAGCTATTCTTTGGGGTCAGTTGTACCTTATGGTGCTCCCACCCATCGCGCCGGCCATGTAATCGACCTAGTACTTACGAACATCGAAGGACTTCCAGCTCGTGTAGATCCGGAGGCACATTCAACTTCAGACCATGAGACAATATCCGGCTTCATCCAACCCTTGTCATCTAAAAGGCGGCACGCAACGCGGAAGCTGCCCAAATTCAACGATGAGAACGCTGAGATATTTTGTTTAGCCCTCTGCGCTACGGCACCTCCTAGCCTCTCCTTTGAGGACCCAACCCCTCAGCGCCTGGATGCGGTCACTGCATCGGGCATCGCCGCTCTCTCGTCGATACTGCTTGCAGCCAACCCGCCGAGGCATGCTTGCGTCTCATGCAAAGATTATTGGAACCGAGATTGCTCAGACCAACGACGCCAGTATCTCGAAGCTCACCATAGCGGGGATCAAGATTTCATCAGTGAGGCACACATGAATTTTTGGAAGGCTGTTAGACGAGTTAAACTCGAACACAAGCGCTCCAAGTTAGATAATGTGTCTTCGATCCTGGAGGCCCATAAAGTTGTTGGATGGCTGAAGTTATCTAGTCGCTTTGGTCCCTCCCCAATTCACTTCCAAGGTGTCACATATTGCACCCCGACTGAGCGGACAGACATATTCTTTCGAACTAAGCTTGCACGCGCAATTGGTCCACCGGATATACCTAGGAACACCCCCACCTGCCCTCTGCGTGCGATCCCTGCACCTGTCTCTGTAGACGAAGATGAAGTACGCCACTGTCTTCTGGAAGTTTCTTCAAATACTCCGGGACATGACCACCTTTCTGTCTTAGCTCTCCGCCTGGTATGGGAAGTGGATATGTGGCGCTTGTGGATTGTCCACCTTTACAGCCTTTGTGTTAAGGGCTGCGCCCTGGATTGTGTTGACTGGCCTAGCGAGCCCAGTTCTGACTAATCAAAGGGATAATTATGCACGGGCACGTGTGTATAGTTATGCAGAGATGAGTTTGACGAAACACAACGCACAGACAATATAGGTATACATATATACTATATGTAGTAGATAGTCCGTGTAGAGGGAAGGGGATCCGCTTAGCCCTTCGCGTACTTGTTAGTACAAGCTTAAACGTCCGATAAGTCAAAGGGACCGTGTAAGGGGCAAACGATTAGAATAGTTACATGTAGAGGCGTTATCAAGACCCTAGTAACAGTGGAGGCATAAGAGAGCTGATTCCCTTGCACAGTTGTATCTACATAGATAGAATATACACAGTTTGTGGCACTCGCTTGTCGTGCAGTGACCGACGCCAGCTAGCCCCTCACACTTTGCCTGGAATATGGTCACCATCCCAGCATCTTCCGCCGCGCCGAAGTGGTGGTTATCCCTAAACCATAAAAGGACGATCTTACTAATCACACCAATTGGCGACCGATTTCGCTTCTCCCAGTTCTCGGGAAAGGGCTGGAACGCCTCGTCGCAACACGCTTTGCCTTCTGGGCCTTGTCCAATCGCATTATGTCCCCGACGCAATTTGGAGTGCTGCCTGCAAGGTCTGCCATGGATCTTGTAGAATGTTTGGTTCATGACATCAAAAAATCGTGGGAGACAAAGTAAGTTTGTGCTCTCGCCACCCTCGATATCCAAAGCGCTTTCGATAATGTCCAGCCTGGCCATCTCCGCGTCCGTCTCCGCGAATAGGGTTGGCCTTGTAACAGCTGGGTATCTGCTAGTCCCTGTAGCCTACGCTAGTAAGCGCAGGCACCTGAGTAATATGTAACACGACATAAGCGATGGACGTGCTACAACAAAGTCACTCAGTAATGTTACAGGACGGGGTGTCGAAACAGATCCACATAACTCGAGACCCAGGACTACACGGGCTACGTTCGCTAATGCCAGATATTCAAGATCTTGATGATACATGTAGTTGAAGACAACATGACAATCAAGAGAGCCCACGTACATGTTTACAGGTTTAGATTCAACCTCTTGTAGTAGTTTTCTCTGCATAGTTTTAATTATCAATTATACTTATCTACCTAACTGCTCAGGCGTTAGGTACTTAAGCTGTGACAGGCCTCTACCATACGTGAATTGGACTGCTTCCTTTGCTTCTTGCAGGACAGCTCGCCTCAGAGTGGATGATTTTGTTGGTGACTTCTTGGATATTCCGCATGGCTCGCCCCAAGGATCCCCCGCTTCCCCTATACTTTTTCTCCTATTTCTCGAGCCTTTATTTAAACTCGGGCTCCCTACTTTCGGATACGCAGACGACGTAGCGATCCTTTCGGTCGCAAAAACTGTGGAGGATACTACTTGTCTGACCGCTAACAGGGTTGGAAGCATCATCTGTTAGTGTGATCAAAATGGACTCTCTCTGGCAGAAAACAAGACCAAAATCCTACATCTTCACAGATCCCGTCAACCTACTCCTCCGATAACCATCAACGGCATCTTAAGAACTACCAACTATACTCTGAGGTGGTTAGGCGTCTTACTCGACAGCAAGCTCACTTTCAAACAAAACGTGCAAGAATGGAGTGCTAAAACGCAACAGATTAGCGCCCATATACGACAGCTTGGAAATACTTACCGTGGTGTACCAACAACCTTTCTGCGCACTGCAGCCTTAGCTGCGGCGTTACCTGTACTCTTGTACGGCGCTGAGGTCTGGTGTCGCGGTCACACTTACCTCCGCCGAGGACGTCAAACTTCTACTCGATCTCAGCACCTGGTAGACATGATCTTTCGAGCTCTAGTTACCCTGGCTCGAGCAATTCTACCGGTATACAAGACTACGCCCACTTTGGCACTCCTAAGGGAGGTGTGGCTCAAGCCTGCTCATACACTACTTGAGGAGATCCGCCTCCGCTCTGCCGTCAGACTAGCCGCGGTGGACTGTATTCATCCTTTGGTTAAAAGATTCTATGTCCCCTGCGCACACACCCCCCTTTCCGAGAAGCTAAAGCTCATTCCCCCCCTCTCTCGACCCCAGCTTTTACCTCCCTCCTACAAATCCTCTCCTAAACAGTCTCGAGCAGACTTCTCCACCCAAGAATTCTCTGAGCGCATCAGAGAGCTGCCACCATGGGATATTCTTGTCTTCTCGGATGGCTCAAAGCAGAAAGATGGTTTTGCCGGGGCAGGTGCCGTCGTTCTTCACAGAGATATCACTGTAGCTGTGTCACGGTTCGGGATATTGAGGCAGAAGCACTGTATATCGTAAAGTAGTTTATATCTATCTATGAAGAGAGGAATTACATCTGCCCAGGTAGCATCTACTTATAACACTTCCAATGAATCGCCACCAGGCTCTCAATGCTACAATAACACCATGGCATGTAATACCCCTTGAAACATGAAACATAGGCAAGTTCCGCCAAGCTGAGTCCAAGCGTCCTACCCTGCCGATCGCTTGACGGGAAGCTAGCATACCCGGATAGGGCTGCATTAGTCTGTGCATATGATGACCATCATATGCTACAGGAAAATATCGGCTTATCAGCCGTCACAAGCTGAAGTGAAAGTGCCCCTGGGGCCCGACTTTGAGGTCTACGACTCCGAAATCATCGGCGCCCTCGAAGGGCTGAGGGCTGCTACATCAGCTCCTTTTACCCACCTTGCTATTAACATTCATGTAATCCTTGACAACCAAGAGGCTGCCAACCGTCTTCTCGATTCTTTGCCCTCCAAGTCCTCGCAAATGGAAATTTTGGAATTTCGGAATCTCGCTTCTCGCTGGCCTACAAAGAGAATTCTACCTATCGCATCCCCTGGCAAGATCCAAGTAATGTGGTCTCCCCGTCACATGGGCATTCCAGGTAATGAGCTGGCCGACAAGTTGGCCGGAGAAGCGGCTCGCCAACCTGCTCCTCCTGCCGCATCCCTTGCTGGAGTTCGCGCTAAGATACAAAGGCAAATATGGGACATGGCCACAGCATGGTGGCAATCTCATGCTCCCTCTACCCATTGCGAGTTGGGCATGCCTTTTCCCAGGAAGCCTCCCGAGGATTTATGACTCCCTCGCCGTTATCTCGGATATGTAATCCAATGCCGCACTGGACAGGGTGACTTTCGTGCTTATCACGAAAGGTTTCATTATAATGATGCCCTTCTGACTTGTTCCTGCGGGGCTGACAAGTCAATCACTCACTTAGCTTTTTGCCACCTCGTGCGTGAGAGACTAGCTTCGGCTGGTCACCGACGAAGCCTGGGCTCACTCAATTTTCTTCTCGGCATCTCTCATGGAGCTAAGCGTTTCGCCACCATATTGGAGAAGGTTAATGTCCTGTCAGAAATCTTCCCAATCCGTTCCATCTGAGCTATTCATGTGAGGAAGCCGCTGCATAGCGCTCACTGTATCTACGTGTATTCTAATGGCTTCTCTGCCAAAGCACCCTTTTTTGTACCTCATATAGCAGTCACCATGTCCCCCCAGGGATGGGGCTTTAGTTGTAACTAGCGCCCGGTAAACACAAATAAATAAATAAAATAAATATATCTCTATGGTCTGGTTGATCTGTATAACGATAGATCGCATTTTGATTGTTTGCCTAATTAGAACCACTAATTCCAACAGCTACTTGAGAGGGCTAACAATCGATCAACGGCCCCGTTTTTGTCTGTATCCATACATGTGAATAAACAAATTCGATTAATCATATAGCGTCAACACAACAATTCAACATCATCGATATTTATTTAAATAGAGGAACTAAGACAATGAAATGTAATCGCTGTAAAAAATCTACATGTGTAGTCGTTGATTAAAAGTTCTACAATTGATACCTAACAGTCAAAATTTGTGTTCTACAGAGTGAAACGCTAACTAAAAAACCAATTTCTCCGATCTCGATAACTTCGTCGTCCTCTGTTACTTCCAAGCTACGCCAAGGCGGTTGGATATGTCGAATGAAGCTTGCGCGTCGATGATTAACAGCTCGAACCATTACTCTGGAAGTTAGCCTAATATTTGGAAGTTGAATAAAGGTCAACGCACTGTTAGACTGGTGCTCATGAATCTTATCACCAGCTACTTCAACGTATCTTGCCTGCTGTGCCATTCTTCTCTTTTTAGAAGAACTAGGTCATTTGTCACTACGTCAACTTCTAGTGCTGCAGGCGTTTTTCTGTGTTCTCTGGATTCGAAATTCTTCATGTTACCACAAGAACCCTATCCATCGTGACAGTAGTTACTGCATGGTTTTCCCCTTTTCCGACAGTATCAATCTCTTTTTTTCATGTAGATTGTTAAATTTTGCATGAATAGATTGAGGGTTCCAAAAATTGACAGACAAATCTGTTAACGGTGGTGTTTATCAACCGTGGATGTGAGTTTGACGTTGAGCGAATCCAAGGCGTATGAGCACCCTGGTAGTTTGTTTACTTACATACAGTGTCTCAGCCCTGGGTCGGATGATGGTGTGGTACACCGTCCAGACCGTTCTCCCAAGTAGAGTCTGGGTAGCCAAGGCACATGCCCCACTTGAGACAGGAGAGAGCTGGTTCGAGTCCGGCAAGACCCTCTCCACATTTCTCGCGTGGTCATGTATGTGACGATGACGAAGGCACGCTGGATAGTCGTGGGTGGCTGAAATGCGTTCCTGCGGCAGACATAAACGGTTGAGGGTTGAAAGGGCTGTAAGGCGCCAGACTTCGAGTTATGTCTTCAAATGATATTCGGGCGTGAGTACCCATCATACTAAGTTGAGTCATCGCTCCATCTACCGTACCAGTGTTATTCGTGTCATAGCTTGAAGGCTGCATACACAAGAATGAATTTAAAAAAAAAAGTGTCTCAGCTCTAAAGATTGTAAATGGCTGATGTTAGTTTTGAGTCTTGAGATAAGTGTACACGGGGACAAGGGTAAGTTAACAAAGGTTAGGCAGTAAATTCTGTTTATTCCGATAGTATAAACATATAAATATAGTGCACATAACTTATTCTCTAACCTTTGTTAACTTACCCTTGTCTCCCTGTATGCAAGGTATAGACACACAAAACCAACATTCGCCACTAACAATCTTTAGGGCTGAGACACTGTACTCTCATGATAGGGTATTGTTCGTTGATCCGCTTCTTATAGGGTACAGGGGTTAAAGCGGGGATAAAGTGGAGATAAAGTGGTGATATTCCAGGTTACCTCACGATAGATCCACAGTATCCCTGTTAGCTTCAAATTTTAAAATCTTATGGCCTAAGGCATAAGAGATATGCATCTGTATATGAAGTCCAACGCCCACCTTCATGCCTGCACCTTTCTTCACTCGCGCACACCTGAGGTCGTTTCGTTTAAATCATTGTCAGCTATTTACTATTATTTTGCTCAACGGCATACTTTTATTTCATTCATCTATCTAATTTTTACTTCATGTGAGTGCATCTGAACCTTAAGTCAACTACTTTAGAAGATTTTAATTTACTGTACTAGATTGCCGCAAAGATGGATTCACCTCAACAACCTTCTCCATCATCAGCATCTCCTACTTATGCAAAACGCCTAACACAAACTCAACGTATTCAAGTAAGTCTGAAATCTACAAATTGATAAGGTTAAGAGAGTAACATGTGCAGGTTAGAACCTTGGCCAGTGAGGGACACAGTTACGTCAAAATCTCTCAACGCCTTGGGATTACATGGCGACAGGTACAATACACCATGAGCGTTGAAAATACCGAGCCTCAGTACTCCAGTGGTAGGCCACCTATTCTAAGTAGTTCCCAGGTCGATGAAATAGAATTTTTCGTCTGTTTATCATCGGAAAATCGTCGGATGTCATTTTTCCAACTTGCACATTTTATATTTCGGCACTTTGGTGTGAGCGAGAATGTGATCCGACGTGAACTGGCAAAGAGGGGATATGCACGCAGGATTGCACGATTAAAACCTCCTATCTCTTCAGTCAACAAACTGAAGAGATATGAGTTTGCCAGAATACATCTCCACTGGCGGAAGGAACATTGGATGAGAGTCCTCTGGTCCGACGAGACTTGGGCTATGAATGGTCGGCAAAGTGATCGTTGGGTCACAAGAAAGGTCAGTAGTCCCTTAAAGGCTCCTAAGATTTAGAGTTCCCTTGAGCTAAGTTTAAGTCAAAGATTGGGGAAGAGTACGAAGATACCTGTGTCCTAGCCAAGACGCGGAGGAGAGTTGGGTGGATGTTCTGGGGATCTTTCTTTGGACGACAGAAGGGGCCTTGCCTGATTTGGGAGAAGGAGTGGGGCCATATCACTGCGGCCAGTTACTGCGAGAGGATAGTGCCTCTCATAGAGAGTGCGGTCTTTCGGGAACCAGGACTAGATGTGATGCAGGACAACGCCCCTCCTCACAAGTCGAGGCAAACTATGCGTGAGTTTGAAAGGAGGAATATTTCTCTAATGGAGTGGCCGCCATATTCTCCTGATTTAAATCCGATAGAAACTTTGTGGAGTTATATGAAAGCGTACATGGAGCGTCTTTATCCAGCGTTGGATCAAGGGGGCAGCGGAGTCAAGGGCATCTTCGTCAAATAGTGAACGAGGCGTGGGATCTGGGGTTTAATGGGGATGACTTGGAGAAACTGATAGATTCGATGCCCCGAAGAATCAGAGCCGTTTACGAAGCTGAAGGCGGATATGTAAATTATTAGCTAGATAGAAGTATAATTTATTTATGAAATGTATTAATGAATTAAAAAGTGAATAGAGTGCTATAATGGACCAAAAAAGCAAAACCAACGAATATTTCGTTGTGAAATTTTTGCCATACAAATTTAAAGTTTAGGTGGGGAGATCTACTTATCGTCATGCTAATTCAAGTTAGTAAAAGCCTATATACCCTGTAAAAGTCGAATTTTAGCGCCTATACACGATTAATACCGTAGTATCAGAGTAGTAGTAGTACAGTAAAACTTCTGTAACACGATAGTGGGTCCCGGCATAAGTGTTAAAAATATTCATTGAAATTCATCCATTTATATTTGCAATACTTACCCCTGCACGCAAAATGACCTGTAAGGGTAAGTGTTGCAAATATAAAACTGCAAGTTAAAATGAATATTTTCAACACTTATGCTGGGACCCACTATCGTGTTACAGAAGTTTTACTGTAGTAGTTTTGTTTATTCGTGCTATGTAGAGTCCAAGACTATTATAAAACTAGGGCTCCTCTCTGACCCAGGCCACACCTTTTACAGTGCTCCTATCCCCTTTTACCTCGAACCTAAGATCATTGATACATTGACCCATGATGGGTAGCCATTTAGCTCAGTAATTACCCGTAGAATTCAACCACCTTTTCTACGGAACCTTCTGCTCAAAAAAAAATTGAAAAAGAGCAGCCATAGAAACCGGTACGCGGGAAAAAGTCTCAAAAAACCTGCAACTCCAGCCAGGCGAGGCCTAGACGCCAGAGCCACACGAGGTGCGTATCTCCATCTGTATCTCCCTAATATCCCATAGTCCAGATATCCTCCTTATACCGACACCACCAGCGCTCAGGTAGCGGTGCTCTTTCCTCGGGAGACAGTATAATGCCAGAATATCTGTAAAAAGTGAGAATTCATCTTGGTAAAAAGGGCCAACTTAGTCTGATCCATCACCACCATAACGGGAGCTGGGTACGCCCCGGAAACTCGTTTGGATGACTTTTCCTCCGTGACCAAGTAATGCGTGTTTCTGTTGGCTCTGAAGATAAACTCCAGGTTCGTAGGGGACACCACGTACAGGTAGAAACGCCGTCTTCGTCCCCCCTCAATTAGCTGTAGTCAAGGAAAATTCTGTGAATTTTCCTAGAGTAGTTGACATCGCAATAATAAATGACAACAGCTTGTACGCTTCCAATCCAGAATATTAATAGGTTATGACTCCCGGTTGAACAGGAAAGCTGATTGTCATCGTCGTTCACCACAATTCGAAGTGGATCCTGGATTTTACGAAAAGCGTGGCTTTTCATCCTTGAAAGATCTCTTTACAACAATTTTGAACCGTCGCAAAAAAAAAAAAAAATCAATCAATCAATCAATCACAATGTTTGAAGATTCAGTGACTATGAGGCGACCAGTAGAGACGCTAACAAAATCAAACTGGCGTCAAGTTTTCACGGATCTACAGCTCTGGTTAGAATCCAAGGGTCTGTTTTATGTTTGTGAAAACATTAGAGAAGACTATTGTTCATGGCAGACCTTTCAACGCCAAGACCCACCTGTTGTCGAGAAGGAGAAAGATTCAAAGGAAAAGGGGGTTGAAAAATTGACTGCCCATATGGATAATCTAAATATCAACAAAAAGAGCTCGTTAAACATCGAAAAAGCAACCCAATGGGATAAAGACGCCTCTGCAGTTATGTACTGGCTACGACAGTGCTGCCCAAACGATACAGATATCATTGAGGAGCAAGAGAACCCGCGCCAATCTTGGAATGCCTTATACAGAAAGTACTCCAAGGTTAAACCAGGAGATCTACGACAGCTTGAAATGGAGATAACGTCATTTGAACGAGGCTCCCAGGCTCCTAGTAAGTCTCCTGAAGACTGTTTTGCTCTGTTGAAGGTATTAAGTCGTCGATTCCTTATGCAGAAACCCGAAAAGAAGGAGTCACTTAGCAATGACAATCTTTTTGGTTATTTATTAGATGGCCTCACAGAAACCGAGTGGAAGTTGACAAAAGATACTATCGATGCCCAGCCTTACCTAGACTGTGAAGATAAGCTAGAGATCCTACAGCAACTTCGGGAAAATACACCGTCTCTTCAAACCTCTTCGGGGGAAGATGCTTTCATAGCGAAAAATCGGTGGCAAAGGTCTCGTATCCAGGACCGGCCTCGATCCCCAAAAAGTCATGCCAGAGGCTCACGGTGTTTTCAGTGCCTCTCTGAGGAACACCGAATTGATGTTTGCCCATACAAGGAAACTGCAAAGGAAGTAGCAAAATAATGGGCAGTTCAGCAGCGCCTTAACGATGAAAGGCTCCCGCATACATTACGCTCAAAGCAGAAGTCAAAATTCCAGCCCATGCCAAAAAATTTGATTTCAAAAGAACGAAATGTTCACTTCGAAGAACCTCGAAGCGCGAGAGTGGCGCAGGCATATTCTGCCAAAGATATCGACAATGATTGCTACGAGGATGACAATGAAGAAGAAGCATTGGACACTGAGCATGAAGATGGCGATATTTCAGAGGAGGGATTGATGGCTTTTCGAGACAGACATCCTCGCAGTAAACAGCATCATTCTTTAACTCCCACTATTTGGCACCCAGATACCGCAGCTTCATCTCATATGACTGACAACCCTAAGCTCTTTAAGGGTCCACTCCGTCCAACACGCAGAACAATCCGAGTCGGAGGAGGAAAACTATTCTGTCGTGAAATAGGTGACGCATGGATGGTGACCAAAATGGGTGTTGCTGTCTTAAAAGATTGTTTACTGGTACCCGGTCTAGGTGCAAATCTTAAGTCAGTTAGGAAATCTTGCGCAACTTCAGGCTTAAAAGGATATTTTGACCAGGAAAAGATGTACTTACTCGAAGGCAATAAAACTGTTCTTTCTGCATCTCATAAAAATGGTGTATACTATGTCGATTTTATTCTGTCAGCCGACAGAAATGAATGTGCATTTAATAGTCAACATGTATCTCCTGATAACATGAACAGATCTAACCAAATTTCTGATCTAGCAAATGGTGATGAGTTGATGTTCGAAAATAACTACGAAGATACAACTTTTATCTCCAGTCCTCTTACTTCTCAGCAGCTCCATAATACACCTACGGTACGCAGCCAGGACCAACCAGTCTGGAATATAAAGGAAATGATTCATAAGAACAGGCTCCAAAAATTTACTCTCATGCATCGACGACTTGGTCATGTTAGCTCCACAGCGATTTCTAAGGTCCATAACGTCACAACCCTAAAGAGACCCATCATTGTACCACAAATGTTGCCTAAATGTGAAGTATGTGTTAAAGCTACTATAAAGAATCGATTTTCTAAAAAGCTTTCACCCCATCAAGCAAAACGTCTTGCAATTATTAGTGTCGATATTGCAGGACCTTTCCCTACCTCTATTCGAGGCAACAATTACTTTGCAGAGGTAATTGATAGTTGGAGTCGAAAAGTTTGGATAATACCCATCGCCAAGAAGTCAGATCTTCCCGCAAAATTAGACGAACTCTCTATCGTTCTCAAAAGACAATCTGGTGAAGAAATATTAGCCGGTAGAAGTGATGGTGCACCAGAAATCCTAAAGCTGTTCGGAGAATGGAAATCAAAACGGAGAATAGTTCCGCAGACTACGGCTCCATATAGCTCTAACCAGAATAGAATGGCTGAAAGGGCAATGCAAACGAGTGAGAAAGAGGCTCGTGCATTGTTAGAGGATTCTAATATGCTAGTGGAATTTTGGGACTATGCAGTTGAGTCAGGAGCTTACGTACGTAATCGTCTTCAGCGTGGACCATGGATCAAAAATGAAATAGAAGGAAAAATCGTACACCGACAAATTAGCCCCGAAGGTGCGTGGACCGGCACTTATAGTCAGGACATAGATTATTTGAGGGCATGGGGCTGTCAGGCTATACCCTACGTCGACATAAGATCCATGCCAGGACATGCTAGAACAGACAAACTTGTTCCAAGAGGGAGAAAAGCTGTTTTTGTTAGCTATGTTGACGAGACAACCAAGCAATAGAAGATGTGGGCTCCTGACTTACGAAGAGTTGTTGTGGTCAAAAGGGCAGAGTTTTTTGAAGACAAATGCGGAGGATCGCTGGACCTTAATCTCCGCTTGGAGCTATCAAACGGAAGACTAATTTCTGGAAATGGAACCCCGAACTGCATGCCAGAACGTAATCCACGCGGGAGGCCAGCAAACTACTCAGTTTTGCCACGTCAGTTGAAAAGAAAATTTACTGGAGTTGAACATCTGGCAAATAAACCAGATTCCGAAGAAAATATAAACACTTGGTGCCAAAAGAAACCTCAATTTTCTGAGTCATTTTCTCCAACCACCTTAGATCACAAACCTCCACCTCAAAGAAAATATCTAGAAAATATGGATAAAAAGCATAAAGAAAGCTTATCACCGTCTAAAATAACTCCACTTGCTCCTGAAGCCTTATCACAAAAACTTTCGAAACCAGAAAGAACTCAAAATAAGAAAATAAAGAAGAATTCGCCCTCTAAGACTCAATGTAATGTTGAGAGGATAGAGAACAAGAAAATAGAAAAACAATTGGCCTAAGAAAATAAACCATTAGTTCAAGAAAATGAACTATTGGCCCAAGAAAATAAGCCATTAGCTCAAAAGAATAGGTCATTAACCCGTGCTAAAAACGTTTTAAGACATAATCCGAATAATAATCGAGGAAGAATCACGCGGAGCATGTCAAGAGCGGCAGAAAAAATACGTCATGAGACACTCAAGAAATCAATTATTTCGCAATTAAAAGCCCTAGAGTCATCGCATTCAGATACAGAAGATCCAGAAATTTTACGTACTGATGCTGCCAAAGTAGATGATTTATAAAGAAAAAGGCAGGAGAGTGATGATGGCGATTTCAATTTTCCACGTTCAAAAGTACTAAGAGCTTTACTAGCAGTGTTGGAACAGATAGATGATGGAACTATTGATGAAGACTCTAGCGCCTCTGTTGCAGAGGAGTTAGTATCGATTGCCTTTCACGGAATAAGAGATACAAATGATGCAGAAATACCTATTCCAAATACATATGACCAGGCTATAAAAGATCCGACTCATGGTGAACTTTGGAAAAAGGAAATTGACGAGGAAATCTCGTCGCTCCAAATTAATCACACGTGGAAAGAAGAGGTGGCGCCACCAGAGACCAATTAGGTTGGTACAAAATGGGTTTTTTCTATCAAATATCGCCCTGATAGCTCACTTGATAGGTTTAAAGCAAGGCCTGTTGCACGAGGGTTTTCACAACAGTATGGTGTTGATTACACTGAAACATTTGCACCTACTGTTCAAATGACCACATTACGTGCCTTCTTATCAATTGTCGCTGCTGAAAACCTAGAATGCTGGCAGTTTGATACTAAGAATGCCTTCACAGAATCTGTGATGAAAGAAGTCGTATACTTGAAACCACCGAAAGGTGTTCAGGTCACAAAAGGAAATTCACTCCGTGTTCTGAGGTCTTTATATCGACTAAAGCAATCTGCACGCGATTGGAACCTACTGCTTCGCTCCCAGCTACTAACATGGGAATTCACTCAGAGCCTGGCTGATCCATGCTTTTTTACCCACAAAGAAAAATGTCTTACTGCCTTGGTATATGTAGATGATATTGCGATATCTGGCAAAACTTCTGCAAATTTAGAATGGTTTTCTCAAGTTCTATCTTCGAGATTCAATGCCAAGAACCTGGGGGAGATTCAGAAGATCCTTGGCATGCGAATAACTCGCGACCGACGTAACTGTACTATTTTTATTGATCAAGAACAGTATCTGGAGAGAATACTGCGAAAGTTTGGTTTTCCAAAACTTACGCATAAAGTTCAAAAGATTCCTCTTGACGGGTACGACTCTCTCCGTCCTGCTAACGAAAATGATAGCCGAGTCGATCCCAAGGAATATGCCACAATCATCGGGAGTATAATGTTTGCAATGGTGTATACTAGACCTGACATTTCTTTCGCGCTAGGAAGGTTAAGTCAATTCATGAAAGATCCAGCCGACCATCATTTTGCTGCATTGAAGAAATTACTAAGGTATCTAAGATCAACAATTAATTTCAGACTTATATTTGGACCCAGTGGAGAGTCATCGCTTGTTATGTACTCTGATGCAGACTAGGCTAGTGATAAGAACGATAGAAAAAGCATCACTGGTGCAGTAAGAATTTTGTGTGGGGGAGCTATTTTCTGGTTAAGCCGCAAGTAAAAGAGTGTTGCGACATCAACTGCTGAGGCAGAGTATACTGCTATTGCCATAACAGCGAAACAAGGCCAATGGATAGCTCAAGTATTACGAGATATGGGATATCCACAATACATAGCAAAGAATGCCATCACGGTGCAGACAAAGGGAGACAACCAAGGTGCCATCCATCTTGTCAAGAATCCAATTCTTTATGAGCGTTCGAAACATATAGATATCAGCTACCATTACGTCCGGGATCTTGCCGAGAAGAAAAAGATTGAAGTGGAGTATGTACCTACTAACGAAATGGTTGCCGATGGATTGACAAAACCGTTGCCGAGGATAGGTTTTGAAAAGTTTGTCAAACAACTAGGCTTAGTCGACAAGGACAAGTATTGAGAGTTTTGGTCACAGTGGGAGTAGCGATGACAGTGGGAGTATCCGAAGAAAATCCGCTATGTCTAGAGTGGGAGAGTTGAAAGTAGTTTTTATATCACCAGGGGCTAGTCTTAGCTTCTGTGAGATCGGCGGTTTACATGACTAATATGGACTAGCTCAATCAGCTGTAGTCAAGGAAAATTCTCCTGTGAATTTTCCTTGAGTAGTTGACATCGCAATAATAAATGATAACAGCTTGTACGCTTCCAATCCAGAATATTAATAAGGAGGCTATAAACGCACTCCGAGGGTGATATTAGACAGAGAGGCCGACATACCGCCACTTGATCTCCACATAAGAAAGTCGTGTCTACGCTATGGAACCACTACTGAGCGTAAGCCGGTCACAATGGAGATTAGCCAGCATGTCAACTTGATGTGGAATTGTATTTCTCAATCCCGAAAGCGGCGCACCAATCGAGTAAGAAACAACGTGGCTATGGAAGCCGTACGGAACGAGACGGGGTCTAAGATAGATGAGATAGGCAATGGTCTAAGGCGCGGAGAGAGACCGAATCGACAGCTGCAGTCTGAAGGCAGTGATAAACGTTGCAGCTCAATCACAGCACTCGAAAAATGGTTGCACTTCGCCTGGAAAAATAAATGGCCGACCACCAGGGTAATCTCTCAGCCGCAACTTGGAAAACTCCCTGGAATGTACGGGCGTTAAAATTTTACGACGGACTCAAAAAATACGAATCCACTGCACTCATGCTTCTCTGCTCAGAGGTTATCGGCCTAAACTCTTGGCTAGCAAGCGTTGCGGTGCCAGGTATCTCACCTTGCTGTTCATGCGGGGAGCATGTACAGACAGTAAAACATGTTTTATGCTACTGTCCTGACCACGCGGAGCTACGTTCTCAAATGTTTTTACTTGCAGAAACTACCAACTTTGCACAATTAATACAGACTCCCAAAGGCTGCCGGGCTGCGGCACGGTTCTTAATATCTACCAGAAGACTCAATCAATTTACGATTGCTGATCAAACTAATTATGAGGTGCCGGACCTCGTAAAAATACCTGTTTTAAACTGAGACTACCCTTCCTCGATGGAGGAGTTAACGGAAGTAGTGGAAATTTTTAATATCTTGACCAGTGGTATGTAATGTAGACGATCTCGCGCGCACAGTGGGACGTGTACTAGTGGCATGACGCCAGGTTTTGCTCGTAAGAGCCTTTTCCTTTGCATGGCCATACGTACTCATGGGCCTGTAAATAGGATCTATATAGGACATTAACCAAGAATACATATTATTATCAACGGTTAACGCCAAGAATGCTAGCGGGATTGACTCGGCCTCTTGTTTCCCGTGGGACGTTTGGCGTGATTGCGTGGCTGTGAGCTACCAAGTGTGTCAAGTTATCTAATTACATCGAAACTATCTACACTAGCAACTCGAGTGGCTCTAGAGCTGCTGAGGAATATTTTATTCCCGGCACAATGTGCATAGATGCACCAAAAAAAAATAAAAGTATATCTGGCCACGGCTACAAAATGTCCGACCGCTCTGTATTCTCTCCCCCCACGAAAAAAAAAATTATTCTTTTTTTTTGGTTATAATAAGTAACTGGAATGTGATAAGAAGCCTAATATCATGATTCATGAGGTCTGTCTGCTAGCATCCAATTCTGAAAGGCTTGAGCGCCGTCCTTTGTACTGAGAGTCAAATTCACGTGATCTGCTAAACAGCGCCCAGTTGGTTTTCTTGGTCGGTTGCCCTCGCGTTTAGAAAGCGGACAGGAAAATAGATGTTCTGGAGACTTTTCATGGCCGCAGGAGCAGTATAAATTAGCCTCGCTATGCGTGAATCGACGATGGTACTCTGCGAAATCGCCATGTCCAGTGCGAGCAGAGAGAAGTCGCCCTAAACTGCGTCTTGGAAGTAGGATTATTTCTGGTGGGATACGTGATTAGCAGATCTTATGAGTAGCTTGAGAAAAAGGTAGCAGCGGAACTTAATAAATCATCACTAGGTCCTGGCCCTGCGGCCCTTCGCTTCGCTCCGGGGCAGGGTTCCTCGCGCTGCTTCGGAAGTGGGTGGCTAATTTGTTGACTTGTAATGCGGTTAGTTGGAGTTAGTCTGCCGAGGTTTACAGATCCCTGTGACATGAAGCGGAGGCAGGTAGTTAGGCATCAGATATTACGAAAAGCTTGCTTCACATCAGACATGTCGGTTGATTGAAGTTATGGGTGGTGGAATGGTTCACGTAAAGTGGAGAGGCAATATCCGTTATGTTAAACTTCGTTTGTCAGTATTATTGGCATTCAATGAGAGGGTTGATTTTGCCTTTTGTTAATTCAGGTGAGAAGCGTGAAGTGTGGCTTCCATCTGGTACTTTGGAAAGGCGTGTAAATATTCTGAGTCAAACCCGAACAAAAGTTGGTTTATACTCAAGATGGAGGATGGCAAAGGTTAATCTTGTGGACCCATTCGAGGACGTGTAGATGAGTAATAAGTTAGTTGATCTCATCACTTATAGATGTCGATTGAAGAGCATGTCGTCAGTACATGTTTCACTTTCTTCGTAAGAACAGTTAGTTATACTCAATAAAGGCATGAAGCAATTCATCATAAGGTCGAATTATAATCAGTTTACGTGAAGCATAACGAAGATAATCATTCCAGATTACGGTTTACTTGATTCACATGAATAAGAAATGATGATTTTGCCTTTATCAGAGCCAGATGAGAAGCGTGGAGTTTCTAACTTCTATCTGTTACTTGGGAGGAGGCGTTTAATTGTTTGGACCAAACTCAGGTGAGAATTTGATGGTTTTCAATATAACGGAAGTTACGCATGTTCAGCCTGAACATAGGTAATTTGTGTATCAGGGAATGGATGGTCTATTCCCTGAACATGAGATGTCAAGTGGATTGCGCAACAGGTCATGTTGCATGATATTGAAGGCCTATATCCTTTCTAAACAGGTATTATAAGTGGGTGTTGGAAGGATGTGTCAAGGTCTTCTATGTAATATATAGACCAATAATGTCTGTCGAGATGAAACAGTGCGGTAATCTGTAAGACTGGATGATGCAAGAGGGGAACAAATTAAGATCCTCGATGTTGATGGAGAATGATGACAGGTAGGGTCGAGTATACAACATGCATATGTAGTATAAGGGTCTAGCACTGGTGAAGTGAGATTCCGGATATGTTCAGATCGTGAATAGTCTGGAGTTCACGACAATGTAACAATAGTAGCTGAATTTGAGAATCGTATGTCTCCAGCAGGAGAGTAATGACATAGCCTTCTTTAAGACATTGGTGGCATACGTTAGGTGATAGTAGATGATCGTGGATGAAGATTATTTCTTTTGAGATAACCCTAACGATACTATTCTGGTTTTGTTGACATTTTTCGTTCAGATATATTTTTAGAGTCCGATAGCGTTTCTTGCATTATATGTCTGAGGTATTGATTCCAGTTGCATCTACAACTACCGCATGTAGGATGATAGAATACTCGTTATGTTTTATAGTTTTTGATAGATTATCTCTTTTCTTTAGGAGCACGTTTTTTTGCAACGCCTGTGGGCTGTCTTTGTAGCCTTGACTTTCTTATCTTTACATGTCAATGATAGGTCTTAATTTTTGCCTCATACACGTAGCCAGTGGAGCGTATGTTTTATGCGTAGACAGAAAATAGTCGACTTGAGGTCGTCGATATAGGTTCGACCAATATAAAGGGTGTATGGTGTACTGTCAAAAATTTGTTAGTTAAGTATTTTAATCGGAGTAAAGACCTACAAAATGATGGGTGAAGGTTTATGGTGGAACCATATGAGATCAAAAGTGTATGTGAAAAGTTGAAAATGACTTGAGCGGTTGGATGGGATGCTGAGAAATATTTATAGTTTGTGCAGATGGGGACCTGCTAGCGTCAAAAATAAGCGATACGCAATCATTACATAAGAATTATCAAAAAGTTCAAAAAAAAAGATATTAAGAAAGTCGCGTGACCGTTTTGCTGAATAACATTTTTTTTTAAAATATAAAATATAAAATATGGTACGTTTTCAGAAGTATCGTGTGTAGAACATTACTTGCTAAGTGGCAACTAATAAGTACGCCATTTAAAGACTATGAACCACAAACTGTCCTTTGTGATCACGTTGGCAACATCGCGCAACTTTGACCTCGCCATCTATTTGTATAGTAAAGATTTGATTTGTTTTTCAAAGATATCCATATATTTGGTCATTGACTCGCGTTGTATTGAGCATTCAAAGTGTGGCCCTCGTAAGTACAATGATCACAAACTACGTGTTTCGAACGGCGGGCAAAATTGAGTATGATTGCAATAAGACAACTAATTATCGCATCTAATATCTTAGTATCCGATTATCCAATACCTTAAATCATTATCACGGCATGCATTCATGTTACGTGTCGAAGGTGAGAATAAAAAACCATTCTTAAAACACTCGATCCACAAACTGCCAATTTTAGTAGGTGTGGCGTAATGACGTCGCAATGGATATTCCCAAATCTACAGGTGTGAATCTAATGGACGCGTAGATGGATCCAGAAAGATGCATCCTTGTAAGTCATTCTGTTGCGATGACGGATAAATAATGAAGGAACCATGTTCATATCACCTTTATAACCCTCAAGCTTATTGTAGCATGGGAGTAAACTATCCTTGATTTCCCAGGTCCTTTTCAGCGATAATACATGTTATATAAGAAGTTTATTTACGTGAATGGCTCCACAGCATAATATCCCTGTGAATGAATTCTGATCATGCAAGCCCTGATTACTATCAGCAAGGGGCGGAACTCAGATTGAACTTGATGCATCGCGCTTAATTATGCAGCGTCGTGTGATATCGTTATTGACGAACTGCCGCGTTGGTGGATCCTTAACCATGTATTTCTGTGATTGTATTCTGCTAATAAAAGCCCTGCTTACTATCAGCAAGGGGCGGAACTCAGACTGAACTTAATGGATCGCGCTTAATTATGCATTGTGGTGAAATATCGTGATTGACGAACTGCCGCGTTGGTGGATCCTTAACCATGTATTCCAGTGATAGTATTCTGCTAATAAAAGCCCTGCTTACTATTCGCAAGGGGCGAAACGTCGCTCAAACTCCCTTGTTACGCATATTTAATCCTATTCGCCTTATACTCTGATGGTCCACCTTCCGCATTGACAAATTCACATAAAATTATCTCTAGAGTTGTCTCCTACACTTGACACTCATGATAACGACAGCACGTCGCGACAAACCATTCCCACAACCATGTTGAAACAACTGTGAATTTCAAATGTACGATGGGCGATTGCATTCTGCGTTCAGCAATAATGCAAATAAATTTTTCAGGTGTAGAAAGGTACAGTCATGCCTCTGATAAATTAACTAATTCACTGCGACCGATTATTTAAGTAATCAGAAGGATGACTATATCAGTGATCGTTGGTTTATACGGATGTTAATTAAATGAGATAAAATAATTTTATACTATATAAAAGTTCCTAGTGGCATACCCATACTTGTAGCATTGCATGAAGAAAATCCGAGTCCGGGTACGAAATGCTGTCATATCTGTTATAAAAGCTCAATAAATTATCTGGGATAGCCATGCTGGCGTGTATACATGGGGCAATTGGTTGTCAGGGATCAATTAATATAACAGGTTTCATAATTCATAATCCGATCAGGGACACCTTCAAGCATATTACCTTGAAAAAAAAACTTGTCAGGTATATCCATGCTAACAACTGAGAATGGGTTGTACTTACGTCAGGGAAGATATAATCAGCAATTCTGCATATTAAGATTTATTTTCAAGGATACCCCTAATACGATTTTGCATAAATCATCTAACAGACTGGGATATCCCTTGGGGTATCAATTTTTTAAAAAAAACATTATTGTCAGGGATATCCATGATGGCCCCCTGCATTAGAATGCATCGAAATAGGGATACCCCTACTATGATTCATTGTTTAAAAATTGCCATGCTAGGCGTATCCCTACACGTGTAGGGTCATGAATATTAATATTACAGGGTAGCTCATGGATAAACCCAGGCAAAAAGTTTGAACTTATAAACGTTATCCCAATTTATGAATTATTTGAATACAACTTTCTGTCAGGGATATCCCTACATGGAAGATATTATATTCTTAAATTTCAATCATGGATATCCCTGAGACTTAATGAACATCAAAGATTTCAGAGTCAGGGGTATCCATGATTATATTTATGCGTTGATTATGTAAGAATATAGAATAATATTAGCCGAAAATCATTATAATCAGAGCTACAATAAGAACAACACTCAAGAACACAAACAATACATAAATTATGAATATACACAAATAATACACAAATTATGAATATACACAAATAATACACAAATTATGAATATACACAAATAATACACAAATTATGAATATACACAAATAATACATAAATTATGAATATACACAAACAATACACAAATTATGAATATACACAAACAATACACAAATTATGAATATACATAAACAATACACAAATTATGAATATACACAAACAATACACAAATTATGAATATACACAAATAACACAAATATAGATTATATACATAAATTATACATGCTTATAAATTATACATTAATTTTTTTTTTTACATAAAATATACATAAATATACAAATTATACAGCTGAATAGATTGGGTATAAATAAATAAATTATTATTACAAGGGCTAACAAGACTAAGATCGGCAAACGTATGATGCAGATCAATAATATTAAAATTAATAGTACAAGAAGTACTAGCACTAGTCTGTGCATGGGTTCTAAATAAATACAGCACTGACCATCGCAACATCTTTAAGACTTAACTCAGATGTGCACAGACACAACAACCCTTGGATAATAAGATCATCAGTCATAGCAACACCTATGTCAAAGAGTTTCTCTCTTAGCAAAAATATCTTAGAACATTTTAGAGGGATTAGAAACTAAGTTATTTTGGGACTAGCTAATGGCTTCATGTATACTCTGATACTACGGTATTAATCGTGTATAGGCGCTAAAATTCGACTTTTACAGGGTATATAGGCTTTTACTAACTTGAATTAGCATGACGATAAGTAGATCTCCCCACCTAAACTTTAAATTTGTATGGCAAAAATTTCACAACGAAATATTCGTTGGTTTTGCTTTTTTGGTCCATTATAGCACTCTATTCACTTTTTAATTCATTAATACATTTCATAAATAAATTATACTTCTATCTAGCTAATAATTTACATATCCGCCTTCAGCTTCGTAAACGGCTCTGATTCTTCGGGGCATCGAATCTATCAGTTTCTCCAAGTCATCCCCATTAAACCCCAGATCCCACGCCTCGTTCACTATTTGACGAAGATGCCCTTGACTCCGCTGCCCCCTTGATCCAACGCTGGATAAAGACGCTCCATGTACGCTTTCATATAACTCCACAAAGTTTCTATCGGATTTAAATCAGGAGAATATGGCGGCCACTCCATTAGAGAAATATTCCTCCTTTCAAACTCACGCATAGTTTGCCTCGACTTGTGAGGAGGGGCGTTGTCCTGCATCACATCTAGTCCTGGTTCCCGAAAGACCGCACTCTCTATGAGAGGCACTATCCTCTCGCAGTAACTGGCCGCAGTGATATGGCCCCACTCCTTCTCCCAAATCAGGCAAGGCCCCTTCTGTCGTCCAAAGAAAGATCCCCAGAACATCCACCCAACTCTCCTCCGCGTCTTGGCTAGGACACAGGTATCTTCGTACTCTTCCCCAATCTTTGACTTAAACTTAGCTCAAGGGAACTCTAAATCTTAGGAGCCTTTAAGGGACTACTGACCTTTCTTGTGACCCAACGATCACTTTGCCGACCATTCATAGCCCAACTCTCGTCGGACCAGAGGACTCTCATCCAATGTTCCTTCCGCCAGTGGAGATGTATTCTGGCAAACTCATATCTCTTCAGTTTGTTGACTGAAGAGATAGGAGGTTTTAATCGTGCAATCCTGCGTGCATATCCCCTCTTTGCCAGTTCACGTCGGATCACATTCTCGCTCACACCAAAGTGCCGAAATATAAAATGTGCAAGTTGGAAAAATGACATCCGACGATTTTCCGATGATAAACAGACGAAAAATTCTATTTCATCGACCTGGGAACTACTTAGAATAGGTGGCCTACCACTGGAGTACTGAGGCTCGGTATTTTCAACGCTCATGGTGTATTGTACCTGTCGCCATGTAATCCCAAGGCGTTGAGAGATTTTGACGTAACTGTGTCCCTCACTGGCCAAGGTTCTAACCTGCACATGTTACTCTCTTAACCTTATCAATTTGTAGATTTCAGACTTACTTGAATACGTTGAGTTTGTGTTAGGCGTTTTGCATAAGTAGGAGATGCTGATGATGGAGAAGGTTGTTGAGGTGAATCCATCTTTGCGGCAATCTAGTACAGTAAATTAAAATCTTCTAAAGTAGTTGACTTAAGGTTCAGATGCACTCACATGAAGTAAAAATTAGATAGATGAATGAAATAAAAGTATGCCGTTGAGCAAAATAATAGTAAATAGCTGACAATGATTTAAACGAAACGACCTCAGGTGTGCGCGAGTGAAGAAAGGTGCAGGCATGAAGGTGGGCGTTGGACTTCATATACAGATGCATATCTCTTATGCCTTAGGCCATAAGATTTTAAAATTTGAAGCTAACAGGGATACTGTGGATCTATCGTGAGGTAACCTGGAATATCACCACTTTATCTCCACTTTATCCCCGCTTTAACCCCTGTACCCTATAAGAAGCGGATCAACGAACAATACCCTATCATGAGAGTAGATAATTTCGATGTAATTAGACAACTTGACACGCTTGGTGGCTTACAGCCGCGCAAGCACGCCAATCGTCCCATGGGAGACAAGAGGCCGGATCAATCCCGCGAGCCTACTTGGCGTTAACCGTTAATAATAATAATAATAATAATAACTCGATAGTGGGTCCCGGTATAAGTGTTGAAAATATTCATAGAAATTCAACCATTCACATTTGCAATACTTATCCTTGCGCGCAAAATGACCTGTAAGGGTAAGTGTTGCAAATATAAAAGTCCAAGTTACAATGAATATTTTCAACACTTATGCCAGGACCCACTATCGAGTTAGAGGGGGACGACTGTACTTATTTTTAGAACTTTTACCCCTACACTCTATTTTATGTGCATGGGTTAGTATCGCAAATATAGGCGGTAACATTTCGATGAATCTTTTCAATCATTAAACTAAGACCCACTATCGGCTTAAACAGATTCTATTGTAACGGTACTGAATCAAGTCCCTGATTAGGAGTTCGGCTGTTCTGAATTTTATGGGGCCGTTAGACAGGTCCGAAGGATGTGGGGATAATACAGTAGAGCCTATCTAAGCCGATATTCGGTCCTGATTTGATTATTGTTGAGATTAATCGTATCGTTGTTACTTACTTTTGCAACACTTACCTCCACGCCTCATTCTACGTGCATGGGTAAGCATTGCAAATCTAGACGGTAAAATTTCGATAAATCCTTTCATTAAATAAACCAGGACAAACTATCGGCTCAGACAGGCTCTTCAGTATTGAGATAAATTTGTGATAAGTCTTTTGTAAGTTAAAATCAAAGATAGAATCGAACTTTTTATACACGGTTAGTGGGTCCGGCGTAACTACTGTTAAGAGTGAAGTTTTCAAAGTTATACTTACAATACGTACCTCAGCGTGCAAAATGGTGTCGAGTGGTAGCATAACTAACTCTACTGGGGGTCAAGGGCGAGTGAAGTCTTCGCTTAATCGACATGGGTTGGCGTGCAGGGGTATTATCAGCCTTAGACAGCAGGCGGTGAAGGCATGGTGAAGTCCGCAAAATAGGAGATCCCAGTACTATTACATACAGGGGCTCAGGGGTAAGTGAAGGCAGTATGTCTTTGCAGGGTTTTTATTTGCCGATTATTATACCAATATGGCGGTTTCCTTAGTTGATCTTTTCTAAGCGAGGCCATATTAGGATAAGCCCAAACCTTAATATCAATTTAAGGTGAGAGATTACTTGGCGACGAAAGTAAAGGCAGTATGTCACTCTTGGCTAAATATTGAATGGTGTCTTAAGAAATCCACATCAAGGATAATAACAAGGATTTCGATAGATCTATCTCAAGATTCTAATATACGAAGTGTTCCCATTATGAAGTTGGGCCCCCTTGAACTCAAACTACCTCTTCACATCTCTTTGACATGCTTAGAATAAGTGATCGAAGCTTATCCTCTGTCGTACAGTTGTACCAGGCCTCTAGCATAATTCGGCGATTCTCTGCTTTACTTCGCTACCTCCCCCGCTCAAACTCTGAATATAAATTTTATATGTATAGTTTCATCATACCCCACACATTCTCAATTGGATTTAGATCTGGGGAGTATGCTGGCCATGAAATTGGTTGAATTCCTTGTCCCATGAGATAATCTCTTATGGGAGATGCTTTATATACTGGCGCATTGTCGTACATAAATAAATATGCACGACATGTCTCTTGCCGTCTGTTTCTGTGCCAGTTCACAACAAGGGGAAGGATGTGTTGGCGATAGCCTTCTGAGGTCATCTTGCCCCAGTCGGCTTCCCAGAAAACACCAGGGCCTCTTTCGATTCCGGCGAAACTACCCCAAAACATCCAAGAATTATTCTTACGGTATCGATCAACGACACATGTATTATCATGAGTCTCTCCTTTCTTCTTAGACTGTGACTAATCAAAAAACTTATGGATTTATATATGAATTGCTTACCTTTCGAGTCACATAGCTCGGCATAATAGGTCCGTCATAAATCCAAGTTTCCTTGCGACCACTCTTGTTCTTGCAATTGAAGGCGTTGTTCTGCCCATACTTTCCGTGCCATCATGTGATTCTCTGATAACGGCGGAGACCTTCTCGGAAGGCATCAGGAGTACCCTCTTCCCTTGAGTGTACTACGGATTGCACTTTATCCGGCAGCCCATGAGGAGAAATGAACTGACAGTTCTAGATAAGAACATAGTCGTGCCTCGCGAGAACTGCAGATGAATTCTTTCAGCTGATCGATTTGGTTAAGAGAAATTTTAGGAGCGCGTCTAGTCCTTAATTTAGGAGGTGCAAGACCAGATTGAACAGTGTTCTTGACTTGTGAATATGTTACTCTTAACTGAGTCGCAATTTGTTTGTACGTGAATCCCGTCCGATACGGTGCAAGTATCTGTGAAAAATCAGTTCGTATAAGTGCCTAGTTCAGTATCAGAATTCTACACATACCTCAAGTCTTTGATCTCGACAGAGATATGAAGTACGAGTTTGACCTTGTAAAGTAGCTTGAGTATTCATGATTAGAGGATAGTAATTCTAATAAAGTAGATTCTCGGGAGGCTTGTGCTAAATTGCGAAAGGCGTTCGATAACTTTATCTTTTTCTAAAATCTGTACGATGGCTTAGTTAGCAATGATTCAGCCGAAGATTTTTATGAACGAAATTCAAAATTGGCTTGTCCGATCAAATGAAATCGTTGTGAAAGATTAGATCATATGATCTCGTCTAACCTAGAAAATTGTATAGCATGGCTAGGATATATCCATATCATATGATCTCGTCTAACCTAGAAAATTGTATAGCATGGCTAGGATATATCCATATCATAACCCCTGTATATAAAATTTCCAGCTGCCTTCACCTACCCCTGAGCTTCTGTAATTTTCTGTGCCAAGTTTCATTTACTCCAAAGTATCCTTTTGACTCGCGTCTAACAAACCGGGATCTGTTCATATTCGCTGACCTCAATTTTCACTAAACATCGAAAACAATACTTTCCTTCATTACGCAAACTTTACCAAATTTTTAGCGTGATAGAAAATACAGTAGGTTTCATTCGTTCATTACAAATATGCACTTTCCAATCAAATAGATAATTATACCTTATTGCTAACAAGAACTTTAACAGATTGAACACTCAAATTATTCCACATGTTAGCATACGTGCGCCCTATCTTTCCAGAGATCAAATTTGCTGGTGATTACAGGAATTCAGCTGTAAGAAAACTTTCTCCATAAATTAACTACATTTAGATACTCACACTCCACAGAGCCGGACTCTCTAATAGAGAAATAGCAGATGAACTTGAAGTCAAAATCCTTCAAGTTCGGAATACGGTCAAATCTAGTCGTACCTCTCCCCAACCTTGGACAGGACGCCCACAGCTCTTAGGCTCAGCCCAAGTTGATGAGCTGGAAGCATTTGTTTGTTCTTCGCGGGAAACTAGGCAAATGTCGTTTCTTGAACTGGCTCTCCACTTTCGTCGTTGGAGTGCCGGAGAATATGCAATTCGGAATGCGCTCTGAAAACGAGGCTACGAGCGGCGAATTCCACGTAGCTCTCCCCCGCTTTCCGAAAATCATCGTGTAGTCTGAATATGGTGGAGCGAATAGCATCTGAATTGGCGTCAAGAGTGGTCACGAGTTCTTTGGGGTGACGAGACATGGATAAACGATAGCCGAACAATGTCTGGATATGTTACCAGAAGGGTTATTCTAATCTTATTCATTTTCAAAAATATCTCGGAATCTAATATCGTTAAAAGAGGGTCCAAGGCTTTGATGACACTTGTGTTAACGATCGTTACAAGAAGAACAACTCTTGAATGTTCTGGGGAATCTTCACGGGAACAGAACGAGGCCCTTATGTCTTTTGGGCGCGGGAGTGGGGAAGTTTGACCTCTGAAGGACCTAGTGAACATGTCCTCCCAAGGATAGGTAATTGGATCAGAGAAAAGTGAGAAGAGACGGGTCATGATTATTTCTTTATGCACGACAACGCCTCTGTTCATAAAGGACGTCCGGCCAGGGAGTTTCTCGATGCCAATGGAGTTGAATGTATGCCCTGGCCTGCTAACTCTCCTGACTTAAATCCGATCGAGAATGTATGGAGTATGATGAAATACTACATACAAGAACGATACCTGGAGTTTGAGCGGACGAGACAGCGGAACAGGGCGCAGATTCGACCCATTGTGCTAGAGGCATGGTACCATAGTACAACAGAGGAAAAGCTCACGCAACTGATTGTGAGTATGGCTAGAAGATGCGAGGGAGTAATGAATGCAAATTGGGGTCCTATTTCATATTAGACTTAAAAATCTGTATCAACAGCAAACCTGAATTGCAAGTTTTAATATGACGTATGAACTCGATTTTTTAGGCTTAGTGCGAAACAAAGTGGGGAGAGACAGGCGACTTCACTTTTGTCGATCTCAATTTCTCTCACCTAATTTTTGAACAGAGTTTGAAGTTTTACCATATTCGGCCTCGCTTAGTCGTTATCTTCATGGTAAATTACTATGTTTGGGTAAATATCGGCAAAAAATCCCTGTAAATGATAGGCGACTTAACTTAACTTTGACCCCCTATAGTAGGAACACTCAATTATGTATACCCTAAAAACCTTGTTACAACGATATATTCGGAATATCGCTAATTTTTTTTGGAACGGAATACAGTAAAACTTCTGTAACACGATAGTGGGTCCCGGCATAAGTGTTGAAAATATTCATCGAAATTCATCCATTTAAATTTGCAATACTTACCCCTGCATGCAAAATGACATGTAAGGGTAAGTGTTGCAAATATAAAAGTGCAAGTTACAATGAATATTTTCAACACTTATGCCGGGACCCACTATCGTGTTACAGAAGTTTTACTGTACATCAATATAGCAAGGGCTCAATTATATGGCCTAACAATAATTTTACCGAACCCACCTATCGCCATAGAGACCCGGCTGCAGTGTGGAGAATAGGACAAGACTTACTTCATTTAGGTGTAGACATTGGCCATACGTCTCCACAAATGCATTAATACGAGTCCGATTACAGATCGCACTATTATCGGACAAAGTGGCTTAGCTTGATCTCGATAACAAATTTAAAGATGAAGAATAATCACATCATTGCTAAATTCCGTTACTCCAGAGTCGTCGCCGATAGATCTTCAGCCTATCATCTCATCTGCGATGTATCGACAATGGCGCACCGCGGGGTCTTTTTTACGGCAATCCAGTGCCCGGTCAAAGATTAGTTGCGATCTAATCAGGCACTATCGAGCGCCAGCTGAATTCACCGAGGTGAAGCTACCAGATATCGACGCCTCAAAGCTTTCAATTAGTTACACTAAGACTCCATCACCTCTTCTTCCGCATAATGAGCTTGTCTTTGGTCGTACATTCACAGGTTCATGCTCTATGGTCCATTGGTAGTACAAGACTAAAAATTTAACCCTAGATCACATGCTCTTGATCGATTGGACAGCTGAGTCTGGCTGGCTAGCTCCTCGCATAATTCCCTACCAAAACCTCTCACTCGATCCTGCTTCCTGTGTCTTCCACTATGCCTTTGAATGCTTTGAGGGAATGAAAGCGTATAAAGATAAATCTGGATGCGTCCGGCTATTCCGACCCGATCAAAATATGGCGCGGATGAATAAGTCCATGGCCCGTATCGCTCTCCCGACATTCGATTCTGGTGAATTGATCAAATTAATATCAAAATTAGTATCACTTGACAAAAGATTTATCCCAGAACAAAATGGGTACTCGCTGTATATAAGACCGACAGCAATTGGTACACAGAAAACACTTGGTGTTGGACCACCGTGTAGTGCTTCAATTTTTGTAATAGCCTCACCTGTTGGTCCATATTATCCTACGGGCTTCAAGGCAGTGAATCTAGAGGCGACGGACTATGCCGTACGCGCCTGGCCTGGTGGCGTGGGTGACAAAAAGCTAGGCGCAAATTATGCACCTTGTGTTGTTCCTCAGATGCTGGCTGCCAAAAGGGGCTATCAACAAAATCTGTGGCTATTTGGTGAGGAAGAATATATAACTGAAGTGGGAACCATGAACATGTTTGTTGTCTTGGTAAATGAAAAGACCGGAAAACGAGAAATTGTGACCCCACCATTAGATGGCACGATCCTCGAAGGGATTACCCGAGATTCTATCCTTGCCCTTGCCAGACAAAAACTTGTGCCTGATGATTGGAATGTATCAGAGCGCAAAATCACCATGTCGGAACTACACAAGGCTTCTATCGAGGGCAGATTATTAGAGGCTTTTGGATCTGGTACAGCAGCTGTGGTTAGTCCTGTACGAAGTATCAGTTGGAAAGGAAAGACGGTAGATTGTGGCCTGGGAGAAACAAGAGAAATTGGAGAAGTGGCGAGGTCTATGCTGAAATGGATTAATGATCGGCAATATGGTGAAGAAGAACATGAGTGGAGTTATATCGTTCCGGATTCAGAGTAATATTATTCTAAGTTGAAAACAGTAGTATCTAGCCTTTAATAATCAAATCCTGTCCCTCATGCTAATAGCTGACCAAATTTTGAGCTTGATTAATGGGCTTGATGGTTCAGATTGGAATGACACTTTGTTAGGGCAACCACCAACGTATACACAGGTATTCCGTATAACAAGGACGAAGTCTGCAGAGACATAATACCTGTCAGGTCGCGTCTATTTAATTGTTGTCAAATACCCTGATTAGATCCTAAAAAGGAACAAACATCGTAAGACAAGGTCTTGCGGGAGCAAGGAACCAATCACTTTGGTTGCCATATAATCTACCACCACACTTTCCTTACTTCTTTCTTGGGCAAGAGAAATGGTATGTGAAACTGTAAAAGTTTTTTGCACAACTGTCCTGTGATCATCCGGTTCAGGGAATCTAGCCTTAGACATTACTTATGGCTTATCATCAGGTTCCTTCAAGATGCCCTCAGCTTCTAATCTACGACGAGCCTCTTCGAGAGCCCAAGTTTGTATCCTGTTGGAAGTTCTTAGCCAATATCATCTTAACGTTTCTCGATTTTATTGGAGCAATCAATCAGCTGCCAAGTAATCCCTGTCCGTATTCCATCCACTGGAAGTAAAACCGAACATAGGAAAGGATTTTGGGCTGAAATGTTTGAAAGAAATGGACTTACGAGGTATCGGGCTTGAAGGCGTACCCGATAACGCCAAAAGCAAGGCTTCCAAAAAATCCATACATCCAGATATCCTCCCAGTCCTCTTTTTTTCGCTTTTCACCAGGCTTGACGCCGAAAAGCCAACCACTTGGCGGGTCGTAGTTTGATTCGTGCGCATGGTCGCCACCGCGCATTTCCATGCTGGTTGAGAGAGAGCGACATTGTGGAAAGCCGTTGCTGCTCACTTGTGAGCTCAAAGACCTGATGACTCGCACAGCAGTGCTTTGTCGTGATCGTAGGGCCATGATAGCGTTAGAATATTGACTTGAGATATTGGTGGTAGTTTCTTGTTATGTAGTCCTGGCTTCGTCGACATCGGCTCCGTAGTTTGATGTTATAATACACCCTAAACTTCGCGCTATTTTAGTCACAACCACGAACGCAATTGCTATTACCAATATCCCGGAAAAATATATAACCGAGAATTAATTAGCAAATCACATGATGTATAAAGACTCCAGTTGCGATTGAATTTGATTACGAAAATGTCCATGCTGACTGCGATTAGCAACCACAGACTTGTCACCTTCTGGTAGCGCCAGCTGTAAACGTTCAATCTGTTCGTATATTTGGGATATTCAAGAACAGAAGCCTAATCTGGTCGCGGTTACAATCAGAAATCACTCCAGGACAAGGTGATCCTGCTATCTGGTCGATTTCTCCTGCTTGACAGCACAAATTTCCGATCGATGTATCTGTCCGGTATTCCTTTTAATGAACACGGCATTTCCCTGATCATGGCGACCTATTCACTACAATTATCCGCGGCTTCATCTATACGCTCACGCTCTCATGGATACCTGACAAAGGGCTTAAGCCTTGGTGCACGAAGATGAATAGATACTTACGATATTTGTGGAGCATCTTCGCGGGATGGTACACCAGTGAAGAGAGCATGCGTGCAGTGAGAAGTTAGGGGAGGCATGTACCAAGGGAAAGACGCTGGGCTGGTGTGATAAAATACGATTCCGAGGTTTGAGCGGGCTTGCACTTAACCAAACACAGAATAAAGTGGGGTTCCATCATCCGGGTAATTTCTACGCAGAGTCCCGTCGTCTGTACGCTAAAAGCGACATAAGGTATGGATATTTTATGACTACTTTTCGTGCGGCCAATGTTGCCAGGTGATGAAGCATACCGGCATAGGTCCAGGTCTTTTGCATGTTTTTTCTCGTGTGTGTATTTATGACCTAGGAAAGAGGTGCAATTTCTTAGGATGTAGAACCCTGCAACAGTATCATCGGATGTACCCACGGCATGAATGTTATTTGTCAAAGTTGTGTTATCTAGTTGTAGCAACTGAGAGAAGTCTGCTTCTCGGTGTCTGTTGAGATACGAAAATTTAGGGCCATATTTAGCATGCAACTCGTTGGATGTAGTAAACATTATGATTTTTACCGTCTTTTTTAAATTTCACATCTTTTTTAAATAATCGTCTTGTTAGCGCTCCTACGGACCCTCACCGTGCCGTAAAGGCTAAGAATGTGAGATATTCAAATCATGTTATAGCCTCTCACTCTAGGGACTTTCAAGGATCTAGCCCTGCTAACCGTTGAGTTTTACCACTACGTTCGCAACCAACCCAAAATTGGGAATATTTCGATGAATTCCGAGAATTAAGATTGATCTTTTTCTCGCTTGATTTCTGTGAGACCGAAACCAATGTATCTTGAGTCCAGATCATAAACAGTGTATCAAATCCAGTGGTTGACTGGCAAGGACGCAAAAACTAGACCATGACTGCCTATGCCTACTTAAATATTACGGCGTAGCGAGGGTCGTAAAAGATTCTAATTTAATATTATGCGGGTGGCATCCATTTAGGTATTCCATGGATTCATCCTGTCGCAATCTGATCTACTTTAATGTTCAAGCTTTACTGTTAGATTAAATTCAGTGTGCATCAACTCTGATGTAAGGAAATGCCCACTGCAGAGATGAAGAGGGATAAGAAAATATTGCCCTGATTTTTGACGATCTTCAACTCACTACGATATCTAAAATCCTGTATAAATCACCTCGATCACATCCCTTTTAGATCAATGTATACCTCAGTTGAAGGAAACGCTGTTGTATGAAAAGTTGGCATGATTATTTCATCAGAAAGATATGATCTTCTTGATGGATGTGGTCGACGTCAATCTGGATCTATTGATGCTAGAATATTCTGGAAATCGCCGTCACTTACTACGTCTACGGCATCAATTTTATCTGAGCCAAAGTCGATGACGTCTCGCTATTCTACGATATCCCGTTGCGCGTTATCTTCTATATAGACTTGTGATGGTGTGAAATCTTTAAGATCTCGCAAGTTGAACTTGCTACTGGCTGTCTCATCATTCATCACCTGTTCATTCAAGGTGTTGGATGAATTTTGTTGACTCTGTAGGAGTCTCTCTTTCTCCTTTCTCCTTTCTCTGTCCCGAATTGGTTAATCACAAGTGGATCCCGCGATTCCTTTTGATTGCGATATCAAAAGCTGAAACATATCCAACTGAGATTTTTGATGCGAAAATGTTTATCGCGGATTAACATGCACGGTGATTGAAACATCCATCATACGATGATCATAATCGCACTCTCCGAAATGTCCTACCATCAACTTGATACCAGGTATCTCGACGACTCTAAAAGTATGACCTTGCTCTTCTTCCATGATATATCTCTTTGAGACGGCTGAATATGGAACTGGACGTGGTATTGGCTCATATTGATGAAGATAGCAGATCATGTACCTGATTAAATGTCGAGTTGCGCCCCAGCGTTGCTCATAGCTGTGTATTCTATTTGATTTCTATATAAGTCACTCGTATATTAAACTTGTTTCTTTTCTCATTCGGGCCAGAGGATGCTAGAGCTAGAGCCCTAGAGCTAAGATTTGTTTAGTTTACATGGCCATGGTACGTTGTCTGAAGCCTCGCGTGGAAAAAGATATACTGAAAGCAAAATATTTTACGGGACCCTCACTTGCTCGCGACAAATGATCAGCCAGCCTCTCTCACTCGCTCCAACTATCTTTTCTAGGAGCCCCCAATTGTGTATAGTAGGAGAAACAAAGGAAAAAACAAAGGCGGACGGGTTCCTCATCTGGGTCGAATTTTCTCGAAGTAACTAGAAGAGTCAAGCCATTAAATTAATATTGTGGCTCCCTCTAGTTGTCACGGTTAGTGTCTCTAAGTTGGCTCAGAGGATCGAAATCAGAAGTTTATATTCACTATGAGGAAAGAAAGAGATATCTATGTACACATGACGGCCTTTTTATAGGTTCCTCCTGCCCTGCCCATGTGATTCCACTCATGCAAACAGAGCAAACAACTTGGCGCCGTGGACGTAGTTCACGGCGATCCTCATTACAATATCCTCAAATTGTAATTATCTTGACGTTGGGCTAGACCCATTGACTGCCCCCCTGCACCCAAAATTTGTTCCAATGGACGTTGATCTACATTTCGGAGTGCTAGCCATGTCAATATCTTCGCGTAGCAGGGACCGCGTTGGCAACCGTGGTCTACAGGAACCTTGCCGGCTAGCCAGCCGTTACAACTTCCCGTCTTATTTGGGATGATGGGTCAAATAGAAGGAACATTTTTCCTGGGTAATCGCCTAGATCGTCTCTTCGTCTTTATATGTTTTTCGGCTGGACCGACAAATGCACCTGCACTGTCTTCCGGAGGTCCGTCGTTTGAATCAATGGGTCCATACCTTTTCTCGAATTCATCAAGAGCTATAGTATCCTTGATGTATGCGACTGGTTCCCAAGACGGTTCCGCCCAGCCAGTAAATTTGACTAGGGCTTGTCTCATGACCCCACGCCCTCGCCGAATTGTTCTTGCCCTAAGTATTGACTCAACTTCAAACTCAGGTTCTTCAAGGTCATCTATGACCGGTGGATTTTGATTGTCGTCTCGCTTTTGGCTCGGGAAAGGGTCTGTTCCGGCCCGTTTTACTAGCTCGACGTGGAAGCGTTTATGTATGTTGCCTGGAACGTCGAGTTCTACCGTTAGTGCGTCAGGTACAGATGTTACCGTATATTTTGCGTGTAGCCATGATAACTTCTTAGAAAGCTGGGGTGTGCTGACATTCTGCAGGTTAAGCCAAACTTTGTCACCAACCTTGAATTTCTCTGGCTGTCGTTGTGATCGGTTAGCGTTTTCTTCGTAACGTTGTTGTGCTGTTGCCATGGCCGCCTGTGCGTAATCTTGTGCGTTTCTGAGCCTATTCATATACTTATCTGCCGAGAGCTTCCCCGGGTGTCGTGAAAAATCGTTAGTCGACGGTTCTGAGATTGGATTTATATCGTATCCATGTCTCAGGAAGAAAGGGCTTATTCCGCCAATAGCTGAGTTTGGCCGCGAGTTTAAGGCGATTTGGGCCATAGGCAGTAGGTTTGCCCAATTATCTTGTGCGTAACATGTAAAGGCGCGTAGGTATTTGTACATTTCTTGGTTTGCTCTTTCGCTTGCGTTAGACTGCGGGTGATAAGCCGTCGTTAAGCGTTGTGATATACCAACAGCCTTGCAGAAAAATTTCCAGAAATAGCTAAGCCAATCGCTGCCTCGGTCGCTCGTAAGAAACTTTGGAAAACCATAGTACCTGAAGTATCGGTCAATGAAGACATCAGCACATGTCTTAGCGTCCATGGTTGGCGTAGCAAACATAAAAATGTCCTTGCTCAATCTATCTGTTATTACCATCACATTAGTGCAACCATTTGATTTGGGAAGGTTCATGACAAAGTCTATCGTTAGGTCGCTGCCAAGCCTTTCAGGTATGGGAAGCGGTTTGAGGAATCCTGCTTTAGCCTCCCGCCGTACGGTTGATCGACCACAGACATCACAGTTGCGGATAAACTGACGCACGGATTCTCTCATTTTTGGCCAAAACCATCGTTGAAGCAATATGCTTACCATCGTGTCTTTGCCTGGATGGCCTGTAAGATTACTATCATGAGTCTTTTGCATAATAGCCGTTCGTAATGGTTCGTAGTTCGGTACCCAGATCCTATTTTCACGTCCTCGAAGCACGTCGTCTGCGGCCACCGTACATTCAGCAATGTTGGCTGTCATTTCTCTTGCAATATCAGGCGGAAATCCTCGTTCTCCGGATTTAACAGCGTCACGTGCAATCCTCCATTTTTCGTCTGCGTTAACCGCATTCGTCCAGTGCTGTTGTAGCTCATCGTCGTCAAAAATTCTCGTCTGAGCCGCGCCGTCGTGTTGCGCCGTCGAGTTTTTGTCGTTAGGGTTACTCGAGTGTGCAGAAATCTTTGGAAGTAGTTGCATTATGCGTCCTGCCGTCCGTTCGTCGTCAAATTTCATTGGTTTGTCTTGGTCCCGCCGTGAAAGAGCATCGGGTCGTTCACACGTCTTCCCTGGTCTCCATTTTAACTCAAAGTTGAAACGTTGCAAAACATCATTATAGCGAACCTGCCTTTCGTTTAGGAGACGCTTCGTAGTGAAGAATTTAAGGTTCTTGTGATCTGTTAAAATCACGAACGGCTTGGATACCGATGTCAACTCGGCTTGCCATTCCTGCAGGCATGAGATTATTGCATGCATTTCTTTATCGTGGATGGGGTAATTAACCTCTGCACTGTTCAACCTCTTCGAATGGTAGGCCACTGGCCGTAGTCTATTTTGGTCGTCTATTTGAGAGAGACATCCACCCAGGGCATACCCCGAGCAATCAGCTTCTAGAACAGTTTCTCTATCTGGGTCCCACTGGGCTAGGACCGGCTCAGAAGCGAATATACGTTTTAATAACTCAAAGGCTTCGTTTTCTCTCGGTCCCCATTTCCACTCAGTCGCCTTCTTTGTCAATTCTATTAATGGTGCCGTGTAACGGCCGGTAGTCCGAATAAACCCTGTAGCTCACGTTATGCAACGCGAGCCTCTTCGGGTGACTCAAGGGGGATCCACGCAGGACTAGTAAAAGTCGGAGCCTCTAACTTCCAACCGAAACCTGCAGAAGACGCTCAACACCATGCAGGTGATAGAGTGCATGCTATGCAGAATAATCGCTTCTCGACATGCATTAGGCGGCAGGGGAGCGATGACGTTTGCGAGGTGGAAAATAACGCAATAGCACGTGCGGACGGGTATTGGAGGAGAACGTATGGGAATATAAGTAGACACAATTATAACATAGTTTAATCTTCAGTAGAATTCGAAATTAAATCTACAATATCTTTAACATCAAGCTCTAGCTGACATCATTGATTCGTGACATGCCGCTATATCTGAAAACCCATCAACAAAGCAGCGGTAAAAATTGGCGAAGCCTAAAAATGACCTAACGCCTTTGACTGACGAAGGCGCCTTCCAGTCTAGAATTGCCTTCACCTTTATGGGGTCAACTGTGATTCCTTTTCCAGCACGGACAATAAACCCCAAGTATTTAACCTCTCGCGCAAGGAATTCACATTTATCTATGTCCAAATAAAGACCTGCTTTATCCAGCCGGGAAAGTATTTTTCGGACTGTATTCCAATGGTCGCTTTGGGAGCCATCCGTGTATGCTAGCACATCGTCCATGTAGGCTGTTGCATCCTTGTCCAAGTGTTCGCGTAAATGCTCGTTAATGTAACGTTGGAAGGTGGCTGGTGCGTTGACAAGTCCAAACGGGGTAACCAACCACTCAAACAGTCCTAGACGGCATCGAAAAGCAGTTGCCCATTCATCTCCTTGTCGAATGCGTATTTGGTGAAATGCTGATTTCACATCCAACTTTGTGAACCACTTCGCCTTTGATAGCTGTCTTAGCGTTTCCTTGAAGAGAGGAAGTGGATACCTGTCGGGTACCGTAATTGCATTTAGACCCCGGTAGTCCACGCAGAAACGAAGCCCCCCATTAGGTTTCTTTGCGAATAAAACTGGGGCTGCAGCCGGTGAGCTACTAGGCCGTATCCATCCTTTTGCAGAGAGTTCCGTTAATGTCTTTCGGAGAACCAGGAGTTCTTCTCTTGACATACTATAGAGCGGGCCCCATGGTGGTTGCGCCGGCTTGCCATCTTCAGAGCGTAGGTTAATGGCATGATCTAAATGGCCTCTAAGCGGTGGTAATTCGTCTGCTCCATTTTCATCGGCGAATAAGTGGGCAAAGTCCTTTATCTGACTGGGTAGCTGACGACGGGCTTGGTCTAGTGATAACCAAGGCTTCGGACGCAATGCCTTATTAATATCTTCCAATGATGCCTTGCACACTGGGACCGTTTGCATAATATTTGCCATTTCGTCGACGGTCATCGCCTTTGGTTTTCGGGCTATGAATTCTTGTCCCCAACGTTTGACACTCTGAACATACGCGCCTAGCTTACGGAGATGGATTCGTTGATCTCTTGAATGTATGACTGCGTCTTGGTCTTCCAGCCATTTTTTCCCTAGAATTAGATGGTGTGTGCTTCCAGGCACGACGTAGAGTGTTAACCGCGGCGTTACGTATCCATCCAGGTCCAATGAAACGAGGGTTATGTGGCGAACTATGGGCTTATGTTTAGTAGTATTTTCTGCTGTTTCTAAGGGACGGGGGAAAATGGGGATGCGCGGTAGATTTAGTCTGTTGGTTAAATTCTCGCTGATGATGCCGGTACACAGACATCCATTATCTATTAAGGCTTGCACCATAGTCACATCATTAATTAAGGCGTTCACGAGAAATGGAGGTGACAACATTTTATATTCAGATCTAAAGTCTACCTTACACTCTTGAGGGCGACGTTCCCCAAGAGTTACTAGTTTTCCGACCCGTCCGGTCGTTGGTCCACATCTAACTCGTCATACAACCGCTCGTCAATTGGTTCGACTGCGTTAGCCCTCAAGTTGCCCCTAGGGTTAATGGCGGGTAAAAGGGGACATGTACGTGTGTTGCACCCTCTTCTTTCACATCGAAAGCATCTACGTTCGTTACGTAACCTTCGTATCGTGTCTGGAGATTTCCACCTAGAACGCCTGATGACGTTATTCGGCAGTTCCTCAATCTCAGCCCCAGCCTCTGGTGCGTTTTGCTCACGTGTAGCTTGACCTGGGCGGGTTGCGTTGACTCCTCCCATAATGACATCACCCTGTGCGTCAAATCGCCCAATATTTTGTCGACCGACATTACGTGCCCTATCTCTTATAGGAAGTTCTAATGGGCGTTCTGATAAGTAAGCGTTTACATTTTCTCTGGGGAGCCCTCGCCGTCCGCGAGTGTTTACCTCTTCGACTTGCTGAGATATCTGGCTAACGATCCTTACCCATTCCGCGTAATCGTCTCTGTGCAGGAGGTGGTTGCCTGATAAAGCTCTTCTAATGTTTTCGTTTAGCGCGTTGCGAAGCATCGTAATTTTAGAACAATCGCTCTAAATATCACCCTCAGCTTCCGTTAACTTACTAGCCCATGATGTGAAGAAAGAGGACCATCTCTGGGACTCTCCCATTTTCATAGCGTACAGTTCATCACATGCTTTATCGGATCGCGTGCCGTCTAAATTGCCACGATCAAGGAAGTTGATAAAGTCTTCTGGGCGACGAGTACCACCTATGCCTCCAGCTTCGTAGAATGCTCCTGCTTTCGTCTTTGCCTCGCCCTTGAGTGAAGTGTAGATTAGTAAGAATGCCCTAGTGTCAGTGTAACGGAAAGCATTCCAATCTATCTTGAATATATCTAGCACTGCTTGACGCCAGGCAGGGTAATGGCTTCGGTTGCCATCGTAGGGAGGAAGTTCAGTGGGCTGGAATCTTAATTGCTCGGCTGGGGCTGGATCCTTCTCAATCACTATACCTTGCTCCATTAGATGTGGACGTCTGACCATCGCGGCCCTTAATTCATCAATCTGATTCTGCAAGAAGGTAAGCCGCTCATCGTCCCCTTTGGCATCACTCATAGGATCATGAAACGTCGACATTTAGATAAATAAATTAGACACAAATTAAGCCCTCGGCACGTTGGTCAATTAAACAGTCAACTAACAAAAAGGAACAATCGACAGCTGTAGCAACCAAAATCGTAAAACGTAAATATGAGTATAGGAAAAAAAAATTATAAGAAAAAAAAAAAAGATTTGTAAATTTAAACAGATGAGAGAGATAGTGCGTATTAACAGAGAACCAAGCGAGACCTGAACAAATATGGAAGACGATGGGACAATAGGATGATCAATAGTTCATACAAAGATTAGATGAAAACGTTTGTGCAATACCCCGAGTGCCGTACGTGAATGAGGATAGTGAATATATGTCACGGTTAGTGTCTCTAAGTTGGCTCATAGGATCGAAATCAGAAGCTTATATTCACTATGAGGTAAGAAAGAGATATCTATGTACACATGACGGCCTTTTTATAGGTTCCTCCTGCCCTGCCCATGTGATTCCACTCATGCAAACAGAGCAAACAACTTGGCGCCGTGGACGTAGTTCACGGCGATCCTCATTACAATATCCTCAAATTGTAATTATCTTGACGTTGGGCTAGACCTATTGACTGCCCCCCTGCACCCAACATTTGTTCCAATGGACGTTGATCTACATTTCGGAGTGCTAGCCATGTGTCAGGACGGTGCAGGATTAATACCAAAGACGATGCTGACAATAGAAAATAAGTACCAATATCAGTAACTGGGGCAATGATAGATAAGCAACAACAATAATAGTAACAGCAACAATAGCAATAACAATAACAGGGAGATGGCAATAACACTAACAACAGCAGTAAACACGATAACAATAACAAGGACAATAGCGACAACAATAGCTATAACAATGGTCCAGAAGAACAGTAATCACAATGGTAGTGTAATCGATAGGATTCAGATTTCAAACAGATTCTTCAATAAGTAAAGATAAATACAAGACTCTGATCTAGAGACTTCAGAGGTACAGTAAGGACAGCTATATATACATTTTAGGACATGGTCCAACAAGCCACTGAAAGAACTATCTAGAACTCCTGCACAGGTAAATAGAACAACAAGGGGCATCATAGAATACCATAGAACACCATAGAATCCACCAGAACTCCCCAGGTCATTGTGGCCCATAAACATATTTCCGGAATGGGATAATAAAGAAGTTTGTAGAGCTACAGAGAAACAGCTAGAATATCTAACGCCACAATGTGGCTCCAACCCCTGTCACATGACTAAGTAGCTTACAACCTCTGACACCATGTCAATATCTTCGCGTAGCAGGGACCGCGTTGGCAACCGTGGTCTACAGGAACCTTGCCGGCTAGCCAGCCGTTACACTAGTGTGCCAAGTAAGCTCGGAAGGATTTGCTTCATGGGTCCAGGAGTGCAGCTGTCATAACATTGTAGTATACGACTAAAAAGGAATTGGGTAGGTAAATTTGGAGAACCACAGAGATAGTTTATTCTGGCCTCTTCATGTTTAAAATGACTATGATTAGCCGTAAAACTTCCATGTCCCGTCCTGATAGTGAACAGTTGATCCAAACACTTGCGAGTGAGTAGAAGCTCTTTAGAAGATCGAGGAGCGTTGTTCATTTCTAGTTTGGAGTGGAAAGGCGGAATGTGCTCTTTCCACCATTTATCTCTGCTTTCTTTTTCTTTAACCTTTTTCTATTTTTTTTGTGATGACAAGGAGTATTCGGGCGCCTCCATACATAGCACACTGGCCCCTTTATTTACTTCAACATCGGCAAGTTTGTTCTGATTAGCTCATGAATGTTCTGGGGCCCACCTAGTATTAACCTGTCCCTCAGAAGTGTGGGGAGGCTGCTTTATGTTTATCCATTTACTAGCGAATTCAATAACTTTTAAATTTTTTTTGCAATGATGAATTACAAGATATAGAGAGAAGCTGTAAAGCGACATCCAGGCTATCCAAGAACACCTAGATATTATGTGAGAAGCGGGCCGAGGAAAAGTCAACAGCTTTTTGAATACCGTAGAAGGCAGCATAAGCTTCTGCGCCAAAAATTTCTCTGATGGTTCCAAGAGGGACGGCACCTGAACAGACTTTCAATTCTTACCAGTAGATAACATAGCCACAGCCAGTGTTGCTGTTAGAAAGTTTTGAGCCATCAGTGTACACCAAGTTATCGCTTTTTAGAGCGTTTTGTTGAAATTATAGGAAACTGTCGAATCTTCGCTCATTAGATACTGTGGGAGCGCCAACTCGAAGGAGTGAATTTTATTTGGATTCTTTGATCTCCCATGGAGGTTAAGCTAGCAAATTAATTAGTTCAGAGGGTGGAACTGCTTTGCACCTGCGAGCAAGCGGTGTCTTGGCAAGGGATAAGTCTGATGCCTGGCTGCGTATGTATACTGAGTGGCAAGAGTTAAGTATTCTCGTACGGACTACAGCCATCCGTGCGATTTTGTCAAGCTTAGTTTGGGCTGGGAAGAGGCCCGTCTCTCCCAGTAAGGCAGTTGAAGGAGTAGTGCGGAACACTGGGAGAATTACTCTTACGCATGCTCTTTAAGCTTTGTCTAGGGTCCCTAGATGGGAGCCAATCCTATTACTTTCTATTTTCCCTCTATTATCCCTGATTTTGCCGGGCCACTGAGTGAAGCTCCGAAACGAGTAACTGGCGGTACACAAGTAGCAACTATTTATTTGGAGAGTTTGAGTGATACTCCCCGGATTTTTATTTTCGATATATCGGAAAGCGCTGGCAACCTTGCGTGCCTTAGCGGCCTGAATATTGATGTGATGTTTAAATGTAAGCTCTTTGTCGAAATAAACCCCTAGCTATTTTAGGTAAGGCTTTTGAGTGTCCTCTGTTAGAGGAAAGTCATTTTTGTGTACCTGGGAGCTTAGATATTTGTATCTAATCTTCCGAGAGAAGTGAAGTAGCTCGGATTTTCCAGGATCAAAAGTTACGCCTTCTTTAGTGCCCTATTACAGCCCACATTGACTGCCACTATTAATTTTTCTGTTTTTAACTCGAGAAAGGGGATGTCGGCAGGACAGAAAAGTTGTCGACATAACCGTGAGCGTTCCTGAGGCCGCTCAACCCGATAAGAGCTGAAAAATATAGCATGAAGAGTATAGGAGATATTGATGAGCCCTGAGGGAGCCCACGGTAGATTGGCCTTGGATCTCCTATTTCCCCATCCAGACGAATACAAATTTCACGTTCAGTTGCAAACGATACGACCAAGTTGCAAAGTCGGAATGGCCAGCCTTGCTCTCTTAAGCGCCCTACAAGTCTACCAGGCAATTCCGCATCAAAGGCCCCTTTGACGTCAAGTGCGGCAGTTAAAGCAGTTTCTCTTCTTGCTAGGGCGATTTCAATGTCATATGTCAGGCACGTTATTAGATCTACACTAGACCGGAGTGGTAGAGCCCCAAATTGCTGACGGGTGAAGAGTTTATGCTTTATAGCAATCCACGATATCCGCTTAGCCACTGACCTCTTAAGTCCTTCACCTAGTACAGAAAGAAGAACTAATGGTCTGTAAGATCTAGGTGAGGATATTTATTGCTTTTTGGGCTTCTCGATTATTGCTAAGAAAGCTGTGCGAAAGCATTTTGGATGATGTCCAGTTGCTAAGCATGCTTGAAATAAATCCCGTACCAAGTCTGCGATTTGCGGCCGGGCCAGTCGTAAAACAGCGATAGGAATTCGATCCATACCAGTGTAGTGTTGCCAGTTCTTAAGATAGCTCTCGAAATTTCTTCTCATGTAAGCCTGGAGAAAGGTAGAGAAGTGCTAGCAACCGCTGGACTTATTAGTGGAATATCCTCAACCTCTAATTGGTTAGCCATTAGGCGTCTCGCTAGAAGGTAGCCCTAACTTTCAGGTGACCAGGCAAGTGGGCCATCTAGATCACTTGGGTCTTTTAAATGGGGGATATGAATCACCTTTTTGACTTATGCCATTATGCTAAATTGAATAATTCTTTAATGCTTACGGCTTCATCTATGATTTCCTGGTAAAAAGCGATTTCCGTCTTTAAAATGACTTTACAAAAGGCCTTTTTGTCCTCGAAGGTCGCATTACCTGTAGGAGAAATGTCACGGTACTTCTTCTTGGCCGCTTTACAGTCCTGGTTCCACAACGGCTGTCCCCTTATTGTGAAGGAGAGAACTTTTTGCCGATCCAGAAATGCAACTATTTAATGTATGAATAATTTTCTCCGCTCTAAAATCAAGGCTTGCACAAGCTTTGTCTGTAAGTGGGAGTGAAGGAGCTAAATAAGAGTGTAATAGAGAAAATAATGTTTCTTCATGAATTGTTGCAACCCTCAGCCTTGGTGTTAGGGGTTTACTTCATGTTTTGCATGGAATTTTAATAAACAAAAGAAAGTAATCTGATCCCACATCGTTATTATGCTGCACTGAGGCTGAAATGTCCTCTGAGAGCAGGAGTCTTGAAGAAAAGCAAATATCGAGAACATTCTCACGAGTATTGGTTTGAACGTCGATTTCAGACACAGGGGAGTAGTTTTCAACCCTATCCACCAAATTAGATCTTCTACCTATGTTGAAGGCAAGCTGTAATAGAAAGGTTTACAACTAAGGCGATGAAGGTGTAAGTCTCCGTCAAGAAGGGTCTTGGGAAGAAAGTTTATTTCAGCGAGTGAGTAGAGGAGAGAGACACTGGCGCCTGGATTAATAGCTCCGGGGGGACGTATTGTAAAGGTTAATTAGTTTGAATTCTATTTGCCAGGAGACTTAACTATTAGAGCTAGTGCGTCTGCTTTATTTTCTTCTAAAGGAGAGACTGGGGCATCTTGGATGAAAAGTTACCAGTTTTTTTGTTCGTATATGTGAGTACACGAGGTCGGAACGACCAGTCATCGACAGGTGTGTAGACTTGATAAGATGGGTATTTGCAATTTAGTTTCCGAGAAATATCTTTGGAGATATATGGTTCCTGAATTAATAGAATATCCATACATTCTACAAATGCTGTTTTGAGGGCGGTTTGATAAGTAGCGAAGCATCGTGCAAAATTGAACGAAAGTATCTTTAAAGATGTGGGTTTAATTTTCATCCATATCCTCGCCATTATCTACCATCATGTCCAGATCAAAAGCCGCACACTTGACTCTAGACAATGAATGAGGCTAAGTAAAGAGTCTTTGAACGGATAGAGGGGTTTGTGGAACATGGATTGGTTTTCTGTGACACTGTAATACTGTGAGTGACCTGCCACCCCATTACTCCACAGTTTGCGGCTTTTTATCGGAGTCTAGCTGCCGCTGCTGCCTGTCTAATTTTAGCCATTTGAGCTCAACCTGGTAACGTGTTGTCTTTTCTGGGCCTAAAAAGATATTCTAGTGGATCTGCTGGATGAGAACCATAACAATTAGTATCCTATTGGGGAGATAGGCCCTTTCTAGTAGGGTCACAGGAATTATCTCCACTCTTTAAGTGTTGAGTGGATGTGCAGAATCTACAGCGAGGGAGTTTAGCACACGCTCTCTCACTGTACCATCCAAAGCATCTACCGCATCAAGGAGTACGCAGTCTGTGAGAAAATTTTTTAACAGGATCACAAGCACCAAATAGTGGTAGGACTTTAGATAGAGTTGGACCTTTGGGATATGATATAGCCCAGCTTTTAGAATGGGAATACTCAGGGTCGTATTGTCCTCGAAACTCGAGTAATTTTAGAGGAGCGACATTTGTAAGATGAAAAAGGGCGTCAGACACAACCACAGAGGTTATCTCTGTGGCTGTCACTGAGGTCTTGTCATAACCTTAGTATGAGTGAGGAACGCCAAAAAGTCTGTTAGTAATATGCGATTTCGGCTTTTCTACCTTGCACTGGCCTGGAGTGGATATGAAAGTCTCTGTTTCTTCCAATTGAGCAAAAAGAGTCTTTTGGGGCGTTGTTGAGATTGGGAAGATTGCAAAGTCAGTTTTGATCGGCTGAACTTCTCGCTCAAGCTTTTCTTTCATTTGATTGTTAATTTGTAGCATGACTACCAAAGGGGACATTTGGAGGGCAGGTTGACCTTCGGAGACTCGGACGATGAGACGATTATCTTCCGAGATTTCTCGAGGTTTTGTTCTGGATTTATTATTATCACGGTTAGTTAGTCTCTTGCACTGATGGTCATACTGTCTAGGGACCGGAGTAGACAAAATTTTTCCGTATGAAAAGGGGCGCTAGGCAGTTCCAGGATTTCTAGCTTGTTGCTTTGTTGGGGAAGCCATTTGAGACCGCGTAAAGCTATTATGCACAGCTGTAGGCGACGTATGAGACTGTGGAAGCCCACCAGCGGAATAAGGAATAGGAGTTCAGGGAGAGCCTCTAACATGGCAGTCAAAGTGTCTGCGAGCTACTGAATTCAGATCGGCAACGAAGTTTCAGAAGGGCCTTTTGAGGTGCTCGGGTAAATTTCCTTTCTCAGTGATAGCGTTGTTTAGAACGCAAGCAATGTTTTTGAACAGGAGGGTAGCCTCCTGAGTCCTAGTGTGGGCGGCAGAGGTGATTGAAAGTAGCAATTCCGACAGCGACCCCTCTCCACTGCTAGCAGTAGAAGTAGGTAGGGGTGGAGGGACAAGGGAAGGGGGGACGGGAAATATTTGACATGATGTGTGAGTGAGAAGCTATGTGAAGTCTTGATGGTGTAGTAAGATTTGCAGTTGGATGTGTGCGCATTGCTCATAGGTAGCAAGTATAATTTGCTTTAGGGCCATAGACTGGTCATCATCTAGTATAAGCTTCTTGCCGCACTTGCCAAGTCCACCTCTGCATCTCTCTGCATTTCTTATTCTTTTGCATCTACTTTTACTCTATCTGCTGAACTGTAGTCTTATGAGAGTCATATTTTACATCGTAGATCGTAGCTAAGTCTTTCATGGTGTCTTTTCCTGCCTTCTTATACTTTGAGGTCTGTTTCAAATAATCGTGGGCGTCTTTGCTTGAAATTCCAGAAAAAGCTTTCCACTCTTCAGTTCGGGTGAGTTTGGCAATATGTTTATTTCTACGAACATTCTCTTGCGCTTTTTGTCGTACTTCTGACTTTCTCCTCATGATCTTGCGTTGTTTGGCAATTTAATGGATGAAGCTATATTTTTGCCATTATGCTTAATAACAATCATTGTAATGGCTGGTGATTTCAATTCACTATGCTACATTCTTAATGATCTGTCTGCAAGAACTGGTGGATACGGTCTTGCAGAAAGCAAATGAGAAGAAATCAATCTCATATCACGGGTTACATCTAAATATTCCCAATTGTGGGCGGGTTGCGAGTGTAGTGGTGTAACTCAACGGTTACTAGTGTCACGATGGATACCATGGTAAGACCCTTTTTTGTAGTAATCATGGGAACATAGTAAGGAGGCATACTAGCGGCAACGGTTCGACACTCTGCGTCACCCTCTTCGCTACCGTCTCGAATGTCCACGCGATAGAGAGATTTCATACCGGTGCGTCAACTTGCGCCAAGTACCTTCCATCTCTCTTAGGTCCCTTTTCAATCATGGCTTCCCATATTTATAACGTCCCTTTAAACTTTGTGCCCTAAAACTTCTGGCCTCCGTTCGGCATCCATATCACTGTTAGCGTGTTGTTGAAGATCAAGCAGGGAGGCACTTAGATGTTAGGAACACTTTGGATTTACAAATGTAGATCGCATCCAAATATACCACAGACCATTGATAACAGTGTTGATTTTTTTTTAAATCATTTTTGCGTATGCAGCCTGAGGCTATGACGCGAATGATTACGGAAGATATGTATATAACGCAGTATGATTCAGTTTGATGTTTGGAACACTCATACTCAGATTTCATTTGCAGATACCACTACGAGAATAATGCCTTACGACATGTACCCCTTCCGTGAATACCCACCACAGGGAAAAGCGAGAAAAACCTGTGGTTGTCTGAGTATGCTTTCGTCATTCTACGGATACATCATCACCGCGAGAGAAGTTGTGTGAGGGTCTTGCTGGATTCGAATCAGCTTTCTCCTGTCTCAAGTGGGGCTGGTGTCCAAGCTACCCAGACTCTACTTGGGAGAACGGCCTGGACAGTGTACCACTGCACCATCCGACCCACAGTGTTGATCTTGTGGATCTTTGGAGTGTACAGATATGGTATCGCGCCGGCATACTTATTTTGGATGAGTACGTCTCAAACCATCAACATTTACAATGAGAACAAAGACATCCTGAAAACGTCTTGGATGTGGAATTAAATTTGAAGATAATAAGTTAAAGGCGAACATTTCATTGAATCCTCATAAAGATCACAATTATAAAATAAGAAAAGAAGCGACTGTATCCATATCGTTGTTGTCATTGCTGCTGTTAATAGGTGAACAAAATCCCCAAATAAGTTGGAAAATTTGATGTCATACTGGGAAAACCAGTTTGAAGTTTTAACACGTACATCTAGGTGGATAAATGGTATCTATTTGTAAGATCTGTTTGTATCGAGGAAATTATAGACCAAAGATGATCAAGTAGAACTTTATTGGGCACCATTTATCAATAAACTCAGGTAATCACAACTTTCAGTTGGGCCTCTTCTCGTCGACTTGCAATGTTATACATATACATCTATTATCTTACCCACTAACACAGAAGCCTCTGATCATGTCATCGAAAATTGTTCATATCCTTTTCGTTAGTTTAAAGTTCCATTCATGTGAGGAAAATATGGAAACTTATGACACAGTCCTAAACGCCAGGCTAAGTCGAATGTTGATGGAAGATTTTTATACACATTCATCACAACAAATCTCAAACAAAACATCGTTCGTCACTTTCTAACGATCTTTGTACACCTTTGGCCTCCAACCCTGTTTTAACTCGGCCTCTCTAGCTGCAATCTCTTGAGCGTGCCTGATTTCTGCCTCTATCCTTTCCCGAGCCCTGAGTACCTTGCTCTGGAGATAGAAACTGCCACCTTTTTGGGGATCATTGACGTCGAATAGTTTTTTGAAGCGTCCTATCACCTCTTCGGTGTTAATCACACCACCCTGTGGTGGCTTCACATTGAGGATTTTGCAGGCTTCGTCTAGCGTCAGGCCATGAGAGGAAAAGTTGTTTACAGCGTTGGGGTTTTTTACTTGGGCCCGCGCATATTGTGACGAGGCACTGGCTTGCTTCCAGGCCTCTGCTATAGCACGACCGAAGACTCGGGATCCGACTACGATAACTTGAGATATGATCCGATGTGCCTAGTTGGAGTTAATTTGTGAGTCTTAAGCAACAAAATCTTCTTGCTTTAAAATCGTAGATATCAATAGGATATTTGGGTACATACCATTATTAGAAGGTAAGGTTAGTCGCCGAGCAAATCGACTGAACTTTCCCTTCATCTTCAGATTTGCATCGTGATCGGAACAAACATAATCCGGCAAAACAGACAAGCTACCCGAAAATTGTCATGGCTTCCGATCAACACCTGCACTGAGCCAGATCATATACTCATTCATCGCTTATGTTTGTCAGATGCTAAATGATAATGGCCCAATTCTTTTCATCATCGCCAAACGCTACCCCTTATCCTAGCTCAGTCAATGCCCCCCAAAATCTTCAGTTCTACCCAACCTCATATACACCTGGTCAGGTCTCAACGACCCCTCAGGCGGGCTACAGCGCTTACGGCCCATTACCAAGTTCTGGATATGGCTACGGAGGTAACTTTGGTGCGCCATCTGGTGTAAGTGGGCGGATGGGCGAGCAAGGAGGGTTGCGGACTGGGTGGTTAGCAGCATTCGGTACAGAAGGATATGAGGGAGAGCCGTCATTATTAGAAGAGCTTGGAGTTAACTTCGAACACATAGGCTCAAAAGTAATTGACCCATGCCAGCCTATTTACTAATTACAACCAAAGATAGCCTAATTGATCCAGACAATGCTAACAATACTTAACAGACACTTGCAGTCCTCAATCCCCTAGCACGTATCGACCAACACTTAATGGATGATTCAGATCTCGCCGGACCGATTCTTTTCTTTCTTCTTTTTGGAACTTTTCTTCTTTTTACTGGCAAGGTACATTTCGGATATATCTATGGCCTGGCGCTTCTTGGCTCCGTGTCCTTGCATACCATCCTTTCCCTTATGTCTCCACCACCTGAGTCACAACATACTATCCGCCCTCAATCACCCTCATCTCAGCCAGCGTCGCATTCAACCTCATGCCTCACTTTTCCCCGCAGCCTCAGCGTTCTCGGCTACTGTCTCTTACCGCTAGTGTTTGTTTCACTGATAGGAGTCGTATTGCCTATGGAGGGAACCACTGGATACCTTTTAACTACAATGGCCATAATATGGTGTACATTTAGCAGTAGTGGAATATTTTGCGTTGTTGGTAGAATGCGTGGCATGAGAGGCCTGGTCGCCTACCCACTTGCGTTGTTCTATGTAGGATTTGGAGTTATGGGCGTATTCTCCAGAGGTGGGGTAAAAGTTTTAAGCGGGAAAAGTATATGAAGCATGTTACCATTTCTGATCTAATGTAAAAAAGAGTCATCTGTATCTTATTCTCCTAAATAGACGATAAATAACACAAACCTGAACGGTTGAAATACCCATGGCCTAACCAAGAACAACATGGATTACCTCCTGCACATGTGTAGCTGAATTTTCAAAATTTGTGACGAATACAAAGGTTATTCCGTCTAAGGGCTCCGTTTCAAGGAATCTCCGTTTTTACGGTATTGCTACCCTCGAAATTATTAGTACGCACATAGTCATGCAAGAATTTCACCCATGAAATTTCAAGTCTGGTTCTGGACAGCTTTCTACTGCAATGTAATTTAGAGTAGTGTAAAACTAAAAATGAAATTTTTTTTGGTGAAATTCCTGCATGACTGTGTGCGTTTCAGAAGTATTTGGGATGGCGATGCTGTAAATCTGAAGCCTTGAAACGGAGCCCCTAAACGGAGGAACCGCACGGCCTCGAACCTCAAATACAATAAAACCTGTCGAAGCCGAGAATGGGTCTCGGTCCAATTATTGAAAAGGTAAGTTGAGATTTCGCAGTTACATTTGTAATACTTGCTGATGAACGCAAAATAGCCGGTAGGGCTAAGTGTTAAAAAAATAAGTACCAACATTTCCATTAATCTTAAGAACAATTAAATCGTGACTCTCTGTCGGCTTAGAAAAGTCCTACTGTAAAATCAGGATCAAGCACTAGAGCTCCCTGTGCACCCCTATGACTCGCATATTTAACGAATATCACATGTGCAGTGACTGTCGTTGGCAAACTTCTCACCCCCACGCAATACCGGCTGTAAGCACTCAGTATGTTCGCATATCTGAGACAGCGAAGAGGAGAAGCGCATTTAGGTCGAGGTCACAATCAATCATCACTCAAAGTTAGATGATCCTGCCACCTGGCCGATTTCTGCTGCTCGACAACATATCTTCCGACCGATCCACTTATCCGCCACTCTCTCTAATGATTACGACCTTCCCTCGGTCACAACGACCCATCCAACGAATTCTTCCGCGCTTACCGGCTCAAACTGTACGCCCACGTTGTTATGGATACCCGACAGAGAATTGAAGACCTGGTGCACAAAATTGTAGGAATGATTAAGATGTTTGGGAAGCATGTACTCGAGATGGCACGCGTGAAGAGAGCATACGTGCCGTGGGAAGTTGAAAGGGGCGTGCTGGAGAGAGAGGGGAAAGACGCTGAACTAGCCTGGCGATTTAAGAGTGTGAGGTCTGAGCAGACCAAGAACCAGCATAATAAAGGCTGTGATGGAGGTCTATCATCTGGGTCATATTCATACAAAATTCATGTTTTAGGAATAACTACTTCGACATAAAGTATGGAAATTGTGAGACTACCTTTCCGCGAGGTCGACGTAGTTTGGTATTGAAGCATGCTGGGGCTGCTCAAGTTTTTTTACATGTATGTTTTTCCTTGGGTGGGTATTCAAGATTGAAGAAGTGGGTGCAAGTCCCCAAGATGTAACACCCGGCAGCAAATGCATCCACAGCATGAGTGTTTTACATAAAAGTTGTATCATCTATTCTCGGACGTGCTAAACGGACAGTCCCAAATGCTCGCTGGACGTCCCTGCAAGTAGATTGCGCTTCCACGCTAACCAAATCTGCATTGATCAGCGATCTCGTCGAATATTTTTTGCGCTACTCCTAATTTGGTCACTATCGTTACAAGTATAGTAGTTACCATGACAACTTAGAGCCCGTGTTTAACAAACATAACATAAAGATACCATTTAGAAATATTGGTCCTGGAATTGCCTTGATAACTTTTCCAAATCGTCCAATTCTATATTCCAATTTCATCTTCCTCACCTCCAACTTCGCCTCACTTATTGAACTCCATGATGTAATTAAGGCGGTACACGACCGCATCTTACTCGTACTCATTTTGTGTGAAATAAGTTACATAGGAGCATTTTCGCTATGAGCAGTACTACCGGAGAATACTATTACTCATCAGCATGACTAAGCGGTACCTTATACATGTAATAGGTTTAGCGTATAATAGAAGATAACTTAGACTTTTCTTTTATGTACATACAGTGAAGATACACTAGACAATAGTATATATTTTCACTTTTCACATCTCACTGAGTATTTTGGGACCATACTCAATCGACCTTTTACAATAGGTTATGACCCGGTTTGACGCCTCAGTCCAAGCTGCTCACTCTCAAGGCTCCGTATCAATCATGTCTAGCACCACTTCCATATCCGTCGGAAATGTCAAGGCGAACCTCCCGATTTTGACTGGCCAAGCCAATTTTAGACGATGGTATAACACTTGGTTTGTAGTGCTACGTGGGGCCGAATATTGGCCAGTGATCAGCGATGCTCAGGATAAGGAGACACGACCAGTGACAGGACCCAACGAGAAAACTGCGGATTTTTTGATGCGTCAGAAAAGTTATGACAAAAGGAATGACGCGGCACACGCTGCACTGTTGGCTGGAGTATCTGAGGATCTCCAAGATTTAGTCAGCTCTTGCGCCATGGAAGAAGAATCTGCTCGGGTTGCCATGCGTCTCATCAAAGAAAAATTCGACCATGAGACCACGACATCAACTCTCGAACTCTTCAACAACTTTCTCGCGTTGAAGATGGAAGAGGGTGAACATATAACTGACCACCTCTCACGATTCGAAACCTCGTTTCAACACCTTCACTCGAGATGTTCCGAGTCAGTACGCCCTGAAGCAAAAGCACTCAAAACCTTCCTTTCTGTCGAGGAGGTCAAAATCATGTGCCTCTTCCGATCTCTTCCTTCCTCTCTTGAAAACGTTATCGACAACTTATCTACAAAGGACAACATCAAGTATGCCGACGTCAATAAGCGCCTACTTGATCTGCACTCTACTAGGTTGCCGATCAACAATTCTTCATCGTCTAAGGCCTATTTCACGACTAAAGACAACTCAGGAAAGGGAAAGGGAAAGGGAAAGGAACGGCAGAAAGAATGCAATTGGTGTAAAAAGCTTGGGTTCTACTACAAGGGACATGTTCACTCAGAATGTAGGAAGTTGAAGGCTCACAAAGAGCAAGAGATGACTGAGAAGGGACACCGTGACAAATCTGAGACCGATTCCCACCACGCTAATGCTGTAGCCGCCACCACGCATGCTGGCTCTAGTAACGTTGCCGCTCCTGGAGGCTTCGCTAATGAAACAGCTTTTGCAGTCACCACGGCTAGCAATCCACCTTCATACTGGATCCTTGATTCTGGCTGCTCGGTACACATGACCTCTCGCAAAGACCAATTTTCCGAAATCAGGAAGCATCGAGGCATGGTCACTGTCGCTAATGGTACTAAAATTCCTATCCAAGGTTGTGGAACAGTGCATCTTAACCTCAGAACCTGTGATGGCAATTCGGTTGCCGCCACAATAAATGATGTACTTTATGTTCCTGGCTTAAGAGGCGGAAATTTGGTGTCCGAAAGCAAGCTGGAAAGGGACGGGTTCTCAATCACTTCGTCGGGCGGTCGAAGACGTGTTCTGAAAGATGGAACGGAATGTATGTATGCGGTATTGGATCTCTCCAATCAGTTTGTAATTAGGGAAGAACAATATAAATCTTCATTTGTTTCCTATCTTGAAGCTCATAAGTGTTTTGGTCATCCTGGTCAAAATGTTATGCAACAATTAAAGCGCCAATATCCTGATTTAATTCCCAACAAACCTGATTACTTCCACTGTCCATCATGCATTGTTTCTAAATCAACACACGTCACAGGGTCACCCAGGGAAAAGAGTGCTAAGAAGCCATTCGAAATTGTTCACTCTGATCTGTCTGGAAAGTTCTCTGTCGAATCCCTTGGCAGAAAACAGTATTATGTGACATTCATTGACGACTTTACTCGATACGCTTGGATCTATTTTCTTCGCAGTAAATCCGATACTAACCAGGCTATCCGAAACTTCGTCAACCGAACACAAAACCAGTACGATGTCAACATCAAGAAACTCTTCTCTGACAACGGGGGGGAATATATTGATGAAAGAGTTGAACAATTCTTGGCTGATAACGGTATCGATCACGAGAAATCCCCTCCCTACGAGCATGAATCGAATGGGATTGCAGAACGATTCAATCGAACCATCATCACCAAAGCTCGAACTCTCCTTCTTGATTTCCCAAAGTACCTCTGGGCAGAGGCAATAGCCACCTCCGTCTATCTCTATAACAGAACACCTCATCGGACTATCTCATACCAGTCTCCGATTGAACTGTTAGACGGCATTCCACCCCCCATGGTATCACAGCTTCACGCCTTCGGTTGTAAGGTCTACGTTCACATCCCAGACGAGGCAAGACCCAGTGGCTCTAAATTACAACCAAGAGCGCTCGAAGGAATATTTGTTGGATACACTGACTCATCCAAAATCTTCCGAATATACATTCCGAGCAAACGAACAGTCCAAACCACTCGACAGGTTACATTCCTGACTCAAGAGCCAGGGGAAGTTTCTGTTAAAAACCTGGAACCATCTAATCTTGAAACCTCATCAATCCTAACTTCTTCTTCGCCACTTATAACGCAAGATTCTTCCACAATTGTCACAAATATTAACCGTCCTTCCACACCAGACTCACTGATAATTCCTGGGACCTTTGCTGACACTCCTAGATCGCCACAACCGCCTGTACCGGTAACCCCCCTTCAACCAGAGTCTGAACCTGCCACTCCTGGAGCACCTCAACCACAGCAGCGGAACTGTTAGAAATACAGGATGTATCACGTCTCTACTCGAATAGTAAAGCTATGAAAGTCGTATGGATTGATTCTATCTCTAGGAAATCTAAAACGCGTCTATGATATACCTCTTCGTGCAGGGATTATTACCCCGCGTAACTACAGCGTCATGTGATGGAATATAATACATACACTGGCAACTCTAAACTTATCGTCAGAACTGTCCACTTGTGTGGTTAATCTTAAAGTAGTGAGTTCTTGTTAGCTGCCAAAACTGATAAGGGAATAATATCGATTGTCTTCGGAAATATTTGTAGAAACTTCGTCGTGATGTGAGTATTAGGCCAAGGATCATATTACTCCCTCTTTACCCAGCCTTCTACCCTGATTTCAAGATTGTTTTTATCAATCAATGTTTCCAATGCTTTGTTTGGGTTTCCCTTCGTCATAGCATCTGCGGGATTATCGAGACCATTTATCCATCGTATCTCATATAGCTCTCGTCGTTCATATGATTGTCTGAGCGCCATAATATCGATCATCAAACGTTTCTCTTTTGTGGTTCCCAACTTCACCAGGCATTCATATAATGAATATGAGTCGGTACATACGATCATTGGAATATCCGGGAGCTTGAGCTGCGAGAAAATTAGATTGATGGTTGTAGCGATAGCGTATCCCATATCAACACCTCCCACCATACCATAAACTTCTGAGGCTAGTACGCTTCTAGTCACTCGTTTGCTTTTAGTAGAGCTATAGTGTACAATGTTCCCATTAATAGAGAATTTATGGTTCTCTTGCTTAATTTCATTAGCTAAAACAATAACGAAGCCTATTTGTGAAGATAGGTCGGCATTGTTAGCAAAAGAGGCGTCCACAAAAACATAAAGTTTCGCGACTTTTAGGTCTAGAGGTACATTTTTCAATCCTCGCTCTAGGTTATTCTTTTGCCAGCTCAATCTTCCATTTAGTTTAGTGATATGGTCTCTGGAGGGATTTTGAATTTGAGCGGCAACCGAAAGTTCATAGCATGCTTCTGGCTGACAAATTGATGCGAGATATGCACCTCGAGCACGTTGTTGAATGTAGGCCTTCTTAATTGTAGAGTTTATAGCCAAATCATGTTTTATTGTTGAATTATGGCCTAAGCTAGCGTCAATGAGTTCAATCTTTTTCCCTTGACCATTTTGTCGAAGGTCGACTGAATAGTCTTTATTCAGAATGAAGATGCTACCGTTAAACTGGAGCGGTGTGTCCAAAGAAAGCTTTTTCTTTGGCTTTGCGTTAAATTTAAGCCTCTTTTCTTCTTTTTCTGAGAACCCAGTTTCACCTAAAATTAAGGTATCATCGGTCTGCATTCCGACTAGCCCAAACATATCTTCAGTTGAGATTAGAAGACATGGATCATAAGTCGAGGGTTTCATTCCAAGCTCTTTCACATGATGCTCCATATATGTTGCCCACCAGTGAGTTCCCGCCTCCGGAATACCGTACAGAGGTTTGAGAACTACCATGATTGTACTTGGTGGATAGGATTCTTTGAATTTTCGTGGGAGATTCGCACAGAACAGACGATTTAGCATGCTTGTTGATTGAGTATATGCTTGGCTAATATCGCGGAGCCAGATACCCATGTTGCTGAAACCAGCTTGCTTTAGTTTTAAAAGAGACGGGCTGATAGCCGCTATCAATCGTTGACTTGCGCGTTGAAGCGTAGGGGACTGGGTCAATATTTCAGATTTTCCTTCGTCACCCCAAGCAGCTACTACCATTCGAGTTTTTTCATAAGGGCTATCCGTTCCTTTGCCTTTGATCTCACGAACTAAGCGTGAGTTGAATAGCCTAACATTGCCATGCTTTGTCTGATCAAATTTTTCAAGTTTGATGACCCAGTTTTTGATTAAACTTTCAAATTCTTCACGATCCGAAAGCTCGAATGGTTTTCCAGGTGTATTTATGATTCCTTCATCTCGTAGCTTGATTGAGAGTTCGAGGTCTGCTTTTTCTTTGGTTGACAGATATACCTCAAATGAAGTTGTATCTTCAATTTCTGAATCATCCACATAGAAATAGTTTTCCTCCATTAACTCAGTAGACTTCGTTGGGATAGGTCTTAGGTTATATCTAAATTTATTTGGTGTTTTCTTGTTTCCAGTTGACTCATCAGGACTTTGATTTGATATTGTGTTTAACAATATAGAATCCGCCGGTGTCGCTTTCATATCCTGATTACCATCCTCGTTTGATTGAATAGAACTCAATGGGATAGTAGTTTCATCTTCATCTCTGTAAAAAGGTTTTACTACAGTTGTCCTGAATTTTGTTGGACCATGTGGCAACTGCACCACACATTCCTGGTGGTCTATATCTACCGCAACCAATCTGTAAGGACCGTTCCATTTTCTATTCTCTCTCCAAACTAAAACTTCTGAATTCAAAGGAACATTCATGATATGAGAAGTATTTGGACCATTTCTTTTCGCTAGGGCATTCCTAACTCCTCGTTTCGCTTGAATTTGGGTGATCTGTTTCATGGCCTTATCAATTGCCTCAGCTCTAGCTGAAATTGATGGGGAGGGTGCTGATTCTTGGGTTAGTCGAGGATATGCACCGTACACAAGGAGAGTTGGAATAAGTCCATGGGGTCCAACAGAATCGTTAACCGCTTTGACAGCCATCTGAAGCATAATTTCTTTTGAAATTCTTTGGTTTGCCAATTCATCATTTATTATACGATATGCCCTCCGCAGCACGCCGTGGTAGCGTTCAACTTTGCCAATGCTGTTGTGGGCTTCAACTGGGACCTCTCGAACCTGAATTCCCATAGATTTTGCATTTTGGCGAAACTCTCTTGATGCGAAGTTAGTACCTGCATCATGGACTACAAAGTCTGGGGGCCCCAAGTATACATCTATCCAGCACATTCTGAAGGCATTCCATACAGTTAAAGCTTTCATGTTCGATAGGAATCTGGCAGCTTGATAGCCCGTGGCTTCATCAACAATATGGATCGCATTATTGCCTTCAAGGTAAAAAATATCAACAGAGACAGTGTGGTTGAAATTATATTCTTTGGGTAATTTAAATTTGAATCGCCCAGGCGATTTTCCATGCAGCTGGCACTGACGACAATAATGCGTAAGCTTTTCCACTACCTGATTTTCCACATCGTGACCAGCATTGCGCAATAAATTTATGAGCCTGGGAACAGAGGGATGACCAAATCGGCGGTGTAATCGTTTTAACTCACTTTCTGTAAGATTACAGTACGCAATACTTTGTTCCGTCTGATATAATAACATCCATGGATGACCAAATTTTATAATAATTGGTATGAGCTTTTCGCCTTGTACCAGGACATTTTGTAAATTATCAAGGTATACACCTTTTTCCTTCATATCTTGAAGACAAAAAAGGAATGGAGTATACGTAGGTACCACGTGGAATGTGATATTACCTACCGGAGTAACTACCTCAATTGTACCAAGTGAAATAGCCTCTCCTTTTCCAAATCTTATTTGGTGTTCCCCTGCTCTTGATTTGTCAATTTGAATTGTAGGGTATCGCTTTTGTAGGGCAATTACTTGAGGATGTCCTGCAGTAGATACTCCTGCAGCCCCAGTGTCTGGAATTATACCTTGAAATTCAGCCGAAGAGTAACGTGGAAGAATTGTACTCTCTTCCTCCAAGACAGAGTTTGGACAGTTGGATATTGAGTGAGATAAAATTTTCTGTTTTTGACCCTTGAAAATATCTTGTGCAGTAATTAAGTGAAGGGTTGATTGGTTAGTCAAATAGCTAACTAATTGATAGGGATTTGCAGGTCCAAGCTCTGTGAGAAAATATTCGTTATCATAGTTTTTATCTTGGTAGGCATCCTCGTCATAGCTATTGTCAGCATTATCCATTTCAATGAGAAATTGATCGACTTCATCTCGTTCTTCTATCTCAATCATATCTTCTACTCCTTCCCACTCGGCCAAAAAGGATTGATACTTAGCGACTGTGGCCGGTCGATTTTTAAAGTAAGGTCTCTCTGAAAATCTAGAGAATGCTGCCCTTCTTTCGGCGGGTGAGTGTGATGTTGACCAGCATCCGAATTTGTCACAAATGTAACACTTTTTCTGTCTACTAGATCGGAAGTCATGGAGTCTTGTTTTCTGTGGATGTCCTTTATTATTTTGGCTGAAGCTTTTAACGTAAGGATTTCCAGTAGCACGGCCACCCTGATATTTGCGCTCTGTATAATTCTGATCCGTGCCCAAAGATTGGGCTGAAGACGTCGCAAGAAAATTATCCAGTACATTGGGTTGTTGTTCCTCAGTGTAAAGAGCATTTCTTATCTGAGCGGCCACACCTTCAAATGTTGCAGCCGGGTTATACAGTGCCATTTTGCATTCTGGGACTCCTTGGCAACCATTTAGAACCTGATCTCTGATGTTTTGGTTCAAATGGTACGATCCCTGTAGACCACGTTGGATCTTCTGTAGTTTGACAACCATTATATTGAAGCACTCGGACGTCCTTTTTTCGGGGTTTTCTTTCTTGATTGAGGCAAGTGTAGTTCTTCTCCAGTGGGATAGGTACTCCATTTTTATCTCTTCCGTCTCAAAATGATCCCTCATCATTTTCACCATCTCCTGAAATGCAAATCCATTATCTACAAGCTGGTCGTAGTAAAAGTCGAGGGCATTTCCTTTTAGCATTGATGAAAAAGCATTGTGAAATTGGGCTTCCTTTAAGCCTACTTTTCGACAATAATCTCTAAATATTGTTAGTTTACTGCTTAGAATGTCATATCTTTCACCGCTATATTTGGCATCCTTGTTTATATATAACTTTCCGAGATCTGTTAGTTGTTTAACAAAGCCATCCGGTGGATCAAGACATATATTTGAGACCACTTTAGCTGAAAGAGCGTCATCTTTTTCTAATTTTAATTGCCGTACTTGATCTTCAAGTGTATTTCGTTCAAATTTCGAGGGCGTCTTTACAGTTTCCGGGAAAGAATTGCCATATCCTAAGTTCTGGATGGATGGAATCTTAGAGGAATTTAATTTTTGTTCGGTGGTCATATCATCCTCTTGGTTGTTTTGAGGAAGTGGAGCGGTAGTCCTGGCTATTGGTGGCCTGTAGCTCGAAATAAATCCACCTCCATGGTCAATTTGAGCATGTATTTCCTCTGGAGTCCACACATGTAACTCTTTCTCGCCTAATACATCAAATAACTTAAGGAAAAGTTTTCTCCGATCTTTTCCTCTTGGAATGAAAACCCCACGCCTTGCTAGAGTGTCTCGAAGGCAATGAAGAACCTCCTTTTCACATTCTTTTAGCATTTCTATTGTCCATTCGTCAAAATCTTCTTTGAAATCCTCCCAAAGACGTCCACCAAAGTAGTTATTTTCAACATACCACCTCAATTTCCGTGCTATAAAAGTATGCAACACTTTATTCTCAACGCCTTTGACCGTTGGATCTAACTTCGGAGCATCCAAAAGCTCTGGATCAATAAATCGCTCAAGAGCAGCTATTTCGTTAGGTATGATTTGTCTTGCCATAATGTTATTCTGACCGAATAGAGATTAAGCTGATAGAAACGCCTTTACAGTAGGTTTCAAGATGTTTGTGGAGCGTCTTGTGGTTTGAATCGGTGTTTTTTTTTTTTCTTTTTTTTTTTTTTTTTATAACAGAATCCTTAAAGATCAGTTTCGCAAGCTAATATCCACTCTGATTACCGGGGGCAGTGGGGGACGATTACTTGAAGCGATCGAACTTGTCCAAAGGGCGCGTTATCTCAGGGAATACTCTTCTGTATGTTTCCTAGCTTATCTGTGGCTAACCTGTAAAGTTAACCACTGATCAGTGTTAGAAATACAGGATATATCACGTCTCTACTCGAATAGTAAAGCTATGAAAGTCGTATGGATTGATTGATTCTATCTCTAGGAAATCTAAAACGCGTCTATGATATACCTCTTCGTGCAGGGATTATTACCCCGCGTAACTACAGCGTCATGTGATGGAATATAATACATACAGGAACTACATCCAGGAAAGGCCTGCTAATGTACACCCCCTGGATTGGAGAAATTCAGAGTCATCATAAGCTCTTCCAAGGAGAAGTACCCGAGAACGACGACAGGCCGACCCTGGTTCAGGAATGGTGCCTAATACTCAAAGGTATCAAGCATATGCTGTGTCGATGGAACCAACAAACTACCACCAAGCAATCAGAAGTGACGATTCAGATCTGTGGAAGATTGCTATTGAAGAAGAAATGGATGCTCTCCACCGAAACAAGACTTGGGAAGTTGTACCTCGGCCCAAGGATCGTAATGTTGTAGGGAGTAAATGGGTTTTCAAGATCAAGCACAAGGCCGATGGATCAGTCGATCGTTTCAAGGCTCGTCTTGTTGCCAAAGGGTTTTCTCAACAGCCTGGCGCAGATTACGACGACACCTATGCACCGGTCGCACGATACGACTCCTTGCGCCTTCTGCTTGCTTTAGCTGCACACAAAGGATGGATTCCAAGACAACTGGACGTTAAGTCGGCATTTTTGTATGGGAAATTGGATAGGGAGATATATATGGAGATTCCCGATGGGTTTAAGGAATCTGGCCACTGCTATCTCTTACGAAAATGTATCTACGGATCGAAGCAATCTCCTCTTGTTTGGTATGGCACTCTCACAGACTTACTAATCAAAGATGGATTCTCTTCAACTAATTTTGACCCATGCGTCTTCATCAATAACAAGAAGCAAGTCTATCTTGCTATTTACGTCGACGACATTTTGATGTTCGGCCCCAATCACAAGACACTAAATGACCTCGAAGATACACTGCATTCGGCATTCGAATGTACTGATCTAGGTACAGCTCATTTTATTCTTGGGATCCAAGTCGAAATCACAGAGCAAGGTATATCGTTAAACCAACAATCATATATCACTAAACTCCTAGAACGATTTTGAATGGTTGATTGTCACCCTGTTAGTACACCTCTCGACACTGGAACCCAGCTTCGAACAGGACAACTAGAGGAAGAATTAGACGATCCAACCATATTCCAATCTATTATTGGATCTTTAATGTATGCTTGTATTGGTACACGACCTGATCTTGCTCATTCAATTACACTCCTTTCCCAATTCTCCTCTTGTCCCAACGACTCGCACTTCGCAGCGGCTAAAAGAGTACTCCGATATCTAAAAGGTACAGCTGACTGGTCTCTTCATTTTCCTCGCAGCAATGACTCAACCCTTCACGGATTTTCCGATTCCTCATACGGTAACTTCATTGATGACAGGAAATCTTGTTCGGGATACGTCTTCCGCTTAGGGGAAGCTAGCATCAGTTGGTGTTCCAAGAAACAGAAGACAGTTGCACTTTCAACCACTGAAGCTGAGTACATGGCTTTATCCGATGCTGCACGTCATATGATCTGGACACATAACGCTTTAACGGAACTCAAAGAGCACTACGAACCGATTCTCCATGCGGACTCGAACGGAGCGATAGATCTATCTCGGAACCACAAAATATCCCAACGATCAAAGCACATTGATATTCGATACCATTTTATCAGGTCCCATGTCAACACTACTTTCAAGCTGGAGTATGTGCCTTCCGAAGATAACCTAGCAGATCTATTGACAAAACAACTGGCCAAGCCAACTCATCAACGATTATCAGCTATTGTTCGATGCAGTCTTGAGGGGAAGTGATGTAATTAAGGCGGTACACGACCGCATCTTACTCGTACTCATTTTGTGTGAAATAAGTTACATAGGAGCATTTTCGCTATGAGCAGTACTACCGGAGAATACTATTACTCATCAGCATGACTAAGCGGTACCTTATACATGTAATAGGTTTAGCGTATAATAGAAGATAACTTAGACTTTTCTTTCATGTACATACAGTGAAGATACACTAGACAATAGTAATATATTTTCACTTTTCACATCTCACTGAGTATTTTGAGACCATACTCAATCGACCTTTTACAATACTCCAAATTACAATGGCTGAACTGAACTTTAATGCGCTATCAGCATCAATCAACATATCTTAAGATACTAATGAAAGAGGTATTTTTCTCTTTCTTTCTACTAAAATACATATTGGATGATTTCTCCAGGAATGGTTACCGGAAGTGCTCTTTTAGATGCCCATGATGGGCATCAAAGTATACCAAAGAATGAGGATACCCGAATGCTAAGCTCCCTAAAACTAATTCATTTATGGCAAAATTTCCACTAATACGCAATTTCTTCAGTCGAGACCCAGTGCGGAAGTATGGAAGAAATAATTGGTGTCCGGATCGACCAAATGGAGGACTGTCGCAAATCCATTTTCGTTAGCTAGGTGCTCGACAGCTCTCTTACAGTCCTCCATTTGGTCGATCCGGACACCAATTATTTCTTCCATACTTCCGCACTGGGTCTCGACTGAAGAAATTGCGTATTAGTGGAAATTTTGCCATAAATGAATTAGTTTTAGGGAGCTTAGCATTCGGGTATCCTCATTCTTTGGTATACTTTGATGCCCATCATGGGCATCTAAAAGAGCACTTCCGGTAACCATTCCTGGAGAAATCAGCCAATATGTATTTTAGTAGAAAGAAAGAGAAAAATACCTCTTTCATTAGTATCTTAAGATATGTTGATTGATGCTGATAGCGCATTAAAGTTCAGTTCAGCCATTGTAATTTGGAGTTCAATAAGTGAGGCGAAGTTGGAGGTGAGGAAGATGAAATTGGAATATAGAATTGGACGATTTGGAAAAGTTATCAAGGCAATTCCAGGACCAATATTTCTAAATGGTATCTTTATGTTATGTTTGTTAAACACAGGCTCTAAGTTGTCATGGTAACTACTATACTTGTAACGATAGTGACCAAATTAGGAGTAGCGCAAAAAATATTCGACGAGATTGCTGATCAATGCAGATTTGGTTAGCGTGGAAGCGCAATCTACTTGCAGGGACGTCCAGCGAGCATTTGGGACTGTCCGTTTAGCACGTCCGTCTATTCTGTAGCAACTGAGAGAAGCTACTTCAAGAGTCTTATTACCCGACAGGTTGTCTTAGCGCCGTGTTCAGTTTGCCACCCGTTAGACATTATAAATAGCATCATCATCATTACATCTGCAGTGCCGGCAAAGACGAAGGCTTCACCCTCACGCGGTGCCTTCTGTGGACGCCCAGACTGTTCGCATATCTGGGACAGCCAAGAGTCGCAATAGGATCGCAACCAAGGTAAACGCTTCATCTGCTTCAGTCAATATTCATCGTAGCATCATTAAATCTAGCCCGAAGAGATGTTACACGCTGCGCCTTTACGTGTTTAGGAAGAAACGAAACATTGCTTTACAAGGTCAGGTCTTGGATAAGACTCTAGCTTTCATACACGGAATAGAGTCATGTATTATTTATTATAAAGCAGCTTCGTCAATAATGATAGGGTAAAGCTAATGATAATTCTTGTCTATTTTACATTTGTGTTTCTTTACAACCAACTATGTGTGCGAGACTAGTACACTCTGATACTACGGTATTAATCGTGTATACTCTGATACTACGGTATTAATCGTGTATAGGCGCTAAAATTCGACTTTTACAGGGTATATAGGCTTTTACTAACTTGAATTAGCATGACGATAAGTAGATCTCCCCACCTAAACTTTAAATTTGTATGGCAAAAATTTCACAACGAAATATTCGTTGGTTTTGCTTTTTTGGTCCATTATAGCCCTCTATTCACTTTTTAATTCATTAATACATTTCATAAATAAATTATACTTCTATCTAGCTAATAATTTACATATCCACCTTCAGCTTCGTAAACGGCTCTGATTCTTCGGGGCATCGAATCTATCAGTTTCTCCAAGTCATCCCCATTAAACCCCAGATCCCACGCCTCGTTCACTATTTGACGAAGATGCCCTTGACTCCGCTGCCCCCTTGATCCAACGCTGGATAAAGACGCTCCATGTACGCTTTCATATAACTCCACAAAGTTTCTATCGGATTTAAATCAGGAGAATATGGCGGCCACTCCATTAGAGAAATATTCCTCCTTTCAAACTCACGCATAGTTTGCCTCGACTTGTGAGGAGGGGCGTTGTCCTGCATCACATCTAGTCCTGGTTCCCGAAAGACCGCACTCTCTATGAGAGGCACTATCCTCTCGCAGTAACTGGCCGCAGTGATATGGCCCCACTCCTTCTCCCAAATCAGGCAAGGCCCCTTCTGTCGTCCAAAGAAAGATCCCCAGAACATCCACCCAACTCTCCTCCGCGTCTTGGCTAGGACACAGGTATCTTCGTACTCTTCCCCAATCTTTGACTTAAACTTAGCTCAAGGGAACTCTAAATCTTAGGAGCCTTTAAGGGACTACTGACCTTTCTTGTGACCCAACGATCACTTTGCCGACCATTCATAGCCCAAGTCTCGTCGGACCAGAGGACTCTCATCCAATGTTCCTTCCGCCAGTGGAGATGTATTCTGGCAAACTCATATCTCTTCAGTTTGTTGACTGAAGAGATAGGAGGTTTTAATCGTGCAATCCTGCGTGCATATCCCCTCTTTGCCAGTTCACGTCGGATCACATTCTCGCTCACACCAAAGTGCCGAAATATAAAATGTGCAAGTTGGAAAAATGACATCCGACGATTTTCCGATGATAAACAGACGAAAAATTCTATTTCATCGACCTGGGAACTACTTAGAATAGGTGGCCTACCACTGGAGTACTGAGGCTCGGTATTTTCAACGCTCATGGTGTATTGTACCTGTCGCCATGTAATCCCAAGGCGTTGAGAGATTTTGACGTAACTGTGTCCCTCACTGGCCAAGGTTCTAACCTGCACATGTTACTCTCTTAACCTTATCAATTTGTAGATTTCAGACTTACTTGAATACGTTGAGTTTGTGTTAGGCGTTTTGCATAAGTAGGAGATGCTGATGATGGAGAAGGTTGTTGAGGTGAATCCATCTTTGCGGCAATCTAGTACAGTAAATTAAAATCTTCTAAAGTAGTTGACTTAAGGTTCAGATGCACTCACATGAAGTAAAAATTAGATAGATGAATGAAATAAAAGTATGCCGTTGAGCAAAATAATAGTAAATAGCTGACAATGATTTAAACGAAACGACCTCAGGTGTGCACGAGTGAAGAAAGGTGCAGGCATGAAGGTGGGCGTTGGACTTCATATACAGATGCATATCTCTTATGCCTTAGGCCATAAGATTTTAAAATTTGAAGCTAACAGGGATACTGTGGATCTATCGTGAGGTAACCTGGAATATCACCACTTTATCTCCACTTTATCCCCGCTTTAACCCCTGTACCCTATAAGAAGCGGATCAACGAACAATACCCTATCATGAGAGTACAGGTCTCCCATCGGGATTGGCGGGGCACGTTTAGTTCTTTGTCTCAATTATTACCTTTACCCTACCCACCACTTAGTCACCACCCACTTCTACCACCCACTCCTAAGCCACCACCCACCTCTTAGTCACCACCCACCGCTTAGTCATCAACCACCGCTTAGTCACCACCCACCTCTTAGTCATCAACCACCGCTTAGTCACCACTCACCTCTTAGTCATCAACCACCACCTAGTCACCAACCACTCCTTAGTCACCAACCACTCCTTAGTCACCAACCACTCCTTAGTCACCAACCACTCCTTAGTCATCACTTCCCTCTAAGCCCCACAATCGCTCTTTATCCCGGCGATTCTTACTATAACTATCACGTGCAGGCTAGAAACTTGACATTACTAAATGTCGAAAATAAATACTATCCTTGAAATGGGTAACTCGTTTCATACACCTGGTACCGAGGATCTCATGGATACAGATAGTAACCCAAGTAACACACAACCCCCCTCGAGAGCTCCTCAATTAATATCCCCACATCTTTGGAGCTTGGCCTACATCACTCACTCACCTGCAATGCTTGAGGCAGCGAGTACCATAGATGAAGAGCGTGTGGGCCAGCTTTTCGCCTCGTCTTCATCTACCGTAGCACCAGTAGCATCCAACTCTAGGTCCCCTCCAATACCTCAGCTACGGGCCCCCCCAATGGCACTCTACGATGGAAAATCAAGCAATCTTCGTGCTTTCTGTTCCCAGCTTGTTAATCAAATTAACGGCGAAATATTTTTGTCTGAAGAGGCAAAAGTTCGATTTGCGTACCAATGTCTTGGCCCAGGAGCTCTATCCAAGATGAGGTCTTCTTTTCGTCACCTAGAGGACCCCTCTATCCCTCAAGAGATAAATACTCTTGACGAATTTCTGGCAGCTCTCCGCCAGCGTTGTCAGGATCCTGGTCTAGAAGAGCAAGCAAGTTGTGTAATTGATGGGTTATCCCAGGGTAATACTCCTTATCATAAATTTATAACTATCTTTGAAGATAATATGGCCGAATCCACCTACTCCCATCAGGATAAGTTGCAGTGGAAAATCATGCTCCGGAGACGCCTTTCGCCAAAGCTTAAGGATGCTCTGGTCATGGCTCCTAATATTCCTGATGATTATCACTCATTTGTAACCTACTTGCGGCAAAAAGATTCTGGGTTTCAAGAAGCTCGCGCATCTAGCGTACCTATGGCTCCTCCCAGGTTTTATCCGCAAGCGCCACCCATAGCCCAACATTCTGCCCCAACCCCACTTATTTTTAAGGAGCCGACTGTATCGCAAGGAGGCACGGCAATGGATTTGGATGCTATTTCTCGACAGAAAGGACTCGACGGTCGCCTAACACAACAGGCCAAAGAAGCTCGCCGGACATTGAATCGGTGTGTTTGGTGCAACCGACAAGGGCACGCTACCCCAAACTGTCCTCTAGGGTCTCGCACTGCTGCGTCAGTTGATAGCTCATTGTCATATATCGCTCAGAATGAGCAGTTAAAAGATTAACTTCAATGGTAAGTCGCCCATTGGAGTCTGTAACGGTTAAGCAAACGAGTAGTCGAGACCTTTCTTATTCCCGTCATATGTATGTAAATGCAAAAATAGGAACAACATCTCTCTCTGCTCTTGTTGATACCGGCGCCTCCGGATTCGCATTCGTCTCTAAATCTCTCTGTGAAATTCTCCAGATTATCCCCAAACCGCTCAGATCTCCTATCGCAATCGTAAGCTTTGAGGGCAAACTCGGCTCGAAAGTCACGCATGAAGCATCTTTCCCACTAGCCCTTGGAAATCATAGAGAAACCATTTCAGCCTTTGTAATTCAGCCTAGTAAGTTTGATCTAGTTCTCGGACTTCCATGGCTAGAAAAGCATGCACCTTTCGTTGACTGGAAAAGTAACACAATTACTTTTGGTGAGCTATGCCTAAATTCATCTTGCTGCAATTTTGAAACCACCATACCGTATCACGACAGCCCTGTCAAAGCCCGCAACGAAAGAAAAAATAATAATGATCATAGGGAAAAGATCACTATAAGCCCCACAACGCCAAAAAATCCAGTTTAGGTACTTGCTACAGCATTTGTGATCGACATGCAGCAACCTGGAAGTAAATACTTTGCCCTAAGCCTCCGAGACATGGATATAATGCTTGATGACTCTTCAGAAAGACTGCATAGTTTACGTATTGGAAATGCTTCTATGGTTATTCCCAAAAATGCCAATCCTAGGGAGTACTTGCCACCTCAATACCATGACTTCCTTGACATTTTTGACCGAAAGCAAGCTAATATTCTTCCACCTCATCGAACCTGGGACCATGCTATTGACCTTCAGCCCGGAAAACAGCCTCCCGTAGCTAAGCCATATTCGATGAATCAATATGAATTAAAAGCACTACGTGAATATCTCGATCAAGAGCTCTCTAAGGGCTTCATCCGGGTGTCGAGATCTCCCGCCGCCGCGCCAGTTTTATTTGTTAAAAAAGCTAACAGAGACCTCCGCTTTTGTATCGACTATCGAGGACTTAATGCAATATCAGTGAGAAATCGACATGCTCTCCCCCTTATCACGGAAACACTCAGTCAATTGTCACGGGCCAAGTATTACACCAAGCTTGATGTTATATCAGCATTCAACAAGCTAAGAATCAAGGAAGGCGATGAGTGGAAGGCAGCATTTACATGCAGGTACGGATTATTTGAGCCCCTCGTGCTTCCTTTTGGCCTTTGTAACGGCCCTGCTTCTTTCCAATCTTATATCAACCATGCTCTTCAGGGATTACTAGACCGTTTTTGCACTGCTTACATGGATGATATACTTATCTACTCTGAGAATCTTGAAGATCACCGTAAACATGTTAAAACGGTATTCCAGCGTCTGAGAGAACATGGCCTACAAGTGGATATCAGTAAATGTGCTTTTGAAACAACCAGAGTCACTTATCTAGGTCTCATTGTATCGACAGAGGGAATTCACATGGATCCGAAAAAGGTTGCTTGTGTACAAGAATGGCCCACTCCTCGATCAGTTCGTGATATTCAAGGTTTCCTTGGTTTCGCAAATTTTTATCGTCGTTTTATACCTGAATTCTCTCGCCTAGCCTCTCCACTCACGCACCTCACCAAGAAGGATGTCCCCTTTCGTTGGGATACAGCATGCGAATCAGCATTTTTACGGATCAAAAATGCTTTCAAAGAAGGCACAATGTTAGCACATTTTAACCCCAAGCTTCAAACCGTCCTAGAAACTGATGCGTCAGATTTCGTGACCGCCGCTATTCTTTCCCAATATGATAAGTCCGGAATACTCAGACCGGTGGCCTTTATGTCAAAAAAAAATGATCCCGGCTGAGTGTAATTACGAGATATTTGACAAGGAATTATTGGCCATCGTTCATGCCTTTGAAACTTGGACATCGGAATTAGGATCAGTGGAAGCTTCTACACTTATTCTCACAGACCACAAGAATCTAGAGCAATTCACAACCACCAAAAAATTAAATCGGAGACAAGTCCGCTGGAACGAGTTGCTACCAGAGTATGACTTCAAAATCGTTTTCCGGCCCGGTAAGCAAGGTGGAAAGCCTGACGCATTAACCCGGATTAGTTCTGATAGGCCTCAAAACGCAGAGGATAACCGTAACCTTCACCAACACCAAATTTTGCTGAAGCCTCACCAAATTCTACGAAGTCTGAGCACAGCAGTATCTAATGATCCTGGTAATTTGGATCCTCCCCAAACCCCAGAGCTGTCTACGGATCAATGGAAATTGCATTGCGCCCAAGATAAATACTGCCAAGAAATCAGATCCGCACTCGCAAATTCTAAAACTGAACGAAAAGAAATACAGCTTGCAAGCTGCGCAACTACCGAACACTCATTTAAGCTTAGTGGGAAAGAATACGTCCCTAAGACATTACGCGAGATATTGTTGAACCAACTTCACAGCAATCCCTTGTATAGGCACCGGGGATCAGCTGCTCTTTATGGCATGATATCACGGCAATATTGGTGGCCGGACTGTCACAAAGATTCAGTAAAGTACGCTCGGGGATGTGAGGCATGCCAAAGGAATAACCCTTCAGCCCAAAAGCCATACGGGTTCCTTCAACCACTTCAGGCTCCGGAAGCTTCTTTCCAGCACCTGACCCTCGACTTCATCGGTCCCCTACCCATCTGTCGAATTCGTGACTTCTCATACCGATTCATTCTTCAGGTTGTAGATCGCCTCACAAAGCGAGTCTGGATAGCGCCAATGGAAGGTACTTCCGCTCGGGAAACAGCCGAAACCTTTCTGTCTCACATAATTCGTTTTGCGGGTTTGCCAGATTCCTTAGTGTCAGATCAAGGAAGGGCCTTTATAGACTCAACGTGGAAAGACATCTGTGTCAACTTGAAAATAAGCCATAAACTATCAACTTCTTACCATCCCCAAACTGACGGCCAAACTGAAAGAGCCAACAAAACTTTACAGGTTTATCTACGACTGTCATGAGCGGCACGAAGACAGCTGACAAGAGCAAGAACAAGATCCATGACGTCAGGCTATGGATGCTGTCCTATATAATACACGAGATAGATGCATTACCACTTGGCTAAGAGACCAGACCAGAAATCATAGAACACTATACTCTGGCTATCTCCATATATATATTATACAACAGAGGCATTCCTGACAACGACATTATTTGAACCACCATCAGGACAACTGGGCGAAACATTTACCTCTGGCTGAGTTTTGTTGTAATAATCATATTAACGCATCCACAGGAGTTACCCCCTTCTTTGCGTCATTTGGTCATCACCCTCGCTTAGATTTTAGGCGCGAATCAGATACCTCCACGACTCGCACAATCCCAGAATTCACTAAGCGTATGGCAGGCCTAGTCAAATCTTGTTCAGAAAAAATAACCCTCGCTCGGGCTTACCAGTCATCATTTGCTAACGAGAATCGAATCCCTGCTCCGCGATATCAAGTCGGGGACCGCGTATATCTATCGCTGAAAAACCTTAGGCTTTCAAGACCCACTAAAAAACTCGATCATATACATGCTGGTCCATGGCGTATAACATTGATGAAAAGCCCACTCGTCGCTAAATTAGACCTACCATTTCAACTCAAAATCGACAATAATTTTCATGTTAGTCTCCTACGCCCAGCCTATATGGGCTTCCCATCTCAACAGCAATTACGGCCACCGCCGATAGAAACTATGACCAATGAACCCGATATATATGAAGTTGAAGCTGTCCTAGACTCTCGAGTTTGTAGAAAAAAGGTACAATATTTGATTCGTTGGACTGGCTGCGAAGACACTACTTGGGAACCTTACCAAAACTTAACCGGATGTCAAGAGCTACTGTTAGATTTTCACAAGTCATATCCTAACGCACCACGCTCGCAGGAGCTCGTTCCATGAAAAAGGGGGAGGGTAATGTAAGGATTCAAGGTTATAGATGCCTGAGGTATTGTTAATCGAAATCTTTGTTAGCGCGTTTGTTCCTTTTTCGCGAAGCTTTATGTATATAGTACAGGTCTCCGATCGGGATTGGCGGGGCACGTTTAGTTCTTTGTCTCAATTATTACCTTTACCCTACCCACCTCTTAGTCACCACCCACCGCTTAGTCATCAACCACCGCTTAGTCACCACCCACCTCTTAGTCATCAACCACCGCTTAGTCACCACCCACCTCTTAGTCATCAACCACCGCTTAGTCACCAACCACTCCTTAGTCATCACTTCCCTCTAAGCCCCACAATTGCTCTTTATCCCGGCGATTCTTACTGTAATTATCACGTGCAGGCTAGAAACTTGACAATGTTCATAATTTGGTGGAAATGATAGAGGTCGAGCAGAGTGTTCTTTGATCCACTAATACGGCACCAGGTATCAATGGCATTTCGACAGATATTCTAAGAGCATGTTGGGATAGCATTAAGGACGCAGTCATCCTTCTTTTCAACCGGTGTCTTGAACAAGGATATCATCCCAGTGTCACGGAACGGCCCGCTGAAGCTAGTCGTTTCAGCTTGAATTCATTTAGTTCTTTTGCATAAATTTTATTCACATATTGTCTTTAATTAATTGGCGTGAGTTTTCATGCATTTTGTCGATCTTCATCAATGGCTTCAATGACGTTGATAAATTATTTTGCCGATCGTCACTATTTACTTAATATTGTTATTATTGTTGGACTTTTCCTGTTGATTGTTATTAACAACGATTGAACTCCAGGCATTGCATAGTTCTATGGAATTCTATTTCAATCGACGGTATTTTGGGTGTTCTACAATATTCGCTGGCGTTTGATGGGATGGGATTCTAGTAACCAGTACTAGGGAATGTACTAGGTAGACTCATGTATAAATAGTGGTTAGGCCTTCTAGTTGAAAGCTCTCCAGCTTTTAGTCTTGCATTTATTCTACGCATCTAGTCTAGTCAGGATTTAAGAAGTCGGGTTATCCACATCTACACTTGTCATTTGTTACAAAAGCTTACGTGACATTATCTGGTATCGTCAGTGTCCCAGAGTTCCAGGTATTCAGTATTTCAAGAGATTGTTCACCAAGATCAAGCCCAAGCTAAACCATCAAGATCCAAGTACAAGGAGTCACGACACCCAGCTCCTTTCGAACGGCAGAAGTTATTTTCCTTCCTAAGCCAAATAAGAGAGATCTCAGCTCCCCCAAGTCATGGCGGCCTATTTCCTTGATTTCATCCTTAGGCAAAGGACTGGAGAGAATAATAGCACAAAGGTTAAGTTATGTAGCGATCACACAAAATGTCATTAGCTCACAGCAATTCGAGGCACTTCCGAAGCGATCGGCCAATGATCTTGTCGGGTGCTTTGTACACGATATCGAAAGCGCTCGCTCGCAAGGAAAGCTTGCGTCCTTACTTACTCTAGACGTGAAAGGGGCATTTGACACGGTACTACCAGGGAGACTTAAACACAGGCTTCTCGAGCAGGGATGGCCCCTATGGCTTGTAAGGTGGGTAGAATCTTTTGTAAATAATAGAGCTGCCCGAACTAGGATGGGAGAAGTTATTACCCAAGAATCACCACTCATTTGTGGCCTTCCACAAGGCTCCTCTGTGTCACCCATTCTCTTTATGCTTTACATCCAACCTTTGTTAAAGCTAAGCAACCTGAAAGGCACATATAGTTATGCAAATGACATTGCTTTTCTCTGAACAGGCCAAACACTTTCACAATGCACGGAAAAACTCTTGATAGACCTAGAATCAGTTACAAAGTGGGGAAAAGATAATGCTATCTCATTTGACCCCGACAAAAGCGACTTGCAACACTTCACTCAAGCCTCTAAGCCTAAAGAATACCCAAATTCAAGCTACGATAATCGGATTATCACTCCTAATCAGATAACAAGATGGCTAGGTATTTGGATTGATAGGAAACTCACCTTTCTTACGCACGTCAGAAAATGGATAGTGTCACAATTGTGTCCGGCACAATTGTTAGGCGGGTCGGGGTGATCTCGGTTACGCGGTTCGCTAGGGGCGAAGAGGGGTAGACGCGGTTTCGGGAGGACGCGGGGACGACAAGTGGGATGAGGATAGTGCGGATGCTAGTGGAGGCTAGCGGGCACGACGGGTAGTTCACGGGTTTAGATTTTGACAGAAGACAAAGCGTGAGGAGCCTAATACCCAGCGCTCCTACTAACTATATACATCGCTGATTGTCATGACTCAGAATATGTAAATAAGACTAGCCATATCAGGTGTGAGAGAACGCGAAACCTGGGGGTGTGCTGATCAGTGAAGACATGAACGAAACCTAAAGATTATTCCCACTCGAGCAAGACAAGATTAAACCAAACTTAGATCAAACAGTAACAGTATTAATTATCCTCTTTCATGACATCTGAGAAACATTCTTCTTACAGATAGCGAAAACGTCAGCAGTAGCGAGTCACATAAAGAGACTTAATAATATAGAGAGGGGCTCTCGATTGGACTTAGTTTGACAGGCAGTTAAAGCATGTGCCTTCTCTACAGCCATGTTTGGAGCAGAGATATGGTGGCCAGGGGATACTGTAATTTCATGGAATAAGGGTAAATACGCGGAGCTGAAGCATAGGAGCGGCTGTTACAGGCTGCGCCTTAACGTTGCAAGCAGGGGTATCTTGCTTAGTCATAATTTACTATGGCCCCAACAGTTTATGCTTTGAGAGAAGAAATTGTATGATTGGTAATGATTTTGCAGCTAGTCGAGATAGAGCCTGGCTCCGGGAAAATGTATTTAAGATCACCTTTTACCTAGATTGCTAGTCATTGAGAAAATAGACAGTATTTCGGCCATCATTCTTTTTTCCATCTGTTTTGATGTCAGCCCATCACAGCGGCTCACACATAGCACTTCTGACTAAGACCATTAACCTAGGACTCAGAGCAATCTTACCTGTATATAAAACAATCCTAGTGCCAGCCCTTTATTGGGAAGCTGGAATTCTTCCAGCCTCACTGCTACTCGAAGAAATTCGGTTTCGACAAGCTTTGCCGATACAGATACTGGATGATAAACATCCCTTGAAGAAAAGAGCGTTTGTGTTGTGCTATCGACATCGGCGATCTACATAACTGTAATGTGGATCACATCAGGTGCACTATACCGCACGTGTGAGGTCAGGTGTTAGGTCGTTCATAATATGTTGGATGTGTTTGATACGGTGGGTCAAACACTAAGCGAGAATATCCTTAGATAAATAGTGGGCTCTTCGCACAATGTAATTAGATAATTCAGAACACATCAATTATTACACATTATCTTCTCATACAATCTCCTGCAATACCATAGTGACATCTTTGCAAAAGTCAGCACATGATGATACTTCCCTAACTCATAACTGTAACAGGTTATGAGCCCGGGCGCACCTCCGTTAGCCATTAAACACTTCGCTAACCAAGTATCCAGTAATCATGCACAACGGCCCAGACAAGATGATCCTTGGCAGTGGCATAGCTTCGGCCATGTTTGTCATGGGCACTCGACAAATTCAGTGGCTCAACACGTGGAGGGATACTCAGGCTTACGAGGCAGATAATAAGTATGCTCTCCTACATGCATTAATGTCGTCCCTCAGATCCGTCGCAGGCAATCGATCGCAGCAACCCAATTTGGCTTTTGCTGCGACGGTGCCCACCGGTGATGACCTGGACCCGAATGCTTATTGTAAGAGATGTAGGCATAGACATCAAAATAGGTATTGCTACAAGTTGCACCCTGAGCTGGCAGAACAGCGAGGCAATCAAAGGCACAACGGAAAAGGAAAGGCCGCAGCCGTTCCTCACTCAGATGACTCTGAGTCCGACGGAGATTGCATGATAGTTGCAAGCTCTAGATTGAATGAAAACTATGCCATCTATGATACCAGTGCCTCACACCATTTTGTCTCCAGTAAAAATCTTTTCAGTGATCTCCATACTCTCTCCAAACCATTTAAATTTGACCAAGCAGTTGGTAGTACGTGCTTGCAGAGTCAGGGAACAGCAAGGCTTAAGATTGGAAGGCTTATGATTAAGCTCCGAGAAGCATTATACACCCCAAACTCCTCCTGTAATATAGTCTCAGCGGGAAGGCTACAAAGGCTCGCTAATATTTACGCAAATCATGACAAAGGACTGCTCATGAAGAAGTATCCATCCGGACCTGACGCACCAGTAGCTCGTTTAAGCTGCAGAAATGATGTGTACTACATCCATCCCCTAGATATTGATGCACCATATGTAGCCCCAATTATGGCACCTGTAGTTACAAGGACTCCGACCACCACAAGTGCGCAACGCTGGCATCAACAACTAGGCCACGCTGGTCAGAACATTCTGAAGAAAACCGCACAAATAGTTAGAGGCCTTGAAGGCATAGACTTAAGTGATCTAACCACATGTGAGACATGCCACCTGAGCAAAGCCCAAAGATTTGTCTCGAGGGAACCGAGACCAACCCCGCATGCACCTCTGGATGAAATATTCATTGACACAGATGGCAAACTCACCGCTGCAATCACAGGTCAACAATACGTAGTAATCATAACTGACTCCAAAACTAGGATGCGATGGGCACTCACAACACATTCCAAAGACAAAATTGCAGACTTATTAATTCAGTGGATCGAGTTCCAGAATCTTCATTATGGTAAGAGAATCTGCGCAATTTTCAGGGATGACGGCACCGAGTTCCTCCGCATGAAATCTTATTGTGAGCAACACGGCATACGCACAGAAATCTCAGCACCAAACACCCCAGAGCAGAATGGAGTATCTGAGGCAGCCAACAAAGTTGTGCTCAGATTGGCAAGATCAATGCTTATAGATGCACGCATGCCCGCAGTGTACTGGCCTTGGGCAGTCGACCACGCATGCTTCATAGTCAACAGACTGTACTGTCTTCGAACAAAGCAGATTCCACTAATTGACTTCATGCAAGGTCTCAACCAACCTCATACAGGCAAAATCGACCTAAGAAATACCCCCAGATTCGGCTGCAGAGCATACAAGCTAATTACTCCGAAGCCAGGCAAGTTCGAACCAAGAGCTACAAAGGGGTGGTTCATTGGCTTCCAGAAAAACACGAATAAGAATTTCATAATCTACCATCCCCACCACACTTCGTCGCAGGGCTGGAAATGGATTGAAAGCTTCACCCCTCATGCAACATTTAATGAAGATGTCATGTTTGGCGACGAACTTCCTTCAACTATTAAACAACGTACGTATAGCTATTGGGGTGATCACAACTCACTATTTAGTGAAGCATCTATGGGTAACCTGCAAAATAATATACCATCGACTCCAGAATTTCAAACTCCAGAGTCGTTTGAGGGGGAACCACTGACACCAGAAGTCGACCCAATCACAAGAGATGAGCAGCAGCCTCGACCCACATCAGAAGGAGAACCCACCACGAAGCTCGACGATTTCACTGAATTGCGAAGATCAAGAATCGCAGATGATCAGTCATCACACACAGACTCCCGCAATGTAAGTCCCCACAACAGCGAGCTGAACTCACCAGTCGAATCTCACCACTCGGATCAAACTACACGCAATTCACCTCCTCCATCCTCCCCTTACTATCACTCACAAGAACTCATCTTGCAGCCAGAAGATCAGGGGTAGTCAAGCACAGAGGAAGACCTAGAAGAAGCAACATATGACCAAGTCATGACTGGCTGGGACCCCATACGCCCCATTGCTGGGCAGGAACGAGCGCACTCACCCGAGAGGGACTATAGCCCAGAGGAAGACTTGGAAGAAACACCGTATGATCAAGTCATGACTGGCTGGGATCCCTTACGCTCCGTTGCCGGACAAAAACGTCCGCACTCACCCAATAGAGAACACTCACCACTAAAAGAAACCTTGACAACCAGACAAGGCAGGCAGGTTGTAAAGCATGACTACAAGCGTCTACACTACGGCAAGTCAGCGCAAATCTCCCCCGATCCAAAAACATGGAATGAAGCTATGACGTGTTCAGAGGCCACGCAATGGAAGAAAGCAGCAGATGAGGAGTTCCGCTCCCTCAAAGATAAAGGAGCCATTAAGATCATCCAACGCACCCAACTCCCTCAGGGACGCAAACCAATGAAGTGCAAATGGGTATTCAAGAAGAAGTTCCGAGCAGACGGTAGCATTGAGAGATGGAAGGCTCGATGTACCGCAAAGGGCTTTACCCAGAGACAGGGCATAGATTACCAGGAAACTTTCGCACCAACCCCACGCCCGGAAACCGGCAGAATCATGCTTGTGCTGGCCCACCAATTTGGTTGGCATCGAAGACAAGTTGATGTCCCAAACGCCTTCCTAAATCCTGACCTTGACATAGACCTTTATATGGAGATGCCACAAGGCTTTGAGAAAGAAGGATGCATTATACTCCTTCGAAAAGGACTTTACGGCCTCAAGCAAGCTGCCGCACTATGGTATGATGACGCAAAGGCCACGCTTGCCAGACAAGGTCTTCATCCAACAACGTCAGACGTGTGTCTGTATACCAACTCCCACAAGGACCTTTTTGTGATGATGCATGTAGATGACTTCCAAGTCATGGGACCAAACTTAGGCAAGATAGAACTCCTGATGCAAGCCCTACACAGAAAGTATAAGCTAAAGACAGTGAGCACGGATCTATTCCTCGGCATCCACATCAGCTATCTAAAGAAAGAAATCCTTGCCCTATCACAAGGTAAGTACGCACGCACACTAATCGACAGGCACGATCTGAAAGACTGCAAACCTGCATCATCTGCTATCGAGCGTCTAATGCTCCCGAACGAACAGAAGAGCACAGCAAAACAAGTAACAGAATACAATTCTGTCGTCGGCTGTCTGCAATATCTCGCAAACAACACACGGCCTGATATCGCCTTTGCAGTGAACCACCTAGCGCGATTCTTAGTCAATCCTTCAGATGAGCATCTCCAGGCAGCATTTCGTGTACTGAGATACATTGCGAAAGATTCAGACCGGGAAATTACCTTCACCAGATCAGTTGGAAAACCCATAATTGAAGCGTACACTGACGCAGACTTTGCAGCAGATCCATCAACCAGCAGATCGACTTCAGGATCACTAATACTGCTATCATCTGGGCCAGTGAGCTGGCGTTCGCATCTCCAACGAGAGGTTGTCCTCTCCACAACGGAAGCAGAATACCTAGCTGCCACAGAAACCTGCCATCAGCTTCAATGGACAAGGTCACTGCTGCAAGAGTTAAACTTAAGCAACCACATTGAAGGAGCAATTTGCACGAGACTTCATGTAGACAACCAATCAGCAATATCGCTTATTAAGAACCATGACAACCACAGAAGATCAAAACATATTTCTTTAAGAAACTTCTACTGTCGTGAGCAACACCAGAAGGGCTTAGTTGAAGTGGCCTATGTACCTACCTCGAAACAGCTGGCCGACTGTCTTACCAAAGTAAAGTCACCAGTGCAAATTCAGTAACACCATGAGTCGTTACCGACAGGGGGAGTGTTGTGCTATCGACATCGGCGATCTACATAACCGTAATGTGGATCACATCAGGTGCACTATACCGCACGTGTGAGGTCAGGTGTTAGGTCGTTCATAATATGTTGGATGTGTTTGATACGGTGGGTCAAACACTAAGCGAGAATATCCTTAGATAAATAGTGGGCTCTTCGCACAATGTAATTAGATAATTCAGAACACATCAATTATTACACATTATCTTCTCATACAATCTCCTGCAATACCATAGTGACATCTTTGCAAAAGTCAGCACATGATGATACTTCCCTAACTCATAACTGTAACAGTTTGGCAAAAGATTCACGTGGCTCACAAAAACAGTCAAACTTCTTCCAGTTTCCGTAGACTCAAAGAATATCTCTCTTGATATTTTTGCCCCTACAATCGAGTTCAACGCTGAAGAATCCCGACATGATATACACTTGTATACCGATGGCTCCTGCGCTTCAGAAGGCAAAACAGGAGGAGGTTACATAGCTTATCAAGCGGGCCGAAAAGTCGTATCAGACAGCTTTGCCATCAATCGGCGAGTCCAACCCATAGACGCAGAATTAATAGCCATTAGCCTTGGACTTATTGCTTGTATAAGCTCGGCTCACACTCGATTTGCTAATAATATCATAGTGCACACAGACAATAGACCAGCAGCGGGGATCGTTAATGGGAAAACTTCCTTGACTTGTCGAAATGAAGTGGAAAACATTCGTGACATACAAAAGAAATGAAATGAACGGTTTAGATTGGCACACGTCTCCACAGGTTATATCTTCGCGCATTGGGTTCCCAGTCATTCAGGGGTTTCACAAAGTGAAGAATCAGACCGTCTGGCAAAAGCTGGCGCCCTTAAAGCCTCTATCACCTCACCGGGAGTTAATCCATCACACGCAGCTGTTAGAAACATCATCATAACTAATAGCAAGCAGCGCCTAGAGATATGGTTGCAGAACAATGTCCCCACAAGCTACAAACATTTAGGCCTACAAGACTGGATATCAATAAAGTGTCCTACCGAGCTGAAGCTGCCAAGAAGAGTCCTACAGTGCCTAATCTCTTCACGTTCAAGCCACGGGGACTTTAAGAAGTATTATGAAAGATTCAATCACGAGAGTTTCTCATCTTGCTCTTGTGGAAAAGACAAAAGCCCAGTACATTTTTATCCGAGGAACGAGGATTTCTTACTTACGGAACTTCTAGCGTGAAACTAGTGAACTCTAAAAATTATTGGCTGTGAACCCATGGAACAAAAAGGCCGGTGGGTCCGCTTAGTAAGCAACCCCTTTCTTCTTCTTCAACATCAATTCGTGCAACGAAAGCTCCTTCTTCAACATCACACAGCACCAAGCGCTTCGACCCACGACCCACGAACATGAGCAAGTTATGTAAACGGTGCGAAGTCGAACGTGATCTTTCTGAATTCGACCAGTTCAAAACTGGAAAATTCATGATTGGCTGAAAATCAAGCTCACGTGTTCCTCGGATATATACTTGGAGCTCCGCTCCGCCGAGATTCCATTTTCTCTTTTGTCGTTGGACAAGAAAATTGGCAAAAAAAGAAATTGGAAAATGAAGTGCGCATGAGGCGATTAAATGGCTTTTGGGATCAAACGATGAGGCAGTATTTTTTTCAAAAATCATAGTTTGTCGGAACGATTAATTCGGTTGAGTCTATTTTGGGTTTGGAGTTGGTGGTCCCTGCATGATGTAGAACAGTTTTCTTTGTAATTCCCTTATATCGGGTAAACTATTATCCGATGATAGATACCAACTTCGTGGCTATAGTTTAGGGGAGAGATAGAATATAACATAATCAATCGAACCTAATTGAACAATTGTTCTCATTACGTACTGCAGTACTCTCATAACTTCAAGTGAACCTATCGGCTTGTAGTGTATAACCTTTGTCATACCAACATAGTTGGATCGCAATACATAGATAGAAGCGATAGGGAGTGCCATGGGATGGCTTTACTCACCTAATGTATAGATAATTTCTTTTTGTTTAGTTAAATTTTCTAATTAGTAATAGTCGCTGCGAGGCGAGCCTCGCCAGCGCGTCCTACGCCCCTAGGGAGGCATCAGGTGACCATAGAAGTATGGGCACCGTAGACGTTAAATGAAAAATTGAAAAAATAAAAAAGTAAAAAAGTAAAAACGAGTGCGTAGACCGGTCACAAGGTCGCAATACTTTTCGGTCGATTAAGGGACGTTCGGTGGTATTGTACTCATAGGATGACGAAAGCAAGCTCAGATAACCACAGGTTTTTCTCGCTTTTCTCTGTGGTGTAGTGGTATCCGCAAATGAAATCTGAGTGTGAATGAACCAAACGTTACAACAGAGTTGTTCCGCGAAATATGCATGTCTTCCATAATCATACGCGTCATAGTCTCAGGCTGCATACGCTGAAATGATTTAAAAAAAATTCAGTCGTCCCTCTCGAACTTGATAGTGGGTCCCGGTATAAGTGTTGAAAATATTCATTGTAACTTGGACTTTTATATCTGCAACACTTACCATTACAGGTCATTTTGCGTGCAGGGGTAAGTATTGCAAATGTAAATGGTTGAATTTTAATGAATATTTTCCACACTTATACCGGGACCCACTATCGAGTTAGAGAGGCACGACTGTAGATCTACGAAGACTGTCCATGTAATATCAATATCTTAGGAGCCTCTTCACGATTGGAAGCCATCAATACAATCGCAGAACGTGAAACAATGACGAAACAAACGACTTTTTCGAAATACTCATGTTTCACAACAAGCTCAGTTTGCATGCTTGCAATATCTTCATTGATAAATTAATCCATTTACTCAGAACTAAGACAACGTTCCCAAGAATCAGTTAGATGTAAGGGTGGCCGTCAGCCTTGCATTACGAGGCTATGATATGGGTTGAAACGATTTCCATGAGCTCCTAACGATTTCCATGAGCTATTTGTCGATCAGATTGGTTTGGCACCGCATTGCTAAACTATCTCTGATGCAGCCAGATTCCCACAGGCTGGGCGGCGATAGCTCTTACGGGCAAATCAGCAATTATGTTTAGCTCTGCGTTAAAGTCATTCTCGTCAAATATTAACTCAAACTACAATTTATCTTCAACGCCAACGTTAACTTCAGGACCATGGAAAATTTATGATGCGAAGAAAAAATCTACGAGTAAATCAGTGTCAATTTTTGTCTTGGATCGGAGATTTTTAGACGCCCAAGCTGGTACTTCGGATAAGTCTGGCTTGTCGACATCGAAAAAGACTGTAGAAGAGGTCGTAGAAAGGCTAAAAAAAGAAGCTTCATCACTGGCAAGGTTACGTCATCCTAATATTCTAGAACTGGTGGAGCCCGTTGAAGATACGAGGAATGGAAGGCTACAATTTGCTACGGAACCAGTTATATCTTCTCTCTCTCGACTATTGCAAGACAAGGAAAACGGCGACAACAGAGATGACGGTGAATCAAGACTAAGCCAACACGATAACTTCACTTCTGATGGCTCTAAGCCAAGAGCTCACCTTGAGCTTGACGAATTAGAGATTCAAAAGGGCTTAGAACAAATAAGCAAAGCGCTGGAATTTTTACATGATAATGCAGGGCTTGTTCATGGCAATCTAACACCTGATGCCGTATTCATCAATGCCAAAGTAAGCATTACTTGTGATAATTTATGAAAGAAAAAACTAACTCTCGTTAGTGTGATTGGAAAATTGGTGGTCTTGGCTTCCTAAGCCCTCCTAATGGCTCTACTAAGGCAACATCTGTAGCACCTATTGTTTTATCTGAGGCATTGAATATCGATTCTCGACTTCCTAGCACTGTACAGATGAACCTAGACTATTGTTCTCCCGACTTCGTGTTAGATTCCAATCTTAATTTCGCCGCTGACATGTTTTCTCTTGGTCTTCTTATTATCGCAATATTTAACTTTCCTCATACTTCCCCCTTAAAAGTGGGTTCAAGCGTATTGAAGTACAAACAACTGTTTGAATCTCCATCAAAAATACCGTCAATTAGCAACGGCTTCCTTTCCTCTCGACCAATTCCGAAAGATCTTGCAAATCTAGTTTTACCAAAACTAATTACCCGACGTCCGGAACAACGGTTGACAGCAAAAGAATTTCAGCAGAGCTCATATTTTGACAACGTCCTAATTTCAACTATCAGATTTTTGGATACTCTTCCTGCAAAGACGCCGAATGAGAAAGTTCAGTTTATGAAGGGACTCATAAAGGTGATTCCTTCATTCCCTAAGTCTATACTGGAAAAAAAGATTCTTCTCGTACTGCTTGAGACTAAGGATCGTGAGCTTTTATCTTTAATTTTACAAAATGTTTTTTGCATCTTGGAACAGGTACCATCCAGGAAAGAAGCTTTTACTGAGAATGTTATGCCAAAATTAAAGGAAATTTTCATCGCTGCAGGAAATCCCAAGATTCCACCCGAACGAGATTCCAACAAAGAGGCTGGCTTGATGGTTTTTTTGGGAAAGCTTCATGAGATTTCCCAGAATTGCTCTGCAAGGAATTTCAAAGATTGTAAGTTAGGTCGCTCATCTCAGGGTCTTTCTAACAAGTTAAGATATATTTCCGATTATTATTTTAGCCATTGAGTCCTGTACTCATAGTATTGTTGATACTTCACTCCAGAATATACACGTGATATTTCCAGTGCTTGATTTTTCGACTATTAAAAATGAACTATTCCCTATTATTGCATCGGTCTTCTCAAAGACTAGTAACCTGCGAATCAAGATTCGTTGCCTTGAAGCATTTTTGATTCTCTGTGGCGGCTCAAATGATCCAGAAAACATCAATGATGGTCTTGATGGAATCTCTTACTCACATTCTAGCAAACAAAGCTCTTCTCCGGCTCTTGATAAATTCACAATGCAGGAAAAAATTTTACCCCTAATTCGTGCCATAAAAACAAAGGAACCAGCAGTTGCTATCGCAGCTCTTAATGTTCTTCGCCAAATCGGACGCGTAGCTGATGCTGAATTTATAGCAAAAGATATTTTGCCTGTTCTATGGAGTATGAGCTTGGGCCCTCTCATCAACCTTGACCAATTTCGGTCTTTCATGGAATTGATCAAATCTTTGTCTTCGCGCGTAGAGCTAGAACAAACCAAAAGGCTCCAGGAGCTCTCTGGCCTTGTTGAAAATAAATCAAATATCGGAGATATTTTTCCATCATCCGGCGCTAATGCACTTGCTAACAATGGCAGCTTGTCTGATGAAGCTGAAAATGAGTTTCTCCGCCTAGTGAAAGGCCCATCTGGAAAAGCTAATTTGCCAAACCCCTTGGATACAGGATTTGATACTATCTACATAAACAGGAGGCCTCAAAGCATGAATTCTGCGTGGACGGATTTAAATACATCAAGTGCGCCTTTAGTGGGACTAACAGATAACCCTCACCAAGCTGTTTTAAAGCAGAACCTTTCGCGGTTTAGCACACTGAATCCGACTAGCACACAATATTCTACTGTACTTCAACCTCAAAATTCTGGTCTTCAAATATTGCAACCACAGTCTGTAGGGCTTGCAACACCATCTCCTGGCCCTACGAGCAACGCAATTTATCCATCAATGCAGTCCAACTTAAAATGGTCTGCAGCTGTAGCCTCAAATGCATGGAGCAATTCGATCTCAGATGCCGATAGAACCCAAAATTCCACCCCTACTCCTCTTACATCAATGAATAATTCATTTTCACAATTTTCTCCAAGTGGAGATCCCCGACGTTTACATAATCCTACTGTAATTCGGCCTACAAGGAATCTTCAAATTGAATCAGGATATTACAATTCTGCACCTCAACCTCTAAGTGCAGGTAACAGTGCCCATAGTGTACATCCTCCGCCCCAGTTACAACCCCAGAATTATCGCAACTCTATCGGCATACCACCTATGTCGCAACAAAACAGAGGTTCTGAATCTTTTTCAATTTCACCTCCGAGCGTTTTATTGCAATCTCAACAACAGAGGAAAAAGGGAGAGTGGCAAGTTTGGGAAAGTTTATTGTAAAAAGACTGGATTTGCAAAACTGAAGTTCTTGATTGAATTCAAGTCGTGTTTTGGCCAACTGGCCCATTAGTAATAGTCCAATCATCAGTCGTGGGAGTAAAAGTTTTTGTAATCGAGCGTTTGGTTAAATTCTGGCAAAAAATTGATAGACATCTGAGCCTTACAAACTGGCAGCTCTATCCGAGCGTTTATTTTCCCTGCGCGACTCACTAACACAGATTCCCCTGAGTATTCCTGCCGCATCGAAATGGTAAGATTCTCTCCAACCCTCTGCGCCTTGAATAGTGATCTTCCATGCCGCTAGAGGGCAACATTGAATTCAGTCCGGTTTCTTCTGTGTTGTAGTTTGATCGTGCGTGGGGTAAGCATAAGATAAGGCTCAGTGAATAGCACTAGTGTGCCCGAATATCATCGCCTTCAAAAAGAGTCCACAATAAGACGTGAAAAATATGTGGACTCACAGCGACGTCTGCATCGACAAGAGAATTACGGATGGTTTAATGAGAGATTCCAAAATTGTTGACTTGCCTTTACACATACATAGTGCGTTCAGCCAAATTCGTAATGGAACAGTAAGGAGATGAGGAGATCGATGACAGCAAGCATCCAAACTTTCAAAGGTAAAGCTTTAGTTCTTCAATACATGGTGTGATTGATGGGTAAATGTGAGCGCGCTACGAGGACTATGTCTAGCCTTTGCATTGTGTTGACTGCATATTCTGGCCAGGATAGTGCTCATAAGCCTTGCGGCGATATCGGCTGTCGGCTCCCGGAGTTTGTAGTTCTTGATCAGCTGATATATTTGGCTCGAGCGGTCAGGTACATGGCGAGCAGGGAGGCTCTGGCTCCGGTAACGGTTAAATCGTCGTCGTTGGAAGTCGTTGGTACAGATAAAGCGCGGAATGTACAGTAGCTTACAAAAGCGGTCGAATAAATCACCAAATATAATACAATTGACCATAACTTTACAACATGATCTTGAAATGAAAATATTATAGTATGATATGAAAATTTAATTACTTTACTATCGCTGAGACAATTTTGAAGCAAAAAAAAAGAGAATTGTTTATTCAATGGTGGTCTTGGCGTTTTCCATTACTCGACCAGTTTTGGAAGCAACATTTTAATACTTAGTATGACCCCTTTTGGCCTTCATTACAGCTGCAACACGCGACGGTATACTTTCAACTAGAGTCTGACATTAAATTGGATCTAAGTTTTGCCAAATTTCCCTAAGTCTTTCCCACAATTCATGTATACCTTTCGGTGGCTCTGGATACTCACCGAGTCGACACTTGAGCCGACCCCAAAGATGCTCAATCGGGTTCATATCCGGCTATTGAGAGGGCCAATTTATTGTCTTGAGATTTGTAGAAGCTATCCAGCTTTTTGTGTTCTTGGATGTGTGCTTTGGGTCGTTATCTTGCTGGAAGATTAGCTCAGTTGCAGGTACCGAGTCGGGCTCTCTGGCAATTCTATCCATAGTAGGTACTAGAAAATTATCCAAGATTTCCAAATACTGTTTAGAATCCATTCGTCCAACTATACGGCCCATTCCACCTATACCATTCCATGACATACACCCCCCATATCATTAGATTGCCCCCACCAAACTTCAGGGACTCTTCGATCGCTTCTGGTTGCAAATTCTTTGGGCCTTTAACCCAAGAATATTTGATCCCATCGCTCTTTAGCCTGTTTATTTTGGTTTCGTCTGACCAAATCACCCTTTTCCAGTCTTCTTTCGTCCAATTTTTGTGGCATAAAGCCCAGTTCAAGCGAGCTCTCTGATGAGCTTTTGACAGCTTTGGTTTCTTGTTCTTTTTTATCGCCTTCAGACCTTGCTCCCTTAAAGCCCGCCTGACAGTCTGAGTGGAAACTTTATCTTCCCTTTCTGAATTTACTAGTTTGGACGCTCCTACTGCCGTCTTAGCGCTCCTATTTACCATTAAACGGGCGATTTCTCGCTTGTCTCTAGCTGATAGTTTTTGTGGCCATCCATTCTTTAATTTCGGTGCTTCCTTCACTAGCATCTTTCGGTATTTCACAGCAGTGGCATGACTGAGTCCTAATATTGCTGAAATTTTATTCGTTGATTTCCCTTCATGGACTAATTATGCAATGGATGTTATTTGGTCGGGAGATATCTGTTACGGGCTACGCCGATCCTTAGATCTTGGTAGAACAAGGGTAGAACCGTTCTGAAGCAAGTCCCTGTATTTCCCATGTAGATTCCCCTTTTTATATACAGGGTATCTACAGTTGGTAAAATACAGTAAAAGGGGGCTAGTTTTAATCCAATAATAAGTATCCTCAGACGTTAGAATTATTTAGTCCTCACTTAGAATATTTACAGTATTCGGCCACTTACTCTTTTGTCTTTATCTGCCTGTGACTGCCCTTTCACATATATTCTAAGTCTCTCGAATCTACACCTATCAAGATTTGTTATAATAACTTCACCAGTCTCAACCGAGATTGCAAGAGAAGATTTAACGTCTTTTATGAACTTCCGCGTACCAGATTCAGAACCGAAGTCCTCCGACGAAGAAGACTCTTTCGTCTCACAAGAAAGTTATACAATGTCGGAGCAAGTACAGGCGCCTGGGTCCAACGTCGGAGAATTTGTCCCTGCGGCTCACGAGCAACTAGGCGGGCCATCAGTACCCGAAGAGCAACGGAGCCAACCCCACACTAATGCTGGGGAAAGTATATTTTCTCACCTCTCTTCTGCGCAATACAAAGCGCTCTATAATCGATTTGCCTCGGAATTCCTGAGCCAAAACCTCCCTGCTCAACAGCCCTCCATTGCAACCCAGCGCACGACATTCATTCCGAAACCCTCCTCGTTGGACCTTACTCCTACCAAGAAAGCCAATAAGTGGCCTACATGGGATGGTTCCATAACCACTTTAAGATCATACCTCGTCCGGTTGAAAGCAAAAATCGAGGAAGATAGATATCTGCTAGGCTCGGATAGAGCTGTGTGTTTAGGAATTTTGGACTCCGTTCCTGATGACAAAAAGCTCCGAATATCTCATTGGTTTGAGACAGGAGGGCCTAAAGGAGATTATGATTGGAGGTTGTTTTTAAACCATCTGAAAGACCAATTTGAGGATAAGTTGGCTCGTCAAAGGGCTGGCAATCTGCTTTCGCGAATGAGGATGGGGCCTAATCAGTATTTTGCTGATTACCTCCAGGATTTCGAATTCAAGCTTTCTCAATGTGGTGGAGACATGTCAGACAGTAATAAGATCTGGAACTTAAGTATAGGGATAAACGTCGCTCTCCAGCAATATCTTGTGTTCAAGGATTTACCCGATGATGATTATCAAAAATGGGTAACTAAAGTAAGTAAAATAGCTGGACGTTTGGAAAGTCTTCCTTCATATCGGCCTAAGGGCTGTTCTGGTAAAAAGACTTGGTACTTACCGCAGAATGGATCGCTATTCTCTCCGACATTCGAAAATCAGATTCAGACATCAAATGTCGATGCAGACGGAGATACTAAGATGGGGGGAGTTAATGCCATGAAGGTTTTACAGGCTGCGATTAACGCGTTAAATGTTAATCCCGACGCTGGAGAAAATACAAAACCGAGGGCCAAATGGAGAACCCAGGAAGAATTTGCACGGCTAATTAATGAGGGAAAATGTACTCGATGTAAAAAGAAGGGACATAAATCACGTGCTTGTTCTGAATTCCGACCGGCAAAGAAATCAACCACAGTCTCATACGTCAACGGCTCAGCAGCTTCCAAATCACCTGGAATTTTGTCGGGGAAGGCGATTAGGGTTGATGAACCAGAATCGGAGTCGGAGTCAAATGAAATTGATAATGGGAATGATAAGGAGTTCTCGGGGGAAGATTAGGCCTTGAGCAACGTCGCGCTCAAGGCAGGGAGAATTCCTGTAAAAGTGAAATAAAAAAGGCCATCAAGAGAATGAACAGTACTCCTTTTATAATTGATTGTTTCTTAAATTCTAGTTTTTTTGTACAATCTTTAATCGATACCGGATGTCTGTGCTATGCAGCTTTTTCAAATAAACTTGTTAAGGAAAAAAAGCTCCCGCGCATTTCAATAATCAAACGTACCCTTCAGTTAGCAGAAAATGATGGAAGGGAGAGAACGATAGATGAAATTACGTATGCTGATTTTGATATAGATGGAAGACGAGAAAGGGTCTATGGATATATCATCCAAGACTTAACCTATGATACGATTCTGGGAAAGCCATGGATGGAGTACAATAACGTTGTTTATCTCTCAAAGGAGAGAGCTATCCGTTTCGGTTCAAATCCTAACAGCCTCTTGGTTAGAGAAAAGGGCTGGTTTAAAGGCAAGGCTCCTCCGGATGTCAAGAATAAGATACAGCACGTGGCTGCCGCCAGAAAAATGATGGCAGCAAACTTCCTCTCTGTTGGTCGAAATTACCGGTATCTGACGATATATAAACATTAACTTGTATTGTTGTTTACAGTTTACGAAAGTATTAAATACACGCGTCTGAACATCATGTGACTAGACGCTGGTCATTCTATTACCGACACTGCGGACTCTTTCTAAACGAACGAAATGAAATTAAGTAAATTGTATGTATCATCTTTCCACCCATGCCCCAGCCTCTAGGTTGACTTTATTTAAGTCCACAATTCGTTGTAGTGCTTGGTTTCCCGTGGATTTCGTAAGGGCGTCTGCTGGGTTTGACTCTCCCTTAATCCAAATAATTTCTGTAATTTCTCGTCGTTCGTAAGCCTGTCTGAGGGCAGTTATATCGATCATTAGACGTTTTTCACGGGTGGTCCCTAGCTTTACAAGACATTCAAAAAGGGAAAAAGAGTCAATACAGAGAATGATGGGTACCTTGTACCCGAGGAAACTGTCAATTGTATCTTTAATGACACAGGCAATGTCGAAGCCATGACACATGGCGTAGAGTTCTGAAGCAATTACGCTTCTTGTAATGCGTTTGCATTTTATGCTTGACCAGTGAATGATGTTACAGTTGTTGTGTTCATCGGCTAAGACTATTAAGTATCCTAGCTGAGAGGAAAAATCGGGGTTGTTAGCGAAAGATGAATCTGTAAAAACTATTATTCGCAGCTTGCCGAAGAGTTTGACGAAATTTAAGCCCTTGGATGGATTCTGTAGTTGCCAATTTAAAGACTTATTAAGTCTTGTCACATCGAGGGAGGTTGGATTTGTAATCTGTGCGGCATGTGATAGTCCGAATGCGACTTGAGGTTGACAGACCGATGCGATGTATGATCCTCTAGCTCTTTGAGAAACGTACTCGTGTTTACAAGTATCTTTTAAGAGAGCGATCTTGCTCACTTGATCGTGCTGTGTGACTGAGATTGTGGTATTAGAAATTGATATATGAGCACCATTAAAAATGATTGGGTTGTTCTCTGTTAACTCTTGAATCGGTTTTGCGTCGAATTGAGCTTTTTGGAGTTCTAATTCCTCTTTTAGTTTGAACTGGGTGGTGCTTGCAGCAAAGGTGTCATCTGTCTGTAGGCCTAACATGGCTTCACAGCTGAATAATAGGCATGGGTCATACGAAGAGGATTTAAGACCTAATTTTTGTACATGATGATCATGATATGTTCGAAACCAATGTGTTCCTGCCTCTGGAACGCCATATAATGGACGAAGAACCTTTAAGAGTGTATCTTGAGGCAAAGCAAGCTCTTTAGGTGGTCTGACGTAAAATTCCCGAGTAAGCTGGCTCTTTGACTGCGTATAAGCTTGTGAAATGTCGCGGGTGAAGATATTGAAGCCTTTATACAAAGATAGGCTTATTATGAGTCGTTGACTCATTCTCTGGATTGTTGGGGAGTATGTAAGGACAGTTTTCTTTTCATCATCTTTGTATGCTTGTATTACCAGTCTCGACTTTTCCATTGCGTTTGCTGTTCCTTCATTTTTCACTCGGTCTACGAAACGACTGTTGAAAATGCGTGCTTTTGGTGGAATCTCATTAACTTTTATAAAAGCAAAACTCCTCTATTCAGTAACCCATCTAACTCCTTGCGCCGTGAATCAACGAAATTAGGTTGTACATCATTATTCATAAAAATATTGTCTCGGTATCGTGCCGGTAGTCCAGCGTTTCTTGCCGGTTGGCGTCGTATAGCTGTGTTCTCTGTTTGCGGTCCAAGGTTTTGATTCGGAATTTCATTCTGTTGAGCATTTTGATCGTTGTAATGTTTAATGCATGTTGTTCGAAAATTAGAGGGGCCGTGTGGCATTTGGACAGTGGCTGTCTCTCCATTGATAGCTATTAAAGTATAAGGTCCGGTCCAGTTCTTTTCATGACTTCTCCATACGAGGATACTTGATCCTAGGGGTATGTTTGGTGTAATGGGGCCATTTCTGGTTCTGAGTGCGTCTGTAACTTGTCTAGTTGCCCGTAATTTTGATACTTCAGCCATTGCCTTTTTAAGTGCAGCAGCCCTTTTAACGATTGAAGGACTTGGTGGATCTTGTTCAGAGATTCTAGGAACTGCCCCGAAAACTAGAAGCGTCGGGACGATGCCATCATACCCAGCAGTATCGTTGACAGCTTTTACTGCCATTTGTAGAACCAATTCTTTTTGATCTTGTGTATTACCTGCGTTGATTTCTTCTTTGATTATCTCATACGCTCTACGGAGGGGTTTGTGATATCTTTCGACAATACCAATAGTGTTTGCCGACTCGACAGGTGCTTCCTTCGTATTGATAGCGAGAGATTTCGCGTACTGTTGAAACTCCGATGAAACAAAATTTGTACCTGCGTCGTGATTAATTATGTCGGGGGGCCCTAAGTAGACATCAATCCAACATAATCGTAGGGTATTCCAAACATGTTGAGATGACATGTTCTTTAACCATTTTGCGGCTTGAAATCTTGTTGCCTCGTCAACAACGTGTAGTAGAGGCGAGCCGGAGATGTGCATAACATCGATGTATATCGAATGGTTAAAATCGACATCATCACGAAGTGTGAATTTGAATCGCATTGGAGCTCCTGCAAATCTTTGGCATTTAAGGCAGTGTTTCGCGATCCGCTCAAGTATCTGTCTATGATGTGACTCATCATGCCCGGCTTTTTCCAACAAATGAACCAGTCGATTTGCAGAGGGGTGTCCGAATCGACGGTGGAGCGTCCGAAGTTCAGTCTCCGTCAGGTAGCATGGTGTTGTAATCATCGGCCCCCACACCATGAATGGGTGACCAAACCGCCTAATGATAGGTGTATGCTTTTTATTATTATTTATTAGTTGATTATTAACATTGTTGAATATAACGCCCTTTCTATCCATTTCTTCAAGACTTAATAGAAATGGCGTGTCAGCTTTGACAACGTGAAATACACATATTCCAATTGGTGTAGGAATAGAGACGCTGCCGATTGATGTGGTAGAGCCGATACCAAATGTGACGTTAACGGCTCCTTGATAATCTGTATCGATTCGGGTGTCTGTAAAAAGTTGATTGTACGCCAGAAATTGGTTGTACCCGGCCGTTGATTTACCAGCGGCTCCAGTATCAATCATGATGCCGTGGAATTTTTCCGGACCATATCGGCATTTTATTTGTTGAGGCTCTGCTACTAATGATTCTTCAGAGCTTAGATATTCAATATTATCATTACTTTTGAGAAGAGCGTGACTTGCTGATCTATCTGCTAATTTGGAAACTAAAGAATGTGCGACTACATGGTCGATTTCGCCTACTTCTGTCAGGAAAGTATCATTGTCGTTTGGCTCAGCTCTTTCGAGGTCTGAAATTAAAGCCTCAATTTCTTCTTCATTAAATTCCTCTTCATCGGTTCCTTCAAACTCAGCGACGTATTGGGTATAACGGCGGTCGGCAGCTCTGTTATACTTTTCTCTGAAGTTAGATTTTGCCCGTTCCCTTTCTTCTTTGGAATGTCGGGTTGTCCAACAGCCGTTTTTCTTGCAGATAAAGCATCTTTTTGTCTGTCCATCCTGTTGAAATTTTTGACTGGAGTGGGATGTACTATTTCCAGATTGACGATTTGAATGATACTTACGATCGATGATATATTGTTCATTGTTTAAACCAGAGCTAATGTCTGATTGAAGTAAAAATTGGTTCTGCTCCGGATTCTTATGGACAGCTAAGTAGTTGCTTATGCTCAATCGCAGATTGTTAATCAGGCCGATAGAAGATGAAGCAGGAATAGAACATCCAATGGAGCATGCTGGGTGAGCTTGACAAGCAAGAATCAGCTTGTTTTGGAGGGTTGCGTCATCTTGAAAATTGCTTTGTAACATCATTTGAGTACTTCGCAGCTCATTAACAAGCAATTGGAAGCAAGATTCGACGTTTTTTTCGGGATGATTTTCCAAAATCGTTTTTAGTGTCATGTTGTTCCATTTTGTTAGATTGCTTCTTTTGAACTCGCTGCCTTCGAAAGTATTCCGTATATCCTCGCAAATTTCGAATAGTTGTGTGATACGGGGGTTTGTTTTAATAGAAGTGTAAAAATGGTTCAGTGCTGCTCCTTTCAGCATTGTTGAAAATGCCTTAAAGTATACATCCCTTGGAACTTCGACTTTTTCACACAAATCGATGAAGATCCCATATTTATAATCAAAACTGTCATCGTCTCCACTATATTTGAGGTCATCGGTGTATATTTTTGAGAGATTGATTAAATTATATGGTGCATTTTTTGAATGCGGATAGTCCATATTACAGTCAGAGGTAGCCTGATCTTTGATCTTTGATTTATTGGATGCATCTTTATTATTATTAGGATGCTGATTTTCTTCTGTTTTGATTTGGCGGTTTGATGGAGAGTTGATCATTGTGTTTTGTTCTTTTTGGTGATAGTAGCTAGGTGACTCTACAGGCCATGGTACCCAAGCCTTAGCACTTGCGATCAGATTTTCGGCGATTGATTTACGATTCTTAGGTATAAATACTCCGTTTAAGTATAAGAAATCACGAAGTATCCTGGTGCCTTCCGTCGTTTTCTTGTATGCTGCTACATCAAAATTTTCGAAATCAGCCTGCCAGAAGGTAAACAAGTCGAGGCCTTTGAGGTTATGTTCTTGGTATTCTCTAGTTCTTTTCTCTATATAGGAAATAATATTTGTTTTTGTTGCCTTAAGAACATCTTCATGCGACATTATTTCTCCTTCATTATACAAGAGATCCTTGAGATCTTGATTGTTGTTGCTTGAGGACATCTTTAATTGTCGGTTTCAACGTTTAGATACCACGGAATGACGCGTAAGGATATTAGTTTTTGGTCTTTTAGACGTCTGGTTCAGTAGCGTGACGTGTTATTGTCGTTCTTCTGGGACTGTGGAACCAGAATGATCCAACACCTACGGTATTAAATCTGATCGAATTACACCTACGGCGTAATTTATTCTACCTCTACGACGTAGAATCTTCACAATCAGACCACGGCTTGTAAACGGTAGTCTTGTAATTCGGGACTTTGACCTAGTTGATCAATGTTGGTCGAAATTACCGGTATCTGACGATATATAAACATTAACTTGTATTGTTGTTTACAGTTTACGAAAGTATTAAATACACGCGTCTGAACATCATGTGACTAGACGCTGGTCATTCTATTACCGACACTCTCTCTTGTTAAATCCGCAGGCGGCGAGGCCGGTGCTCAGATCTTCGCCATCAGCATTGAAGACTTAAATAAAGCTCTTCAAGTCCCAAGTCATGATTCGCTAGATGAAATTCGCAAAAGTCTTCCAGATGAAATAAAGAATTGGGCCCAGCTTTTCATTGAGGACAAAGATAGTACCTTGCCGCCGCATCGACCGTCAGATCTGAAAATATGCCTCGAAAAAGATGAGAAAGGCAGGGAGAAGTCAATACCATGGGGACCGCTATACAGCATGTCCAGAGATGAACTTTTAGTCTTGAGAAAAACGTTAACGGACCATCTTGATAAAGGCTGGATCAGAGCCAGTAGTTCTCCAAGAGGCGCACCTGTGCTGTTCGTCAAAAAACCTGGTGCCGGGCTCAGGTTTTGTGTGGATTACCGAGCTCTAAATGCAATAACAGAGAAGGATAGATATCCATTACCACTGATAAGAGAGACTCTGAGGTCAATATCGAAATCAACATGGATTACCAAAGTTGACGTACGGGCTGCCTTCCACAAGCTGAGATTCAGGGAAGGGGACGAAGAGAAAACAGCGTTTCGTACAAGATTTGGATCATTTGAATGGTTAGTCACCCCGTTTGGGCTTCAAGGGGCACCAGCAGCATTTCAAAGGTATATCAATGAAACATTAGGCGAATACCTTGAGATTTTTTGCACGGCATATTTAGACGATATTCTAATTTATACATCTGAGTCTCTAGACGACCATTGGGAAAAGGTTGACGCAGTTTTTCAGCGTCTCAATAAAGCTGGACTAAAACTGGACCCTAAGAAGTGCGATTTTGCCGTTAAACAAACTAAGTACTTAGGCTTTATCATAAGCTTGGGTGATGGAATTAAGGTGGACCCTGATAAAGTAGAAGCCATTAGATCTTGGGAAGCCCCTAATACAGTAAAAGGTGTTCGGAGCTTCCTTGGTTTCGCAAACTTTTACAGAGAGTTCATTCCTAGCTTCAGCGAAATTGTGCAACCATTGTTGGAACTTACAAAAAAGGACCAGGCGTATTTATGGTGTGACGAACACCAAAGAGCATTCGAGAATTTAAAAGAACTCTTCATCACGGCACCGGTTTTGGCCCTGTATGATTCGGAGAGCGAGACAGTGGTTGAAGCTGATTGTTCTGGATACGTTATGGGAGCCTGCCTCTCACAATACGACCATAGAAAGATCCTCCGGCCCGTTGCATACTTCTCAAGGAAGTTAACTCCCGCAGAATGTAACTACGAAGTTCATGATAAAGAACTGCTTGCTGTAGTAACAGCTCTAGAACAGTGGAGAGGTGAGCTAGTAGGGCTAAGATTTCCTTTTACGGTTCTATCAGATCACAAAAACCTTCAATACTTCATGACCAGCAGAAAATTGTCTGAGCGTCAGGTACGATGGAGCCATACACTCTCCCAATTTAACTTTCGTCTAAACTTTAGGGCGGGTAAAATTCAGCAAGACCAGACGCTCTCTCACGACGAGAACAGGACATGCCACAGCACGAGGACGATGAACGTTTGAGTAGTCGACACAGACAACTAATTAAGGATGCCTGGAAAATAGATGAGCCACGTCGGATGGAATTTGCGAGAACAACTCTCAACTCTACGTCAACCCTCCCAGAAAATATCTCCGGGAATATACCTCGTGGTTTGGAGATATTTCACGAGCCAAAGCTCCAACTGTTGTGGGATAGAGGTTGTGCTGAAGATAAAGACTTTGAAGAAATGTATAAGGCCTTAAAAAATGGGGAGCGAATATTTCCAGCTAAATAAAAGCTCAAAATAGCGATCTCAGAATGTGATTTTGACGAAAGAGGGGTACTTCGCTTTCGCCGACGCGTCTGGGTACCTAATTGGGAGCCTCTTCAGACAGCTCTAATCCAAAAAACTCATGACTCGCATATCACTGGCCATCCAGGTCGTGATAGCACATACTCAATATTGTCAAGAAGTTTTTTCTGGCCGGGGGCATCGTCAATGGTACGGACTTTTTGCAAAAACTGTGATATTTGCGGTCGATCTCATGTTTGGAGAGAGAAAAAGAAAGGGCTGTTATTACCCCTACCCATACCAGATAGGTTTCATTCGGAGCTCTCCGTTGACTTCATGACAGAACTTCCAGCAAAATCAAAAGGTGATCCTCGCTTTCTAATGGTAATAACTGATAGATTGTTAAAAAGTTGTACGCTTGAAGCAATGAATTCAATGTCGGCTGAGGATTGCGCCAATAGATTCGTCACCTGTCACTATCGTTTTCATGGCTTCCCTCTTTATTTGACATCAGATCGCGGCTCTAATTGGGTAGGAGATTTTTGGACCCATCTTTGCAAGTTAGTAGGAATAGAACAGCGCCTTTCGACAGCTTTCCACCCTCAAACAGATGGGAGCACAGAAAGAATGAATCAAGAAGTTTTAGCATATCTAAGAGCTTTCATTTCGTATGCGCAGTACGAATGGCCATCCATGCTCCCCTCAGCAATGTTGGCTTTAAACAATAGGAACACTAGCATTGGTTTAAGTCCATTTTTCTTGACGCATGGTTATCACGCAGAACCTATTAACCAAGTACAACCCCCTGTCAAGAGACTCTCGGATTCTGCCAAAATGGCCCAGGAATTTGTAGCCCGGCTAACAAGTGCACAAGTATACGCCCAAGCTGCAATGGCTCTAGCCCAACAACGTATGGAATTTTATGCCAACAAAAAACGACAGCCACAGGATAAATTCAAAGTGGGAGATCATGTTTGGTTATCCCTCAAAAACGTTGAAACTCCTCAGCTCTCCAAAAAATTATCATGGGTCAACGCAAAATATCGGGTTACGAAAGTCATATCTCCCCATGTAGTAGAACTCAATGTGCCTTCAAGTATCTGGCCTAGATTTCATGTTGACCTATTAAAAAGAGACCCCAATAACCCACTACCTTCTCAAAAATTAAGGGATAAACAGCCACCCCCCTTTATCACTACAGAGGGAGAGGAGGAACAGTTTGTTGAAAAAATATTAAGAGCGGAAAGGAGACGCCAAGGTCGAGGTTTTCGGAGAGAAGTGCTGGTTAAATGGAAACAATTTGAAGAACCAAACTGGGAACCACGAAAAAATCTAGAAGAAACGGAAGCCCTGGATAAGTTTGAATTGACATACGGGCCTGGGGACAATGTGGGAGAGGATGTCGGTGCACGTACTGGAAAGACTGGAAAACGACGAAAATCTTTGAATGCATAAACCTTCTGAAAGAGAGGAGATAATGTTACGGGCTACGCCGATCCTTAGATCTTGGTAGAACAAGGGTAGAACCGTTCTGAAGCAAGTCCCTGTATTTCCCATGTAGATTCCCCTTTTTATATACAGGGTATCTACAGTTGGTAAAATACAGTAAAAGGGGGCTAGTTTTAATCCAATAATAAGTATCCTCAGACGTTAGAATTATTTAGTCCTCACTTAGAATATTTACAGTATTCGGCCACTTACTCTTTTGTCTTTATCTGCCTGTGACTGCCCTTCACAATATCTTTTTCATATTTTTTAAAGAAAAGATTACTTTGATAAAAATCCCAAATAATCTCGTTCAGTGTAGAAGTATTTTCAAAATATAAGTATGAATCAATTGATTAAATAATTTTGAAACTGGAGGCTGAATGATTCCTATAAATACAATTAATCAGACATTTATGTTTCTTTTTTACATGATGGTTGGAGTTCTTTTACGTCTTAGTTCAAACTCTATCTTTTCCAATCGATTGAATTCCATTGAGATTCAAATTACGCTACAGATGCACTTATCACCTCATCGATCGATTCGATTGTATTTCAAATAACGCTACTTTTGTAGCTTTTACCTAATTGACAGGTCGTATCTTCACCATTCATCTATATATTAGCTCAGAAATCGGTTGATTCATTTTCCATGGTAGTTTAACTAGGTCCTGGCCCTGCGCTTCGCTCCGGGGCAGGGTTCCTCGCGTTGCTTCGGAAGTGGGACTTGGACTATGGCTGGTAATAAATTTCAGATGGGATGTAGGCTGTGAATTTAAAGTCTATGAAGATAATTTCAGGTTGCAAGAATAGGTTTACAGGTGTTAGTTTCCTACGGGACACACGTTTGGAATTCAACTTGGGCTAAAACACCTGGAGAGGTTTAGCAATTAATCATTGTGAGCATGAGTACTATCCAATGAACAACGCAAGGAAATTGTTTGTCTTTTGAGAATAAGGTAGTTAGCGTATCTGATATATTATAGATCTAACTTTAAAAGCGGCCTACGACCTCTGAATTCTGCGGGAATTCAACCACACAAACCATGGATACGGAAAGATAACAAAACTCTATGCACTGTCGCGGCGGGACTACCAACTGCACTACTGGGTCAATGCTATGCTGCAGATCCGAGATATAGCCTCTAAAACTCGTTAGAATCAGTTATCGGTCCATGATTTATCAACGTACCTTATGTAGATTATATGTTTGTCAATAGAAAATATGAATCATACATTTCGAGTATTATCTTTGGGGCGGTTTTCTTCAGGATGGTGGATATGGACCTCCGTCTTGTTTTTGTTAGATAGAATCCTCAGAACACAATTTACAGACGTACCTGATGTCGGTTGTATTTCATCACGACAACCTAAATCAGACTGGGCATGGAGCTTCGAGAAGGAGTTCGGTGGGAGCTTCAGATCGGGGAGGCCTTCACAAATCACGTTAGGAAAAGATCTTAAAATGTTACGCGCTGATTGTTGGTTAACTCACTGGATACGGAATTGACGGCTCTTATACTATCGGATTTCCGTCAAGACTTGCTCGTAAACGACGTTTTGGGTACGGCCTCTGTTCTCGGTAGGTAACAGAACACTCAGGCCTTCAACGCGGGAAGTTCGCGAAACACCAACGTAGAGCTGACCATGGGTGAAAACTGGCATCCGCAAATCCAGCCCTACAGTGTGGAACGACTGACCCTGTGATTTGTTGATGGTCATCGCAAAGCACAACCGGACCGGAAATTGCTTCCGCTTTAGCTTTATTCCCAAACTATGGTCGTCGGAAATTAACTCGATACGTGGGAGAATGCATTTTTGACCGTCCCTGTCACCACCAAGAATTCGTGCCTCGATACAGTGCCTCCTGAGATTGGTCACGACCATGCGGGTTCCATTACACAGCCCTTCAGCTGGTGCAAGGTTCCGTAAGACCATGATAGGTGCGCCAATCTTGAGAGACAACTAAGACGGCGGCAGCGAAGGGAGGTCGATGTTCCGCAGAGCTTCCACGGGAAACTGGTCCAGGCCCGTTTCAGCGACGTCAGCGTCCGTTACATGCGTGTCCGTCGATTGGTACACCCGTGCTTGTCCTGGAAGTCGCCCCAAAATCATTCCGTTTAATTCCGTAACCGTCGTGTTCAAAGTTGAGAGTAAACACCGGCCACAAAACACAGTCGGATCCGTCCCAGCTCGCATCATCAAGTCTTGCGGATAAATACGATTAATCAGGCTGGAAACATCGGTTGGCTGATGTACGTATCTCGGAATCTCAACTTCGTGACGTTGTGATTCGGAGTACGGGATGTTCCCAACCCAATCCACAAATTCCGCGCCATGGACTCCCTCCCGGACTCTCATATTAACCCGTAATGAGAGCCGCTTCAACCGCTCCCAAACAAACAACTTCTGCAAGCACGCCGATACGATTGCAGTCCGAGACCCGTTTGTCACCACAGGAAGTATCTGTGCGAAGTCACCGCCGAGAATGACAGGGACCCCCCCAAACAGAACATCTTCCGAGGAACCCCGCAGATCAACCAATAGCCGGTGGACCACCTCAAAACAGTACTTGTGCTGCATGGGCACCTCATCCCAGATGATCAAATTGACTTTCCGGAGTAACGCAGCCAGCATACTTTGCTTCTCGATGCCGCTTACAGAACCCTCGTTCAATTCCATTGGTATCTTGAACTGCGAATGTGATGTCCGTCCATCAGGGAGAAGCAGCGCCGCAATTCCCGTCGATGCCACACAGAGAACGGTCTTTCCTTGTCCACGGTAATAGTAGCAGATTGTTTTGTAGAGAAACGTTTTCCCAAAGCCACCCTGACCTTGCAGATAGAAATGTGCCGTCTGTAGATCCGTTAAGATCGCAGTGGTGATCTCCGTGAAGGCAGCTTGCTGGTCATCGTTGAATTGAGACCGCATATCTTCCGCTCGAGCACAAAGATCTTCCCTCTGCACTCTTGCTGACCACTCGACATGACTTCGGCTCCAATCCCAAACGTTTTCCGGTAATCCGTATTCCGCGAGAGACAGCTGCTGATCTGCAAGTCCAGCTGCAAGCAAAAAAAGTCCGTAATCGTAATGAGGATCAATCAGGTCCAGCGGATACCCTGGAACTTCACTGAGCTTGCGGGCAAGGTCGTCGCAAAGATGGTGCTTGTACCTCTCCCAAATAGCTAACGGATCAGCAATTTCCCTTTGACGAAGTCCAGTCAAGAAAGCGTCCGAAGACCATTACCGGTCGCGAAAACCAATGCTTCATCGAAACACTGGAACCACTCTTGGTTGTTTTGAGCCAGACCGCGTGCAATGCATACCGCATGGTAAGACTCGTAGGTTACGCCCTCGAAGTTGTAGAGCTCCGCAAAGGACTTGACGTTGCGGACGACCGTTAGTAACAGCCGCAGGTAAAACCTCTCACCTGCAACTGGACTGCAGTGATACATTCTCCCGATTCGGTTTTCTCCGCGCTTCCGAATGGTCCATTCCTTCAACTTCTGGTTCCAAACGCAGTGTGCCGGCATCTCTGTGTAGAGCCAGTCCCCAACTGTTGGATGGTCCGTGTTAAACTTGAAGTAACCCATGAGCGTGGTGCGAGTAGATTCCATCTTCGCAGCCAGTTATTCAGCTGTCAGATTGCCCGGGAAATATACCGTTTGCTGTCCCTGGAGATGAACCTGGAGATGTTGAACGGGCGGGAATTCTTTGTGAGTCGTGAACTCAAACAGTCGCCAGATTGCCTCCGGAGGACTCATGTACCGCGCTTGGAGGTACCGGGTGATTTCGTCATCCGTATTCGATATCGCTAAGGTCGTCCGATCAGCGCCTTTGTAAACGTACTTGTGAATGTACTTTACGGCATGCACTGATCCACAAACCTCTACATTGATGTGTGATTGGTACTTATTGAGCAAATACGGATTGTACGGCACCACCCAGCGGTTATCGATGGTCACGGGCTGGCCATTTTTCTGCACTGTATACGTACCTTGATAAACTATTAGCCTGAATTCAATATGCATTAAAAAAACATACCTGTATCACGACGCATGTATATGGGGTATCCATCTTCAGCGATGATCGTCTCGTTGGTGAACTCCTTCGGAAAGCGCTTTTGACATTCGACTGGACTACTTGGGGTTTTCCGGGTCATGCACGGACAATTTGGAAAGTCGTTGCCACAGAGCCCATGCAGCATGTGAGCAAATACTAACTCCCGAAGCTTGCCCGATGGATCCGTAGCCTCATCCGGAACTTCGGCACAGACGATCTCGTTGACCTTAGCAGCGGTGAGATAACTCCTCGCATCTTTCAAAAACAGCAGGAGATGCAGATGAGGCAAGCCGCGCTTCTGGTACTCAATCGTGTACACGTGCCCTTGATGCGCACCAAAAACCCCTTTCCGAACGTCCTGCAGCAATTGCTTAACCTTAAGATGAAAGACGCGAGCAATGATATCCGGCCGATCGGTGGATTGTTGACCTTCTTTCAACTCTGCCTTGATTTCCGACCAATTCGGATTGGTCGTAAAAGTGATGAAGAGAGTTGGTCGTCCGAAAAAGCGCACAATCGCCATGGAGTCCTGGAACAACTGCTGCATGAACCGATCACCACCAACAAAGGAAGAAGGGAGAACACAGCGGCGACCAACATCACGTCCATTCACATCAGCCTGATCTTCCCGGACCAAAGCGTCAGCAAGCCCGTTGTAAACTGACGCACGAATATTTGTCTGGTTATTCCGGAGCCAGTCGAGCCGAGTAGTTTCACAGGCAACATAGCTGTCGACGACGTATTGCTGGAATAGCCGACCCGCAAGAAACAGGAGAGAAACTTCACCGACCCGTTGGTGTAGCCGGAACCGGTAGAAAGGCTGTTGGGATAGTCGTAACTGCTGCCGGTTGCGATGAACATTTAGAAGCGAAAGGCTCCAGTGCCACCCCGGCTCACCGTACGGAAACAAAAGAACATAGTGCAACGGCATATATGCAGGGTTAGTTACGGGCACTCGATGCAATTGTCGACCGTCCCGACCTGGCTCGCGCACTGCTAGAATCACATCCCGAAAGCTGGCCTTATTGTATTCATCCGGAATGATAGCAGCCACCTCACCCGTGAGTGGAAGATTCTCCCTACGACGATCTGCTCCGGTTTGAATGACTAAGCTCATTTGTGGGCTGATGACCATTCGGAAATTGCCTTCTTGCACCTGCAGGCGCTCGCGCGCTGTCTTATAGATCCGAATGAGCGGATTAACCTCCATCATCATGGCGTGTAAATCACGAAGAATGGTTGAGTCGAGCTGGGGATCACGCTCTCGTCGTAAGTCAGCCGCGTATTCTGGGTCGTAAAAGAACAGCTGGGCGAATGCCGGAGTTTCTTGCGAGCCGGGAATCAATGGCCCCTGCAAGTGGTACATCTCCCCGTGAGCCGTGAATGTGGTCAACCCACGCCGCAAGTCGACTCGATCCTCTTTCCCGGTGTTGACAGACGTAAAGGCCAGTGCAGAGTTATAGCTGCGAATCTTCTTCCGGAAGCTAGCCGCACGTGGATTCTGGTCGGTGAAAAGTTCCAACAACAGCTGTGGCGGATTCTGTGGGAGCGGGAGCGAAACATCCCCTTTCTTACAACAAAGCTCAAACTCGCCACTTGCTACTTTTTCCTGGGCGAAGTGGAGAGCCCGACAATGTCGGCACACGATTTCCATTCGACCAACATCTTGAGAATCCGTAGCTTGAAAGACGGACCGGAAAGCTTTCGGAACTGGAACCACCGGTTCAGGACGTGCTGGCCCAGGAGACGGAGGCATAGGAGGCAAATTTGGAGGTGCGAGAGGTTGGTCTCCAGCTGGTGGTGGTGTAGGATTGATGATAGGTGGAGGATTTAACGTTACAGCCGCAGTCGCAGCCCGGGCAGCGTCCATTTGAGCCCTTGTTCGCCGAGGTCGCCTGGCAGGTCGTGTATCATGCGTTAGGCTAGCAGCTGCACTATCGCGTGTCTGCCGGGGTGCTGGTGCATCGTTATCTCCCATTGTACGGGGTAAGGCTCGGGTCTTCTCCGCAAAACACGTCAGCAACAGACCCCAAAACACGGTTTACAGACGTACCTGATGCCGATTACGTTGTCTATAGTAGCGCCCAAAATGGTTCAAAGATAAATCCGTGACGGGTCTCCTCTTCTTGCATGAGGAACAGTATGACTCTAGAGAATCCATTTGGATAATGCACGTCTGTTGGATCTCCTACAAACATGTCAGTAACAGGTCTCATGCCGCAATTGACAGACATACCTGATTTCGGTTATACCTTTACCACAATGAACTATTTATTACTTTTGAAGCAATATTCGAGAGGGTAAATATTTATTCAAAGGGTGTGACTCTGGTTTATCTTTTGAATATACACGTCAGTGGCAGTTTTGAAGACGTAATATACAGACGTACCTGTTGACGGTTTTTTGTCTGTAACGACGGTCTAACTTTGTGTTTTTTAGGAGTATTATGTTTAGGGATCGTGTTGTGTGTAAATTTGGGTTGAAGTTTGAAGTGTTAAAAGGAATTCGAAAATTTATTTCCACATATAGCGTTCAGCCGTGCTCTGCTAACGGCGACCAATCAGGATGTCGAAGTTTTAAAAACGTATCCACATTTAGGCCAAACGGCTTACTCAGACACAAAATGATGTAGTCGTAGACCTCGTCGGCCAATCAGACTGCCATATATTTTTCCCACGACCCCAGAAATTACCTGTTGTAGCGGCTTGCACCGCCGGCCAATCAGCGTGTCGAGGTTTTAATATCGGATCCACAGTTAGTCTGATGGTCTTAGTCAGACACACGTGCCACTTTTCTCTGACACCGACCAATCACCACGCTCCATTCCCGTCCGTGTTCTGCCGATTTTAGGCGGTCAAACAAAATGACGTCGCCCAACTACCATCTGACCACTCATACAACAGACCGACCGCCGACTGACCAATCAAAGTTTCTAGGTTTTATCACGTATCCGCAAAACGTCTGAAGGTACAGATAATAAGAAATTACAGAATGCAAGAGAAAATATCTTGTGGATTGGATGGCTAGTTGGGAAAAGATCTTTGAGTTCTTGTATCAAAATGATGCTTCCAAAACTGGTCGAGTAATTGAGAACGACAAGACCACCATAGAATAATCAATTCTCTTTTTTTTGCTTCAAAATTGTCTCAGCGATAGTTAAGTAATTAAATTTTCATATAATACTATAATATTTTCATTTCAAGATCATGTTGTAAAGTTATGGTCAAATGTAATAGATTTGGTGATTTATTCGACCACTTTTGTAAGCTATTGTAACTGCGGCTTTTAGCCTCTTAGCACAGGTCCCCAAACTGCGGCACGTGTAGCATGATGTACAACTAACTTGTTAGCGCCAATTGGCAATTTTTTGGAGCTCCAGGTAATAGTTTTTAATTATTCTTGGGTATTTAGCCTGATGCTATAACGCGAACGATTACGAAAGATATGTATAATTCACAGAATGACTCAGATTGACGTTTGGAACACTCATACCCAGATTCCATTTGCGGATACCACTACACCACAGGGAAAAGCGAGAAAACCCCATGGTTATCTAGATATGCTTTCGTCATCCCACGAATACAATATCACTGCGAGAGATGTGATGTGGAGGTCTTGCCGGATTCGAAACAGCTTTCTCCTGTCTCGAGTGGGGCATGTGTCTAAGCCAGCCAGACTCTACTTAGAAGAACGGCCCGGACAGTGTACCACTGCACCATCTGACCATTTGGGATTGGTTGTCAACAAGCTCAGGAGCTCCCGCGTAATTTTCGTGGAGTTATGCGGCTCAATATAGCGCCTGGTCGAACCATCAAGTTTAACGCGGGACCCTTAAATTTGTAATACATTTCAAGTCATTCAAATATGCGCTGCTCAGAGGTCGGATATACATATACATGTATATTTGTACCAGCGAGTCAACAATTAAACGGAGAAAAGATGAACGCTTTCTGACGTGTTCGAGCTAAGGATTTGAAATAAGTGATACGCTATGCGGGTCATTCCGGTAGGAATTATTTCTTGAAGACTTCTTAAAGTACTCATAAACAGAAGTCTGGGGCTATTGTCAACCACTGAATATAGAGTATGTACCCGTACTAATATATCCATGTCAACTGCTGCTCTGAGCTAAATTTGGATGTCGAACTCCTACCGTGCCGGATTTTAACGGACACAGCTATAGGTATCACAAACTGATAGATAATTCGATGTGGTCTTATTACTGTGCAACAACTCTACCGGTTAATTTACGAGACATATTGTTAGAAACATGAACAAGCCTCTGTGATTCAGAAAGGCTCGGTTGTGAATTGCTTTGGAGCAAGCTGTTCTTGAAATATCGAATACTGGCAAAGTAAATTGAAGGAGTCATTTGATGAGTGTATCCGCATTTTAACCAACTGATTGTGAATAATTAGATCAACTATCAATAAATGACTAACCACGGTGGATACACACGTACATCTGGGTCAATTGAGATTGAGTTTTTAAGAAAGGCATGATCCCTGTAATGTTAATCCCCATCCAAAAAAGTCTAGTAGGGTGGCATTAAATTTATTCGGACGAACCCGGAGCTAATCATTAAAATCGTCCAATACGCGGTCGCTGTAAAATCTGCCAATCCTTTGATAGCACGATACTTACAAAACTAGAAGCTCAAATTTTGTTCAATTACCTAACTAAAATCTTCTTGCATTCTGGGATAACAGTTTCAATTATTCCTTCACCAATACAATACAGTTCATTACGCGCATCCCGGCCAGAAATATGCCTCCTAAGAAAACAAACGCGGCGGCCACTAAGACTGGGCCCCAGACAAAGACCACACGCCAAAAAGCCACAACAAAGAAAACAACGCACAGCGCACGAGGTAACGGCGAATTAATCTCTGCATCCTCAGGATCAAAAGGTAAGGAATTGCTCCAGGTAGTGAGCCCGCGTCAAAGTATCGCGATACTACTCAAATTAAATTCCTCCAGACACGTACTAAGAAAAACCTAGGTTCTTTAAAATACAAATCTGGCCCGTCAAAGACATCAAATAGCAAACCAGAAGTCTCCAAGGTAGTCGCGAAGAGAAAAGTAGTGAAGCGGAAAGCTTCTGAATCTGTTGAAACTTCCAGTGATGAATCGACTGATGAATCTGACCCAGAGCCTGCCCCCAAAAAACTCAAAGTCTCATCCAATAAAACGGCTTCAAAAAAAGTGGCAGTAAAAAAGGGATCTCAGGTCAAGAAACTACCCGCATCGAAGAAAGCGGTGCAAAAAGACGAAACTCCCCCCCTTGCTGTAAGTTATTCCCAACATTTCGAAACCCTCTAACCTAATGAGAAACCAAAGGTGTCAACTCAGAAGAAGGCAGTTCCAAAGAAACCAAAGCTGCCAATTCAGAAGAAGGCTGCCCCAAAGAAACCAACAAAATCGCTCCCAATTATTAATCAGCCCCCGACTCAACGTCTTGATATTTATGTCTTCGGTGAAGGTTCTGCTGGTGAGCTTGGACTTGGTGCTGAAAAGGTCAATGGGAAAAGTCCAATTGATGTTAAACGTCCCCGGCTAAACCACCGCCTGAGCGCCAACGAAGTTGGAGTTGTACAAATAGCTGTTGGTGGCATGCATTGTGCCGCCCTCACGTACGATAACAAAATTTTGACCTGGGGAGTGAATGATCAAGGCGCGCTTGGACGCGAGGTAGCTCCAGGCGGAAAATTAAAAGATATCGGGGACAAAGACTCAACTGATTCCGATTCTGACGAAGATGAAGTATCTGGACTCAACCCGAATGAAGCCGAACCGCGAGAGATTGACCGATCAAACATAGACGATGACGTCAAGTTCGCAGCAGTCTTTGCTGGAGACAGTACCACGTTTGCACTTACCAATGACGGCCGTGTATATGGTTGGGGGACATTTCGTGTAAGAAAACTCTTTCTCTCTTCGGTCACGCCTAAACTTAACAGGGAAATGATGGCGTCTTGGGATTCCGGCAAGATATTAAGACCCAGAATAAACCAATGCTCATACCAGAGTTGAAAAATATCACAAATATTGCATGTGGTACCAATCATGTCCTTGCGCTCGACGCCAAAGGCAAGCTTTTTACGTGGGGTGCTGGGGAACAAAATCAACTGGCCCGTCGTGTGGTGGCCCGTACAGCTATGGGCGCCCTTGTGCCCAGGGAGTTTGGACTAAGTCGTAAGAAAATTACCAATATTGGCTGCGGTGATTACCATAGCTTCGCCATAGATAGTTTAGGTCACGCCTATTCTTGGGGCCTGAACACTTTTGGTCAAACGGGTATTCCCAAATCAGAAATAAATGGAGAAGAGGAAAATACGGTGCCTCTCCCCACTGTCATTGAATCGCTTGGAGACTATCGAATCACTCAGATCACTGGTGGTGCTCATCACACACTTGCCTGTACTGAAGATGGTAAAGTGCTTCTCTGGGGTCGCATTGACAACAACCAAGGTGGCATGGAGATTGAAAAGCTGCCCAAAGAGAACCTTTACGTCGATGAAAATGAGCGACCACGATATCTTACAAAGCCAACCCTTATCCCTAACATTAAAGGCACCTGGGCTTCTACTGCTAACGACACCTGTATTGTTATTGACGCAGAGGGTAAGGCCTACTCTTGGGGCTTCAGCAGTAATTATCAGACAGGACAAGGCACCGACGAAGACGTTACTGAAGCTACACTCATCGATAATACAGCTGTCCGGGATAAGAAACTTGTATATTCAGGTGTCGGGGGACAATTTGGGGTCCTCGGAGGCGTGGCTGAGATTTAGATTTAGACTTTGTTTAGGCAAATACGCACCTTCAAACGCACGTTTCTTGTGGGCTGGAGTTTGGGGCGCTATACTTTCATCGCAGGTATTAGGTTTTATTTTACATTCAGCGTGTGCGCAAAGTGTACAGGATTTAATAATTTTGGCTGTGGTCTTGTGATTTCTGAGCCCCTCGATAGCGATATGTAAATACATTAGGTCTTATACCTGTAATTAATTTTGATCATGTAAGCGGCTCAACTCATAATTCTATGTTGAGGGACTTGAAATTATGGTCTCATTGAATCTCAACACATTGGCGTGGCTAAATGAAGTCTTGAGACTATATTTTTCGGACATACTGACAGGAGGATAACCATCCGGAGCTAGATCTATAGAAGAACAGCCTACGATTACTTGATCGAGATATTTTGGCTTTAATGAGAATGAGCATCATACCAATAGTTATTTACAGAGTTTGCTTCAATCTTGAAAATCGTAAAGGCGTACTCGTAGTGCAAGACGTCAACCGAACAAGCGTGGCAGTGTATAGAATGTCTTCTCTCTCAGTTTTTCATCAAAAACCGGCACAAACAATTAGGAAGAACACTTTGAAATTGAGCCAGGCAATGCCTCGTACCGCGGAAATGCTAAACGAAATGTACTTATGGGTCATTAATTACATCACGGGAATGGTTGCTGCTCGGGTAGACGGTCGGCAAGTGACTGAGAATCTGTTTTTCTTGTTAACGTCAATTTTGCGAATGCCGCCTGTGGCACTGACGCAAATGATTCCGGATCAGATGTTTACATCATAGAATGACGCGCTTTGACGATTGGAACACGCCTACTCAGACTTCATTTGCAGATATCACTACGAGGATAACGTCTTTCAGTATGTACTCTCTTCCGTAAAAACCTACCACAGGAAAAAGCGACATAAACTCATGGTTATCTGAGCATAATTTCGTCATTCCACGAATACAATATCACCGAGTGAGGACGAAGAGTTCGTCTTTGCCATCCTATTAGGGAGAATTTCCTGTCTTTCAGATCTAACCGTACTAGTAAGATCACGGGATAGAAATTGACAATCAGTAATGTAGCTTGCGATATTGCTGAGGCTGATAAAGAAAAATGAATGTCTTGATTTGCCAGGACACCAGATCACAACCACGGCGCTGTTCATGGTTCAGAACTTTTAATTATTGATTCAATAGCTTACGGTTTTCTTGCATGAATATCCCGAGAACATGTGAATGTAAGCTTCCAGCTAACAGTCTATCGGTAGATGTTCAATATTCTCTCGCAACAACAATGTGAGGCAAGACTTTAACAAGGGCCCTTATTGGTCAATTCAATTAAATCCTCCTCTGAGGAGCCTTATTTATGTGTTGCCCCATCTTGTTATAGTGAGAGTATACTGTATTCTCATTATTATGGTGATGCTTTTTTAACGTACGGTCATCCCTCTGATAACTTAAATGATCGGTCGCAGGGAATTTGATAACTTAGCAGAGGTTTTAATTTATGGGAGGTCGACGCAATTCAATCAGGCACCAGCTTGTCACAATCAGCGCCTTTTCGCAACAACATCTCCCTTGAGTTTAGTCATGCATCAGCATCCCTGCCCTATCCTGCGTGTCACACTAAATCGGAATCTACATACAGTAGAACCTGTCATAACCCACAGCTTTATTGGTCCACCGTAGTGGTTCCTACAGGGGCTCAGGGGTAAGTGAAGGCAGCTGGAAATTTTATATACAGGGGTTATAATATGGATATATCCTAGCCATGCTATACAATTTTCTAGGTTAGACGAGATCATATGATCTAATCTTTCACAACGATTTCATTTCATCGGTAAGGCCAATTTTGATCTTTGTTCGTAAAAATCTACGGCTGAATCATTGTTATCTAAGCCATCATACAGATTTTAGAAAAAGATAAAGTTATCGAACGCCTTTCGCAATTTAGCACAAGCCTCCCGAGAATATACTTTATTAGAATTACTATCCTCTAATCATGAATACTCAAGCTACTTTACAAGGTCAAACTCGTGCTTCATATCTCTGTCGAGATCAAAGACTTGAGGTATGTGTAGAATTCTGGTACTGAACTAGGCACTTATACGAACTGATTCTTCACAGATACTTGTGTAGAAATTTGGAGGGGATCAGCAACAGTTTGTTAAGACTGATTAGGCACTTATCACGATCTTGCAGATTTTGGAATGTAAGAGGCTGTTAATCGTAAGCTGTGGAGTTCTTTATTACTCCAGCTTAGAAAACTGATCGCTATATATATAATATCTATCTAAAGAAACAGAAATCTAGTGATTTGTGTTAATACGGTTTAGCGTATTTACCAGCCTCACAACTTTATGGAAAGATTAGTACGTGCAGATCTACGTGAGTGCAAACGACTATCACATCCAAAGTTGGACGTTACTTGTTTCATGATAGCAATCATTTCAACACTCCTCCTCACTTTGTATCAAAGATATGGGTGCACAAGTGATTAAATCTCGGTTTCGGTAATGCCTTTGTACATTTATCAGCCAAATTTTCAGCTGATGGAACATGTAACAAGATAAGCGATCCATCATCGATCCGTTCTCTAGTAAAGTAACAAGCAATATCAATGTGCTTTGTAGCATCACTCAATCTTGGATTGTGAGCAATATCAATAGCTGAATTGTTGTCCGTAAACAAAGCTGCTGGTATATCTTTGTCACCAAGCTGATGAAGACCACGCACAATCCAAATGAATTGTTTAGTAGCAAGAGAGATAGCCATATACTCCGCTTCACAAGTTGAGTGAGCTACAGTACGCTGCTTTCTAGACCTCCAGCTAAACGTAGAATTTCCTAGCTGAAAGAGATAGCCAGCAAAACTTCGTCGAGTGTCAAGACAATTTCCGTATGATGCATCACAAAAACCATTGAGTACCAGGGGAGATTGAAACTTGTATGTTAGCTTAAGATCTCTGGTTCTCTTTAAATATCGAAGTACTCGTTTTGCTGCTCCTAGATGAGTGGATGATGGGTCCGAATTATCTTGTGAGAGATGAGTGACTGTATACGCAAGATCAGGGCGAGTTCCAGTCGCGATGTACATTATAGATCCGATTATTTGCTGATACAGAGTGGCATTGACCCTAGGCTCTCCATTTGCCGCTACCATGAGTCTTTGGTTTGACTCCATGGGCGTGGAGACTGGGTTGCAATCTTGCATAGAAAATCTATTCAGGACTCTATCAATGTATGCGGTCTGAGACAAGTTGATACCTACATTTGAGTACTCAATTTGAATGCCAAGTATCCAATGGAGTGTACCCATGTCATTGACCTTGAATTCAGATTTGAGAAGGTTGACCATGTCATCCATGAGTTTTCCTTGATCACCAAATAGTACTAAATCATCCACGTATATAGCAATTATGAGTTTGCCAGTATTATGGATTAAGACACATGGGTCAAAAAAGGTAGAAACAAAACCGTGCGGATTGATAAAATCAACCAATCTGAAATACCATTCTCGGGGTGATTGCTTCAGTCCGTAGATACTGTCAAGAATGCTGAGTCATCTAGCGGGCCTTGGCACGCACACACATAAACATTCTATACACATGTAATTATCTATATCATCTATTCTTGAGAACATACAATTGTATACTCTATCTTATCTTCTATATTCTCCTCTCTGACTACTACAATTCACCGATTGTACATCCCCATTCTCACTACTAACTTGACAGGTTATAGCCCGGAATGTAATTATTCTATCTACGACCCAAAAAAAAAAAAAAAAAACGAAAATAAACATGTCTAACCCTTCAAGCACCATAAACATCGAAAATGGTGTCAACAAGACGAGCTGGGGCAATGTCCAGATATATGATGGCACCAACTTTGCGTCTTTTGAATCCAGTCTTAAAGATGCCCTAGAGATCGCTGGGGTATGGAAAATTGTCACTGGCATTGATAAAGAGCCGAGTGGGAATAATAGCTGTTGGGAAATGAAGACTGAGCGAGCTGTCGTTATTATCGCAGGCTCAATTAACTCGTTCTTTCGAACAGAAACAATTCGAGATGCTATAAATTCTCGCGACGCTGCTGGCCTCTGGAAAGCGGTCACAACGTTAAACCAAAACTCAAACGGAATTCTAGCCACCGCTAATAGGGCTAAATTCTACAACTTGAAATTCGATCCCGAAACTACAAAGATCAACACATATTTTGCCGAGCTGATAGCGCTTCGAGGTACCCTTCAGCAAACAGACCGCCCAATCACAGAAGCGGAAATCCTCGATAAAATAATTTGGTTGATTCAAAGCCTCCCACTAGATAAAATAAACTAGCATAATGCCCGTTTCCACATAACATACAATAAGCTACCATTGGCATCTGCAATGGAGATTTTACGAGAGGCCGAGTCCTTGTCGGCACAACACCAGCTGCAAATCTCGCTGCTACCGACGCAGAAAATAATCGACGAAATCACGACAACGATCGTGAAAGAAGAGGTCGAGGTGGCCACCGCCTAAGGGGCCGAGGGGGTATCACTAAGGGCAGAGGCAATTCTCGTGGAGGACGTCGGGGTAGGGGATATAAGAATTCTTCCGCGTCTCGGAACAGGAAAACACCTAACGATAATGAAAATCGGCGATTTAATGGTAATGGTAATAGTCGGGATAAGTGTACTTTCTGTTCTCAGCCAGATCATTGGCAAAAAGATTGCTCTGCGTTCCAAAGAGCAAGGAAAAGATATCATGAGCAAAAATCAAACGATAGCAGGGAACATGCAAATGTAGCTATAGATAACCTCCAAGGTACTCGTGATGACTATCTTCTGCTCCCACACAATGCACATCACGCGAACGTTGTGGTAGAAACTGCATTAATATCTGTCTACCGAAACAAATCGAGCTGGAAAATTAACTCGGGAGCGACAAGACACTTCAGCGGAAGAATCTCAGACTTCTTGGGTCTCAAAAGGTGGCCTTCACCCAAATATGTGTCAACAGCCAACGGAAATACATGCCCATCTGACGGGTACGGCATCTGCAAAATTGGAGACCTAGTCCTCAAAGATGTCTGGTATGTCCCAGATTTTAAAGATATTAGATTAATTTCGGTTGGGGCACTTAATCAAGACAAAATCAGCGTCACTTTCGAAGATTGCATTGCAACAGCTAGGAGAAATCAGGCAGTATTGTTCAGAGCTCCTTTACACGACAATCTCTTCCAGCTTATGGATAAGCATGCCTCATCAAACACCATCTCTCAACATTCACTGTCTGCCCACCAATCAGGTAGTACCACCGAACTGCCTCAACCTCTCGATGGAATGTCACGAATACCAATGAACGACGCTGAACTGTGGCACTTTAGGCTTGCACATGCAAGCTACAAGACGATAACCAAAATCCCCGAAGTACCGCACAGACCAAAAGCTATCAGTAAGGGGGAGAACGCATGTGAGGCTTGTCTCGCTGGAAAAATTAAAGAAACCTTCTTGAAGAAAACTGAAAATCGAACATCAAAACCAGCTCGCCGATTGCATACTGATATCTCTGGAAAACTTCCCACATCAATTCGAGGATATAACTATTTCTTAATAGTCATTGACGATGCGTCAAGGTGCGGTTGGATTAGATTACTCAAAAATAAGAGCACCTCCGAATGTCTACCAGCGAGTAAAGAAATAATAGCCCATTTACAACTAAGTTCCGGAGAAAAGGCAGTATTTATTACAGCAGACAACAACACAGGAGAGTTCGGACAAGCATGGAAAGACTGGTGCAAATCCCTAGGAGTAGAAGTACAACCATCGCCACCCTACAAGCATTCCCTAAATGGAGTGGCAGAGCGAGCAATTGGATGCCTCGTTCAATTAGCCAAGTCAATGATATTTCATGCACAACTAGACTGGAAAGATTACTGGTGCTATGCTATTGAGCATGCAATGCACATCCGAAACAGACTCCCAACTACGGCCTTACCATTCGGTCCAGAAGATACACGTCCCAGCTCTAGTATTACGCCCATCACGGCATTTTCAGATAAAACAGTCACATTAAATAAGCTGCGAGTATTTGGCTGTGCAGCATTCCCAATAGTTTTCAAAGAGACTAAAGTGGCACCCTCTAAGTTCTCTCCAAACGTTGAGACTGACTGGATATTTATAGGCTTACAAAGTAATTCAATATGGATATTACTAAATAGGAGAACAGGAGCAGAGAAGCGCAGTGCTGACTGTGAATTTAAAGAACATGTCTTTCCTGGCATGATTAAACAAGGTGAAAGCCAAAAACTTACAATACCTCCAATTTCAAATAGACTCCTTGAAGATACGTTGACAAACTCTCAGGGACAGATTTTCAACCAGAATAGAGTCAGTGGAGACTCAGGCCCAGATCTAGAAAGTCATAGACTTAGATCAAATCATAATAGAGTCAGTGGAGACTCAGGCCCAGATCTAGAAAGTCATAGACTTAGATCAAATCATAATAGAGTCAGTGGAGACTCGGGCCCAGATCTAGAAAGTCATAGACTTAGATCAAATCATAATAGAGTCAGTGGAGACTCGGGCCCAGATCTAGAAAGTCATAGACTTAGATCAAATCATAATAGAGTCAGTGGAGACTCAGGCCCAGATCTAGAAAGTCATAGACTTAGATCAAATCATAATAGAGTCAGTGGAGACTCAGGTCCAGATCTAGAAAGCCGCAGGCTTAGATCAGACAGTAATAATCAAGTATTAGCTGACGAGAAAGCTCAAGATACTTCAACCAATGCTGACTTGCAGATTGTTACGCGCTCAGGGAAAGTAGCAGGACTAAATAAAGCTAATAAAAGCATTAAAGGTTTTGGGAACAATGTATCTCTCATCGTTGAAGCATTAAATGCTGTTCACATAGAACCAAATCAGCAATCGACATCTTTAGGTGCTCCTGCTGTTCCATTTGAATCACTAACCTTGGAGCAGGCAATTTCCGAGGACAAAACAGCATGGGAAGCCTCCCTGCTTGATAAGCTAAGGTCGTTGGAGAAAAATAGTACTTTCGAAATCATCAAAGGCGACTACACTTCTTTCAGCGGACGCAAGTTGATTTCTTCACGTTGGGTTTTACGAAATAAATTCAACGCCGATGGCTCGATTGCCCGAAGGGAGTCAAGGATAGTTGGCAAAGGATATGAGCAACAACATGGAATTGACTATTTCGAGACTTTCGCAACTGTGATTCGATACGCAACTTTAAGGGCAATTTTTTCCTACGCAGCAGTCAATAACCTAGAGCTAGATCACCTTGATGTGGATACCGCCTTCTCAAACCCCACGCTGAAGGAGCCGAACTACTTAAGGATCCCCGAATACTTTCATCTGCTAAAACCTTGGATTCGTGGCGTCGAAAATCAGCATTATCTTAAACTTAACAAGGCACTCTATGGATTGAAGCAATCACCTCATGAGTGGTTCCTTGAAGTGAAGCAGTTTTTCCGTGAAATAGGGTTCGGTCAAAGCGAAGCAGACCCAAATCTTTTTATATCATCACCAATGGGGGAGAATCGAGAAAGAATTTACATCCTTTTGTTTATTGATGATATGCTGGTCTGTAGGCGCCGTGCACTCATAAATAACGTGAAACTCAAGATAATGAGCAGATGGAGCTGTAAGAACTTGGGTCCTGTTGAAACGTTTGTAGGTTTCCAAGTGAAGAGAGACCGAGCAAATCACCGTCTTACTATCCACCAAGAAATGTATGTGAAGTTACTTGAGCGACTTGGAATGAGCAGATGTAATGGAGTTGCAACGCCCTTAATACCTGGGTTAGTTCTCAAGGAGTATGAAGACGATGAATTACTCAATGACGACAACGCGGCTTTATATCGACAAATTGTAGGATCGACTATCTATCTGTCTAACAGCACACGGCCCGACATCGCATACGATGTCGGACAACAAGCAAGATTTATGGCAAAACCTAGAATCTCCTTAAATCACGCAAAGCACCTTCTAAGATACCTCCAATGCACTGGTAAGTATGGTATTACTTACTCGGTAAGCAATAAAAATAGCTGTACCAGTCATACTCCATTTAACGCCTTCAATATATACGCCGATGCTACATGGGCTACCGAAAATGACAGGAAATTGTTCCAAGGCTACGCCGTAGTCTACAACGGAGGAGCAATATCCTGGGCTGCACAACAACAGAAGAGCACGTCATTAAGCAGTATGGAAGCAGAAATCATAGCTGCTAATGAAGGAGCAAAAGAGGCAGCATGGATGGAGAAGCTTTGGCTAGACTTACACCAGAAGCGATACGTACCAACCCTCTGGTGCGACAACGAGGCAGCTAAGGAATTCTGCAAGGATTCTGGTAAATTCCATAACAAAGCAAAGCATATTGAGACACGATATTTCTTTGTTCGAAACGACATGGTCGCGAAGGACTGACTAAAGATTGAGAAAATCGCTGGTTCAGAAAACCCTGCCTACATATTAACAAAGCAACTTCCTCATCACAAATTCGGAGGCCATTTAAAATCACTGGGTGTCGGAAAATACGAAAATTAGCCGTTACGGAAATGGTTATGGGAATGTGGCGGTGAATACGATACTGTTAGACGAGCACCAGGGATACTCTTGTATCGAGGCATATACGTATGCTGAGCTGAACTGCTTAGAAATATCAAATCTATGCAGATGTAGGCTCTGCGGTTTCTCCGCCGTCTCGAGAGTTAATGAGGTCTAGGTGCACAGTCAAAACAGCTGGACTTTATTTAATCTTTGGATACAATTAGATATCTCAGCAAGGGGGAGTGTCAAGAATGCTGAGTCATCTAGCGGGCCTTGGCACGCACACACATAAACATTCTATACACATGTAATTATCTATATCATCTACTCTTGAGAACATACAATTGTATACTCTATCTTATCTTCTATGTTCTCCTCTCTGACTACTACAATCCACCGATTGTACATCCCCATTCTCACTACTAACTTGACAGATACACCGATTAAGGCGAGCCACATGGTTATCTATCCTGTACCCTTCAGGAAGTTCCATATAAATTTCTTCTTTTAATATACTGTATAAAAATGCGGTTTTAATATCGAGTTGTCTAGGTTTCCATCCTTTATTTGCGGATATAGCTAGGAGCAATTGTAAAGACTCAAGCCGAACAACTGGAGCAAAGGTTTCATCATAATCGAGTCCCTGAAATTGGGAAAATCCTTTTGCAACATATCTAGCTTTAAATCGTTCGATTTCACCTTCAGCACATCCCTTGACTTTGCAAACCCAATTACCATTAACAACTTTCCGCCCTTTTGGTCTTGGAACTATACCCCACACATTGTTCTCTTGTAAAGATGCCATTTCATCCTGAAAGGCTTTCTCCCAATCAGACCATTGAGATGAGCTTTTTGCTTCACTGTAACTCTTTGGTTCTCTGACATCTGAAATACTAATCAATGCGCTTTCTTCTTCGATACCATCAACCATATTGATTGATTCAGGTAAACGAGGTGAAGAGTGTACACGAGATCTTTTCCACCACTCCCCCGTAATCGTGTCATCGAACACATGAGGTCGTACAGTGCGGTTGGATCTTCTGAGCGTTTCAGCATTGCAGTTAAAATCAGATGAATGGGAATGTGGAGTAATTTCCGTAACATTTAAGGGATTGTCATTTGAAGGTGCGGCTTCTGACACTTGTTGGTATGGATTATGCTCGACCGTATGAATTATATTACTTGCACAATCTGTATTTGGACGTTCATTTGAAGTGAACACTTTATCCAGAACAACTGATTGTGGTGGTAACGAAGTAGTGATGGGAAGTCGCTGGTTTGAATAATTGACACCAGAATTGGTGCTATTTTTTTCATCCACATGTGGCGGAAATTTGACATCAGCTGAGACAACTACTCTACCATATTCATGAACGAAAACACGGTAATGATGTGGCACCTTGGTGTATCCTACGAATATACCTCTTACAGCCCTTGGTAGCAGCTTACAACCTGAAGTACGCTTAGCTTCCGGTATATGAACAAAGCATGCTCTGCCAAATGGCTGAAGATGTTTAATAGTGGGTTTTACGCCATTGAAGGCCTCAAAAGGTGTCCGCCCACTAACGGAACTATGAGCTATTCGGTTTTTGATGTATGTGAAAGTTTCGACCGCTTCAGCCCATAACCGTTTATTGGTAGTGCTTGTTAGCATGGCGCGTATACTCTCACCGATGGAACAATTTAACCTTTCGGCGACGCCATTAGATTCAGGAGAATAGGGAGGAGTCAAGTCATGATTTATCCCCTTCAGATCTAGGTATTTTGAAAATTTTTCATTTACATATTCACCACCATTATCGGTTATCAATGATTTTACTCGACAGTTATTTTGGTTTTCAGTCTTGGTGATCATATCAATTGTTGCTTGAACAGCATCAGATTTAGATTTTAAGAGGTGGACCCAAGAATAACGAGTTGCATCATCAATGAATGAAATATAATAACGAGAATTACACAGACATACTATTGGGAACGGACCACAAAGGTCGGAATGTGTGACGGCTGTATAGCCATAGGGATTCCTGTAGCCTATGCCTGGTAGCATAGGCATGATATGTTGACAGGGTCCGAGCGTTATGTGATAAGGCATTTAGCAAAGAATGCTAAAGAACCTTCTGGAAGATTTCCGTACTATCATTGTATGTTGGGGACTAGCCTGATTAGTACAACCTAATCTAATCACAACAACATGGTACAGAAGGTTCTAGAAGCAAAGCCTTGGTTTATTAAGTCACTTGTATTTACAGTTATGTGGTTCTTCTCTAGATAGAATAAAGACTACCAATAGGTACATAGCGCTCAAGCCTCTATACCCGAATCCGTGACAGAATGCAGATATTCTCCTGGTGTAATTGATCTCGAAGTAGCTGCATGAGGTTTACTGTGAGTTGACTTAGACAGAGCACAGGCCTCACAGTGAAAGTCTTTAGAACAATCAGGAATATTATTGGAATCCTGAATTAACTTATCTGTTTTAGATATAGTTGAAGGGGCAGAGTGGCATAATGCTTGGTGCCAAAAAGAGTAGGTAAGATATGCAATTTCTTTAATTGGTAGATTCAACTCCGGTATAACCGGTAGAGAGCCACAGAAGATTGCTTCAAGCCAGACCTTTTTGTCTTTAATGACACGCATTACGTTACCATCATCATAAAGTTTATAGCCTTTAGCTCTTTCTTTTTTCCATGAAAAAAGAGGGTGTTTAAGTGATGGCACATACAAGACATCTCTGAGACGAAATGAAGAAATAGATTTATCTGATAATACACAATTCAACACAATAGATCCTTTCCCCAAGATTTTCATCTCCTCCCCCGAACTTGACGTCACAAATCCGGTACATATTGAGAGGAGCTCGAAACGATCTGAGTATGGACACATGTGAGAAGTTGCGCACGTATCAAGATAGAAATTCTGTTTACTTACCTTGTCTGTAGATGAGAGAGTCATGAGAGCTTCTTCACTAACATGAGGAGTTTCCTTCGCCTTATGCTTTTTCATCTCCTTCAACATCCGACAATTATTCCACGTGTGACCGGATGCCTTGTTCGGATGATGTCTCCTTCAACATCCGACAATTATTCCACATGTGACCGGATGCCTTGTTCGGATGATGTTTCCGACAAAAATTGCATTCCTTTCTCTTGGAGATATTTGCGGGCCTGGTTAGAGGTTTCGGCCTTTTTTCCACGGTAGTTAAAAACGCGGAATGAGGAGTTTCCACCTCATCCGTATCAACGAGTCTTTGCTTGACCTCAGAAAAAGATAGATTACTCTTAGTCGTGAGATTATCAACGACGTTCTTTTTATGACGGGCCAAGAATCCAAGAAGGAAATCACGCTTAATAGTATCTTTCTCAAAGAAGGATGCAATCTCACAACGATCAGGATCTGTGGATTCTCGTGACAATTTGTGAAGTTTAAACCATTGTGTTTCAAACTGCTCGATGAAAGAAGAGAGAGTCTGAGAAGCATTATACACTGATTTAAGCTCATATAGGTTCCCTAATTGATAAACAAGAGAATACGCAGTATCTCTACTGTACATCATCTTTAGGTGCGTCCACATCAAGTGAGGGTCAATCTTGTCGAGGATACTATGTCGTATCTCAGATTTAACAACTTGAATGTAGACACCTACAGCCAAAGTGTATAATGACTTATACGACCTTTTCTCTTCAGTGTCGGCGTCATCCACTGGTTTTAAACCTTCAATAACTAATTCGTGTAACCCAAGCGTATTCCACACAGCAATCATGGTCGAGGCCCATGAATCGTAGTTCGATAGCCCGTCGAGGGGCTCGACGTGGGTTAAGTTCATGGAACAACCACCGTATTCTTTGGTGATTATCGTGAAGAAATCTTTAGAAACGACAGTTTCCGAGCTTTGTAACGAGCTAGTCTGAGGGAGCGGAGAAGTAGATGAATTAGACATCTTTGAGGTATCGAATCTGTAGAAACGATATGTTAGCGCTTAGGGTTCACCTTTACAATTAGTGCTTGTGCTAGTGCACCGGGCTCAGAACCTATAGTAATTTGGAAGGGATCAGCAACAGTTTGTTAAGACTGATTAGGCACTTATCACAATCTTGCAGATTTTGGAATGTAAGAGGCTGTTAATCGTAAGCTGTGGAGTTCTTTATTACTCCAGCTTAGAAAACAGATCGCTATATATATAATATCTATCTATAAGCGCAAACTGCGCAAACCGTTAGGTGTCACGTGATAGAAAAAGGTAAATGGAGAGAACAAGTCAATCGTAAAGATTATTCTAAGCTAAATGCCAGTATTCTTCAACAGCCACCTAGGCTGGCCCTAAATATCCTTCTGTGATCCCTTGCCATACATGAGCTATTCAACATCAGACTGCATAGCCTCGGCTCTAGCATCTTCTACACTACTCCAGAACATTTCCTCATAGTTCTGGAGCCTTCTATGCTACCCGAGTCATGATGTAATAGCCCCCGTACCCCTGTCGCCGATCATCATCTCGCCTACGGACTGTATCCACTTATGCAGACATAATTCTGCTTACACGCCCTCTCAGTACTTAGGCGATGATACATGTGCATCCCTCAATCCCAGCTGTTCGATAAACTTCCCAAACGATTCTGTTGTGAGGGGTTTAGTCATTCCATCCGCAGGGTTATCCTTCGATGCAACTTGTCGTATCTCAATGTTCTCACTTCGAACTTCCTGTACGATATAATGATATTCAATACGTACATGTCGTCGCCCGGAGGTCATAGCATCATCCACTGACCATTTCATTGCGCCAGTATTGTCTTCCAGTATTGGTATAGGACCATTAGGCATGTGACCGAGTTCAGTAAGAAAATTTCTAATCCATGCGCAATCTTTGGTGGCTTCAAATATTGCAGCATATTCGGCTTCGCATGTAAAAGTGGAGACCGTTGTCTGAAGTTTGGATCTCCAGATTACAGGGCAACCTGCCATGAATATGATGTACCCTGTTGTCGATTTTGCGGTGTCAAAATCATCTGCGAAGCTCGAATCGACGGCACAGTGAATTCCATAGTCCCCAAAATCTTGAATGTGGCAATGATTTTTCTTGTAGAACAATCCTCTACCGGGACACGTTGAGAGGTACTTGGGAATTTGTAGTGCATGTTGATAATGCTGTGGCGAAGGGTTGCACATGAGCCTCGCCATCCTAGACGTCGCCTGAGCCGTGTCGCACCTCACCATACAAGATGAAAAATTGTATTTTCCTATTAGCCTCTGATAGTCATACAGACCTTCTGCTGTGGCCTTCCCAGTGTTCCTTTTCAAATCCGACTTGTAACTAGGCGTCATAGGTGTATTGGGCATACTTCTTTTGGCTGTCAAATTTAACTCTGAAATGGATTTCCTGATGTACTGCTCTTGGTCGAGCATCACTGACCCAGTGGGTGATGACCTTCTAATCCTTACATCAAGGAACTAACTGGCCTCTCCTAAATCAGTTAGAGCTACTTCATTGTTCAGAGACTTTACTAAGTCTTGAAGGTCTCGCTTGTCGGGTCCAAAAAACATAAAATCGTCGACATAAGATGCCACGATTATCTTTCTCGACTGATTTTGATATATCGCATTGTCGGAGGTCAGATGCTTAAGCCCATGCTTTTCCATTATCCCTCTAACCTTTGTCTGCCAACAATTCCCGGATTGCTTCAATCCATACAAAGGCTTATTCAACCTAATCACGCTCTGCTCAGTGTAGCCCAGCTTCCTCACGTGATCTGGAAACTGTCTGAGATACTCCTTAAGCTGAGGGAACTGTTTCATGAAAATGGTCTCCTTGAGGTCTCCTGCAAGATATGCTGATATGAAATCGGCCTGTAGAATGTACCATCCATTTAGCGCGGCCAGCGCCATCAGAATCCGCCAACTTGCCAACCTAGCTGTCGTCGACGAAGTTTCGTTATAGTCCACTCCCGGTGTTTGTGTGAACCCCCTGGCTACTATCCTGGCCTTGTACTTGTCAAATTCCATGTTTGACTTGTACTTCTTTTTCAAAATCCACTTAGCAGTGACAATACGCCCTCTACCCTCTGGCAGAGCGTCGACGAACCTAAATGTATCTCGGGAAAGACATCCCTTGATTTCAGTGTTCATAGCTTCGATCCATTTATTCCTCTCAGGCCCCTTCATGGCCTGACTGAGACTTGGCTCATCAGCCATCGACGAAAAAATAAAGTCCTGTGAGCCATGGCGAGTGGTAAGCACTCTATATACTTCATCACTGTCACCCGTGTGACTAAACTGGTCGTGATCGATCGCCTTGCGAATAATGCTGGAAACAAATATGTTGTTTGCGGCCCCTGGTCTTCCAGTTAATGAGCCAAAGTGTCTTCCCGTCACCGCATCGCAGAAATCCTCTACGACTTCTGGGATATCGTCTACGTCGTTCCTTGAACCACCATCTTCAGTGTCCGATAGTAAATAAGTCAATTCAGCATCGACCGATTGAGGCGCTTCAAGCACCAGGGAAAAGCTATCTTCATATGGTCGCTGAATTGTTCGTTTGGGCCTTCCTCGCCCTCTAGGCGCTGACGCTGACGACTGCTGACTGTCCGGCAGATTGTAGTCTTGGTTTCTGGCGTAGTCGTATTTTCTCGTCTTCAGCCTGTCCTGCACATGATTAGGCAATGATCTGACGATCTCCCTAGGGTCCGCACCCCAGCCAAGCTCCGAACTTGTATTCTCATAGGCGACTACGTGTGGAGTAACCAGAAACCTTCCTCCATCCAGGAGCCAGACCAGCCGATTCTTCGTTCCTCTATACCCAAGAAATACACTTCTTGTACCATTGGCATCCAACTTCTCTCCAGCTATCCGGTGACTTGCGTCGACATGGGTGATGCAAAGACTTCCAGGAATTAACAAATGGTCTATCCTGGTCTTCGATTTTTCCGGGTCGAACTGCGACCAATAAACTTCCCATGGTGTTTTATTTCCGTTGACAGAACTCTGCGAAGTACAGTTCAGAGTGTAGCACGCCATCTCTAACATGCAGTTCCAGAATACTGACGGCACTTTCATCTGAATAGTGCAGCAACGTGCTGCATCCTGAACAAACCTGATACCCCGTTCTGAGACTCCATTCTGATACTGGTTGTCCGGTGCCGATATAACTACCTCTATCTCTTGTTGGGACGCAAATTCTTGAAATGAGGCGAGTCCCCAATCTCTTCCCCCATCAATTGTGATACGTTTCACCTTGAGGTTATGTCGCCGTCTCAAGTCTGAGTTAGCGTGGGATAAGATTCGCTTTAACTCTTCAGCTGCCTCATTCTTCCTCTTCAAAGCGCGGAAAATCCGGAACCTTGACACATCTTCTGTTGTTAGACAAAAATAACTGTGTCCCTCGATGGAGGTCAGGTTTAATGTACCAACATCGCAATGCCACCCCTCACCAACGTTTTTCATCCGTGAAAGTCGCTGGTTCGTAGTATACTTCAGTGACTTTCCCATGTCACACGCCTTGCAGGGTAGGCTTTCGATTTCCGACACATCAAGGTCGATCCCAACCGAGTTCTTAATCGTCCACCTGAGTCTCTCAGCACTTGGGTGACAAAGTCTTCTATGCCACGAGGTAAGTCGCTTCATCACATCATCTGACATCACGAAACATCCGTTTGTGAAGCAAGCATGGTATGCTCGGATAAACGATGCTTCGTCTTCTGAATATCTCTCCTTTATGATCTTGGGCTGAGCTGTGATGGTGCTCACACTTTTGTTCTTCGCAAACAACTTTATTGGTTCCGGGTGGTTGTACAACCACAGGAAAAATCCTCGTCTCTCAGCACATATGTGAGAAAGAACCTCCCCATTCGGGTCCACGATTTGCTCATCCTTCAACCGACCACCTTTTCTATAAAACCGTTCACCACTGACCACGTTGAGAGGAAAGTCCTTCAAAAATGCAACGTACTTAAGTCTCATCGTGGACTTACTACCGTTAGGACCAGTCAGTGGCAGCCAGACCTCACCCATGCTCTCGGCATGCACAGTACCATTTCCAGTCTGAATCGGAAACTGCCCAGGTCGAAGTTCAACAATCGTTCCGGGTCTGAAATTCTTGTTGTTATTTGTCGCATCGATATCTGCGCCTGTGTCGAACAACCATCGGTCGCAGGCTTTGTCACCACCAGCAGTGCTCAGAATCTGCTGTGTGACCTGTACAGTGGCTATGGGTAACTCACGATCAGAGACCTCTTTGTCATCGTCATGCCGATACAACTTATCGCTTTGAGAATTATCCTCCTCAGATACCTTTCCACGACGACGATCCATCTCTTTCTCGTAAAACTGCACCACTTCATCAAAAGTTTGTGGCTTAACCTGAGTTGCGTAACTCCCACCTGACAGCTTGTCTTCCAGAATCTTGCAATACTCATCTGCAATTGCTTCAGGTGGTCCGAGATCTGACTGTGCTTTCTTATTGGCGACCATCGATGTCTTTCCCTTACCACTAGCCTTTTCCGACAATCTTTCTTAATATGACCGAGGCGTCCACAGTTATAACAGCGAACCTGATTGCTTTGACCTTTTCCTTTTCTCGGCCCTTGCTTCGGGTTGTTCTCTGGTCGAGTGTCTTTGTGCCCTTGTGCGCTGCCGAGTGTTCCCTGATATTGAGGTTTTGAAATGTTTGAGTTGCCCCCCTTTCCGATCTTCTCATGATGATAGGATGTGAAGCTTTGGAGAAGCGGTCCCAACTTCCATTCTTGAAATTGGGCAAAACTTGACACCATTTCATGCCAATTCTTGGCTTTTTCTCTCACAGCCTGCTTGAAAAACATCATAATCTGAAAATCCGACAACGTGCCTCCGGCATTCTGATAATTTCTGATATCTGTCTTAAATCTCGTGACGAAGGTTATGGGGCAGCCTCCTTCGTAATTCAGATTGGTTAATTTACTCCATAGTGCCTCGAGCTGCACTGTACCCTCCCGACGGAATGTAGACTCAAAAAGTCTCATCATAGAAGAACCACTTTTCATTCCGGCGATCAGCTCAGCGAGTTCAGGAACGATAGTCCGCTGAATGACTGCGGCAAGTTTTAACTCATCTAAACGGGTCAACTTCGTTTCCGGCTCGTACCCAACACATTCAAGTTGCAGTAACAAAGACTCCTTGTATATCGAGTAATTGCTAATGCCATTCAAGAAGTTTTTCGGATCGGGCTTCCAATAAAATGAAGCCCAGTCCAGGGCAGTTTGAACTTCAGGCTGTCTCCTCTTTACTGTTGGTCGGCCTCGACCTGGCTCGGGTAGTTCCTCCCATTCCAACTCTTGGTCATCTTCCTGATCATAAGATCGTACCGGCATCTTCCCCTTCGGTGAAAACTTCTTTACTGGCTTGGGGATGCTTTTCACTCGTCTTTCTGAACTCAGCTTTGTTTCGAGCTGAGGGATATCTCCAAGAGTAGGCATTGAGGCCTCACTTGCTCCGATTGACTTTGTACCGAACAACTCTTTCGCTGTGATCTTTGCTACCCTTTCTTCTTCCTTACCCAAAACACCTTGAGCGATGATTTCCCTATCCGCTTTTGACATTCCTAAAGAGCCAGACATGATGTCTGAATTTCCCACTAGATCGCTGCAACAATTCTCTCTCCAAAAACTGACCTAAGAGTCTAAACCGGCGAAAATCCTGTTGCGTGACCGAAGAGTAATGCTACCATATAAGCGCAAACTGCGCAAACCGTTAGGTGTCACGTGATAGAAAAAGGTAAATGGAGAGAACAAGTCAATCGTAAAGATTATTCTAAGCTAAATGCCAGTATTCTTCAACAGCCACCTAGGCTGGCCCTAAATATCCTTCTGTGATCCCTTGCCATACATGAGCTATTCAACATCAGACTGCATAGCCTCGGCTCTAGCATCTTCTACACTACTCCAGAACATTTCCTCATAGTTCTGGAGCCTTCTATGCTACCCGAGTCATGATGTAATAGCCCCCGTACCCCTGTCGCCGATCATCATCTCGCCTACGGACTGTATCCACTTATGCAGACATAATTCTGCTTACACTATCTAAAGAAACAGAAATCTAGTGATTTGTGTTAATACGGTTTAGCGTATTTACCAGCCTCACAACTTTATGGAAAGATTAGTACGTGCAGATCTACGTAAGTGCAAACAACTATCACATCCAAAGTTGGACGTTACTTGTTTCATGATAGCAATCATTTCAACAACTTACACTGTATCGGACGGGATTCACGTACAAACAAATTGCGACTCAATTAAGAGTAACATATTCACAAGTCAAGAACACTGTTCAATCTGGTCTTGCACCTCCTAAATTAAGGACTGGACGCGCTCCTAAACTTTCTCTTAACCAAATCGATCAGTTGGAAGAATTCATCTGCAGTTCTCGCGAGGCACGACTATGTTCTCATCTAGAACTGTCAGTTCATTTCTCCTCATGGGCTGCCGGATAAAGTGCAATCCGTAGTACACTCAAGGGAAGAGGGTACTCCTGATGCCTTCCGAGAAGGTCTCCGCCGTTATCAGAGAATCACATGATGGCACGGAAAGTATGGGCAGAACAACGCCTTCAATTGCAAGAACAAGAGTGGTCGCAAGGAAACTTGGATTTATGACGGACCTATTATGCCGAGCTATGTGACTCGAAAGGTAAGCAATTCCTATATAAATCCATAAGTTTTTTGATTAGTCACAGTCTAAGAAGAAAGGAGAGGCTTATGATAATACATGTGTCGTTGATCGATACCGTAAGAATAATTCTTGGATGTTTTGGGGTAGTTTCGCCGGAATCGAAAGAGGCCCTGGTGTTTTCTGGGAAGCCGACTGGGGCAAGATGACCTCAGAAGGCTATCGCCAACACATCCTTCCCCTTGTTTTGAACTGGCACAGAAACAGACGGCAAGAGACATGTCGTGCATATTTATTTATGTACGACAATGTGCCAGTATATAAAGCACCTCCCATAAGAGATTATCTCATGGGACATGGAATTCAACCTATTTCATGGCCAGCATACTCCCCAGATCTAAATCCAATTGAGAATGTGTGGGGTATGATGAAACTATACATTTAAAATGTATATTCAGAGTTTGAGCGGGGGAGGTAGCGAAGTAAAGCAGAGAATCGCCGAATTATGCTAGAGGCCTGGTACAACTGTACGACAGAGGATAAGCTTCGATCACTTATTCTAAGCATGTCAAAGAGATGTGAAGAGGTAGTTTGAGTTCAAGGGGGCCCAACTTCATATTGGGAACACTTCGTATATTAGAATCTTGAGATAGATCTATCGAAATCCTTGATATTATCCTTGATTTGGATTTCTTAAGACACCATTCAATATTTAGCCAAGAGTGACATACTGCCTTTACTTTCGTCGCCAAGTAATCTCTCACCTTAAATTGATATTAAGGTTTGGGCTTATCCTAATATGGCCTCGCTTAGAAAAGATCAACTAAGGAAACCGCCATATTGGTATAATAATCGGCAAATAAAAACCCTGCAAAGATATACTGCCTTCACTTACCCCTGAGCCCCTGTAAGGGTTCATCGGAGTTTAGGATGCTAAAATATTGGGTATCAAAGAAAAACTTATTTAGTAGTAGTAGTTTTGTTTATTCGTGCTATGTAGAGTCCAAGACTATTATAACACTAGGGCTCCTCTCTGACCCAGGCCACACCTTTTACAGTGCTCCTATCCCCTTTTACCTCGAACCTAAGATCATTGATACATTGACCCATGACGGGTAGCCATTTAGCTCAGTAATTACCTGTAGAATTCAACCACCTTTTCTACGGAACCTTCTGCTCAAAAAAAATTGAAAAAGAGCAGCCATGGAAACCGGTACGCGGGAAAAAGTCTCAAAAAACCTGCAACTCCAGCCAGGCGAGGCCTAGACACCAGAGCCACACGAGGTGCGTATCCCCATCTGTATCTCCCTAATATCCCATAGTCCAGATATCCTCCTTATACCGACACCACCAGCGCTCAGGTAGCGGTGCTCTTTCCTCGGGAGACAGTATAATGCCAGAATATCTGTAAAAAGTGAGAATTCATCTTGGTAAAAAGGGCCAACTTAGTCTGATCCATCACCACCGTGACGGGAGCTGGGTACGCCCCGGAAACTCGTTTGGATGACTTTTCCTCCGTGACCAAGTAATGCGTGTTTCTGTTGGCTCTGAAGATAAACTCCAGGTTCGTAGGGGACACCACGTACAGGTAGAAACGCCGTCTTCGTCCCCCAAAAATGTATTTAAATCTTTTATCATAGCTACAGTCGTCCCTCTCTAACTTGATAGTGGGTCCCGGTATAAGTGTTGAAAATATTCATTGTAACTTGGACTTTGATATTTGCAACACTTACTATTACAGGTCATTTTTCGCGCAGGGGTAAGTATTGCAAATATAAACGGTAAAATTTCTATGAATCTCTTCAGTAATTATACCGGGACCCAATATTAGCTAAGAGGGGTTCTACTGAACAAAGAGACACTTTAACCAATTTGTTTACGCGTCTGATAGAATCACACCGTTGGACCACGAAAATGGCATTGCGACGTCATTTCGCCACAACGATTGAAATTTGTAGTTTTTGAATTTATATTTATGCAGTTCAATAATGAGTTTAAGCCACTTAGCGAGGTAGGTACCGCACGCGTTAATAAAAATTTGTATCATTAGTGGATACCATTTCGAAAAAGGCTAAATTAATATTAGTTGCGCTAGCAGGGCTACCTTCGAATCCTTTGTGAAGGGTATTCAACGTTCCCTTTGCGCCACATTCCCTCTGTCACAGGGTCGGATGGTGCAGTGGTACACTATCCGGGCCGTTCTTCCAAGTAGAGTCTGGGTAGCTTGGACACATGCCCCACTTGAGACAGGAGAAAGCTGGTTCGAATCCAGCAAGACCCTCACACCACTTCTCTCGCGGTGATACTGTATTCGTAGAATGTCGAAAGCATGCTCAGATAGCCACAGGTTTTTCTCGCTTTTCCCTGTGGTGGGTATTCACGGAAGAGGTTACATGTCGTAAGGCGTTATTCTCGTAGTGGTATCTGCAAATGAAATCTGAGTATGAGTGTTCCAAATGTCAAACAGAGTTATTCTGCGTCACATACATATCTTCCGTAATCATTTGCGTCATAGCCTCAGGCTGCATACGCAAAAATGATTTAAAAAAAAAAAATTAAAAAAATTCCCTCTGTCAATCATCGTTCTACAATCTCTAAATCTATTGTTTCGCATACAAATTCAGATCGTCAACTCAGGAAAATAGTCAAAAACAGGTACGTATGTAGACTTAGTTATTAGAATTATTACTGACTAACGTTAAGGGAAAAAATCTTTAGCAGACACACTGCAGATACATTCAAATATCGTGTACTGCTTCAGTTGCAATCATTGGGTAATTGTGGCAGGGAGACAATCTTCACCAGGTACGTTTGAAAGTTGCCGTATAAAACCTATTACTGACCTGTTATTAGGAGTTATTCCAGTCATGCACTCTCAGGATGGATTCTCTGACATCACATTGCTCTAAATGTCGAAGGTATCGATCCGTTGCGGATTTGTCAACAAAACTCTCCGGACTTTATTATCGAAACTGTAACCACCATCGGGTATGTCTACTTATCATTTTTTGAAAGCATAACTAACTTATGTTCGTGAGAAGACCCAAGCTTTGCCCCAGATCTAGATAGATGTCGATACAACAGCACCTCGGCATACTTGTAACGCTAATGTTGCCGGTCTTACGGGCGATACAAGACCCGCCAGGCGTCCGCGGCGAACTAAGGCTCAAATGGAAGCTGCCCGGGCTGTAGCTGCAGCTGCCAATCCTCCCCCCGTCGTCGCATTACCTCAAGCACCTGTTGCCGATGTAACACTCTCGACAACAATTCTACCTCCACCACCTCTGCCTATCATCGACCCTTTTACTCAACAGCCTGCCAATGATTTACCTGCGCAGCTTGCTCTACTTCCTCTGTCTCCTTCGCCAGAGCCCGCACCTACTGCACCAGCAGTGCGAGTTCCCACCGCCTTCAGGTCCGTCTTTCGAGCGGCTCCTTCACATGATGTTTGTCGGATGGATATTGTTTGTAGGCACTGCCAAGCTCTCCACTTTGCTCATGAAAAAGTCGCAAGTAGCAAGTTTAAGCTTTGCTGTAAGAAAGGAAAAGAGTCTCTACCGCTTCTGCAGCATCCGCCACAGATGTTGATTGACCTTTTCACTGGCCAGGACCCACGTGCGGCTAGCTTTTGGAACAGGATCCGCAGCAATAACTCTGCCTTGGCATTCACGTCCGTTAATACCGGGAGAGAAGATCGAGTAGACCTGCAACGTGGGTCAACACCATCCACTGCTCACGGAGAACTATACCACTTGTAAGGGTCATTGGTTCCCGGCTCGCAAGAAACTCCCGCATTCGCTCAGCTATTCTTCCACGACCCAGAGTATGCGGCAGACGTCCGTCGAGAACGCGATCCTCAACTCGACTCGACTATATTACGGGATCTCCATGCGATGATGATGGAAGTAAATTCGTTAATTCGGATTTACCAGACAGCTCGCGAGCGCTTGCGGGTTCAAGAAGGCAACTTTCGGATGGTCCTAGGTCCTTAAATGAACTTGGTGGTCCAAACTGGAGCTGATCGTCGTCGGGAAAATTTGCCAGTTACGGGCGAGGTGGCTGCCATCATTCTGGGTGAATATGATAGAGCCAGTTATCGGGATGTGATCCTTGCAGTGCGTGAGCCAGGCCAAAATGATCGAAAATTACATCGAGTGCCAGTAACAAATAGTGCATATATGCCTTTGCATTATGTTATTTTATTTCCGTACGGTGAGCCGGGGTGGCACTGGGACTTACAACTGCTCAACGACCATCGGAACCGGCAAAATTTACGCCTGGAGCAGCAATCCTTCTACCGATTTCGGCTTCATCAACGGGTCGGTGAAGTCTCTCTTCTATTTCTGGCCGGGCGGCTCTTCCAACAATACGTTGTCGATACGTATGTCGCCTGTAAAACCACTCGCCTTGATTGGATACGGCACAACCAGCCGAAGATTCGGGTAGCTGTTTATGTTGTGCTTAGCATCGGTGCGCATGAAGGAACAGATCAGCAGACCATGGAAGGGATGATGCTGCCACAGTCGGGCTAGAGTGCCGGGACGTGTTAGGCGAGATCCGGAGCTCACGGGTGTGTATGCTCGCTCTGTTTGCACTATTGACGCACGGAAATTATTTGGATATAAATAGGCAGCAGATCACCCTCATGTAGAGTATCATTCTCATATTCTTTAGATACACATTTCTCAAGTATCACTACCTCACACATCTATTCCCATAAACTATCCTTAGCTGCCTTCACGTAAGTATGTTCCCAAATCATACACCTGGTAAAACAGTTTATAACGGGCTCTCCGATGCTTTGATCCGCGAATATCAATCGGAAGTGAACGGACGTGATGTTGGTCGGCGCTGTGTGCTCCCTTCTTCCTTTGTCGGTGGGGATCGTTTTATGCAGCCTCCCTTTCAGGATTTGATGGCGATTGTGCGCTTTTTCGGACGGCCAACCTTTTTCATCACTTTCACGGCCAACCCGAACTGGCCAGAAGTCAGGGCAGAGTTGAAAGACGGCCAGCAACCTACGGATCACCCGGATGCAATTGATCGCGTGTTTCGTTCGAAGGTCAAGCAGCTTCTGGCAGATATTCGTAAAGGGGTTTTTGGTACGCACCAAGGGCACGTATACACGATCGAGTATTAGAAGCGCGGCTTGCCTCATCTACATCTTTTGTTGTTCGTGAAAGATGCGAGGAGCTACCTAACCGGTGCCAAGGTTAACGAGATCGTGTGTGCTGAAATGCTGGATGATGCTGCGAATCCGTCAGGTAAGTTACGTGAGTTAGTACTAACTCACATGCTTCACGGGCCTTGTGGAGATAAATTTCCAAATTGCCTGTGCATGACCCGGAAAACTCCAAGCAGCCCTATCAAATGTCAGAAGCGGCTTCCGAAGACATTCAATGATGACACGACAATTACCGAAGATGAATATCCCGTTTACATGCGACGAGACACTGGTACGTTTTCTTTTTTATCCTAGATCATCTTGAAATCAGGCTGATAGTTCATTTAGGCACCCACACTGTGCAGAAAAATGGCCGGGCCGTGACCATGGATAATCGATGGGCGATACCTTATAACCCGTATTTGCTTAATAAATATCAGTCGCACATCAATGTCGAAGTTTGTGGGTCAGTGCAGGCTGTAAAGTACATTCACAAGTACGTTTACAAAGGCGCTGATCGCACGTCCTTAGCGATCTCAAATACGAGTGATGAAATCACCCGGTACGTCCAAGCACGGTACGTCAGTCCTCTTTAGGCTGTCTGGCGACTGTTTGAGTTCCTGACCCACCAAGAATTCCCATCTGTCCAACCCCTGCAGGTGCATTTCCAGGGACAACAAACAGTCTACTTTCCCGACAACTTGACGGCGACCCAACTTGCCGAAAGAATGGAATCTACCCGGAGCACGCTAATGGGGTATTTCAAGTTCAATGTGGATCATCCTACAGCTGGAGGCTGGCTTTATTCCGAGATGCCGGCTCACTGCGTATGGTATGACAACTTGAAGGAGTGGACCCTTCGGAAGCGCGGCGACAATCGGATCGGACGGATGTACCACTGCAGTCCAGTTGCGGGTGAGAAATTTTACCTGCGACTGTTACTCACCGTTGTACGCAAAGTCAGGTCGATCGCCGAACTCTACGACTTCGAAGGTATCACCTACGAGTCGTACCATGCGGCCTGCATTGCACGCGCCCTGGCTCGGAATGATCAGGAGTGGTTCGGATGTTTTGACGAAGGTGTTATCTTTGCCAACGTTAATGGACTGCGAACGCTCTTTCTGACTGGACTTCGACAAAGGGAAATTGCGGATCCGTTGGCTGTTTGGGATAGATTCAAACACCACATCTGTGATGACCTGGCGCATAAGCTTAGGGAGGTGACCGGTTATCCGCTGGACTTGACTGACCCCCATTACGATTACGGTCTTTTTCTGCTTGCGCCGGGGCTCGCGGATCAACAGCAGTCTCTGGCAGACCATGGTTTGCCAATGAACGTTTGGGATTGGAGCCGGAGCCATGTTGAGTGGTCTGCAAGAGTCCAGAGAGAAGATCTTTGTGCTCGCGCGGAAGGAATGCGTGCCCAACTAAACGACGACCAAAAAGCTGCCTTTCTGGAGATCACCACAGCCATCATCACTGATCCACAAACGGCGCATTTCTATTTGCAGGGTCAAGGAGGGACTGGGAAAACCTTTCTCTACCAAACACTATGTTATTATTACCGTGGTTAAGGGAAGACTGTTCTCTGCGTGGCGTCGACGGGAATCGCAGCCCTCCTACTACCCGAGGGGCGCACGTCACACTCCCAATTTAAAATACCGATCAATTTGGACGAGGGTTCAGTAAGCGGCATCGAGAAACAAAGTATGCTGGCCTCACAACTCCGGAACGTCGGATTGATCATCTGAGATGAAGTGAGGATGCAGAACAAGTACTGCTTCGAGGTAGTGCATCGACTGTTGGTGGACCTGAGGGATACGTCAGGTGATGTGTTGTTTTGTGGGGTTCCGGTTATTCTCGGCGGCGACTTTGCCCAAATCATTCCAGTGGTGACAAATGGAACTAGCGCTGATATCGTTGCGGCGTGCTTACAGAATTCGTTTGTTTAGGGGCGGTTGAAGCGGCTCTCACTGCGAATCATTATGAGAGTTCGGGAGGGTGTTCATGGCGCGGAATTTGTGGATTGGGCTGGGAACGTCCCGTACTCCGAATCTCAACGCTACGAAGTTGAGATTCCAAGGTACATTCATCAGCCAACTGATGTTTCCGGCCTAATCGATCGTATCTATCCGCAAGAGCTGATGATGCGAGCTGGGATGGATCCGACTGTGTTTTGTGGTCGATGTTTACTGTCAACTCTGAACTCGACGGTAACGGAATTAAACGGGACGATTCTGGGACAACTTCCTAGGCCAATACGGGCGCATCAGTCAACAGACACCACGTCACAGACGCCGAAGTCGCCGAAACGGGTCTCGACAAGTTTCCTGCGGAAGTTTTGCGAAACATCGACCTCCCTTCGCTACCACCGTCTCAGTTGTGACACAAGACTGGCGCACCTATCATGGTCCTACGGAACCTTGCACCATCTGAAGGGCTATGTAATGGAACCCGCATGCCTGTGACCAATCTCAGGAGGCACTGCATCGAGGCAAGAATTCTTGGTGGCGATAGGGACAGTCAAAACTGCGCTCTTCCCCGTATTGAGTTGACCTCCGACGACCACTGTATGGGAACAAAATTAAAGCGAAAACAATTTCTGATCCGGTTGTGCTCCGCGATGACCATCAAAAAATCACAGGGTCAGTTGATCCACACCATTGGGCTGGATTTGCGGACGCCAGTTTTCACCCACGATCAACTCTACGTTGGTGTTTCGCGAACTTCCCGCGTCGAAGGCCTGAGTGTTCTCCTACCTGCCGAGAACAGAGGTCGAACCCAGAATGTCGTCTACACGGATGTCTTGACGGATATCCGGTAGCATAAGATATGTTCATTCCGTTTTCAGTGAGTTTGCCAATTATAAAAAATTACATTTGGAGAACTATTACTAACAAGGTTTAATAGGTCCTCCCAGACCCGTCCCATCCACCAAGCGCCATCCCGTAGTCCCCCCTCCCGGACTGATTTAGGTTATATGATAAATTACAACCGACATCAGGTATGTCCGTAAACTGTTCCTTGCGAATTTAATTAACGTTTTGCAAGCCGCATACCCAGAACCCCATCCCCCGAAGAGAAACCGCCCCAAAGATCATTCCTCTCAATGTATGATTTATAGTTCATTTGGTCACAATATATAATCTACTTGTGATATATCGACAAATCATGATTTGATAGCTGGTATTAACGAGTTTTAGAGGTAATCTTCCCGTGCTGCACTACAGAATACATCCAATAGAGCATTTGTTTTCTCGCCGCGTCAGTACGTAGGTGTCTCCTGATGTTCGCATTAACAGTTGGAGTGGTTGGATTTCCAAAGTAATCAGAGGTTAAGGTCGAGTTTAAATAGATGCAGTTTCATAAATTTCAGTTGGCATTACGGTCTTTGATTTATATTATTTTGAACTAGCGACCACCCGTATTCTGCAATTTAATTCCGTAATTCTATGACATTGAGAAAATATCCCAAGAGAAGTCAATAAGAAAACCCGATAGTGGGATGCAATTTGTGTAAGACTTTGACAAAATGAAGACGTTTTGATTAAATGCCATCAGGCAGGGTAGAAACTGCACCGTACTCATTATTTAGAATAAATTATTTTAACCTAACCGAAATAGGAGATAAGGCTATGTAATCGCCGCTAGCGTTGTTGCCACTCCAGAGTAAGTGAAAATTTCCATATAGTAATCTTTCATACGGCACTTACAATCGGATGTTTTTATCTACACTCATCAAACAAAATTGTGGGCAAAGTTCAAACAATTTCAAATAAGTCATTTCATCTCAGGTTAGAAAAGAAACTAACGTATATTCAGATAAGACTTACACATAAATGACGAAATAGAAAATGCCTTACCGATGTTCAAATCAGCAGTTGCTATCCTGGAATATTAGACTATAATCATGGACGCTTACAAACTAAACTTCTAGAAATTTATCAACATGTGCTTGAGGGATACCAAGTCGTTAAATACCACATGAAGTACTCTGTTAGATATTGCTTAAGAAACAAAAAGGCCATCGGTACAAAGAGCACTACCTGTATCATGTTGTCTGGATACCCCTTCGAAGATTGTCGCAAACAGAATATCAGGACTCAAATTAGACATTCACTCTAATAATGGACATCCCACACACTTACTGCTCCTTGGTCATGAAGGCAGTTCACAATTATCATCCGTTAATATGTTCGGACGTTTTTACATTTTAAAACGTTACCAATCCTTGCTATAACATTATTTTGAAAAATATTACTAACGTCTTGAATAGACGTTGAAAAATGTTGGCAATTATCAAAGTCGGCACATAATCCCACTGTGACAGACAACTAGAATGATACTTTCACAGGTGATCCCTGGCACCATATACATACGACAGAATAATCAGAAAAGCGATATCCAGTAACAGAAGTGGCCAACATTCGGCCTTAAGTCAGTCATTTTAAATCTTAGGTTGCAACCAATGCCCTTGCAAACTTGGTTACATCAATAGCTGTTACGGGCTGCGCCTTTCTTTGTTCTGATCAGTCACTCGGGAATATTACACATCATAGGTCATGTGATGGGAGCTATGGTTCGAAACAGATCAGGGATTTTGTTGGTATTGTGTTAGCAGGGCTACCTAGTACCAGCAGTCTCCACAGCGAGTTTCGGATGGAAACAACTTACGTCAGACTCATGAGACGTCGCGAAGAGAGAATTCATTCTGAAGATTATCTGGCATCTTGGGGTATGGTCGTGCGAAGGACATCATGTACATATTATAATTTCCTCCTCGATACACATTTGGAGACCATATAGAAAATAGACAGTATTTGGCCACCATTCCTTTTTGTTACGTTATTTTGGTGACTGCCCTTCACAATAGCTTTGACATCTTTGGCAACCATGCTTAACACATTAACACCTAACTGGATTTAATCTTCACTTCACGCACAACTAATTACGAGTTTATAGATCTCTCAACTCATTTTAATACGACTTGCATTAATCATACATTCTTTGTTATCATCCAGACTGGAAATAATCACCTATACTACCCTATCGCATTTAGGGCCCCCACAACCCCTCTGATCCATGATTCCCACAACTTCAGAATCTCGTAATCTCACGTAGACCACGGGCCTTTTCAGTTAAATGTGACAATGCCTCTCATTCCTTATTTCTCTACTCCCACCCTTCGTAATCAATCACCAAATCCCATCGCAAGTACGCAGCCCTGAGACTCATTCCGAAGCTACGCGAGGAGCCCTGCCCCGGAGCGAAGCGCAGGGCCGCAGGGCCAGGACTCAGTAGGTTTTGAGCTTATCCTAATATGGCCTCGCTTAGAAAAGATCAACAGAGGAAACCGCCGTATTGGTATAATAATCGGCAACTAAAAACCCTGCAAAGACATACAGTAAAACTTCTCTAACACGATAGTGGGTCCCGGCATAAGTGTTGAAAATATTCATTGTAACTTGCACTTTTATATTTGCAACACTTACCCTTACAGGTCATTTTGCGTGCAGGGGCAAGTATTGCAAATATAAATTGATGAATTTCAATGAATATTTTCAACACTTACGCCGGGACCCACTATCGTGTTAGAAAAGTTTTGCTGTGCTGCCTTCACTTACCCCTGGGCCTCTGTACCAAAAAAAGCCATAACCTGTCATCCCCCATAACTCATACCTTTTTTGGAGTCGTGATACACTCCCCCCACCCTTGAAACTTATTTGCAACTTCTTTTTGATATTGAATCCGTCGAGCGGTGAACGAAAATTAAATTACTAATAAAATAGAGTTTGATATTCGCGTCACCATAGCAATAGACTTAATCACGTCTGTGCATCTAAATGTTTATATCTAAGTGTATACTGTGTCACATGATTTCATGTGACTTGTATATTAGTATATAGGAAGCCCCACAGTAGAAGAGAAACAACAAGTTTAAGTTTTACCCTACGAGCCTTTTTACACTCCTGAAGTAGTAGTATTTGAGGCCCTACGTGAGACTTAGTATCTACAAAATGATTATTTTGTAAGGGACAAATCCCATCACATTAAATATCTTTACGCCTATATTCACCTTCAAATACTTCATCTGCATCAGTAATTCTCAAAATGTCTTCCCATTCAAATGAAGATAAGACCTTTGATCACCTACCACATGGGCCACTACCACATGAACAAGAGGACGCCGAGGAAATATTTGACATTGATAATACGACTGGCATCAAAACAGTCAAAGGTGCCTTGAACTTCGTGCGACAAGGACTGAGAGCACATACTTTGCAGACTGATAAAAAATTGGATCAGATTCGGAACATGCTTCAGGTTCAATCTGACTCTACAACCGAAGCGGTGCGTGAGTTTAGAAATCTTATTATCGCACAACGCATTGAATCTAAAAACAAATCACACGCATCCGATATTCCTCAACAAGGTTTCCCGCGACAAACTGTTAGACCTAAAAGTTCTGTCGAAACATTTGAAAATCAGTATAAATTAAAAGAAGAGGCCACATCTAATCATGACAAGTACCTTTCAGCCCTATCAGCAACCATGATTAGATTAGAGGCTAAAATAGACAATCTCGAGGCAACCAGACCTAACGGTTTCAGTGCCATGAAAAAATTAGCTCCAGATAATATGCCTGGTCCACGTCGCCCCAATAATCTCTTAAATTGCCAAGACCTAAAAGTCGAAGACCTCAGTAACGCTGACACTCCGACTTATGAAATATATGTCAAAAGCATTTGGCCCGAGGTTTTATCATCCGGTGAAGTTAATGAAGAATTAAGACTGCCCAAAAATGCAACTCACAAATTCTCTTGTATGGACAATTTAACCAACGCCAGCGCAGATAATTGGCAACGTCTGCACAATATCCAAAGGTCTTTGTTCAATGAAATGACTCCACACAGGTTCTGGCCTTCTCGTATTATTGGCAACATCAGTGGAGATTTCGAAGCAGTAGCTAAGTTCATTCGATACAAAAACCCTTCATGGCTATTAACGATTGAAGCTGTTTTGACTATAATGCGAAACTACAATGGCGTTCAACCCCCAATTTCTCAATTAGCTTCAATAAAAAAAGATCCAGAAGAGGGGGATCTTCAGTTTCTGCGACGTGTCCGTGCAATATTTAATCGTATGCCCCTAAATATGTCTCAAAGTTCTGTTGCACATGAAGTCCTAAGACACTCTCTTCGAAAGTACGTTCCACACTTATGGGCAAGAGTTGAAGATCGTAGCCTAGCAGACATCTCTTCTGAGGCACTAGAGACAACAATTGAATTAGCCGCTCAAAATTTCCAGATTAATTCTTCACATCACTTAACGAACAATGTTTCAAACTTAATCTCTTATGGAAGAGATGAAATAATGGCTACCGAAGAAACAAATACGCTAGATGACGTTGCATTTGCAGTTGAAACCGATTTGTGTTACAAATGCGGACGTCGAGGCCATTGGTCACGATCACGCCCTAATAAGTACTCTCAAAATTTTAATCGTCCTTCTGCAAACAAGCAATATCCAGTAAATCAAAGAAGACGTGGTCGCGTCGCAACTACATTCTCTCACAATAATCATCAAAATTTCCAACAATAAACTACGAGACCTCAATACCAACGCCATCTAGGCAAGCCGACGCACCAGCTAACTACACAAGGAAAAGGAAAACATAACGTCTTTGCAACAGAGGAAGAGATGCTTCTCGCGGAAAATAATAATGATCAATACTACGAAGAAGGAAATCTAAGTAATACCAAGGACGACTATCTACATAACTACATTCAGGAAGAATTCAATGGCAAACATTTACAAGATTTCGAAATCAATACCAAAGAAGTAGATCATGAAAATGATATAATTTACTTGACAGAAGATAGTGGTGTCAGAACGGTGCAGGATTAAAACCAAAGACGACGCTGTCAATAGAAAATAAGTACCAATATCAGTAACTGGGGCAATGATAGATAAGCAACAACAATAATAGTAACAGCAACAATAGCAATAACAATAACAGGGAGATGGCAATAACACTAATAACAGCAGGAAACACGATAACAATAACAAGGACAATAGCGACAACAATAGCTATAACAATGGCAATATCAATAACAATGTGACGGCTTGCTAGCCGATTGCTTCCTGTAGCCTGCGCTGACTAAGCGTAGGCTATGATTACAACCGTGATCTAGGACTTGAGCATAGAGAGAACCTTCCAGAAGGTACCGCTTGTCGACCCTTGAGCACAGACTGTCGATTGACATGGGGCAAGAGCTCGGCAGAACATTCTACACGGTTCAGCTGTTGAAGACAGTATTGGAAGTATAAGGAACCTTCTAGAGTTGGGTGGATAAGAATCTTATTCCTGACGGATAAGGCATTACTTGGGTGGGAAATTTATATAAATATTAGTCTAGCCTACGTGTATGTTACTTCTCCATAATCGAGTTATAGAATACCATCATCTACTTGAAAGCCCATTGCTTTATTACTTGATCTGTGACAAACAAGGATAATAGCGACAACAATAGCTATAACAATGACAATATCAATAACAATGGTCCAGAAGAACAGTAACCACAATGGTAGTGTAATCGATAGGATTCAGATTTCAAACAGATTCTTCAATAACTAAAGATAAATACAAGACTCTGATCTGGAGACTTCAGAGGTACAGTTAGGACAGCTATATATACATTTTAGGACATGGTCCAACAAGCCACTGAAAGAACCATCTAGAACTCCTGCACAGGTAAATAGAACAACAAGGGGCATCATAGGATACCATAGAACACCATAGAATCCACCAGAACTCCCCAGGTCATTGTGGCCCATAAACATATTTCTAGAATGGGATAATAAAGAAGTTTGTAGAGCTACAGAGAAATAGCCAGAATATCTAACGCCACAATGTGGCTCAAATCCCTGTCACATGACTAAGTAGCTTATAACCTTTGACATTATCCCCCCCTAAGCCGAGCCGAGCCCCTGCGAGGCCTAGTCTTCGGGGCCATTGCTTGTTGCTTTAGTCGGCTCTTCTTAGGCCTATTTTTTTGATCACCAGGCTTTGGCTCATGGGGATTAAGTTCGTGAAACTCCCTAACCAAATCCTCAAACCCCTCAACTTGAGAAGCTGGTATGCTCCAGTCGTCTTCTGGTTCATATCCTTTCCAACGAACTAAGTAATGGAGCTCGTCATTTTGCCAATGAGAACCAATTATTTTTTCAACTTCATATTCCTGATCACTACTTTCGGTATCCAGTACTGGTGGGGGACCTGAAGTTTGTCCTGGAAGAGGATCGCTATATACGGGAGATAATCAAGAAACGTGAAAGACTGGGTGAATTTTAGCGGTCTGGGGTAATTCTAATCGATAAGCATAACTTCCCACCGGTTCGATTACTTTAAAAGGGCCTCCGTTCTTAAAGTCTAACTTTCGACATGGACGCAAAGACTTGATATTCTTGTAATTCAGCCAGACCTTATCACCAGCTCTAAAGTTTCTCGCGGCAGTTCTCTTCTTGTTGGCGTGTTCCTCATAATCTGCAGAATGATACTCCATGTTCTGTATCATAAAATTCTCTACCTGACGAGCGTTTTGTAGGAGTTTTTCGGCATCTAAACGCTCAAAACGTATTCCAGCAGGAGCTGGCGGCCCTGTTAGCGGAGACGAGAGTTCTGATCCTGATCTTGGGTGAAGCCCGTATACTGCTAAGAATGGAGAAATACCAGTAGAGTGAGAGTCATTGTTGTTAATCGCAAATTCAGCAGATGGCAGATACTGGATCCAGTCATCTTGTGCGTAATTAACATAGGCACGTAGATATTGTTCTACCCGAGCATTCATTCTTTCCGTTTGGCCATCAGTCTGGGGATGATAGGCTGTTGACAATTGATGGTCGACTTGAAGAAGTTTACAGAGCCATTTCCAAAACTCTGATGTGAATTGAGAGCCGCGATCGGAAACTATCGAATTAGGAAGGCCGTGCAAGCGAAAGCATTTTCTGTAGAACAAATAAGCTGTATTTCTTGCTGAAAGATCATTACAAGGGATAATATGAACTTGTTTTGTCATTCTATCAACAACAACAAGGACCGAGGTGAACTCATTGCCATTCCAATCCTTGCTCAAAGGCAAATCAACAACAAAATCCATTGCAATATGTTGCCACCGCTCCGTAGCTATGGGTAGTGGCCTGAGAAGACCCTGGGTTCCTTCTCGCGAAGACTTAATTCTCGAGCACGTATGACAATTTCTCACATATCTCTTCACTTGCATTAACATTGCATGCCAGAAAAATATTCTTGAAATTGTGGAATATGTGCTTGCTGCACCTTGATGTCCTGATGCTGGTGAGTCATGAAAAGAGTTAATTATTTCCGTTAATAGTTCTTTATCATAGCCGCACAGAGGCACGACGACACGATTGCGGTAGTAGAGCATCCCATTATCCCATCTACATTCGGCTAAAGTGAAGTTACGCACTCTTGGACCATTCTGGTCACTCAAGGCTTTTATAACAGCTGTCAAAGATTCATCGTGTAGTAAAGCCCGGCGAATACTATCCAAAAAGCTCAGAGAAGTTGACAAACCATCTGAGGTATCAAGCGTAGCAGGTTTAGAAGCTAAGTTTTTGAGCTCACTATCTTTCTCCATTAATGCATTAACCAATAAATTTTGATCCATCCCAGGCGATAGGTTACGAGGTTTAAGGAGTCGTTGCTCTAAAAAGGTCTTTAATTTTTGGTCTACTGTCTCCGGTCGTGAAAGTGAATCAGCTGGTCCATTCAAAGTACCCGGGCGATAACAAATTTTAAAATTAAAACGTGACAGAAATTCGCTCCAGCGAGCTTGCCGGCGACTCAAAAGTCGAGATTTCATGAAATATTCAAGGGCCTTGTGATCTGTTATTACTTCTACTGGGTCCTGGGAGCCTTCAAGCTCAGGACGCCATTCCTCAAATGCCTGGATTATCGCCAGGAGTTCCTTATCGTAAATTTCATAATTGGCTTCAGCGGGACTCATTTTCTTCGAGAAGAATACTACCGGTCTCCAAACATCCGAGCTATCCGGCTGCAATAATACTCCACCAGTACCCCGATCGGAAGCATCAGTCTCAAGTCTTGCTGGTTTGTCCCAATTAAAATGCTGTAAGACAATATCTTCAGAGAATTTCTTTTTAATGGCTGTAAACGCTGCTTCTTGAGACGATCCCCAACTAAAAGACGAATCTTTCTTCAGTAAATCAGTCAGTGGTGAGACAATGAAACTAAATTTATTGATGAAACGTCTGTAGAAGTTTGCAAAACCAATAAATCTTTGAATTTCTTTAATGTTTTTTGGAGCCGGCCAATCTTCAATGACTTGTAGCTTCGCAGGGTCCATTTTTATACCATTAGTTGTAATGATAAGACCTAAAAACTTCACTGACTGGACGTGGAATTCACATTTTTTAATATCGATCTGCAGGCCTGCCTCCAATAGTCGAGAAAGGACTTTCCTGACATGCTTTGAAGTTCATCTAGAGTTTTACTGAAAATAAGAATATCATCTATATAAGCCGTGCAGAACTCGTCGAGATAGCCTTTCAAGGTATCATTAATGTAATTTTGGAAGGAGCTTGGAGCGTTGGCAAGCCCGAAAGGCATCACTCGATATTCGTATAAGCCAAACCTTGTCCGGAAAGCAGTTAGGTATTCGTTGCCTTCGACAATACGCATTCGATGGAAAGCAGAAATAACGTCAAGCTTAGTAAAATATTTAGCTTTGCCAAGAAGAGTTAAGGTCTCATGGATTCGGGTATAGGATATCGATTCTTTATTTTAATATCATTAAGCGCCCTATAGTCAACGCAAAATCGTAGACCGCCACCAGGCTTTTTAACAAATAGCACGGGAGAAGATGCAGGCGAAGTACTTGGTCTAATAAAGCCTTTCTCTAGGTTCTTGCGGATCTACTTTTTCAAAACTAGCAGTTCCTCCCGGGACATTCCGTAGAGAGGGCCCCATGGTGGCTCAGCACCTGGCTTAAGGATAATCTGGTGATCGCTAGGTCTATGTGGCGGGATTTTTTCTGCATCATCTCTAGAGAACACTTGAAGAAAATCATGATAGACTATGGGCAACTTTTCTGCTGGATCAATCCTTGGTTTATCCATTAAAGCTTCCTGAATATCTTCTATTGATCTTGACATCACAGTCTGATCTGCTTCAGGCAAGAATTCCTCCCAAGCTTCCTCTTCACAGACTTTAATTCTGGATAATTCCTTGGAGGATAAAGACTCCTGAGTCGAATTTCTTAGCTGTCGGACTTCATTCGGAGATATTGCATGAACTATTATGGGCGGATGAACCGAATGTTTTTGACACACGGGGCTACCAAATCTCATGGTCTCTTCAGCCCATTGAATTTCAGGATCGTGATATTGTAGCCAGGGGAGACCCAGAACTACGTCAAAGTATGCCAGTTTGGTCACAAATAATAATATAATTTCTGTATGACTGTCAATATCAAGGACAACCTTTGCCATATAGGAGATTTGGCCAGACACCGATTCTGTCCCATCAAAAACCCTTAACAATCGTGGTCTTCTGAGGGGAATTATCTCTAAAGTATTATCATGCGCGAATTTAGTGTCTACAAATCCGTAGGCGGAAGCACCACTGTCAATCAATGCAAAGGCAGGTGAAGAGTTTGAATTATAACTTTTAATTGAACAATTTATAACAAAATGACTAGTTTTTTCCCAATTCCTGCCGTTAATTGCAATAGAAGACAACACTAAATCCAAAGGAGAGCTCCTTGGGCGACTTTTCGAAGAGCTTACTCTTTTCCCGACTGAGACGTACCACCGCTCTTAGAAAGCTCCACAGAACGGTTATCTATCGGAGGTCTGAACTGTTTCAGTAAGTTACACTCGACTGCGCGGTGGACCCCTTTCCCACAATAGTAGCATAACCCAAGCCTCCGACGACGTTCCTTTTCTTCTTTCGTGATAGGCCCTCGAGGAAGATGGTTTGAGGCAGAGAGATCCATTGCATCGCCACCTAGAGTAGTTGTCAACTGATTCGATTGACTTGAACTTCCTTGTAATGGCGAAGAACCTCGATAGCGAGAGGCTGCTGCTAATTCAGAGAATCTACGTTGTCTATTATCGATATCTTGAAGTCTGGATATAGCCTCATCAAATCCTAGGGAATCAATATCTTTCTCATGAATCAACGCACGTTGAAGCTCCAGGCTTATATTCAAAAACACAATGTCTGTTAGCGCTTGAGTGTTTTCATATCCCGCGATTACAGCGTCTCTGCGTATCTCGGCGATCCAACTAGAAAAGGGCTTATTCTTTTGCTTGTTCCTGTGTAGCCTAGTGACTGCTTCTCTAACCTGGTTTGGATCATCAAAAAAGATTGCCAGTTGCTTCATCATTTCTGTAAGCGAAGGGAAGCTCATTACCCCATCTTTTACCCAATTGTGCAGATGAGCCTGACAGTCTTCATCCATCATAGAATATACGTAGATCATTTTCGATTGCTCTGTTGGGTAATGGTCTGCATTCGAATTCAGCTTCAGTAGAATTCCTTTCTTCCAGGTTGAGAACTTTGCTTTATCTCCATGAAATTTAGCGGAGTCAGGTAATAAAGCGGGACGGGGAATTGGTGTTGAGCTTGTCGGTTGAAGTTTCCAATTCTCGATAGCACCAGCGAGCCGATTCAAAACTTGAGTCTGTATATTACTGGCTGAGTTGGACGATGAGACCTTTTTTTCTAGCATACCTATCCTCTCTCGGGCGTTCTGTAAGTTTTCGGATGTTGCCATGAGCATTTGATCCTTCTGAGCTAGATTCTGTTCAGCGGCCTGCACTTGAGCTGCCGTAGCACAAAGTTCCTGATTTTGCTGAGCAAGAGCTCTAATAGCGCCAATAACAGCCTCCGGATTCTGCTGTACTCCTTGAAGGAACTGGTTGAGATCAGTAACCCCAGTGAGTTCATTCAGTACATCCATATGATTCCTCTGAGATTCAGCCATAATAAAAAAAAAAGAGAGATCAGAGTAATGCCAGAACGGTGCAGGATTAATACTAAAGACAACGCTGTCAATAGAAAATAAGTGCCAATATCAGTAACTGAGGCAATGATAGATAAGCAACAATAATAATAGTAACAGCAACAATAACAATAAAAATGACAGGGAAATGGCAATAACACTAACAACAGCAGTAAACACGATAACAATAACAAGAACAATTGCGACAACAATAGCTATAACAATGACAATATCAATAACAATGGTCCAGAAGAACAGTAACCACAATGGTAGTGTAATCAATAGGATTCAGATTTCAAACAGATTCTTCAATAACTAAAGATAAATACAAGACTCTGATCTGAAGACTTCAGAGGTACAGTAAGGACAGCTATATATACATTTTAGGACATGGTCCAACAAGCCACTGAAAGAACCATCTAGAACTCCTGCACAGGTAAATAGAACAACAAGGGGCATCATAGGATACCATAGAACACCATAGAATCCACCAGAACTCCCCAGGTCATTGTGGCCCATAAACATATTTCTAGAATTGGATAATAAAGAAGTTTGTAGAGCTACAGAGAAACAGCCAGAATATCTAACGCCACAATGTGGCTCAAATTCCTGTCACATGACTAAGTAGCTTACAACCTCTGACAAGTGGTAATAACGAGACATCATATCCGCCTGATCGCGAAGGATCAAACCAGTCCGATCCACTTTTTAAGGCAATAGTAAATGGCGTTAATTCAACTATCTTCCTCGACTACGGCTCCAACTCCAGTCGGGTTTGTGAATCCAGGATTGTGGAATCTGCCACCTTCCTTTCTTCCAATCCCACTGTTATCAAAGGTCTAGGTCAAAAACCAGCAGCTACAATCACACGCGACTCAATAGTCAACTTGAAGCTTCCATATGGCGAAAGCCTCGGTCCAATCTGTTGTGGCGTTGTACTAGACAATCTCTTTCCGGGTCAACTTGTTCTTGGCCGATTGTTATTTCACACTCTTGGGGTATACACCAAAGAAGAAGGGCATGTTCAGCTCTTGAAAATAGAAAATCAACCCTCCCTTCAACATATTGATAGTAATGTTTTTTTTTGTACAAACAATACGCCTCCGTATGGCGACAGCACGTCTGAAAAAATAGCTTCTCTTGTCAAATCATTCAATGAAAAATTTCCGTCCGTCTTTAGATTCGACCCAAATATTCCACAAAAAACCGTACAAAAGTCAACTGTCGAACATTACATCGATACTGGACTCTCTAGCCCTGTTAAAATACCTGTTCGAAGATATAGTTCGGCTCAATGCAAAGTCATCGATGAATTTCTGGAAAAAAGTCTGAAAAGAAAGCTAATTCAGAAATCTAAATCACCATGGGTAGCTCCAGCTCTCTTAGCTCCCAAGAAAGGGGGTGCATGGCAATTTTGTATCGACTATAGACAATTAAATCTAATTAAAAAAAAAATACCTTTCCCTTACCCAACATTCAGGACGAATTACAGAGGGCAGCTAGTAAAAATTTTTACTGCTCGTTTGATTTACTTGACGGGTTCTGGCATATCCCCATGGCTTTAGACAGCGTTGAAAAAACCGCGTTTACGGTATCCAACGGGCTTTTCGAATGGCTTGTTATGCCTTTTGGGCTGACGAACGCACCATCAAGCTTCCAAGCTTTTATCACTGATATTCTAAAACCACTTCGTGGCATTGTTGCGGGTATGCTGGATGATTTTTGCACATGGGGCAGTACTATTGAAGAGTGTGCAAGTAATGCCGAAAAAGTACTCCAACGTTTCACAGAGTTTAACTTGCTTTTAAATGTTCGTAAATGTAGATGGTTTGAAAATCGAATTACTTTTCTTGGCTTTATCATCGACAAGCAGGGCATCCATATCGACCCTAACAAGGTCGTTGCCGTTATGGACAGGCCCTTACCGACCACAGCCACAGATATTAGATCCTTTTTAAATGCAGCCGGTTACCTAAGACATTTTGTCTCAGGGTTCGCAGCCACCGCAGCTCCTCTTTATTCTCTAACCGGGTTAAAGAAAAATAGTATCATTAAATTGGAAGAATCCCAAATTCCTAGCTGGAAAGCAATTAAAACTGTAATTACATCTTTACCAATACTCAAACCTTTCTGTTTTAACAAAATTGTCATTATTGATGGCGATGCAAGTAAAGGAGCAACAGGTGGAGTACTCTTGCAACCACATGAGTACAAAAGCAATCCGAAGAGAGATGACAACTTACCCCTCTCTTCTCCGAATTCTGCGTTATACCCAATAGCATATATGAGTCAAAAATTTGCACCTACTCAACAGAGGTACAGCACCCAAGAACGTGAACTTCTTGCGGTCGTTTTGTGTTTACAACATTGGCGATACTGGGTGGAAGGGGCTGAAATTATTGTCAGAACCGATCATGAATCTCTAGCTGGATATCGCACAAAGATGAATGTTACACCGCGTATTCTACGATTTTTAGATGTCATCGAACATTACAATCCAAAATTCAAATATCGTAAAGGCATCACAAATGTTTTACCAGACTGCTTGTCAAGGCCTTCATTTCCCCCAAATTTGATTAAAACAACCGAAATCTTTCCGGTAAATTCGGACTGACTACCTATTGATGTTGGAACCACTGTTCAAACTCCTGCTCATAATTTAGATGACGATCCTGACGCTACCGAAGTTGAGCCAGATGATGAGGAGGAACTCCTGATCGATAATTTGTCTGAAATTGACCTACATGCAATCTTTGAGGCCCTTCGTGACCGAACTCGACTACCTATCCGCTTGCATAGGTTTACAGAAGATTTTATTGCAAGAAACAATAAACTAATTTATATTAATGGCAATCTGTTAAAAGAAGTGCCCAGTTACGACGTTATAATAAATGAAGCCATCAAAATGCACCAAAATTTCGGCCATGTTACTGCAGAAATTTTAATTTCTGAACTTTAACAACTTTACTGGCACCCGGACATGGTTTTAATCAGCCAAGAAACTATTCGAACGTGTGAAAGTTGTCAGTTGACACTCACACCGAACATTCCATCAATTCCTCTCCAACCAATACCACCAGCATTGCCATTACAACGCTGGGGAATTGATTTTACAGGTCCTATCCTTGGTTATTGTCTGCTAAATTCAATAGACTACGCCACAGGATACGGTGTATCCCATCTCTGCTTCAGTACGAACCACAAAACCATCATTAATTTCATTAAAAACCTAATACACACATACGGCACGCCTGTTGAAATGATCAGCGATAATGGCTCGTCTTTTGTTGCAGCTGAAACTAAGGCTTTTTTAAAACGTCTTAACATTAAATTCCATCAAACTACTCCATATCAGCCAAGAACTAATGGCCGTTGCGAAAAGTTTAATGGTGTCATAAAACAAATCTGGAATTCGGTTTGGTCACAGTCGAAAGAGCTGTCGGCAGAAGGCGCTCTTCAAAAAGCACTCCAAATTTACAACACCAGACCTTCGGAACATGGATATTCTCCCCATTTCCTTTTATTCGGTGTCGCACCCAGGCTGGCAAACCCTATCTCATCTGTATTCTACACGAGGGAAGAGACCTCGGAAGAAACTGCGGCTTTCGTTAAAGACTTGACTAAACGTAAAATAGAAAAACTAAATATGCTACGAAATTCAATAAATAGTGTGAAAGCAAGCCAGTTTTATATCCACTGTCTGTTAGCCGAAAGAAAAGCTTTTTCCCGTTCATTTTCATAAGGGGATTGGGTGTTGCGTCAAAGAGAAAGAAAACATAAGTTTGAACCATTTTACGATGGGCCTTTCTCTGTCATTAAATGTTATCTCGGAAACACTTATACTTTGATGACTCCGGGAGGCATTATTTTGGCTAATAAGTATAATTGAGCCCGCTTGTTCCCAGCTTACCACAGAGAAAACCAGCCGATCAAAAGTCTTTGGTACGCCAGTAACAGACTATTACAAAAAGATCGAAAACGTATTGCGCGTGAAGCGGGATTATAAAAATATCTATAAAAATATGTTTTCATCATTTTGATTTTTATAATATGAAAAATTCACGTTCATTTATTCAATGCTATGGCTTGCATTTTATACGAAGAGGGGGAGTAATGCGCATCTAAATGTTTATACCTAAGTGTATACTGTGTCACATGATGTCATGTGACTTGTATATCAGCATATAGGAAGCCCCACAGTAGAAGAGAAACAAAAAGTTTAAGTTTCACCCTACGAGCCTTTTTACACTCCTGGAGTAGTAGTATTTGAGGCCCCACATGAGACTTAAAATCTACACGTCTAATAACATCATGTGCAAATTATAATAAACAATCGCGTCCTCGCAATCCGATTCACTCTCACTCAACACTTAAAACACAAGCACTTCAGGCTGTTCTATTTTCCACGGTCCCTTAATTTTAAAGGCTTTACCAAGCAATCCTCCAATACCAATTCTTCTTCTAACTTTTACGAAGTATGCTGTTATCGATTTGAGCGTAAACAACGTCTAGTTGTAAAACTAACATTGGCAGAATTACGTCGTTGAAATGGAATCGACCCCGATCACAGCTCTTTCCGCTCCTCCATCCGGATCTTACGTTTCTTTTCAAGGATTGTACGACGCGGTTCAAAGTCACGCTAGTGTTGAAATCGGTACATCCAACTTTGGATAAGATAGCTGTGTACACTCAACGAGATCTACACATACTAATCTTCCTATAAGTTGCGAGGTTGGTAAAATACGCTAAACCGTATTAATACAAATCACTAGATTTCCTTTACTTTAGATAGATATTATAAGTAGCTGTGTCTAAGTGGGAGTAATAAACAACTCCACACTTACGATTAACAGACTCCTTGTGCCAATCTGTCTTCTCTGTGAAATTATCTCTCTCAAGTCTTACCACTTGCTGCTACCACTACTTCCAAACAACAGGTTATGAGCCCGGTGTTCTTAGCATTCGAGATAACCCCCCTCCTTTCAATTATTTATCCTCATCGTTCTCAAGCTTACTATTCCAATCAACAGACAACAAATTCTCCCGAAACTATCATAATGTCTACCAACCAAAGCCAATCAACCTTCTTCAGCGAACTGAACGAATCAAAGCATACCCGATCTATGCAGTTGACCAATGTCGTTCAGCTCAGCGGTTACAATGACTATGACTTATGGTTTAATACTATGATAGTAGTGTGGGATACACACAAGCTCCACGAGCTTGTGATTGAAGGAATGGTTGCTGAGGAAAATAACCCTACCGAGGCTTATGCATACAAGGAACTATGCACCCTTGCCAAAAACATCTACATACAGGTGGTGTGTCCAGATATTCTAGCTTCACTGCTAGAACTCCAAAACCCCCATCTGATGTGGAAATACCTCGAAACTGAATACAAGAGAAACAGTACGTTCAATCTTGTTTATCAGTTCAGGAACCTGGCACTCCTTGCGATCGCCTATATTCCTAGCCAGCCAATAAGTGCCTTCATTAAAACTTTTGAGACCCAGTACTCGAGGTTGACTAAACTCGCCAGAGATTCCTCTGACGACAATAGAAAACTTCTAGCTCAATTTCTCCAGAGTGATACAATAAAGCGCACTTTCATCTTGGCCTTCTTAGCTCAAGGTCAGAAAAACGTTGTGGATAACCTGGCAACCAAAGACCATCTGTCTTATGCCGCGGTCAAGCAACGACTTCTTGACCTTGACCAAGAAACGCCAGTGGAAATGGCAATGGCAACTCGTTCCAAAAGAGGTAAACCCTTTACCTCGAACCTGACAAAACCTTCTAAGGTTGCAAAACTCCAGGAGTGTACATACTGTTTGAAGCATTTTCCTTCAAACAGTTCTGGACACACTTGGAAAAATTGCTCCAAGGTTCAAGAAAGGGGTCGCAAGAAAAAACATGCAAGTTCCTCTGGTATACAAGAGCAGGCCAATATAACTACATCCCAATCTGAAAATGTTAGTAAACAACCCTTCTATATTAACACAGGTGCAACTTCTCACATGTGTCCTGATCCAGATTGATTTATCCACATCTCGCGAAGCTCCGGTTCTGTGACCTCAAGCTCAGGTCAAAAGATAAACGTCGAAGGAAAAGGAACAGTCATGTTGAACTGCAAACTGTCTGATGGAACTGTTTCTCAGTTTACGATGGAAAATTTATTATATGTACATAAATTAAGCCTACCTCTATTTTCATGGAGGATTGCCAGATCCAAAGGATTTTCTCTTTGTGATGATGGTAATTTTATAACAGTTTCTAAATATAATAGAATACTATTTGAAGCTCATTTTTACGGTCCGTTACCGTCGATCCCGGAAGCGGTGATAAATGACCATGCTCTTACAACCTATGAATTTTGGCACAAAGCTCTCTGTCATTCTGCTCCCTCCACGATCACAAGTACAGAAAAGCTTCTTCCAAATTCAAGTATTATTCCTAAAAAACCCTCAGATTTCTCATGCGAAGCTTGCATCGTTTCCAAATCTACTCATAAAAAGCCCAAACCATCTCAGATAAGAGCTGAAGAGAAAGGCGAATACATTTATTCCGATCTCTGTGGGCCGTTCCCCACTCCATCATATGGAAATGCACTATACTACATCTGTTTCGTTGATGACGCGACTCGTTATGCCAGTGTACAAATTCTCAAATGTAAATCTGAGGCAGCACAAGCCACAATCGAATTTATTACGGAATTGAAAACACAGCACGACGTTAAACTCATGTCATTTCGGACAGATAATGGTGGTGAATATGTCAACGCTACACTCTCCAAGTTTTTTAAAGAGAACGGGATAAGTCATCATCTGACTCCCCCTTACTCTCCTGAATCAAATGGTGTCGCTGAAAGATTAAATCGCTCTATAGGCGAAGGAATACGAGCCATGCTCTTACCGTTTAAAGACAAAAGACTTTGGGCTGAAGCTGTAAGAACATTCATTTATACAAAAAACCGAATAGCACATGGATCTGTAAATGGACAGACTCCTTATCAAGCTTTTCATGGCATTAAACCATCCATTTCTCACCTTCAACCCTTTGGCAGAGAATGCTACGTGCATATCCCCATGGCTAAATAACCATCAGGAAGCAAGCTTCTCCCAAAAGCAGAAAAAGGTATTTTCGTAGGTTACACCAAAGTCGATCACCATTATCGAATCTTTGTTCCAGAAAAAAGAAAACTTATTATCTCAGCTGATGTTACTTTCCCTGCAGTGAAAACCAACTCTGGGATAAATAACTTCTCAGCTGATATGAATAATCCTAAACAGTCAACTACGACTCATGTCACTAGGACAATATCAATCGGTAATGGGCTTGAACATCAGATTCAAAATTCACTTCCTCAAGATCCTAGTCATGGTTCTCAATCCACATCTCAGCAATCAACATCAACATCATCCGAAATCTCGACCAATACCAACACTACAACTTCTCCTCTACCTCAAATAGCTCCGCTCACTTCTCTGAATGTTATGTCCATACAATCCAGACCAAAACGCACAATCCGTCCTCGGACTTTCGATGACACGATAACGGGGGAATGGTGGAATGCTTCTCGTGTTCCTCTTCAACCGGCTTCGTCGAATTCTACCAATGCAGATGGTCAAGATTTTGCCATGGTCAACAATTTTGATGAAATAGAGCCCAAAACATATAACAGTGCAAAACTGTCTCCCAATTGGGACCAATGGAATTCAGCATTTGAGGCAGAAATGTCATCTCTTCAGGAGAACAAGGTTTGGGACATTGTCCCACGCCCAATAGGAAGAAAAGTTGTTGGTGGAAAATGGGTTTGCAAAATCAAAAGAGATTCCCACGGAGAGATTGAAAGATTCAAAGCACGGTACGTAGCTAAAGGCTTCTCTCAAATTCAAGGCTTAGACTACGACGAAACCTTTGCTCCCATTGTTAGATTTGACTCACTACGACTATTGCTGGCGATATCTGCAGCGAAAAAGTGGAAACCGAGACAACTTGACATAAAAACCGCATTTTTGTACGGAATCTTGAATGAAGAAATTTACATGGAACTCCCTGAAGGGTACAGAGTAGGAAATCATGTCGCTAAACTTAATAGGTGTATCTACAGACTGAAACAATCACCACGGGAGTGGTACTTCAGGTTGGCTGAATACATTATTCCCCTTGGTTTTGTTTCCTCCCTCCTTGACCCATGTGTTTTCATCCACAACAATGGAGTTTTAATCATCGCGGTATACGTGGATGACATAGTATTATTTGGAGAACAAGGAGCCCTTATGAACCAGTTAGTAACCCACTTCAAATCTGAGTTTCAGGTAAATGATATGGGCACTCTCCATTGGCTTCTTGGGATTCAGATTGAATACTCTAATGCAGGAATCAGCCTATCTCAGACCGCTTACATAAATAGAATCTTGGATCGATTCTCTATGCAAGATTGCAACTCAGTTTCCACGCCCATCGAGTGTAACCAACGACTGATGATGGCGATAGATGGAGAACCTAGAGCCAATGCAACTCTGTATCAGCAAATCATCGGATCTATAATGTATATCGTATCTAGCACCAGGCCTGACCTTGCATATATAATATCTCATCTCTCTCAGTACAACTCAGATCCATCAATCTCTCATTACAGTGCGGCAAAACGAATCCTAAGATATCTCAAGGGAACAAAGGATCTTAAATTAATTTACAAGTACGAATCCCCACTCGTACTAAATGGATATTGTGATGCATCATACGGAAATTGTCTTGATACTCGTCGGAGCTTCGGCGGCTATCTATTCCAACTTGGTGAATGCACCTTCAGCTGGAAATCCAGGAAACAGCGTACCGTTGCTCACTCCACTTGTGAAGCTGAGTATATGGCGTTGTCCCTTGCAACAAGACAATTTATTTGGATTGTTCGTGGTCTCCATCAGCTTCTTGGACAAGATATACCAACGTCCCTGTCGACAGATAACAACTCTGCTATTGATATTGCACACAACCCAAAACTCAATGATGCCACCAAACATATTGATATTGCCTACCACTTTACTAGAGAACGAATTGAAGACGGATCCCTTCTATTACTACATATCCCATCAGCAGAGAACCTGGCGGACATATGTACAAAAGCTTTGCCCAACCCAAGATTGAAACACTTATGCACATTCATCTTCGGTACAAAGTGAGGAGGGGTGTTGAAATTGGTACATCCAACTTTGGATAAGATAGCTGTGTGCGCTCAACGAGATCTACACATACTAATCTTCCTATAAGTTGCGAGGTTGGTAAAATACGCTAAACCGTATTAATACAAATCACTAGATTTCCTTTTACTTTAGATAGATATTATAAGTAGCTGTGTCTAAGTGGGAGTAATAAACAATTCCTCACTTACGATTAACAGACTCCTTCTTGTGCCAATCTGTCTTCTCTGTGAAATTATCTCTCTTAAGTCTTACCACTTGCTGCTACCACTACTTCCAAACAACAGCTAGGTCTGCAGGATACGCCATCACCACCAGCAATTCCGAAAAGGGAAAAGGGTGAAGAATGAAACTTCTAGCCTGTAAGAAAAGTGGTACTTTTCACATCGAAGTCGATGAGCCATGCAGGAAACGACGTAGACTAACGCAGAAAACTAACTGTCCTTTCGAATTTAAGGCCTGAGAGAGGACCGACGGCACATGGGAAGTCTGTTTCCTGCAGGCCGCAAACGGGGACATCAACTCAGAAAGTCTCACTCATAAACATGGGCCCTCCAATCCATCAGCATTTCCAGAGCATGGCCGCCTTAACAACGATGAGATCACAATAGTCCGCAGTGATTTCAACATGGGCATACCAGCCAGTAGGACTGTCGCCACTCTGAAGAACCGCAACCCTCGCTCTGAGCTAAATCATCGTGATATCTACAGTTTAAATGCGCAGATAACACGCGCAAGTCGGCTCGGAAGATCTCCCCCCCCCCGAGGGTTTTATCAGTTACCTCACATGAAAAGACTAAGGGAACTATCTTTTTCGACTATGATCAGGATACCAACGGTCATATAAACTACCTCTTCATAGCAGATGCTCGGTCTGTTGAGCTACTCAACCAAAGTCCGGATTTCTTACTCATGGACTGTACTTATAAGACAAATAAATTTGGCATGCCCTTGCTGGATATCCTCGGTGTTGACAACTTGAACCAATCTTTCACTGTTGGATATTGCTTCTTGCATCGCGAGAATGAGACAAATTACGACACAGCGATGACTGACCTACTTTCTTTGTACCAGCATGACCCACGACCCTTGGTAATAGGTACGGACTGTAAATTAGCCCTGATAATCGCAACTGACCGTCACTTTCTAGCTACGCAAACTACTTCAATAATCTGCTTTTGGCATATTTGCAAGAACCTTATGGTCAATTGCAAGTTAAGGTTCCAATTTGAAGATCGGTGGGAAGAGTTCGAAAGGTTCTTTTCAGATATCGTACACTCAACGACTCCTGAAGAATACTTGGATCGGGTCGAGGAGCTCCAAGCTGAATTCCACTACAACGAAGGCTTGCCGCACAAATTACAGCCAAATTCTCTACCTGAAGATATTGAAAGAAGTACCTGTTTCAGTCTCGAGCAATACGCCGTCAAGTATGTTCTTCAACAATGGTTGCAGCTCCATCACCACAAAATCGTGCATGCTTGGACAAATCAATTCTTGAACAGGAACACAACGACAACTTCGAGACTTGAGGATGCACATGCCGTGCTGAAGAGCTGGATTGGATCGCCCTCCAACAATCTATCATCTTTATGGATCTCGATTTCATTAGCACTGTCGGATCAGATCAATAAAATAAAAATCAGACGTGCAAGAGCACTCAATGGGCTACCCGCAGGTATCTCAGGTGAATTATTCTATGGAGTTCTGGGCAGAATTTCTCACTTTGTCCTGTACGAGGTTTGTAAGCAGCTCAAGTATGCTCGGAACGAAGAACAGAGAGCCCGCGTGTCAGAGGTTGTAAGCTACTTAGTCATGTGACAGGAATTTGAGCCACATTGTGGCGTTAGATATTCTGGCTGTTTCTCTGTAGCTCTACAAACTTCTTTATTATCCCATTCTAGAAATATGTTTATGGGCCACAATGACCTGGGGAGTTCTGGTGGGTTCTATGGTGTTCTATGGTATCCTATGATGCCCCTTGTTGTTCTATTTACCTGTGCAGGAGTTCTAGATGGTTCTTTCAGTGGCTTGTTGGACCATGTCCTAAAATGTATATATAGCTGTCCTTACTGTACCTCTGAAGTCTTCAGATCAGAGTCTTGTATTTATCTTTACTTATTGAAGAATCTGTTTGAAATCTGAATCCTATCGATTACACTACCATTATGGTTACTGTTCTTCTGGACCATTGTTATTGATATTGTCATTGTTATAGCTATTGTTGTCGCAATTGTTCTTGTTATTGTTATCGTGTTTACTGCTGTTGTTAGTGTTATTGCCATTTCCCTGTCATTTTTATTGTTAATATTGCTGTTACTATTATTATTGTTGCTTATCTATCATTGCCTCAGTTACTGATATTGGCACTTATTTTCTATTGACAGCGTTGTCTTTGGTATTAATCCTGCACCGTTCTGACACCGCGATGGTCTTAGTACTATTTGTACGGGGACCTTAAACAAGTCAATGGGTATGCCCTGCTGGCACATCATTCAGGAAATGATGTCTCAAAATCGAGGTATCTCAACCGAAGTCTTTCAACTTTGACATTCTAACTAAATTTACACAATTAGGCCTACGAATTAATGATATTCGTCCGCAGGCTAGATTTGAACAGCAGATCCCCGATCCTCCTATTCTCGATCCTGTCATTAGGTGACGGCGCGTAATGCTGAGGCCGAACGCAGAACTCATAATAGGGCGCATCATAGGCAGCGGGTCGCGCAAACTGGCCGGGTCCTGTCTCAACACGAGACTACGCAAATAGTTTTACGACATTGCACAGTTTTTGTTGAGCTCGGACACGATAGAACAAGATGTCAAGGATGTAGGGCAACTGGCCATACTCGTAATAATAGTCCTAATACCTAAGGGTATAGCTTTCATCAAATTGAAACGTTAGAAGCGAAATTATTTTGCGTACTTATATCAAACTTTAACTAGGGAATAATTTTAATTGATACCAAACACTCAAACAGCTCAAATGTGTAGTAGATTTACCAAGTTAATAGAGAATATGATTTAGTTCCATCCAAATTAAAATTAGCTCACAATGTCTTGGAGCCTTAGATATAATAAAACGGCTGTAAATTTTTGACTTTTTTTTAACAAAAATACTTACAAATAATTATGCACGGTTGTAATTGTACGGACGTTTAGTATTCATTTACAGTTTATAATTAGACAGTTCTTTCGTAAATTTTGTGGGGCTAATCGATAAATCCATATTTCCAGGCAGAATTGGGTTTTCAAGGGGGGAGGAGTATATCTCAAAGGGGGGTGTTTGTATCACGACTCCTTTTTTGGGAACCATTGCTTTTTTTCCCGTGACTTTTACGTAATCTCAGTACTATTGCTATGGCAACCAATGTGTATCTGATTGCCAACCTGTCGAAGTTAAGATTAATATGTACCCTGAGGCTGAAAGACGTTTTGTCCCGAGTCCCATACTAAATTACATGGGACTCGTGACGAAACCCATCCTGGTGTACAGTATTTCAGCCCTAAAGATTGTTAGTGGTTGATGTTGGTTCTGTGTGTTGGTACCTTGCAGTCACTTATCCTAACATACAAAATTTACATCAGCCACTAACAATTTTTAGGGCTGAGACACTGTAAGTATACATGTACCGGTACTAGTACTAGTATGTACAAAGATCTACTAGTTTCCCATGTTAGAGTGGGATGGTGCAGTGGTACACTGCCCGGGCCGTTCTCCCAAGAAGAGTCTGTGTAGTTTGGGCACATGCCCCACTTGAGACAGGAGAAAGCTGGTTCGAATCCAGCAAGACCCTTACACCATTTCTCTCGTGGTGACATCGTATTTGTAGCACGACGAAAGCATACTCAGATCACCACAAGTTCTTCTCACTTTTCCCTGTGGTGGGTATTCACGGTAGAGGGTACATGTCGCGAGGCGTTATTCTCGTAGTGGTATCTGCAAATGAAATCTGAGTATGAGTGTTCCAAACGTCAAACAGAGTCATTCTGCGAAATATACAGTGGGACAAGGGTAAGTTAGCAAACCGAATTATCGACAGGGGTTATACGACAGGGGTAGCTTTTGCCAAAATAAGTAGGCGGTAAAGCCACGATGAAATTCTTTTTGCATGGTATCCCAGTCCTCTTACATAATCTTTTTCGCAAGTCCCATCTTTGCAACTACAGTCATCCCTCTCTAACTCGATAGTGGGTCCCAGTATAAGTGTTGAAAATATTCATTGAAATCCAACCATTTACATTTGCAATACTTACCCCTGCACGAAAAATAGCCTGTAAGGGTAAGTGTTGCAAATATAAAAGTTCAAGTTACAATGAATATTTTCAACACTTACACCGGGGCCCACTATCGAGTTAGAGAGGGACGACTGTAATGTATCTACATACCGTTACCCAAACTGACCTTCACATTCCCAAAATCAATTACAATCTAACATACCAACCTCTGCAGCTACGAACTCCCGACCGCTACATTTCCTACGTCTTACTCCAAATCAGAGCCTGTTACTGAAAAATCGAAACAAATTCTCACGCCCATCAGTCTTCGAAGAGACTACCTTGCCAGAATCTTAATCGGGATAAACGGGTCGCAATCCAGAAACTTCGAAGGCACGGGCTTTCACATCTTAATATCGCTCATGAATTGGGGCTAAGTCAGAGACAAGTTCAATACGCATGCGAACGTGGCTATTTTTCAGAAGCCAGAAGTTTCGGTCGACCTTCAGTCCTGAGCGAGGCTCAAGCTGATGAGCTTTAAGATTTTGTTTGCATTTCACAAGCTAGTCGCTTTATGATCCGCTTGGAAGTTGCCACGGTGCAGTGTTCTTACCGGAACGCCGACGAGAAAGCTATTCGGAATACTCTAGAAAGTGGATATGAGTGTTGTGTCTCTCAGAGTAAGCCTCCGCTCAGCGAAGAAAATAAAAGGCGATAGTTACTTTTCGCTCGGTCACATTTAATTTGGACAATTGAGCAGTGAAATCAAGTCCCATGGACGGACGAATCTTGGATTACTGGCGGTCAGCACACACATTTGTGGGTCACCACAGAGGCCAATTCGCGTATTAATAATTTGGGTTTTCCACGAACAAAGTCTAAACTGGCAAGGGGTTTGACGTGATGTGCTTATCTCCTAAGTTTATTCGAAAAAATTTCAGATGTATTGAGGATCTTTCCATGGGATCCAAAAAATAGTGATCTAGCTTGGAAACAAAGTTGGAGAAAATTGAACTTAGCGACCTATAGCCAGTGGATCTCGCCAAGGATAATAACGGCACGAAAAGCTAAGCCATCACTTTTACTGATACAAGATAGTGCTCCCCGCCATCGTGCACGGAATGCCATAAAAGCTTTACTCCAAGCTGGGGTAGAACCCATCGTGTGGCCCCCCTCCTCTCCCCACTTAAACCCAGTCGAGTCTGTATGGAAATCGATGAAGGATTACTTTCAAGCTTGATATCCGGAGTTTGATAATGTAAGGCAAATATCTCAGCAGACGCTAAAAGGAGTTATTAGAGAAGCTTGGGACTCAATCCTATCTGAGGAACTCAGTTGACTTGTCGTCAGCATGCCTGCAAGGTGTCAGGCTGTTATGGAAGCAGAAGGAGGTCCTACTTCGCATTGATGTATTTTAAACGATTAACTTTGTCCTATTTTTTATGTACGGTAGCTCTGTTAAGTCGTAGGTTGGAAAAAATGAGAATATCTCTAAGTAATATAGGGGGACGAAGACGGCGTTTCTACCTGTACGTGGTGTCCCCTACGAACCTGGAGTTTATCTTCAGAGCCAACAGAAACACGCATTACTTGGTCACGGAGGAAAAGTCATCCAAACGAGTTTCCGGGGCGTACCCAGCTCCCGTTATGGTGGTGATGGATCAGACTAAGTTGGCCCTTTTTACCAAGATGAATTCTCACTTTTTACAGATATTCTGGCATTATACTGTCTCCCGAGGAAAGAGCACCGCTACCTGAGCGCTGGTGGTGTCGGTATAAGGAGGATATCTGGACTATGGGATATTAGGGAGATACAGATGGAGATACGCACCTCGTGTGGCTCTGGTATCTAGGCCTCGCCTGGCTGGAGTTGCAGGTTTTTTGAGACTTTTTCCCGCGTAGCGGTTTCCATGGCTGCTCTTTTTCTACCTTTTTTTCTGAGCAGAAGGTTCCGTAGAAAAGGTGGTTGAATTCTACGGGTAATTACTGAGCTAAATGGCTACCCGTCGTGGGTCAATGTATCAATGATCTTAGGTTCGAGGTAAAAGGGGATAGGAGCACTGTAAAAGTTGTGGCCTGGGTCAGAGAGGAGCCCTAGTGTTATAATAGTCTTGGACTCTACATAGCACAAATAAACAAAACTACTACTACTACTTTCTAAGTAATATAAGGTTTAACAAAATTTGGGCGCCAAGAAATATTTCCTATCTATAGAGCGTTTGCAAGGTATATTGTCCTTGATGCGGTAAAGTGTTTGCAGGATATCTCGGCAAAGATGTATGATCGCTTCCTAATAAGCAAAAGATTTTCAAGAAAACCCACTTGAGTGCCTATCGTTTATGTAAACTAACAATCTTTAGGGTGTTAACACTATACAAGCTTTTGTTATAGAATCACAAATTCAATGACTAATATTCTATTTGAGGGGCGAGACAGCTTTACACTCTCTTTTGGATTAGTCAGCTCATTATTGCCTGAATCCCAAATCCACCCCGCCCCACTACCCCTTTGCATAAATATTTGAATTATGTACCTTGTGCATTTCGACAAACTTGGACTAAACAATCTGTAGAACTTAGTCCAGTAATTCTAAACAAAAGGTACCAGAATGCTATGCGAAAGGTACCGTAACGCCAAACGAAAGCTACCCCTAGATGACTAATCAAGCGCCCCGCCACACAGTCGAAACAATAGAGAATTTTAAGGATATTGAGAATGAAGAGAGGAATTATTTTCACTACAGTCAAGTGTTTTTGTTTAAAAAAATCAGTTTTTGCGTATGCAACCTGAGGCTATGACGGGAATGATTACGGAAGATAAGTATATTTCGCTGGATGACTCGGTTTGACGCTTGGAATACTCATTCTCAAATTTCATCTGCAGATACTACTACGAGGACAACGCTTTACAGCATGAATTCTCTTCGTTGGATAGCCACCACAGAGAAAAGCGAGAAAAACCTATGGTTATCTGAGCATGCTTTCGTCATCCTACGAATACAATATTACCGCGAGAGAAGTGATGTGTGGGCCTTGCTGGATTCGAACCAGCTTTCTCCTGTCTCAAGTGGGGCGTGTATCAAAACTACCCAGGCTCTACTTAGGAGATCGTTCCGGACGGTGTACCACTGCGTCAACTGACTCATTTAAATTGATTTGTGTACGTTCCAGTAACTTCCCATGTCCGTTCTGGGTTAAATGGGCGTGTCGGAAACTCCGCCACTATCTAAAGTAATTATATAATATATTATATGAACGATATTAACGACAAGTCCGCATTAGTGTAGGGGTTAACATACTCCGCTTTCACTAAGTAAATGATCCGGAGAGCCCCGGGTTCGACTCCCGGATGCGGAAGGTTTTGTCAACGAATTTATGGTGATCTAAAGTATACCTTAGTATTTGCCATACTTGTGATCCTTGTCGAGTAGCTTTTTCCTGGATCAAGTGATTTTGCAGTTGCGTGGCCAACTAAAAACCACGGTACTGACTACTATCTTTAACATTTCGCGCGGTAACATTCCTTTTGACCTTTTACCTGACGCGTGACACGCATGCTAATGAAGATCAAGAGAAATTAATAAAGGCTCCTTACAAAATGATGTCTTCAAAAATAGCCAATTCGTACTCACGATCTTACGGCGTCCATAAAGTCCACCGGAAAAACTCAAAAATTGGTAGAGGAGTAATTTAATATCTGAAAAATCATTCCTCAAATTTATGGGTTACGAATTCATCTGGAAGAATAGTGATGGTTGGGATAAACCGATAAATCGACGTGGACATCCTTTTGAAGGCTATTTTACTATCTAGTATTACCACCTTTTGCAGCCACAACAGCCTCACTTATTCGCGGAATCGATTCTAGAAGAGTCTGGCAGGTGCGAGCTGGAATTTTGTCCTATTCTTTATTGATCCGTTCCCATAACTCCCCTACTTCCTTGGGAAGATCCGCATACTTCCCTAGTCTCCTCTTCAATTCACCCCATAAGTGCTCTATTGGGTATAAATCAGGGGATTGGGCGGACCATTCTAATCGGTGATATTCTTTGCCCCTATAAACGCTGTGGTTGTCCACGCGATGTGTTTAGGATTGTTATTGCCGGTTGCCTGCGCGTAACAAGTAGTAACCGATGAAAGTAAAACTAGCCGGGAAAACCACCGAGTTACAGTAGCTGTAATTTCGGTGGGTGCAAAGGTTTAGAGTAGCTCGAGCTTCGTATAGCGACGATTGGGCGAGTTCTAATCCAAGTGCTGCCAAGTGTGGTCATAGAGTCTTTATGGGGAAAACTTCTGAAACTTAGACTTGACGATGAGCAAACAAAACAGTTCAAGTACACGAGGCCGCGATCTTTGCGGTGACATGTAAGCATAGTACTGATTATTCGGATAATGACTATTCTCATGTAAGTCCTGACGAGTAAAGAAAAATAAACAAGGTATCACGTGTTTAATTTACAAAATTACTAACGCCATCCAAACACCGAAGAAATCATTGACAGGACACCTCGCTCCAGTCACAACTCATCAAAGAACTCGATCGCGCCGTTATGACAAACCTTTCACCTCCTCCCCCTTCACTCCCCCATACACCCCTACATTCCTCTACCCAGAAGGGTGGAGAGAGGTCGCTGACAGAAACTTTACTGTCAACCACCTCTGCCGCAGACGCCAGGAACCGTGAGGCCACCCTCATGTTTCAAAATATTGCAGCCGTCCTTGATGAGGCGATTAGTGAAGATACCGCTCTACCACAACACCTTAAAAAAAGATTCCGTGACTTTGTTGCGGATCTTAACTCTGTAGCACGGCGGCACTTCGAGTGCCATGTCAGAGGCTCACCTCGACCTCCGAAGCCGTACACGAAGACTCAATCAATACCAATATCGCAGCAAGTTCCAGAAACCAATTTTATGCAAGCCTCCACCACCAAACCCTCTACGAAAAAGCTCTTTGCCGCAGTTGTGGCAACCCCATCCCTAGCTGCAGCTCCTAAAGCCAGCCGCCCAAAAAATGTCAGCCCACCCATAAAGCCAGCACAAGCCACGAACTAAGGTAAAATCGCAAAGCCTCACGAAGATAACAGACTCCTAGTTCGTGTCGCTGCTGGCCACCCCGCCTTAAATATCTCTCCTTACGCGGTAATGGAACAGTCAAATAATTTCTTGAATCAAAAGCTCGTACGCGAAGTTCAGCTCACGAAGACAGGATTTGCAATATGCCCCGCCTCTGTTGAAGCCCAAGAGATACTGGTCACAAAAATACCAGTGGTACAGGGGTTTCTGTCATCCCGCGGACAATGCACAGTCGAGAAACCAGAAAATCACGCTGCATACAGGATCTCTGGCGTCCCTTGTAACTACATCGGATACAATAAACAAGGCGCTGTTGAAGCAATAGAAATAGATGCAGACACTGTTTCGCAAGCCCTGGTCAATCTCACCCACGTTGCCCCGTTAAAAGTCCTCGAATCTCGGGGTACATTGGCCTCGGAGTTCAGCCCATGCAAAAGCTGGATAGTTCTTTACCCTCAGGGCTCAAACCTGGCAAGATCTCTCCCAATCTTTGGAGTGCGCGCGACAACAAAACTCCTGCCACAAAGAACCAAAATCCCTCAGTGTGGATGATGCTATGGCTGGCACAATGAACGCTCGTGCGCGCGAGTGCCTCGTTACAGAATTTGTTCTTCGTCTTTACATTTAGAAGCTAACCATATCTCCTGTAATCCCGCAGTCGCCCATGTTTGCCCACCAAAGTGTGTCAACTGCCACAGGCCCCATCCAGCTGACTCATTGGAATGTCTTCTCCGCCCAAAGAAAGACAATACATTCCCAAACAAACAAAAGACTAGCGCTATCCGACAAGCTGCAGCCGCTGCAAGGTTACGTCTCAAAGCTGCCCACTGTGGAGTAGTGAATTCACAGGCCGCAGAAACCAGCAATTCCGTCGTTGCTACGCCCCCAGCTACGCTGGCCACTAACAAAAGACCTTCTGGACCTCCAGAGATATCCTCAGGCAGATTTGAAGTCCTGGCTCAGGGGAGCCTTCAGCGCAGCCCCGACGCAATGAATGAGTAGGAAAACATCAGTAATAAAAATACTCTCAGTTAACGTTGGCTGATCATCAAACGCCCAACAGATAGCCCTCCAAAACGCTTTCGACTCTCGAATAGATCTCCTACTGATCCAGGAACCCTTTGTTTCCTCCGATACCGCACAAAGAATTACGTGCAGACACCCCTCATTCGAATGTTACTCTCCTGTCGACGACTGGACTGTACGCCCAAGAGTGATTACCTACGCAAACAAGCACAGTAACATCAATCATTATCAAGAGCGACCGCGCTGCATAACGGAGCAAGGAATAGGCGACATCCTTCTCCTCTCCGTCATAGCTCCTAATAACCCCCGCCTGCTGATCATCAATGCATATAATGCACTCCCGGGCTCTACCAACCCAGGGGCAGGAGTATCTCGCCTCATCTCCTTAGCGGACTTATCTCTCCCCTCTCAAACTATTCTAGCAGGAGATCTAAACCTGCATAACCCGATGTGGCACCCATCCTACCGTGGCTCGCCCTCTTTGCAATCTGAAGCTTTTATTCGCTGGCTCGAATTAAGAGATCTTTCATTGATCTCAGAGATTGACAAGCCTACACACAATTGCGGGAATGTCCTAGACCTATGTTTCGGCTCAAGCCAGCTGGTGGCTAGGGGCACCATCGCAACAGTTCAGGAAGACTTGGATGTGACTTCGGATCATCTCCCCCTGCTCGCTAATGTATACTGTGGTGCTCGCGAAGCAGCTCCTATAACCGGACTCCGCTTTGCCACTATTGACAAGGACATATTCCTTTCGCTCTTACGTGCCCAATTAGAAGGAATTCTACCGCTATCTCAAAAATCTGCATCTGAAATTGATAGGAGAGCGGATCAGATCATTAAAATTTTGCACAGCTCATTTGCAGGATCCGCGAAGCGGGCGCTGCCACACTCTAGAGGACAGCCTTGGTGGGATCAAAACTGCAAGGAAGCAAGGAAAAAGTATTGTGACAAGGTCCGAGACGGATCTGCTAACCAAGCTGACAGGAAGGAATTTCGCATGGTTACCAGGCGGGCAAAGATCTCTTTCTTTCAGAAGAGAATTGATGAAGCTGCTAATGGAAAAGATGTATTCAGTATAGCAAAGTGGCACAAATCAAAGGGAACCTTTCGAACGCCTCCTCTAAAAGATCCGCTCTCTCCGGAAGCCCCTTTAACCGAATCTATTGACGACAAAAGGAACGTACTAGCGAGGAATCTTCTGAGAAATCAGTCCGACGTTGAGGACATACCACTACTGACCCCAACTACAGCAAGGACCTCCCTGCCATTTCCCGAACTGACTATTGAAGAAGTCTCTAATTCCATCCTAGGTGCAGGGAATACTACTCCTGGCAAAGATGAGATTCCCACCAGTGTTCTCCGCCTTGCATGGCCACATATCTCAGGGCTCATACAGGACCTATACCAGTCGTGCATAGACTCAGGGCATCATCCAAAATGTTTTCGCACCGCGATTGTAACCATGATTGGAAAGCCAAACAAAGCAGACATGACATCCCCCAGATCTTGCAGACCAATCGCACTACTCTCAGTACTCGGTAAAGGCTTGGAAAGGCTAATCGCAAAGCGAATGTCATGGATATCTATTAAATATAAGGTGCTCGCTGCTCATCAGTTTGGGGCATTACCCAAACGCTCGAGCGTTGATCTAACTACATGTCTCACACATGACGTGGAAACTGCGCTAGCCAAAGGGCTAACCGCCACATTAGCTACACTTGACATTAAGGGGGCATTGGATACTGTACTCCCAGGCAGACTTATCAAACAACTGAGAGAGCAAGGCTGGCCAGCACATCTTTGTAACTGGATCTCTTCATTTGCAACAAACCGAGAGGTTTGTATAAGACTAGACGGCGAAACCGGCGACCCCATCGAGATCAACTGTGGGCTTCCTCAGGGCTCCCCAATATCGCCTATTCTTTTCATGCTCTTTATTGCTCCTCTTTTCAGACTCTCCGCCCTCGGGAAAGCTTTTGGATACGCAGATGATGTTGCAGTCCTAAAAACCTCAGCGACCCTAGAAGACAACTCTAACAATATGGGGTTAGCTATTGATCAGGCACTGGCATTGGGTGCAAACGAAGGCATCACATTCGATCCAGCAAAATCTGGACTACTGCACTTTTCCCGCAAGCATAGAGATAAGAACTCTCGGCCACCCGTGGAAACAAGCAGCTTCACCATCTTTGAAGATCCTCGCAAGTCGTATCTGACATGGCTTGGTGTACATTTCGACAAACGACTTAGCTTCAAATACCGTGTGCAAATCCAATCCTCTAAAGCTCTCAAAGTTGCCCACGCCCTGCGCTGCCTAGGCAACACGGTAAGGGGAGCTTCTCCCAATTTATCTAGACGAGCTACAATTGCATGTGCTCTCCCCATTGCATACTTTGGCGCCGAGACTTGGTGGCCAGGTAAAACTAGAAACAACCGAGGGAAAGTAGTTTCTAACAGGGCGACTGCACACCTCAAGATGTTGGAAAAGGTTCACACAGCTACAGCACGGGCCATTCTTCCTGTGTATCGCACTACTCCCACTGCCGCTCTTCTTAGGGAGGCAGGACTTCATTCCGCAGAAACCGGCCTCGATAGCATATCCAGAAGAACTGCCGTACGCACCCGGGGACTTGACCCTCGACATCCATTACACAGACGAGAGGTAGAAGCACTTACAGGTCCTCCACTATCTCGATACGCCCGCACATGTCGTAACATCCCGCACTCAGAAAACCACAATCTTCTTGTCTATCCTCCTTGGGAGACTACCGAATCAAGACAAGATGCTCTGGCTCGTATAAGGGGCTCTACGGGATCGAGGGAACAAAGGGCAGATATGTTCCGCGATTTTCTAAGCACCGTTCCGAGGAGTGATATTCAACTTTACTCAGATGGCTCAAAGCTCCCAAACGGGAATGCCGGTAGTGGCTTTGTAGCTTTTCAAATTGGCGTCCAAGTGTGCGCAGGAGCTTACCCCCTCGGAAAGCACAAAGAACCCTTTGACGCGGAAGCCTTCGCAGTCCTCCAGGGAATCCGTGCAGCCGCTGCCCTACCTACAGCCCGCTTCTCAAAAGACCTGTGGATTTTTATAGACAACGAAGAGTTTGCAAGTAAAATCCTGAGAAGAACTCTGACCACTTCCTCTCAACAAATTTTCTTTCAAGCTCTTGAAGCAGCAGAACTTTGGAAATCTTGTCCACGACTCCCTCACATTTCGGAGGGACAGATACATATCCGTTGGGTTCCTGGCCACGTTGGTATCAACGGCAACGAACTTGCGGATCTCGAGGCCAAGAAAGGAGCGACAATGCCCTCTCCACATCCTCCCGAATTCTCCTTTTCCTCACTTAGGAGATGGCACACGGAACAGAACAAAATCGCTAGAGATAAGTGGTGGCAGACCTCACGACCGCCTGCATACACGCAACTCGAGATCGCAAACGCCCCCATCTTCCCCAGGGAACTCCTTCTCTGCCGCAAAGATCTGGGTCAGGTACCTGCAGCCAGAACGGGTCGTGGAGACTTCGCAGCCTACCATACCCGGTTTAATCATGAAGACGCCACGCTAAACTGCTTATGTGGATCAGCTAAGTCGCCCACACACTTCCTCTTCTGCCGTATCCTCCGGCGGAGAGACGGCCGTCCCCCAGGACCTATCAGTACGCTTGTCCCATACTTACTTGGCACGCCAGAAGGGGCGTTAACCCTGTGCAAGTGGCCGGGCCAGTCTCAATTCTTCGAAGAGATATGCCCTCGGTGAGGCAACTTCATGTTCTTTCCATTTTTACTGTTACTTTTGTTTTTGGTTTTGTTTTTATTACATGATCGGGGGCTCTTGGCAGGATATAAGAGCAGGCGAGTAGGATCGACTGATTATCGACTTGGAGCTCGAGGAGGTCTCGAAAATAATTTTACCTTGTGTATAGTCTTTCCTGTGCGCAGTTTCATACAACGCAGCGCAGCATTGTAATTTAGACCTTTAGAAAGGTCCGTAACTCTAAGGCTCCGTCCTTAGCGTCCTATGTCCCGGTCGGGATGGGTAGGCACGTGTTTTTAAAATACGGATACCAAACAGACGTAAAATAGAACAAACAAACAAACAAACAAACAAACAAACAAACAAACAAACAAACAAACAAACAAACAAACAAACAAACAAACAAACAAACAAACAAACAAACAAACAAACAAACAAACAAACAAACAAACAAACAAACAAACAAACAAACAAACAAACAAACAAACAAACAAACAAACAAACAAACAAACAAACAAACAAACAAACAAACAAACAAACAAACAAACAAACAAACAAACAAACAAACAAACAAACAAACAAACAAACAAACAAACCAATTCGAGAAAAATTCCTTAGAGTCACTATATGCCCAATTTCCCTTCCTCTCCTCTTCTTCAACTATCGTGAAACCCTTCTCCTCGTTTGTGCGCTGCCGCAAGGCTTGGTCGACATGCCGGCGGTGAAAAAGAACCAACCTGCAGCTGAGACTGCCAGAGAACGAGCCCGTAGGGCACCCAAAATTCAAGGCCTCGCGCAACATTCCCAAGCTCCCCCTGCGTCAGAGGCCTTTACTCCGGGGAAGTCCTCCTTCCCCAATGATACTGAAATGACTGATGCTGAAAATCTCAGGCTAGTCGGTCAAGGACCTGCATCAGAAACCCCCGCCAACCCACCCTCTGAGACTACGAACGTCTCCAAGAAAGTACCATCGACACAGGCCGAGCCGACAGGTCCCGCAGTGCGTAAGATACTGAAAGTTTCTCCCGTCGTCCCGAAAAATGCAACAGGGACAAAAGATAGTGTTAAGATCACCAATCGACCGACAAGCAGCACTGGCAATCCAACTAGGGCCGATCAAGTACCTCTCGAACTCCGCTCAATGATTGAGGCCGAAGAGCGCCGAGCAGCACAGACTGCTTCAAACCTTACTTTGTGCACTGCTGCCATCAATGGTGTAGAAAACGCCCTCTCTGCTCTGGCCAATGAAGGCAACAGACAATACGTCGACGCCATGAAAGCTCACTTTCGAGCAGCAGTTGCGCAGTTCATGACAATGGGACCGGGGGTCTCACCCAACTTACCTCCTCGCCCTCCTCGCCCTGCCAATAACGTCACTTTTTTGGGGAAAACCCTCCAGCCGGTTCCACCAGCAGACAACCTGTACAGATTATCGAACCGACGACGGCAGAGCCAGGTCCCAAATCATCATGGGCCACAGTTACGAAAAGAGGACAACAAATCTCCTCGGGTTCTGCTAACTCTGGTCGCGCGCCATCTACGCGGCCCTCTCCTCACCGAGCACCAGCGAAAACAACAGCCTCTCCCCGACAAGACGAGAGACTCTTCCTAAGACTCGACAAAGATCACGAATGGCGTCAACTCTCCCCAGCTGGCGTTCGAGAAGCTGTAGCCAAACACCTCGGCCTCTTACCTGTCATAATCGAACATGTCCACCGAGTTCCCTCAGGTTTCGGACTAACAGCAAAAGACAAAGAAACTCGCCAGTCTCTGTTGGACTCGGCTGAAGCTTTCACCACTCTGGGAGCGAAGCTGGAAGAAGCATCCGACTTGGTGGTCTTACGAATTTCCACGGTCCCCTTAGCCTTGAATACTGTCATGGGCAGACTCATAGTCTCTGAAGAGCTTATTCGAGATGAGATTTTAAGGGTCACCGATACCATACCCCTCAAGGTACGACCACATGGAAAAAGTCGACTTGGCGCTCCCTTTCAATCGTGGTTGGCCCATTTTGAAAAAGCCTCTGCGCCCCGACCCGGCTTTCGTCTGTTTGACAAATCCGGTGTCGCAGTACGACATCAATCGCAACGTACTGTGCAGCAATGCAAACGCTGCTTGGAGTTCCACGGCACCCGAGGATGCTCTCGCGCACCAGCCTGCTGGAACTGCTCGTCCAAAATGCACTCCACTTCCGATTGCAAGGCTCACACCAAATGCCGAAACTGCGGAGGACCTCACCGCTCTGACAGTCGTAGCTGTCTGGCTCGCCCAACTCGGTCTGGTCCAGTTACCAAAGAACAAATGGTAACAATTCGACAAGCCAGTCAACGCGAATTTGCTGCCGTAGCTCGAGCAAAAGCCGCCGTTAGACGGGCCGAGGCTGCCGCTACAGCTGAAAAACAGACGACAACCAGCCTACCAGCGATCTCATCTTCCAATCAGTTCGAAGTTCTCGCGGAAGACTTAACTCTGCCTGACGCAGAAGACTCTGGGGAGAATAACCCCCGAACTCAATTATGAAGGGCACCCCACGAGTCCCTTACCCCCCCCCACCTACCCTAAATTTTATGTCAATCAATGTAGGAAGAGGAGGAGCAACGCAGGATATCACGCTTTCCCGAGCTTATGAGCTAGGCGTTGATGTTTTGCTAATACAGGAGCCTTTGTGGAACAAACGCACAAAGACTACCAAGTCACACCCTGGATACATCTGTCATATACCACATGGCGGAGTCGACGTAAGACCGAGGGCTGTGACTTACACACGAAACAGCGGTAGGGTAGTATCAGCTACGCAGATATTCCCTTCCACAACACCGACAGCAGACTACTGCTGGGTATTAGTTAACGGAATTACATTTTTCAATGTGTACAAAGCACCGAACGACTCAACAGCAATACGACCAATCATCAGCTGGGAACCACCTCGAGGGACCGTTGCAGCAGGTGATTTCAACTCAGTACACGAGGCCTGGCAACCGAACGCCACTAGCCCTCATGGACAAGGCGAACAAATAGAGAGATGGGCAGAGAGACACGACCTATCATGCCTCATCATTGGTGAGCCAACTCATCGAGCAGGTAATACGTTAGATCTTGTGTTGACTAACATCAGCGGCACTCGTGCCTGGGTTGACCGCAGCGAGTGCATGACTAGCGACCACCTTCCTCTACGAGGCTTTGTGCCAGTTACGACAAAAGACTTGGACCCAGAGCCGGGAAAAATCAAGGTACCGAGGAAAAATCTACCGAGGTATGCCCATGCAATCTCTCAATGGACTCGCCCACCTCCTGAGTTAGATTCAATCGAAAAGGTAGAAAACTACGCCCAAGATCTCTGTTTCCACCTGTCGAATGCCATCAAAGCGACGGGGACTCGACCAAAGAAAGGCAAAGGCAAAGCGGCAACATGGTGGACACCCAAGTGCAAGTCCGTCCATTCTGAGTATCGTGCAACCACTGCTTACCCAGCGCGAGCCTCTAAGGCAAAGGAGCTTCGATCTACCATTAAGGAAGCCAAAAAGGAGTACATGACTCGCAAGATTGAGGCTATGACCACTCCTGCTGACGTTTACAAATTCATGCAAACCCCCTCCTCGAGTCGAGCAAGCTGTCCCCCTCCACTTTTTCATGATGGAAGGCTAGTTACTGACCCGGCTGAGCGGGCAACAATCCTGCGAGACGCACTACTTGCACGACACGAAGCTTCAGACGATCTCCCTCCATGCACCACCCAGAGCAATAACCGTATCCCTTGGAACGTCGAGGTAACCCCAGAAGAAGTTCGCGCATGTACAATTGGCTCTGGAAACACGGCACCTGGTGCTGATGGAGTCTCGGTGGAGCTCCTAATAACATGCTGGAATACCATTGGACCGTACGTTACTGAACTTTTCCGGGCTTGCATCAGACTCGGCATACATCCGACCTGTTTTAAGTTAGCCGAGGTCGTCCTTATACAGAAGCCGAATCGAGACCCGACGACGGTAAAGGGTTGGCGACCGATCGCACTTCTCTCATGCCTTGGTAAAGGACTAGAAAGACTACTTGCGAAAAGGATGGCACATCTTGCGGTGGTCTATGACGTGATTGGCAACCAACAATTTGGTGCAATACCGAAGCGATCAGCAACCGATCTGGTCTCCTGTGTAGTGCATGATATCGAAGAAGCTCGCTCTCAGGGGTGGGCTGCCACATTTGTGACTCTGGACGTACAAGGCGCCTTCGATGCCGTTCTTCACAACCGCCTAGTGAGGAGAATGCAGGCCCAGGGATGGCCGGACTATATACTTCGGTGGACAACATCATTTCTCTCACATCGAAAGGTTCAAGTCCGCTATACTGGAGGGATAACGCCACAAAGAGAATTGGTTTGCGGTGTACCACAAGATTCACCAATATCACCACTCCTTTTTCTTCTCTACATGGCCGAGCCAATGCGAAGCGGCAACCCATGCTTGAGATTTAGCTATGCCGACGACGTTGGTATCCTCGGATTCGGCCCCACCATTGCGGAATCAGCCACCGCTGCCCAGTGTGAGGTAGATCATCTTCTTGAATGGTCCCGTCAACATGCTGTTGCCTTTGACACAAACAAGTCTGAGGTCATACAATTTCCTGGACGCCGCCGAGAATCTGGTGTTGGTATTATGATCAATCATACACTGATCCAACCGTCCGAACAAATCCGCTGGCTTGGGGTTTACTTGGATCCACGCCTCAACTTCAAACACCACGTTACTACATGGTGTGCGAAAGCATTAAACGTCGCTCATCACATGCGACGCCTCAACTCGAATTTCCGAGGAGCAGCCCCAGCGGCACTAGTTAGAGCCGTAGATGCGTGCATTACACCGGTCGCAACTTACGGAGCAGATGTCTGGTGGCCGGGTATCAAACGTCCGACTCAGAGAGGTATTGTCACTTCGTCCACCACTAATCTCTGCTATATGATCGACAAAGCCATCCTCACGGGACTTAGAGCTGCTCTCCCGACAGTAAGGACGGTCTCAAATGTGGTCATCCATCGAGAAGGAGGAATTCCTCCTGCAAAGATCTTACTCGAAGGGAACCGTCTACGATTGGCAGGTAGACTTCAATCGCTTGACGATCGGCATCCTCTGAGGATTCGGGCCGCTGTGTGCCCAAACGTAGGGACACAAAAATATAAAAAGAGACGGATTCCATCACGGCGTCCAGAAATACAGATGTCACGTCTCCAGCGTGCCTACCGAGAGCTCCCGGAAGCCGAGGCCGCCATAAACTTACCACCACCAAATTACTATAAGAGCCAAATCTCGAAAGAGGTAGGAAAGGATACCTACAAACGACGAATTGACAACATCCCGAGCTCAGACATCTGTGCCTACTCGGATGGATCTTCAGAAGTACACGGACGCTCCGCCTGGGGGTTCGTACTGAAGAGAGGAGGAAGGACTTTCCTCAAGGGAAGCGGCATTAAGCACGGAGGTGAAGTGCTAGATGCCGAAATTATAGGGGCAAAGGAAGCTCTGAAGGCTGCGCTTAGGTCCGCTAAGGAGGAACAAGGGACGACAGGGGGTATGATGGAGCAAATCAACGTATTGTTGGATAGCCATCAAGCAATAAAAGCATTGGAGACAGGAGTCTCTATGTCAAGCCTGGAAGATGTTCAGCAATTCCGGATACTAACACAGCAAGCTCAGGTACAGCTAATCTGGGCACCTGGACACTCAGGGATCCAGGGGAACGAAGAGGCAGATGCTGTTGCTCGAGCTGCTCTACGTGACCTACCCAACAAGAATTCGCAACCGGAATTCATTAGCTTAGCCTACCTTCGTCGTTTGATGAATCAGCGACGACACATACTTCTAGATGACTGGTGGGAAGAGTCATGTCCACCTCGATATCAGGATCTGGACCTACTTATGCGACGACGAAAGCCACCAGAGCTAGCTCTCCCAAGATGCTTGCTTCGTGAACTGATTGCAGCACGTACGGGACACGGTAACTTCGCGGCATACCACCGACGATTCGATTACTCTGGCGCACAATTAGAATGTGCCTGCGGGGAGGAGACTACTCCGACCCATTTTATTCACTGTAGACTTCACGCGAATATTACGCGTAAGCTTAGGATGTCAATGTCTCACAACGACTTCGTCAATAAGCTTCTTGGGCCCAAATGCCTTAAGAGCTTCACCATATTTGCGCAGGAAACTGGCTGTTTCGAGGGCCGAACTACTGACCCATCCACTGCTCTCAGCGGGGACCGGATGAATTAGCCATTGCAAAGGCATGGCATGAAGGGAAACGGGATGAGAAGTTGCGTTTTCTGGACTTCGAATTGATATTATGTGTTTCATATGTTTGGGGAAGTGGGTGTTTGATTGTGGAGTTGGGTTGGGTTGGGTTTGTGTTAATTGTATATAACTAGCTACTATTTATGTAGCGGTTCACGCGGTGGGACCGAGTTAGGCGTGTCTTAGACATGATCTTAGCCGTGTACACCAGTCCATGACTCCAAGGAGAAAAAGGGCTTAGCCCTGGACTTAAATTAATAAAAAAAAAAAAAAAAAAACAAACAAACAAACAAACAAACAAACAAACAAACAAACAAACAAACAAACAAACAAACAAACAAACAAACAAACAAACAAACAAACAAACAAACAAACAAACAAACAAACAAACAAACAAACAAACAAACAAACAAACAAACAAACAAACAAACAAACAAACAAACAAACAAACAAACAAACAAACAAACAAACAAACAAACAAACAAACAAACAAACAAACAAACAAACAAACAAACAAACAAACAAACAAACAAACAAACAAACAAACAAACAAACAAACAAACAAACAAACAAACAAACAAACAAACAAACAAACAAACAAACAAACAAACAAACAAACAAACAAACAAACAAACAAACAAACAAACAAACAAACAAACAAACAAACAAACAAACAAACAAACAAACAAACAAACAAACAAACAAACAAACAAACAAACAAACAAACAAACAAACAAACAAACAAACAAACAAACAAACAAACAAACAAACAAACAAACAAACAAACAAACAAACAAACAAACAAACAAACAAACAAACAAACAAACAAACAAACATTCCATCAAGAAGTATTTTTAAAAAAAAAATTATTGTATTGCTAAATGTTGGCTTAGGAGCACAACCACCGGCTGAAACAAATGTTGGATAGTCTTCATTAAGTTATGAGCCAAGACTAGTGCCAAAGGAGGGTGGGTTCCCTTGAGTTAGGGATACAGGGGGAAATGGTTAATAAAACAAAAATGTATTTAAATCTTTTGTCATAGCTATGAAGCTGAATACAACATGATTTTTTTAAAAAAAAAAAAATCATTACCTTTAACAATTTTGATAATAACTTAACAACATAACGTGATAAATATATTCAACACTTCAAACTCGATCGATCTTGAAACGCCTGTCTAAGGAGCAATAGCAGAAAAGAAGGATTTTTCACAGCCATTTTACTGTAGCCAGCTATCCAAATGACAACGGCCTCACAGTTATCCTGCGGGACTGCCCAGCGGCCACCCCCCTCTGCCCACGAAAAAGTAGCATCCCCGGATTTCATGATGGTCGACGCTCGACCAAGCCACCCAAATCAAAGTAACCCCAATGACGCGTTCGTTACCAGCCGACCGCAGAGCTCTTTCGAAAAGAGCCTAATCGATCACATGGACGCGGAAGTCCAGAATTTCCGCAAGCGTGTGGCCCAGGCCAAACTAGTCCTAAGCAGGCTCTGCATCCTGGTGGACAATATTGACGATGTCGAAATCTGTAGATACACGGAAATTGCAGCCGCTGGCCTCAGAGACCAGATCACAAACATTCTGTCAGGCCGGCCTAGCCGCAGACACTTTGTGCGCCTATAGCGACGGATCACTCTCTTCCAGCGCAAAAGCCGGGTTGGGCTTCGTTGACTACTCAAGCGGCACGTCAGGATACCCCGAGTCACATGACTCAGGCACGCTTAGCGGCGCACAAGTATATGACGCCGAAATCCACGGAGCCATGGCTGCCCTAAAGGCCATCATAGCCTCCAAAAGACACCTCGATAGAACAACAATATATCTACTGTTGTATAACCTAGAAGCCGTTCACGCTCTACAGACGGGGATCACCACCTCGTCAGCGTGGCGTGTACAAAGCTTCAAACACATGACTCAACAGATCGCGACGTCAGTACAAGTCCGATGGATTTCCGGGCACCAAGGCATTTGAGGCAACGAAGCAGCACACTGGCTCGCCAAGGCAGCCCTCGAGGTCGACACGGCTCTTGCGACAAACTCGGGGCTGGTGACGCTAGCTTCAATCAAGCGGATGGTACGCGATAGCTCAGACCATCTGACAACTGAGTGATGGACATCAGCCCGCACGACCAGATACGCTGAATTAGAGCTACGAATGAGACAAAAAAAGCCCCCAGAACTCGCTCTGCCCAGAGCACTATGCGCTCGTCTGCTAGCCGCCCGAACGGGCCATTGAGATTTTGCGGCATATCACCGCCGCTGGAACCACGAATCCGTAACACTTGTCTGCCTATGCGGGAGAGAAACATCAGTAGGAAGTTTAGTCGAGTGCTGGAGGGCCCTGGCCAATTGGCGCATCATTAGCGGACGCCGGAGAACACCAGCTCTACACGAACTGCTTGGCGAAGGAAGCTGGAAAACGTTTGCAGAATACGTGATAGCCAGCGGGATATACAAAAACTCAAGCATAGGCACGACAGGAGTCGGCTAGGAGGCGAACACGTAGATGGCCAAACTGTAAGCCCACGGAGAAGGCAGAAAAAAAAATTAAGCTAGACTCGGGTGCGTGGTGGCCGAGGCGTACCAGAGCAATAAACAAAGCCCAGCGGCAGTAAACTTTTTTTTTTTTTCTCGGAAGTCAAGCTCGCCATGTTCAACACATTTTTTGTAGTGGTAGTCTTGTGGTTTCCAGCCATTAAAGTGGGACGAGGTCCTGGTAGCCAACCTGATCCAACCTAGCTCACTCGCGTCGGACTCCTCCCCAGAAGTGTAGGGCTAGAAACTGGCCTGTCGCTTAATAATTTAAAAAAAAAATTAATTAGTGACGATTGGCAAAATAATTTATAAACGTCATTGAAGCCATTGATGACGATTGACAAAATGCATGAAAGCTCACGCCAATTAATTAAAGACGATATGTAAATAAAATTTATGCAAAAAAAACTAAATGGAGTCAAGCCGAGACGACTAGCTTCAGCGGGCCTTTTCATGGCAGTACAGTAGAATTCAAACTTCTAGAGCCATTTTACTGAAGAATTGCCATAAATTATCTAGCCGTGTAAGTTAAAAATAACAAAACAAAAATATAAGATCTGAAAAAAGCTAGTTGCGAAGATTGCTATTAATGCATTGGTCCCAAAATAGACCGTGGTACCAGATTTTCAGGGTCAAGCAAGGAGAAATTCAATTTGAGTGGACCGGGGCCTAACAAGTTCTGGCAGATATTCTGTATGCATGGTCTTGCACTCTGGAGTCAACCATGCTGCGGATTTACCTTTCCCTTCTTAGGTCGAGTGCCTGTTATCTTGATCGCGTTTATGAGGTGAAAGCAGAGCTCCTCTGGGTAATTTTTAATTTTGATGATCGAATCTAGTAGTGGGGGGAGGCCAACCCACTGTGCAATTGCTTGAGCATATCTTAGCAGGTTTTCTTTGGATACCCGCAATTTCGTTAGTTCCGGCTCAATGACTGCTTTGGCAACTGGTGAATATCCCTGGATGGGAAGGTGCTCACTAGTCACACATTTATTTCCATCCACCCATGCACGGACGCCGCTAACATTTGTCCACGCGAGGTTGAAGGTTTTTCCTGCTCAATTTATTGGCTTGCCAATAATCAGACAGATATTATTGTGTTTCACTACCCGTCCCTCAATTTGTTCGCCCTGCCCATGAGGGCTAGCCGCATTGGGTTGCCAGGCTTCGTATACGGAGTTGAAGTCACCAGCTGCGATTGTCCCTTGAGGTGGCTCCCAGCTGATGATAAGTCGGATTGCTGTTGAATCGTTTGTTGCTTTCTAATCGTTGAAAAATTTAATGCTGTTAACTACTACCCAGCAGTAATCTGCAGTCGGCGTTGCGCAAGGAAATATCTGTATAGCTGATACTGCTCTGTTATTTTTATGAGTTTAAGTCGCAGCCCTTGGTCTAACGTCAACTACGCTGCATGGTATGTGACAGACGTATCGTGGGTATGACTCGTTGGCCTTTAAGCGTTTTTGCCACAAAGGCTCCTGAATTAACAAAAAATCAACGCCTAGCTCATAAGCCCAGGAAAGCGAGTTATCATGTGTTGCTCCTCCTCTTCTTACATTGATTGACATAAAATTTAGGGTAGGTGAGGACAGGAAGAGATTCGTGGAGTGCCCTTCATAAACGTCTTTCGGAGTTATTCTTCCCAATGACCTCAGCGTCAGGTAGTGTGCCATCTTTTGCGAGAGCCTCAAAACGATTAGAGGTCGAGTGGCAGGTGGTTTAGTTTGGCCTTACTGTGCAGCAGCCGTAGCGACGGCTTCGGCATGTCAAACAGCAGCTTTTGCTCGAGCTACCGCAGCAAATTCGCGTCGACTAGCTTGACGAATGAATACCAATTGTTCTTTAGTAACAGGACTAGATCGAGTCGGGCGTGCTAGACAGCTGCGGTTGTCGGAGCGGTGAGGTCCCCCGCAGTTTCAACATTTGGTGTGGGCCTTAAGTTCATTGCTGGAGTGCATTTTAGGGGAACAGTTCTAACAGGCTGGTGCCCGAGAACACCCACGCGTCCCGTGAAACTCGAGACAGCGTTTGCGTTGTTGTACAGTCCGTTTCGTTTCGTGTCGAACAACGACACTCGAATCATAGAAAAATCGAAAACCTGTACTCGGTGTGGAAGCTTTCTCAAAGTATACCAACCATGACTGTTGGAGAGCTCCAAGTCAACTTTTTCCATGCGGTCAGATCTTCATGGGAGTAATTTCAGTGATCCTTGTGATTTCCTCATACATCATTTCATTTGTGACATGTAACTTGCCCAGGAGGGTGCTAAGGGCCACAGAAGCCGTAGAAGTTCGATGAACTACAGAATCATATGCCTTTTCCAACTTGGCTCCTATAGAAACGAAAGACTCGGCTGAGTCTAGCAAAACTTAACGCGTTTCTTCTTCTTTTGCTCCTAGAGCAAAGCCACTGAGAACACGGTGAACGTGCTCAATACTAGAGGCTGAGAGGTCGAGGCGGTGGGCTGCAGCTTCTTGAAGGCCCGCCGGGGAAAATTGTCGCCAATCGTGCTCTCTAGCAATTCAAAGGAAGAGTCTTTCATCCTGCTTGGTGGCAGCCATTTTTTTAGCTGGTGCTCGTTGTGGAGGGAGCTGCTTGCTTGGTATTCGACTGGGGTAAGCAGATGTCGGGGATTTTTGTTGTCCTCTACTGGTGATTCTGGCCCTTGTCTGTTTCGGCATTGGCTCTGTGGTTGTTGGATCAACAATCTAAATTGATTGATTAGTAGACGAGCCGGGTGGAGGATTTTGCCAATAAATGATGTTGCTTGCTGGACGAAGAGGTAGAATTGGAGCAGATGCAACTGGTCCGATGGACATAATTTGAGCGATGGCTGGTCGAAGATAGAGTCTCAAAGAATCTACGATGGTTCCGTTCTGTCCATTGACAAGAAGAAAGAGGGCATTTTCAACACCATTCATGGAGGCGGCGATTATTTGAAAATTTGCAGCAGTTTCTGCCGCTCGTCGCTTTTCGGCTTCTAACAGTGGACGTGGCACAGGGAGTGTTCCGTTGGTCCAAGGAGCACTACTGACGTGTGTTTATTTTCCCGGGACAGTGCTTGTGCCTATTCTGCTTGCTCTGGGTGTGTCAAGATTAGGCTTCGCAGTCCTTGTGGCATCTTGTTGGACAACATTATTGACTCTTGGAATCCTTGGAGTTTCTATCAGACGTGATTCGGCTGTGCTTCCTTTCGCAGATGTGTCTGCAGAGAGCACCTTTTCTATCAGTGAAATCGTTTCTTTGAGCCATTTAAGGCCTCTGATACCGGCTCTAATCACCCTATGGTTTCAGGGCTTTGGTTGATGGATCTGTTACTTTCTGTATCAGTCATCTCGATATCGGGAAGTTGAGTGTCCTTCCATAGGGCGGAGTCCTCTGACGCGAGTATGCTTTTTACGTTATCTAGATTTCGCGCGAGGCCTTAAGTGTTGGACCTGGTACAGCCCTTTCTTTGCTTGTAGCCATAGACATCGACTTGGGAACGTTTGACGTCGGTTGACGCTCTGTTCTCTCCTACGGGATCCTGAGGAGTCTCTCGGTGGGATACAACACAAGAATATGAGCGTAACAATAAAATGAGGGCGTCTTGAGGGGTGGAGGGAAATAAAGGGGAGTTTTCTCGTTGTTTAATTACTTATTATTTGTTTTTAGGTGTATTTATTCGTGCTATCTGGAGTTAAAGACTGTTATAATACTAGGACTTCTCTGTGACCCAGGCCACACCTTCCACAGTGCTGCTTTCCCCTCTTACCTCGAACCTTAGATCATCGATACATTTACCCATGACGGGTAGCCATTTGTCTCAGTAATTACCTGTATAATTAAACCACCTTTTCTACGGATCCTTCTGCTCAAAAAAAGTTAGAAATAGAGCTACTATCGAGGCCTGTACACAGGAAAAATTCTCAAAAAACCTGCCACCTCAGCCAGGCGAAGCCTAGACACTAGAGTCATACGAGATGCGTACCCCCACCTGTTTCTCTCTAAAATCCCATCTGCCAGATATTCTCCTAATACCAACACTACTAGCGCTCAGGTAGCGGTGCTTTTTCTTCGGAAGACAGTACAATGCTAGAATATCTGTCAATAATGAGAATTCATTTTGGTTAAAAGGGCCAACTTAGTCTAATTCATCACCACCATAATGGGAGCTGGGTACGCCCCGGAAACTCATAGCGATGACTTTTGCTCCGTGACCAATTATTGCGTGTTTCTGTTAGCTCTGAAGATAAGCTCCAGGTTCGTAGGGGACACAACGTTCAGGCAGAGACGCCGTCTTCGTCCCGCCTTTATTTTTAATCGCAGAGATACTGTAGGTATACATATTTACTATATGTGGTAGATAATTCGTGTTTTAAGTCATTCTTATACTTGCAGCCTCTAAGTAATGGCATGAATGACACTAGTACGGTACATGGAGCGATGACTCAACTTGATATGAAGGGCATTTACACCCGAATATCATTTGAAGACATCACTCGAAGTTAGATGCCTAATAGCCCTTTCAACTCTCTACCATTTGGGTCGGATGGTGCAGTGGTACTCTGTCGGGGCTATTCTCCCAAGTAGAGTCTGGGTAGCTTGGACACATGCCCCACTTGAGACAGGAGAAAGCTGGTTCGAATCCAGCAAGACCCTCACACCACATCTCTCGCGGTGATACTGTATTCGTAGAATGACGAAAGCATGCTCAGATAACCACAGATTTTTCTCGCTTTTCCCTGTGGTGGGTATTCACGGAAGAGGGTATATTTCATAAGGCGTTATTCTCGTAGAGGTATCTGCAAATGAAATCTGAGTATGAGTGTTCTAAACGTCAAACAGTGTCACACTGCGCAACATACATATCTTCCGCAATCATTCGCGTCATAGCCTCAAGCTGCACACGCAGAAATGATTTAAAAAAAACCCCCTCTACCATTTAGGTCTGCCGCAGCAACGCATTTCAGCCACCCACGACTATCTAGTGTGTCTTCGTCATAATCACATACATGACCAGGCGATAAATGTAGTCTGAGGATCTTGTAGGATTTCAACAGCTTTCTCCTGTCCCAAGTGGAGCATGTGCCTCGGATACTCAGATTCTACCTAGGAAAACGGCCCAGACGGTGTAATAACCACCATCCGAGCCTTTAAGGCCGTTTGCTTGGTCACAAAAATTCACGATAACCTCTTATTTTCTAACTAAGGAGTAACTCAAGGATCTCGAAACTTATTTCATTCTCCTCAGAACTGACAAAAAAATATCAGAAGAAGCACAGATTTTATTGCAGGGCGCCGTTTGAGGTAAACAAACGTGCTTAGAAAGACCTGCTCAAGCAATAGCCTAGTCTTGGGGTGCCAATTTAAACTAATTTATTACATACGAAATTACGGTGTCGTTCTTCATTGTAGACGACTATCCGATTTACCAAGATGAACCTCTTGAATAAACCAAAACATTAGCCCCAAGCATAGGGTGTATTATGTTACTAGTGGTCGATCAACGCAACCTATCTTCATCAAGAATTAAGCAACTGGCACAGAAATTTTGTGTTACAATATCTTGAAAAATCGTAAGCAATATTGAGGTTAAAGATTCTAAGCTCTATGAATTACCAACTAGACCTAATAGTACTATGATTGACCAAACGCTAAGCTTGGGATGAAGATGATCTAGATCACCAAATCTATTTTGAGAGATATTACAGTCATCAAGCACCCGTTCCTGATATTATTTGGACGTCTCGACTTTCACAGCCTCTAACTAGTGTCGCATCCCGGTCTCGTTCTTCCTTTTCAGCCCACCTGTCTATCTGGCCTCCAATTGATTAACACACTTTCTTTCTTGATTTTAACTATTTATACCAAGAATCCCGACGATTCGGAAAATAGGTTGTACCAAAGAATTTCGGAGAAATAGTTGCAGTTAGTGAGTTCCGTCTTGTCGGAACGACTTCCACCCATCACCTCGTGTCTCCAATAGACAGTAAAAATTGGAGTCCATACAAGTTACATCACCTGAAACTATGAAACAACAGATACTCGTGCACTCTAAATAAGCTCTTGAACATGACCCGGGCTCCTTGTTAACGTTGCTGACAAATTTCGGGAAGAATATTACGTCCGTTCGTCATTTTGAATTTAGTTCGGGAAAATAAATGATATACTCTTGCCCATCTAGGAGACATTTTTTCATGCCGGTTGAATGAAAAGATTGTTTTATGTACGCTAGATGTTCTCATTATATCCAATCGAAAATGACAGAAATAATCCCCTTTAATATGATTAAGAAACTCACTCTGCATAACAAAAGATCCAATACCCAGTCATTTTTTACCTCGTAACAGGAAATGCGGCCTCTAGTCCTTGACTAAACAAGTCACAAAGTTGACCATGTGACCTGCCATCAGCGTTTAAAGAATTTATAACTTGGGATGCGGAATATAAGCTAATGTTAAATTGCAAACTTTCGTTGCTTAAGCTTTATATAGTCGCTTACAGCCCTTCGACAAACGCTGAGAGGATAACGATTCTAAACTGCATCAATATGCGAGTGGCAGTGGTTGTAAGAAATCATCTCTGACTTTACTTACCCTACACATAGAGATAATAAGCTGACAGGTTACTGCCGATAGGGTGGTGGTCCATCTGGTCTTACCACTTTGAAGCATTTGTTAACAGCTCATGAATTCTTTTCGGGTATCAAACCGATTGAGGCCAGACTTTTTGAGACAGAAAGTTCAATCGGAGGAACATTTAGACATCGCACTTACAGCGACGCGGAAGTCAGTCCTATCAGAGATCCATGCTGACTTGACTAACATAGATCAAGATGGTATCGTCTCGTCAACTCACAACATTTTCAGACTGCCGCTTTCCTCTTGAAGTGCCTGATTTCTTAAAAACAGATGAATACTGTCGCTACTTGGAACTTTACTGTGAAGAGTTTAAGTTGTTCCCTCATATTTGCCTGGAGACCCGCGTAACTAGCGTTGAACGACAGCAAAATGGTAGTGGACACATCATACACACTACGCACAAGGGTAATGTCTCTCAATGGCCTTGTGATGCGGTGGCGATTTGTTCGGGCTTACATGTAACGCCAAATATTCCAGACATACCGGGTCTTTCTAATGTTCCCACGGTTTTCCATTCATCGCGCTTCAAGGGAACGGAGCAACTAGGGGTCGGAAAGAAAGTTTTAATTTTAGGGAGTGGCGAGACCGGCATGGATATTGCATATCGCGCCGTTAAAGCCGACACTCGCTCAGTCACGCTGTCGCATCGGGACGGATTCATGTGTGCTTCAAAGGCAATTCCCCAAAATTATGCCCCCTAATAAGTTCACTAAGTGATTTAAGCGAGCCCCTGAGCCTTCATTTTTCGGCATGAAGCCCACGGTATCCACACGAGGCAATGTTCCTTATGATGTAGGTGCCGCGAGCCTATTTGATACAAGCTACCTACATCCACTTCTCAGAGATTCGTTCCTTCCCTGGGCATACTACGATTGCTTTGCCAAGTATACAAATTGGCTGGTTTCTGGGACCAAAGCAGGCCTTGATCAGTGGATTGGTGAAATTTCACCAGAACGTTTTCATGTTTCCAAGAGTGCGTTATACAAATCTTGATTCTGGGATTTTGCCAGTTTTTAATTTCTGCCGTAGTTTTTTTCAACAAATCCAACGACGCAATTCCTTATATCAGTAGTCAATATCGAACATCATCGCTTGTTGACAAATTACGTTCCTGCGTCGCTCAAGTGCCAATTATTGACACACAGGGCCGGAAGATTGACCTGGCACCGTGGCCGAAAGAAATTGGCAAAGACGGGATAGTAAAATTCAGGAATAACGGCCGACGTGAGTTTGAAGTCATGAGAGCAAAGGTTTACAAACCTGATATCGTGATTATGGCCACCGGATACAGGCAAAGTTTTCCTTTTCTTGACGACAGCTACCCTCGCCCTCAAGAGGCTAATATCAGAAGTATTTGGAAAGAAGGCTGCGAGAGCGTAAGTTTTATCGGATTTATCCGCCCAAGCTTCGGTAGGACATCTAGTTGCCCCTTCTTCGGCCCCTCAAATATTTTGAGGAACAATGTGACCCCTAACTAATACCTTTTACTTTTGTCACAGGCGCTATACCACCTCTCGCAGAGCTTCAAGCCCAACTCTGGATTTCAGTATTGCTTAAACAGCTCAGTTTTCCATTAATTCCTACCACGCACTATCAACTTCAGACACCTACGCAAAGTCGGATCACATATGGCGTTGATCATGAGTCTTACGCGTACCAACTTGCCGTAGATATGAATTCTGCCCCTGGATTCAGCCAGGTTATTCAGCTAGGCTGGAAGACAACACTTTGCTGGGCGCTGGGCGCAAATGTAAGTACAAAGTTTCGATTGACAGGTCCCTGGAAATGGAGTGGCGCAAAGGAGGTTTTGGATGGTGAAATTTGGGATACGATCAAGAGGCGACGTGGTTTCTTCGGTAAGTTTTTTCCATCGTAAGCTCCTTTGCAGTCTTGGGAAAAATCCCTGTTAACTATTTTCATCTATTCATTGAAGGTCATCTAACGCTATCAATAATGCCAATCATGTTGTTTGGCTCGCTGAGCGCCATTCTTTATCTCTTAACTGCACTTGGCGGAGTGCTGGGGCTCTTAGAAAAGACAAGCAAGCTTCGCTAGTGCTGAAATTTTCCCTGGATAGCTCTCATGCACGTGTCGAAAGAAGGTCAAATGTTCAAAAAACCTGGAACAATTTTGCTCCATGTACCAATTATGATAAATTCAGGTTTAAGTAGAAGTAGAAGTCATTTTTATTTCTTTACTTCTCCTTTCGTTTCAAGTGTTTCGTCAATCTCCTCGAACATATCTTGTTCTTTTCCCGTGCTCCCTCAGTATCCCTATCTCTCAATTACTTACACGCAGTAAATATGAAATGTGGATGTACTTTCCAGGATTGACATCTCGTCACTTTAGTGGACTCGGGTGCCCACAGGAAAATACATTGCGTCACGGATAGGCACATCGAAGTAAGCCCATAATTCAGCAGCCCATGGGGCTGGCCGATATATTTGCTACCAGCACTAGCATGATAATAAGCTCTTGCCTAATCTTTCCATCTCCTTGAATGACGTTGGATACGTTTTTCGTTATCCGGGCATTTTTTCGTGCGCATACGCATTGACAAAGACAATTATTTTTGAAATTAAAACAAAGCCCAAATCTCAAAATTCCTAGAAGACCATACCAAAATTTGTTGCTGCATCTGGCCTTCTGCAGGACGCCGCTCTCCGGAATCTGTGGTTGGTTTTTGATTTTCTTGCATAGCCACCAGCGCTCAAACCAAAACGTGAGAAATTTATCTACCTTGCAAACTTTGTTTGGTACATCGTATTGATCCTGAACTTGACGTTGGCTTACTAGTTCCCGAGTAACCTACTCACAGGGATTTCTTTAGTTCCTCTCAGTCCTTCAGATTGCTCCGCGATCACAGGGGTAACAAGGTGCGTGTTTTGAGAAATTAATTTTTTTCCTTTACCGTCGTGATGGCACTCAGCAATGCAGGGTATTCATAGCGACCACTGTGAAGCACTGATGCGAGTAGGAGATAGCCCTAGAACTAGAATGGGCCACAGGTACGATACTTGGATGTACACGGCGTGTACGGGACATCACTGTTCAAACTTCAATTTCGCGCAGCAGCGCCATAAATGTGTGCAGATTTCTTTATATAGTCAATCCTTGTTGTAGGTATAGTAAATTCCGGTGTAACTGTTGTTATGTTTTATCTGAGTTTCTCCCGTTACATTTTTGGTGCAAAACTCTGCACACAAAATAGTATGTAGGGATAAGTATTGCAAGTAGAATGGTAAAACTTGACGACATGACAGTAATACGCCGTAACCGGCTTCATTTACAACGAGGGTTGCCTAAAAAATATAGTCGTCCCTCTCTAACTCGATAGTGGGTCCCGGTATAAGTGTTGAAAATATTCATTGAAATTCATCCATTTACATTTGCAATACTTACCCCTGCACCCAAAATGACCTGTAAGGGTAAGTGTTGCAAATATAAAACTCCAAGTTACGATGAATCTTTTCAACACTTATACCGGGACCCACTATCGAGTTAGAGAGGGACGACTGTAAATGTTATGTGAACCGATTAAGGGTCCGGTGAGAGTTATGAGAAATAGTTCGGGCGCACGGTGGCCGAGGCGTAACAGTGCAGGAAGCAAAGCGAGGACGCATTCAAATTTCCTTTTGTTATTCCGGGGGCTGGGCTCCGCATGTCCAACACATGTTTAGCAGTCTTGTATTTTTCTCGGTCAGTAAAGTGGGACGAGGTATCGGTAGTTAACCTGATCCGACCCGGCTTCACTCGCGTCGGACTCTTCAGATGTGTAGGGCCGCCACAGGTATGTCGCGTATAATTTTAAACAAAGAAAAAGGGGCTGGTGAGACAATTGTGAAATTTTCCACAAGTTATCTACAGTACGATCTCGCTATAAAAATGTGGGGCAAAACTTAACCAAGGCTCCCGATTGGAGGATTCAATTGAATTGGCCAATAAAAACCCTTGTTTAACTTTTGCCCCACATTGTTATAACGAGATTGTACTGTAGACAAAAGTGAAGTCGCCTGTCCCTCTCAACTTTGTTTCGCACTTAGCCTATAAAATCTAATTCATACGTCATATTAAAACCTGCAATTCAGGTTTGCTGTTGATACAGATTTATAAGCCTATTAAGAAATAGGACCCCCGTTTGCATTCAATACTTCCTCACATCTTCTAGCCATAAACCTAATCAGTTGTGTGAGCTTTTCCTCTGTTGTACTATGGTACCATGCCTCTAGCACAATGTGTCGAATCTCTACCCTATTCCGCTGTCTCGTCCGCTCAAACTCCGGGTATCGTTCTTGTATGTAGTATTTCATCATACTCCATACATTCTCGATTGGATTTAAGTCAGGAGAGCTAGCAGGCCAGCGCATACATTCAACTCCATTGGTATCGAGAAACTCCCTGGCCGGACGTCCTTTATGAACAGAGGCGTTGTCGTGCATAAAGAAATAATCATGGCCCGTCTCTTCTCGCTTTTCTTTGATCCAATTACCTATCCTTGGGAGGACATGTTCACTAGGTCCTTCAGAGGTCGTACTTCCCCACTCCCGCTCCCAAAAGACATAAGGGCCTCGTTCTGTTCCCGCGAAGCTTCCCCAGAACATTCAAGAGTTGTTCTTCTTGTAACGATCGTTAACACAAGTGTCATCAAAGCCTTGGACCCTCTTTTAACGATATTAGATTCCGAGATATTTTTGAAAATGAATAAGATTAGAATAACCCTTCTGGTAACATATCCAGACATTGTTCGGCTATCGTTTATCCATGTCTCGTCACCCCAAAGAACTCGTGACCACTCTTGACGCCAATTCAGATGCTATTCGCTCCACCATATTCAGACTACACGATGATTTTCGGAAAGCGGGGGAGAGCTACGTGGAATTCGCCGCTCGTAGCCTCGTTTTCAGAGCGCATTCCGAATTGCATATTCTCCGGCACTCCAACGACGAAAGTGGAGAGCCAGTTCAAGAAACGACATTTGCCTAGTTTCCCGCGAAGAACAAACAAATGCTTCCAGCTCATCAACTTGGGCTGAGCCTAAGAGCTGTGGGCGTCCTGTCCAAGGTTGGGGAGAGGTACGACTAGATTTGACCGTATTCCGAACTTGAAGGATTTTGACTTCAAGTTCATCTGCTATTTCTCTATTAGAGAGTCCGGCTCTGTGGAGTGTGAGTATCTAAATGTAGTTAATTTATGGAGAAAGTTTTCTTACAGCTGAATTCCTGTAATCACCTGCAAACTTTGATCTCTGGAAAGATAGGGCGCACGTATGCTAACATGTGGAATAATTTGAGTGTTCAATCTGCTAAGGTTCTTGTTAGCAATAAGGTATAATTATCTATTTGATTGGAAAGTGCATATTTGTATTGAACGAATGAAACCTACTGTATTTTCTATCACGCTAAAAATTTGGTACAGTTTGCGTAATGAAGGAAAATATTATTTTCGATGTTTAGTGAAAATTGAGATCTGCGAATATGAACAGAGCCCAACCTGGTAATAACGAGTGGAAAAAGTCACTTTGAAAGAAATGAAAAAAACTTTGCACAGAAAATTATGTAACAGTACTGGGATGCCCTATTTTAGGGACTTCACTGTGCCTTCACCGCCTGCTGTTTAAGGCTAACAAAACCCCTGTCAATTAAGCGAAAACTTCACTTACCCTTGACCCCTGTAACATACTCTGATACTACGGTATTAATCGTGTATAGGCGCTAAAATTCGACTTTTACAGGGTATATAGGCTTTTACTAACTTGAATTAGCATGACGATAAGTAGATCTCCCCACCTAAACTTTAAATTTGTATGGCAAAAATTTCACAACGAAATATTCGTTGGTTTTGCTTTTTTGGTCCATTATAGCCCTCTATTCACTTTTTAATTCATTAATACATTTCATAAATAAATTATACTTCTATCTAGCTAATAATTTACATATCCACCTTCAGCTTCGTAAACGGCTCTGATTCTTCGGGGCATCGAATCTATCAGTTTCTCCAAGTCATCCCCATTAAACCCCAGATCCCACGCCTCGTTCACTATTTGACGAAGATGCCCTTGACTCCGCTGCCCCCCTTGATCCAACGCTGGATAAAGACGCTCCATGTACGCTTTCATATAACTCCACAAAGTTTCTATCGGATTTAAATCAGGAGAATATGGCGGCCACTCCATTAGAGAAATATTCCTCCTTTCAAACTCACGCATAGTTTGCCTCGACTTGTGAGGAGGGGCGTTGTCCAGCATCACATCTAGTCCTGGTTCCCGAAAGACCGCACTCTCTATGAGAGGCACTATCCTCTCGCAGTAACTGGCCGCAGTGATATGGCCCCACTCCTTCTCCCAAATCAGGCAAGGCCCCTTCTGTCGTCCAAAGAAAGATCCCCAGAACATCCACCCAACTCTCCTCCGCGTCTTGGCTAGGACACAGGTATCTTCGTACTCTTCCCCAATCTTTGACTTAAACTTAGCTCAAGGGAACTCTAAATCTTAGGAGCCTTTAAGGGACTACTGACCTTTCTTGTGACCCAACGATCACTTTGCCGACCATTCATAGCCCAACTCTCGTCGGACCAGAGGACTCTCATCCAATGTTCCTTCCGCCAGTGGAGATGTATTCTGGCAAACTCATATCTCTTCAGTTTGTTGACTGAAGAGATAGGAGGTTTTAATCGTGCAATCCTGCGTGCATATCCCCTCTTTGCCAGTTCACGTCGGATCACATTCTCGCTCACACCAAAGTGCCGAAATATAAAATGTGCAAGTTGGAAAAATGACATCCGACGATTTTCCGATGATAAACAGACGAAAAATTCTATTTCATCGACCTGGGAACTACTTAGAATAGGTGGCCTACCACTGGAGTACTGAGGCTCGGTATTTTCAACGCTCATGGTGTATTGTACCTGTCGCCATGTAATCCCAAGGAGTTGAGAGATTTTGACGTAACTGTGTCCCTCACTGGCCAAGGTTCTAACCTGCACATGTTACTCTCTTAACCTTATCAATTTGTAGATTTCAGACTTACTTGAATACGTTGAGTTTGTGTTAGGCGTTTTGCATAAGTAGGAGATGCTGATGATGGAGAAGGTTGTTGAGGTGAATCCATCTTTGCGGCAATCTAGTACAGTAAATTAAAATCTTCTAAAGTAGTTGACTTAAGGTTCAGATGCACTCACATGAAGTAAAAATTAGATAGATGAATGAAATAAAAGTATGCCGTTGAGCAAAATAATAGTAAATAGCTGACAATGATTTAAACGAAACGACCTCAGGTGTGCGCGAGTGAAGAAAGGTGCAGGCATGAAGGTGGGCGTTGGACTTCATATACAGATGCATATCTCTTATGCCTTAGGCCATAAGATTTTAAAATTTGAAGCTAACAGGGATACTGTGGATCTATCGTGAGGTAACCTGGAATATCACCACTTTATCTCCACTTTATCCCCGCTTTAACCCCTGTACCCTATAAGAAGCGGATCAACGAACAATACCCTATCATGAGAGTAGAGCTCGTTTGGGATCATATGGGGTTGAATTTCAAAAATTTAGCCGCTCTTAGCGCGGCCTTCTGATTGGTCAACTAAAAATCTACCGCCGGTGACAGACGGCAAAACTCTCCGACTGGCTGTACGTAGACGTGCTTTCCACCAAGGTGATTTTCGCGATTGCCCGGAACATATTTCATCGCCATGGCTCCCAAAAAGTTCCGCGTACCTAATTGAACGAGAATGGGATCATGAAGCAAGAATTTGACTACTGCCACGACTAGAAGGATCGGAAACTATGTTTTGAGTCTAAAGATAAGTGCCCAGGGGAGTTACAAGAATTGGGAATGTTTGTTAAAACAAATACAGTCATCCCTCTCTAGCTCGATAGTGGGTCCCGGTATAAGTGTTGAAAATATTCATCGTAACTTGGAGTTTTATATTTGCAACACTTACCATTACAGGCCATTTTGCGTGCAGGGATAAGTATTGCAAATGGTAATGGTTGAATTTCAATGAATATTTTCAACACTTATACCGGCACCCACTATCGAGTTAGAGAGGGACAACTGTAAATGTATTTTAACCAATTGTGATAAGTCCAAGCACCCCCCTTTTGGACACTTTTTGTCAGCCTCCACCCCCCTAATATATGTTCTAATATTCTCTTGTAATATAAGACTTCATATTAAACAATATGTCTACTACAAAAATAAAACTCCAAAATGTAATTTCTGCTTTTAAAAATGGAAAATTACCTTCTCAAAGAGCTGCAGCATCAGAATTTGATGTTCCTCTCTCCACCCTCAACAATAGGGTAACTGAGAAATCATCCCCCCGTCGCGCCGCTGCAGAAGCTCAACAGCGCCTATCCAAGGAGCAGGAAGACTACTTGGTCCGATGGATTATCCAGCTAGACCGTTCCAAAGAAGCTCCACATATTCGAGTTCGAGAAATGGCTGCAAAGATACTCGAGATTGGAGGCGATGTAAAACCGCTCAGTAAGCGATGGGTCAACAAGTTTCTCTGTTATGCCGAGCTTCGGTGAACGTGCTCGTTCCGGCAGCAGGAGCTTAGACGGAGCGGTACACGGCAGAGTACGCTGGGGTCACGGAAGAGCCGATGCGGCTGCAGTCGGGCTGGAGTGTTTGGATAAGTTAAGCGATGTTCGGCACACAAAGAATATCTGTGTTTGCTGCATTTGATCTGGTCACACACAGACATATTCTTGGTATAAATAGGCTGAAGTCTGCCACATTGTAAATATTTTATCATCATTCTTATCATCTTTTAATTCAATCTTACATTCCTGCCATACGCGCAATTGCCTGCTCTACTCAAGCATCTGAATCCTTTTAGTAACTCTGCGCAATTGTACGTACCCCATCATATACCTAGTAAAACAGGTTATGAGCCCAGCGCTGTACCACGCATAGAAGCATTACTAATAGTAAATAGATTGCTCCAGGTTCCACACCACCATGTTCCAATCCATGCACCGCGACACCTCCAAGGTTGTTCTCTCTCAAGGCGTTCCACTTGCAAAGTGGAAAAGTTGTCTCCAGGCGAAATTAGCCAAGAATAATGTCATAGGACATGTATTCCATAATTTCCCTGGCATCCGCCCAATCCTTCGACCCGCCGACACCACTGCGGAAATGAGCCCTGAAGATCCGGGTTTCTCGACCGCACTTGACGAACATCTCAGGGCTCTAGAGATATGGACTCTTGGAGAAATTTCTGCAAAGAACATAATCATCAGCAGACTCGATCCCTCGATGTGTCCTAGATCATATGATCAGATGACGGCTCTCGAGTTATACAATAGCATCGCCGACACCCGAAAGGAAACAGCCACCGCACCATACGCGCGCGCATTGGAAACGTTCCTGAGGACAAGGTTTGTTAACACTGCAGATGACTATATTAATCGTTTCCAGGTACATCTTCAGTCTCTCAACGAGGCTGCCGAATCTCTACATGCAGCCACCGGGACTGAGTACCATGTGACCAAGGGCCAAGCCGCTGCCGTCTTTGTTCTCGGCACCAAGCATGTGCCATGGTTAGGTACATGGCGAGATCTAAGGGCATGTAACGACAATAATTCTTACACGTCTTTGGAAACTATGATGTCGACTCTTAGGGTTGTTGATGGTCATAGGACCACCACAGCTGCCGAAACTAACCACGCTATGGCAGCCCAAGGCTCAAATGTAGCCAATGACCCTGACGCCGAATGCAAGAGATGTAAGCATAGACACCTCAATAGAGAGTGTTTTAAACAACATCCCGAATTGGCTGTCGGACCAGTTGGTGAGCGATATTTAGCTCGGAAAGCTATTGGCAAAGGCAAAGGGAAGGGGAAGTCTAACGTTATCTCTGTCGCCAATCCCTGTATTGATAGTGAGTCTGAGGACGGAGTAGCAGTAGCTGCCTCCGCATCTTCCTCATCCAATACACGCTTTGCTATCTATGATACCGGTGCATCGCACCACTTTGTCCCATGTGAATCCATGTTTCGTGACATATTTACCAGGCATAAGCCCATCAAGTTTGACCAAGCAGTAGGAAAAACATCACTCACAAGACAAGGTACCGCACGCATCGTCATTGGTAGTACTACCCTTGATCTCCATGACTGTTTATATTCCCCCAATTCCTCCTGTATAATCATATCGGCCGGAAGACTCCAAAGATTGGGCTCTATAACGCCTGACGATAATATGACAACACTCGCAAGAAGAACTCCACAAGGCCAGTGTATACCAATAGCCAGATTAATTAGGAAGAATGATGTGTATTATATCCACTCCCTGCCTAGTCATCATGATCAACCACTTATAGCAGCCCCAGGAGTGGCCAGAGTCTCCAACACTTCCAGTGCACAGAGATGGCATCAGAGATTAGGTCACACCGGGCAGAAGATTCTAAAGAAAACAGCACAATGCTCTAAAGGCATGGAAGGATTAAACACAAGTGAATTATCTACTTGTGAGACCTGTCACCTCAGCAAAGCACAACGGTATGTCTCACGAGAACCGAGGCCTACACCATTTGATCCCCTTGATGAGGTCTTCATTGACACTGTTGGAAAACTAACCACGGCATGTAATGGGCAACAGTACGCTGTTATCATTACCGACGCAAAATCACGTATGAGATGGGCCATTTCCACGTGCACCAAAGACCAAATTGCACCCCAGTTAGTAAAATAGGTCGAGCATCAACATCATCAGTACGGCAAAAGAGTCCGCACTATTTTTAGAGACGGGGGCTCCGAATTCTTCCGCATAAAATCCTACTGTGAACAACACGGGATTAGGACAGACGTCTCCGCACCTTATACGCCTGAACAAAACGGGACATCTGAAGCATCCAACAAGGTCATTCTGAGAAGAGCAAGATCTATGCTCATAGATGCACGAATGCCTGCATGTTACTGGCCGTGGGCGGTCGAACACGCATGCTTCATCACTAATCGTCTATATTGCCTCCGCACAAAATCGGTGCCGTTAATAGACTTTCTCAAAGGTTTGAAGCAGCCTCACTCAGACCAAATTGATTTTACCAACCTTCCACGCTTTGGTTGTCGTGCATATAAACTCATTGACCCTAAACCAGGCAAATTTGAGCCAAGGGCAGAAATGGGCTGGTTTGTAGGATTTCAAAAGAATACTAACAAAAACTTTCTCATCTATCACCCCCATTGGACACCAGCGCAAGGGTGGAAATGGTCTGAAAGCATCACCCCTCACGCATCCTTTAACGAAGACACAGTTTTTGGCGATGAACTAAACTCTATAGAACGCCAGCATACTACCAGCTACTGGGCAAATCTCAGTTCCATCTTCTCGGAGCCACCATCGACCCAGCCGCCATATCCATCGCATGACCATACGAGCAACAACACACCATCACGGCCTCAACCCACTTCACAACCATCGGCACCCCATCAATTCACTGCAGAAAATCAGAGGTAGCATCCGCCGTCTACACCTCACCACCCCACAGTCACCATGGAATCTGTAGAGTCATATGACTCACATGACTCACATCCACCAAACTCTATCATCAACCATCAATCAGATTCACACGATATTCATACTGTCCCCAATTCGCCAGAATCTGATAATTTTCCTTCGCATTCAACAGATCTGCAAGTCGTTTCAAGGCCAAGCCACCAACTTGCGGATCAGAGGAGATACCCGCTGCGGAAATTTCGGACGATGAAGCAGAATCGACTGAGCAGGATGAACATCTTAACCACGTCATGACTGGATGGGATCCAGTACAACCAGTGGCCGGTACCAAGCGTCCTCACTCACCAGAAGACGGCATTACTAGGTCACAACGCGGTAGAGCAGTCAAGCGTGTTGACTATTATCGACTACACCATGGCATGACTGCACAAGCATCAACTGACCCACAAACATGGGACGAAGCAATGTCCAGCCCAGAAGCCCCACATTGGAAAAGAGCAGCTGAAGAAGAATTCCAATCTCTGAAGCAGAAGGGAGCCATACGGATAATCCCACACTCGCAACTACCCAAAGGCCGCAAGCCCATGAAATGCAAGTGGGTATTTAAAAGAAGTTTCTCGCAAACGGCGACATAGAAAAATATAAGGCTCGCTGCACAGCTAAGGGCTTTACTCAGCGACAAGGCATTGACTACCATGAAACCTTCGCACCCACACCTAGACCTGAAACAGGACGAATCATTCTCGTTCTTGCACACCAACTAGGCTGGCACAGAAAACAAGGTGACGTACCAACTGCATTTCTTAACCCTGACCTTAAAATAGACTTGTTTATGGAACTTCCAAAAGGATACGAGAAAGATGGCTATGTCATCCGACTCTGCAAAGGCCTTTATGGACTCAAGCAAGCAGCGGCTTTATGGTATGATGATGCTAAGTCAACACTTGCCCAGCTGGGTTTATTTCCCACCACATCTGACATTTGTCTCTACACTAACAGTGAAAAGGATCTTTTTGTACTGATGCATGTTGACGACTTTCAAGTAGTGAGTCCACATCAGTCAAAAATAGACCAACTAATGAGTGCATTATATCGTAAATATAACCTCAAGACTGTCAGCACTGATCTGTTCCTTGGCATAGAGATCAGCCACCCATCAACTACGGTTCTGAAGCTCTCTCAAGGACAATACGCACGCACTCTTCTCAACAGACACGGTCTCTCAGACTGCAAGTCAGCAAACACGCCATTGGAACGCATGATGGAACCAAACAACGTGACGTGCCTTCCGCATGAAAAGACAGAGTACAACTCATGCATTGGAGGACTACAGTATCTCTCAAACAACACGAGACCAGACATTGCATTCGCGGTAAACCATCTCGCAAGATTCCTGGTCAACCCATCGAACGAACACATGCAAGCCGCACGTCAAGTACTCCGGTATATTGCGAAGGACCCTGACCAAGGTATAGAATTCACTCGAAACAACCATCAAGCAACTCTCGAAGCATATTCGGACGCAGACTTTGCAGCCGACCCATCAACCAGCCGATCGACATCTGGAATGCTAATCAGATTATCATCAGGTCCTATCAGCTGGAAATCACATCTGCAACGGGAGGTGGTCCTGTCCACCACTGAGGCAGAATACTTGGCAGCTACTGAAACCTGCCGCCAGCTCCAATGGGTCAAGTCACTCATTCAAGAACTAGGTATCACTAACCGCATTAATGTGGCAGCATGTACCAACCTTCACGTCGACAACCAATCAGCAATCTCACTGATCAAAAACCATGACAATCATAAGCGGTCTAAGCATATAGCGCTCAGGAACTCCTACTGCCGCGAGCAGCATCAAAATGGGAAGATAACTGTCACCTTTGTCCCATCAAATCTTCAGCTTGCTGACGCACTGACAAAGGTCAAGTCACCTGTGGAAATTCACTGAGAAGCTGAGAAATAGTCGTTACCGATAGAGGGAGTGTTATGCCGAGCTTCGGTGAACGTGCTCGTTCCGGCAGCAGGAGCTTAGACGGAGCGGTACACGGCAGAGTACGCTGGGGTCACGGAAGAGCCGATGCGGCTGCAGTCGGGCTGGAGTGTTTGGATAAGTTAAGCGATGTTCGGCACACAAAGAATATCTGTGTTTGCTGCATTTGATCTGGTCACACACAGACATATTCTTGGTATAAATAGGCTGAAGTCTGCCACATTGTAAATATTTTATCATCATTCTTATCATCTTTTAATTCAATCTTACATTCCTGCCATACGCGCAATTGCCTGCTCTACTCAAGCATCTGAATCCTTTTAGTAACTCTGCGCGATTGTACGTACCCCATCATATACCTAGTAAAACATTCTCACGCGACATACTCAAGTAAAAGGTGTGATTGGTAAGCCTCTGGATCGTTCAAGATTTGAAGCTTTGACTCAAGACGCGATTGGCCAATTTTATACGCTTTTTGAGAATATACAACAAGAATTTCAAGTCACCCAGGAAAATGTGTGGAATATGGATGAGCATGGGCTTGCACAAGGTGTTTGTGCTAATCAGCGAGTTCTTGGGGAGTCAAATAAAAATTCAACTTATAAGAAGTCCTCACAGGATCGACAGTGGGTCTCCATTATTGAGACCGTCAGCGCTACCTCGCGTGTTACCCGGCCTCTGGTAATATTTAAAGGTACCTCTATACAAAGCAGCTTGTTTGAGGAAAACGTATCTGATTGGATATATACAACATCAATTAATGGATGGACCTCCAATCGGCTTGCACTTGGATGGCTTAAATCCATATTTATACCGGAAACAAATCATCTAAACGAATCATCGTGGCGAATTCTACTGCTCGACGGCCATGGAAGTCACATGTATGTTGATTTTCAATGGGAATGTTTTCAGAATAAAATATACTTGCTCTATATGCCCCCTCATACCTCTCATATACTTCAGCCGCTTGATTTGTCGTGTTTTTCGCCATTAAAGGCACGATATCGCCAGCTTCTTGGTGAGCTCTCCGTATTAGATGACTCAGCACCTATCAAAAAGCGAAAATTCATCAAATGCTATCACGAAACACGCCAAGAGCGTCTCACGAAAGTCCAGATACAAGGTGGCTGGCGAGCAGCAGGCATGTTTCTCTTCAATCGACACAAAGGTCTCAGAAATCCCTTCGCTCTGCCCCCCGTTCAAGAACCTCCAAAGACACCCGAGAACCAAACCAAGAAGCGTCTATTTAATGAGAGAGATACTCCTCTAAAGCCCTCTGATGTTTACGACTGTATTCAGAGTCTCTGGGCTCAATCTGAACTTACAAGACGGTCTACTACGGCTATTTACAAAGCCGAAAAAACAATAGGGGGACTCTAGGCAGAACTCGCAGAACAGAGGCTCTTAAATCAAGCCCAAGCTCTCGAAATTGAGCGCGTATCAGTTTTCAGGAAGAAGAAGAAGGTAGTAGTCGATTCCAACACTCAATTTGGGAATATTCAGGCAATCAAAAGGGCGCAGGATCAAGCAAGGGAAGCTGAAGCTAGGGAAAAGGAAAATCAGAACAGTGTGTGTTCATTTGAAGATTGTATTAATAATTTTGAAATATAGTGTTGTAGATAGTTGTGGTTGTAGAATAATTACCAAATAATAATTTCTAGTCTTCTTAAGCACGTGTCCGAAAGAGGGTGCTTGGACTTCGGAAAATGTCAGTTCGGAGATAATACGTCCCTTTCATTAAAACATAATTATGTCAGTTTTAAAGTGGGGTGAGGGTGATTCGGTAGAAATCGTCCGGTATGCGCGACAATAGGCAATGAAAATGCAGTAAAACCTGTGTAAGCCGATAGTTTTCCCGGGTCAGTTATTCAAATGGTTCATGATAATGTTACGGTTTATTTTTGCAATACTTGCCCATACACTCAGATTGGCTCACAGGGATAAGAATTGCAAATATAAGTACCATAAATTCATTAAATCTTGACAGTACAGTGGTCCCTCTCTAACTCAATAGTGGGTGCCGGTATAAGTGTTGAAAATATTCATTGAAATTCACCCATTTATATTTGCAATACTTACCCCTGCATGCAAAATGACCTTTAATGGTAAGTGTTGCAAATATAAAAGTCCAAGTTACAATGAATATTTTCAACACTTATACCGGGACCCACTATCGGCTTATACAGGCTCTACTATGTCAACCAAAACATACCGCACTGCGAACCAAATCCTTCGGCTCGGATAGTGGTGTAGTACACCGTCCGGGCCGTTCTCCCAAGCAGAGTCTGGGTAGCCAAGGCACATGTCCCACTTGAGACAGGAGAAAGCCGGTTCGAATCCGGCAAGACCCTTTTGACATTTCTCCCCTGATCATGTATGTGACGATGACGAAGGCACGCTGGATAGTCGTGGGTGGCTGAAATGCGTTCCTGCGACAGACGTAATCGGTTGAGGGTTGAAAGGGCTGTGAGGCGCCTGACTTCGAGTTATGTCTTCAAATGATATTCAGACGTGAGTGCCTCTCAGATCAAGTTGAGTCATCGCTTCATCTACCGTACCAGTGTTATTCGTGTCATAGCTTAAAGGCTGCATACACAAGAATGAATTCAAAACAAAAAAACAAATCCTTCGGACGGATCGGGCCGTTCTCTCATGTCGAATCCAGGTAGCTTGGATACAGGTCCCACTTAAAACAGAAAGCTGGTTCGAATCCAGCAAGACCCTCACACCATTTCTCTCGCGGATCCCGTATTTGCAGGATGACGAAGGCCTACTCCGATAGCCATAGGCTTTTCTCACTCATCTCTGTGACAGGTATCCACGAATGAGGTTGTATATCGCACGGTGCCATCCTCGTGGTATCTGCGCCTGAAATCTGAGTGTAAGAATTCGATGCGTCAATCTCAATCATTTTGCGAAAAAGACGTATCTTCTGTACTCATGCGTGTCATAGTCTCAGGCTGCACACGTAAGAGAGATTTTATTACAAAAAAAAGAATCAAATCCTCCAACGCGTCATGCATGGACCCTCTCCACCCAACACTTTCCGATGCCCGAGAGATGGGCTTGACTAATCGCCATCTCGGCTCCTGTCGACGCCGATAACCCGACCGAAGATGCCCCGAAAAAAGATCTCTGCGTCACCGAGTCGATGGAGAGGGACGGTGAACTCGTAATGGAATGCGTCGCGTGGGTTCCCTCCCACGTACATCGCCCTACATCGCAACACTAGCTTATAACATCTGGGTGTGGCAATTCATTCCATGCAGAGCATCAGTACTCTCATGTAGGTTTGTACGCACACGGAGAAGAAGCTCCCAGTGTTTCGAGAGTCGTCTTGTGCTCACTGCCGGCTCTTCTGGGTCTCGGGAACACTACAGATATGGGATCCGGGGGCGGGTACGTCCATCGCTCAAAATTTAAGCCAATCGACCAAATCATGTGGCTACGCCAAGGCCGTCCGAGAGATGCCGCTGATGAAGTAGACAAATTTTTTGCATAGCCAGCATCCAATTGTGCTGATGGATGAAGGCTGGCTGTTACAACATCCCTGAGATGGGTAGTATCTCAAGATATCAGTATTACTCTTCTACTACCATGATCCATAAATATATGAGGCAATCAGGTAAGTTAAATCTAGTATGAAATCTAGAGCAACAATATCTAAAATATTACAGTGCAAGAGAAAAGGCTTTGATATAGACTCCATTCAACATCAGTTATCCTTGCTTCGTCCAGAGAAACTTGTACTAAGATCTTAAATCATTCCTTGACAGCGATTATTAGGTATATATCGAAGCTGCTGCCGTAACTACATCCACGTACTACATGGTCATCAAACCCTGTGACACCATTCGAGAAAATAACTGACAACTTTCATAGTTCAAGATAGGTACATCGGATCAATGATTTACGATACGAAGACTGAGAAGAGATGCCGAGTCGTCGTTGAGTCGAAATCAGGTAACTTTCTTTGAAGATGTAGGAAGTGAAGCAAAGAAGCTTATTATTCGCAAACTCAATCCAAATTTGGATCTTCATGATAGAAGCGATGGCAAGACACATTTAAAGGCCTCATGACTAACTTGAGCAATTGTTGGTTTGTCAAGTAAGCTCCTAGGTAGAGTTAGCTTTGGAGATTTACGTCATTAAAAATGAAAATTCAAGTTCTAATCTCAAACTGGACAAATTATAGACGATCGATGGTACGATGCCGAAATTTTGATAGTAAGAGTGGTAGCTACGCTTACAAGTGCCCACTAATTGGCTTGGGTATATAAAAACTCTCGAGCTCTCGTTCCTCCTCATCACTCAGTACTTTACCTTTGACCCCAAGAGCATCATCGATTCTCTCGACGCTACTAAATCCAATAATTGGACTGCTGATTCTCTTGTTCAGCCACGCCAGACTGACTTGGCACATACTCCACCCTTTAAGGTTAGCAAGCTCTTCAACTTTGCTTATTATTTTCTTGTCTTGTTCTGTTAGCGCGTTTTCGGATTCGCCACTACTCCTTTTAGTGCTCCCGAACACTGGTAGCGGCCGTGCCAGATGACCACGAAATAGCGGTGCCCATGGAATGAGGCCTACACCCGTCTCGTTACAAAATCGATTCATTTCGCGCTCCTCTTCGCGATAAAGAAGCGAGTATTGATTCTGCATACTAATGAACTTGGTCCATCCACGAGATTCAGCGGTAAACTGCATCTGTGCAAACTGTGTGGCCCACATACTGCTGGCACCGATGTAGCGAACTTTGCCACTCTTGACCAGGTCATGAAGAGCTTCCATTGTTTCGGCAATCGGAGTCTTATGGTCAAACCGATGAATCTGAAGAAGATCAATGTAGTCAGTGTTGAGACGAGCGAGTGAAGCGTTTACTGCGTTGAAAATAGCCTGTCGCGAGAGTCCTACTCCATGAGTTAAAAAGTCACACATTCTAAGATAGGTGTCTCTACATACCGAATTGGTTCACATAATCTTTTGAAGCTCGCATCTCATTTGCTATGAAAATCGAACGTAGTCCGGGCTCTTCACCAACTGGTGCCCAACATTTGGTCATGATGACAAGCTTGTGTCGTGGAATAGAATATTTCGCAATTGCTTTTGCAATAATCTTTTCTGATACGCCATTGGAGTAAACGTTGGCAGTATCCCAGGTATTTAAGCCACGATCGTAGGCAGCCTTAAGGATAGGAAGTGCCTTGGGTAGCTCCTTTAGTTTCCATTACTTTAGTCTTACTGTGAATCAAATACCTGCTCTTCTTCAATAAGCCATGGTGCCCAATCTCGATGTCCGAAACTCATACAGCCAAATATTGGCACCGAGACGACCAATCCAGACTTGCCCAAGTTTACATATTGGGCCTTACTATTTTCAAGACTAAGCTTGAATTCAGGAGTCGCTGAATCTAGATTAGACATGATGAATGAGTAATCTTGGCAACAGATAACGTTGATTAAGCTTTTTAATATCTAAGAAGCTAAAACGATGCGGGGTTGGAGAACTGAAAGCCAGCTGATTTCTGAACTAGTTGTTTTTAGGGCGGGGCATGTCTACGTCATCATTATTCAGCGCATCCATAACATAACCCGCTCAACTCGTCCACAAATTATAAAGAATCACATGTACAGTCGTCCCTCTCCAACTCGATAGTGGGTCCCGGTATAAGTGTTGAAAATATTCATTGTAACTTGGACTCTTATATTTGCAACACTTACCCTTACAGGTCATTTTGCATGCAGGGGTAAGTATTGCAAATATAAATGGATGAATTCAAATGAATATTTTCAACACTTATACCGGGACCCACTATCGAGTTAGAGAGGGACGACTGTGCAAGCATAAAGTTAGTTCTCGGATGATCGGAGCTGTTGAAATTAGTGCGACTAATTGAGATGGCTGAGGACGATCGTGCAAGGCTGTTTCTCCCCTGTTTGCATACGCATTGACTTGAAGCCTGAATGTATTATGAGCATCACTACGCTAGTTGATACTAGCCGGATCACTCATTACTTTAGTTGGATTCTTATATAGTTAGCAATCTGTTTCACAATGGGGGACACTATTATCTCCACACACTACGTTAGCAGACTCCTGCTTGTTCCAAGTTTCCAATCTCACGAGTGATAAGTGATTCAATCCAGTCTTACAACTGACTTTATTCTTCCCATTTCAACAGGAACATCATCATCCTTGCTTGTGGTACCCCTACCGCCAAGTGCTGACCCCGAAAGCTTTCTTTACTCAGCGTCCTGATCTCAATCGTAAAATAAGCTTAGAATAAGATTTGCCATTGTGGAACAATACAACACTCAGATTTACACATATGATCACGTAGACAATGCTGGGGCTAACCAAGTCATTGAGTAGGGCTTTCTTTGGTGGTCTACATGTTGAAATTCACACAATTTGAGCGTCAACGTGAGCCTTTGTAGGAATATAATCATCCTCATCAACAATACCAACTGGTCTTTATCAGTAGAATTTACAGAAGAGTAGAACGTGTACTGTAGTCATCAGCTATCTAGTTCCTGAGTTCAGGACTACTTAGATCGTAGAAGGTAAATCTCAAACAGTAAGACATCAGAATCTGCGACAGAACATAGGCAGAAAATCAGTTTAAATGGACGCATGGTTTTCACGTGCTTCATGCAGAACGATAAGTTTCATCTGATATTTCAAGTCACGAGATGAACACAAGCTGCATGCACATGTGTGTTATGAATCAATATCGCCGATGAAGTGGTCAATTTCGATGATCAAACATTCATACGCATTTGCGCCACCTTATATACATCAGGATTGAATCCCACCAGGAGCAGCACGATGTTGCATTACTCTGAAAATATACAAGAACTGAATTTTACATTAAGGAATAGTGCGTAGGATGAGAACAAGAGAATAAAGAGTGTGTTCAGAGTTCAAAAACTTATTAGTGGAAGAATTATTTAACAATAAGATCGGATAGGTCGCTTTAGTTTGAAAGATAGCAGCGTGTAAAATTTAACGAGTGCCGTCACCTGTGACTGAGTCAATTAAGGCAGCGTATTTTCTTCGTACCGGGAACCAAGGAAAGTCGTCATACGATCATCTTGCTAAAGGAAAGTGGCAAGTTAGATCGTACCATAATGATTGAAAGAAGAATCCGGGAACAATAGAGATTTTTGGTCGGATGACGAGATGTGTGTGCGAAACAGGCGCAGTTGTGAGGAAATGGTGTTACGAATCAGCTTGTGAAAGGTCGAAATATCGTCGGAAGTCTTTCCTTCCTGAATCAAGATACCTCATTATTTTCGGTTCTGTGAGGGGGGGATATTATTTTTCGTGGATTGACTGCACCAAGCCAAGACCGACCAATGAGCCGGTTATGAATACCTCGGGAAGGAAGTCCATCATGAGATACAAGATCCAATTGCCGCCAAGGGGGTTAAAAATTTGAGTGAGGTTTGTCTGAAAGGTCGAGGCAACGCCACAGCCATATGCTAGGCGTACGAGGAATACTGGCATCACCATGTAGGCCACGATGAAATAGGCTATTCCAACGGAGTGTCTCTCGGGATAAAGTAGGTACAGGCCACAGCAGATGAGGGTCCAGCTCGAAATACAAAGACCGGCTGCAGTTCGAACGAGAATTTGCCCAAGTTGTATCCCTGAGGGGGTCGTATTGGTGGTGAAGAGATTAAGACCACCAACTACGCCAAATGCCAGGGCAGAGAATATCACTGTTCGGGTGACGATGAATATCTTTGGTGCGATCTTGGCCTTATGGTTTCGAAAGTTCTTGACGATAATTTTACTGAGTTAAAAACTTATATCAGCTCTCGGTGCCAGGTTTTGTATTCCATCAAAGACGTACTTGGGTGTGAGAAAGTTACATATTCCCAGCATTAACGGAGACAAAACAACAGTTCCAATTATTGCTGCAGGTGTGTATAGACCTAGATCCATTGTCATTTGCACATATACCGTCATGGCTCCACCAATTGTTTTGACTGGACCATTCGTTCAGCTGCTTTTCACTCGCCATGAGAAAGAGACTCATCCTCACCCACTGTAAATAGTAACACAAACAGGAAACCAATTGATTCGCGAAGTCCATTTCGGCGGAAGACAACACCAAGAAGGATAGTTAGGATGAAATAGATACCAATTGACGCAGCATTGATATTTCCTCGTTCGTTTAATGTTCCCATCTTTAACACTTAGAATGGGAGATTCGCGATCAATGAAACTAAGGAGTGGATAGATGCCTCTAAGTAGAGGACAATTGGTGACATAGATATTTGATCATGTACAGAATGAGAATTTCAACTGTGTTGTTTTACAGCTAAAAACTGATCCGCTGTATATTTTTAGATGAGTCTTGTGGATAACACTGACCAAAATCACCCGAACTAATCATTCCCACCAAATCACATAGTACTAGTTTATCGTTATGCATACAAATAAACTTCGTCCTCCTACATGTACTGAGTGCGTTCAATGTAAGGGGGACGGTCTTACTGGTAACGTCGATATCATCAGGAACAGGGTAAGACCCTCCCTCACACCTTCCATCAACCCTGGCCGAAGAAAGAAGATTAACGGTACACGTACCGGTACGCGTTCAACAGCTGGGGTCTTTGAAGTCCGGAATGTCGATCGGGTTTAATTAGAGGGCCATTCGGCTTACCCCCTTTCCCTTTCACATACCCATCGCCGCCATGGCTCGACTTACAACTCTGCTGAATCAATCAAATTCAAATTCGTGATCGAGAATTCATCCACGCAGACCTTGTCTACAATTGTCGCTCTTCACAATCAACGTGGACTTGCACGTGAGATAGTAGATGCGAGGAGGGTGCACAAGATTTCATCAAAGCTTAGCTTCAGGTACTTGTATTTTCCAGGGTTGATGTTTCTGTTCCTTTTTGCTTCAGACTGGGATGAGGCGTAATACCAGTGCATGTTCCTAGTACCTGCATAACACTGTACAGTCGTCCCTCTCTAATTCGATAGTGGGTCCCGGTATAAGTGTTGAAAATATTCATTGAAATTCATTCATTTATATTTGCAATACTTACCCCTGCATGCAAAATGACCTGTAAGGGTAAGTGTTGAAAATATAAAAGTCCAAAGTACAATGAATATTTTCAACACATATACCGGGACCAACTATCGAGTTAGAGAGGGACGACTGTACTCGGTTACTATGTCACTACGATAAAATTGGCCCCCTGTCAATTAAAAATGGATCTTCTACAGAGTACAGGGAGACAAGGGTAAATTAACGAAGATTAGGCAGTAAATTCTGTTTATTTCGATAGTATAAAAAAATGAATATAGTGCACATAACTTATTCTCTAACCTTCATTAACTTACCCTAGTCACCCTGTATCAGGGTCAGTTAGTTTTACTTGTATGTAGTATTGCAGCCCTAAGTATTGTTACTAGTCAGACGCAATTAGCGTTACTTAGCAACAATATCTAGGACTGCAATACTACATGCAAAAAAAACTAAGTGACCCTGATACTCTTTAGAAGATCCACTTTTAATTAATAGGGAGACGAATTTTATCGTAGTGACATAGTATGAAGTGAAGAACTCACCATTAATCACCAATAGTAATTGAATAATATCTAATGCTACCGTTACTGATATAAATCTCCGGAGACTCGTTTGCGATGCTCTGGTATGTGAAAGACCTGATCCACGGGTTACTTCTTGTCCACAGATCAGATTTCCCGGGCTCTTTGAAAATTATAGTTTCAATCTTGAATTCTGCGATTGAGAGATCAAAATCTATGGGGAATTTTTGACGAGTCGAGTTTTGATGCAACTCTTTTACGGTAGAGCATAGAAACGTGAATAGTAGGCCCGAGGAATTTACATGTATCATAGTGAATTTCTTGGAGAAGACAGGGAAGCTGGCATCTTGCTGATGGCGGATGTACTTGACTGTATTTCTTTCATCTGTCTAGGAATGGGTTCATATCAAAATGATCGAGGATCTTGACTGATATGACTAATTTTTTTCGATTGATCAGGAAGTTTGAACTTTGAGCTCTAGTCGCTCGTAATGATGTCGCGTTTGAGCTCACAGGCGTTCACTTGTTAGCCAATAAATACAAACCATGAGTGTAATCAGTTGATAAGAAAGCAGTTTTCACACAACAAATTAGAGGGTCGTGTAGTCCCAGCAGGTCCCATCTACGTCAAGCACACAAACTGACGTAGTAATGCCTAAATCTTCAGAAGGAAATTTGATAGCGTAATCCTATACGGAAGATGAGCAAGCAGCCTAGTTCAGATGAAGATTTGCTGCAGCCACATTCGGGACAGTTTAATTCAGAGCAGGTTTCGTTGATGATTGTGCTGGCCGTCACAGGAGTTCTTCGATTTAATCTTGTCGCCGAGAAGGGATTCCAAACAATTCGAAATATATTCCAAATCAATCGCTACTCAATGGTCCTGATATCTCCTTCTACATACTCTGAGTAATCGAGCTTACTGAGATGATGGTGAGCTTTGATAACGAGCACTGTTGTCCAAACCCTATGTTTTCCACGCACTAACGTGTTCATTCTTCGCATATTTTGTTGCTGTGAAGGGCATCCCATGAGCGTCGAGTCTCAGATACGTAATTCTCTGGTCTTCAGACTCACTGTGGGACAACACTTCGCTGTCAGTTGACACAATGACCATCGAGTCAAAGCCATTGATGTACATGTAATGTTGTTTAGTCATCATGAGCGCACGCTTCTCTGCTTCGTTAACTGTCCAAACACCAGCAAGGATACGAATACTAGAGGCAAAGACAACTGGCCTGAAATAAACACCCGTCGTAGTTTGATTTCCAGGATGGTCACGAGCTATCGGTCGCCTGTGAATTTGATGGACTCGTCGGAATTGACATATGTCGGATTTAATAATGTTTATTGATTTCTACGATGTTCATGCCCTTCAAATCTGGTGCATGCATATAAGAGACATGGCAATATATCTGTAAAAAGGTACTCACGGATATGTGCGGAAGCTTATTCAACTCGGATCAAGTGTCGCTGGAGTTAAGGACAGATTAAAAGAATTAGTTACGACAGATGCCGATTATAGTGAAGCAGGGGTAGTCTTCACTTGGATCCGGAGTAAGTCTTGCAAATTTTCTCACAATAATACTATGCCAGAGCGGATTAATCCTACCCCAGTCTCATGTCATATAGATACATAAATTATCCCTACACCACCGATTATCCACCGTGCCGCTAGGGGATATGAATGTGGGCTGTTGTTGTAAGGCAGGGAATATTAGCTTCAAATAATGTTCAAATTAAGCTTAGTGTAAACTCATCGTAGCATGATCAATACCATACCACCAGAGCTCTGAACATGCGGTGGTCTGAACATGGTATCGATTCGCGTAAGGGATTCCTCAGGATACCTCAGCTGGTCCACAAGCTCGTTGGTCTTCATTGAAGTTCCCCAAGGCTTCACCATCGATTACAATTCTCCTTTCTAAATAGCAGAGACTCGATAGACGGATGTTTTCTACATCATGGGAGGTTCTGCTGAAGCGGAGGTAACCCTATCTTGTAATAACCCGAAAGATTTATATTATTCATGGTGACGTCTGTTGCTATAGGTGATGCACGAGCCATTATAACTTCATGTGTAGACACATTTTTGCTTTTTTTACGCAGTTCCGCGGTTATGAGAAAAGTCACACCTTACCTTGGCACAAGTTCACCTAGGATAACCATCTCTCACATTGGTACAGGTATAACTTTTTATATTGAAAGAACAAACCAGGAAAGCGTGACGACAGTGGGTATAGAGCAGAAAGAGAAGGAAGAGCCAAGGGATGGAGAGCGATTTTGTTCACGTGATCAGATCTATATGATCACTGATATGATTACAATTCTTTATCTGGGTGAGTCTAAGGGCCAGTAAATGATTATATGACTTCATCCAAAACAAAATAGCATCGCATTGAAGTCTTACATCAAACGAGAGTAGAATCACAATTTAAATGAGATTAAGAATGCTGACTCACTCGAGCTTATCAAAAAAGAAGTTTCCTCCTTTAAATTGCATCGTGTCTGAATTTTTGTGCCTCAAGTCAGTTGCTCCCTGAATATTTATGCATTATGGGAAGTTGTGCGATTTTTAAAATCATGATGTATTCAGACTAATAGCTTTGATGAGAGGCTTTGTTATTATTTATTATTTATTATTTATTATTTATTATTTATTATTTATTATTTATTATTTATTATTTATTATTTATATATATTCTTGGTTACTGTCCTATCTGGTTCCTATGTACAGGTCCACGAGGACGGATTGTCTTAGTGGGAAAAGGCTACTACTAGCAAAACCCTTTGTCCAGCCACTTGTGCACGCTATTGCACGGTATCAAAAGCGTCCATCTCTTACACCGCTCATAGGAGTTTTTCCCCGTTTTCCATTACCTCCACGATCGTGAGGGGAAAGTCTTAGTCAAGTTCCGGAATTTTGGCGAGGTCCGGTTGCTCTCGGTCAAGTTGGTTTGCTAAATCGAACTGCGGCAAAAGTCCACTAGAAATTATCATTCTAGCAGCAGCTCGAACTCCCCTTCGGGTTTGAAGTAGACGGTCGAAGTTATTTGTCTTAGCCTCCAGGAACATTTTGGAGCGAAGGGAGTTGTGATTGGGGCAGAAATACAGGACGTGCTTGACTGTCTGTGCGCGTTCCCCACAGTTACATTGCGGGGTAACACCCGGGACACCAATGGAGGCAAGCCATGCGTTCAAGCCTATGACCTCGGATCGAAGCAGCATAACAACTGTGGCCTCATGCTTTTTAAGTCCTTCGTATAGTTTGAGCGTTTGCGTGCGCCAAGGCGTTTTCCATGATGCGGCTGAGCGATTACCCCTGGCTGACAGCCATCTCTGTTCCCAAGTAGAGTCTGCCCATTTTCTTAGTGCTGTAATGTCGCTTCGTACTTTTCCTTCTTCGTTTGGCTCCAGTCTTCGGACATGCCTATTTCTGCCCTTGAGTGTTTTCTGTATCTCTTCGATCTTTTCCTCCACTTCTCTGCGCTTCGATTCAAGGGCCGATATACCCCTCAAAGAAGAGATCCGCCGTCTGCGCGGCCGAGAAATACGGTTCCAGAGCGACTCAACATGCTTCATTATTTCGTCTGTGACCGGCTTTGACTTGGTGGTAGCACCGTAGCGAAGAGTAGATAAATTCATATAGAGGTCGATTGGAGGAATACTAGCTTCTCTTTCTAGAACTGCTCTAGGTGTACGCTTATAACCACCAGTTATTCTCCTTAGACATTTATTTTGAACTTTATCGAGCTTTTTTAACAGACTTGAGGCCAGCGGTCTACTATTACTTCTCATACCCCAGACTTCAGCCCCATAGAGAATCGTAGGGCGTACCACAGCCGTGTATATCAGCCTTGAGTGTCGCAGAGATGGGCCCCAGACCGACGTCGTAATCCTGGAGAGTGCATTGAATGCTGCCTCTCCCTTTTGTGCAGCACTCGCCACTTGAGCTCCCCATCGAAGCCGACTATCTACCAAAACCCCGAGGACCTTCATCTGTGCTTGCGGGCCTATCTTTGTTCCTTGCAACTCCACTGCCTCCCGAAGATCAGCGGCAATCCCTTTTTTCCGTGCAAAATGAACTAGCTGGTACTTTTCGGGTGCGAATGATGCTCCGTAACGTTTGGCCCACGCGAGGCACCGGTCGTGGGCTGTTTTTAATAGCTGACAATTATCACGGGCGGTTTTTCCCCAGGCAACCAGTGTAGTGTCATCCACAAACCCAAATGCCATGTAGCCGTCACTTGGTTGCTGAAGAGAGCTGAGCAGTTCAGAGATATAGAATAGGAAGAGGATGGGGGAAAGATGAGATCCCTGGGGAATTCCGACCTCTGTCTCGATCCAGTCGCTCGTGTGCCCCGTAAAGTGGATTTTTGTTCGCCTTTGTGAGACAAAACTTTCAACGTATTTTACTAACCAGGCCGGGAAACCTTCGCATCGTAAAACCCACAGAAGTCTCTCTTTAGAAACATTGTCGAAGGCCCCTTTAATGTCTAGCCCGAGCATTGATACAACACAGCCAGGACTTGCATCCCAAGCAGTCTGCACGGTTGATGTTAGAAGCTCAAGCGCCGAGATCGTGGATCGATTTTTCCTTGCCCCCATCTGTACCCAAGGAAGCATTCCATATTCTTCTGCTGCTTTTGTCATTCGGTTTGCAACCACCTTCTCCACTAGCTTAGCTAGCGAATTTTCAAGGGCAATTGGCCTGTAGCTTGATGGAATCGAGTAGTCGGGTCGCCTTTCTTTCCTAAGGGTGATTGTTATGGATTCTTTGAATGTCGGAGGGATTCTGCCATTGCTTAGGAGTGTGCTGATTGCTTCGGCAAGCTCATTTTTCCATTCCGGCAAGAGAGCTTGGAGGATCTCGTTCGGTATCTCGTCGGGGCCGGGGGCCTTCCCTGCCGGAAGATGTTTAAGGATATTTTCGATTTCTCCTGGTGTGACCTCTGCCATAGATACCGTGGGTCGTTTGGGTGGCTGGTCTATCAAGGTGTCAGTCAAGTCTGCCTTTACCTCACCTGGGAAGAACTTTTCTTTAAGAATCAACACTTTTTCTCGGCTATCTTCGGTTGGTGTTTCTGCCTCATTCCTTCTCATTGCAGGCAAGTGCGGTGGACCTTGCTGGATGACGGAACTCTTCTTCGCCCACCTTGATAGTTTCCACAATCTATGATTTGGCAGACCTTCGGTGACCTTAGATGCATCGGCAACAAAATTCCTCCAACTGGCTCGCCTTAGCTTGCGAATTTCATTTTGAAGCTGTTGGTGGAGAATCTTCTCTCGAAATATATCGTGGTCTTCTCCGGAGGTTTGGGCCTGTCTCCGCGCGCGCCGGGCATCCGCAAGGAGTTCCGTTGCTCTAGTTGACCAAGCAGCTTTCGCATATGGGCTGGGACGCGCCCGTGGGCAATGCTGATAAAGTGCTCTGGATATAGCATCTTGAAGAGCCACTAGGGGCTCCGGTGACTTATTCCACATGCTCTCTGTAAGTACGGCCCGCATTTTATCGAGATCAGCTTTGTGATGTGCAAACCGCCTGCATTCGGGCTGGGAGAAATTAGTGAGCTCTAATTTTATTTGAATTGGAATGTGGTCACGTCGGATGCACCAATCATCTCTTGGGCGGCAGGATTGAATTTTCGGTAGAATGTCATTGGTTGCGAAGGTGAGATCGATCACAGTTTCTTGGAGCGTTCCGTTTGACCCGTATCTCTGAAATGTCGGAATCCCTAGCGGTGTAGCCAGCTGCAGCCCCTGGCTATTCGCGAAATTTAGTAGACGCTGGGCTCTGGTATCCCTGGGGGCTAGGGCACCACCCCAAAGAGGATGGTGGCAGTTAAAATCGCCCAAAACCATGCAGCTCGTTCCATCACACTCCATTGCTTTTGAGATTTCTTTCCATCCGATAAGCTCCGGGCCGCTAGTAACCGGACTATATACGTTAATTACCCTAGTTGAGAACCCATCGAGACGTATGGTAACTTCGGCAACAAATGCTGATATCCATCGGTATGACCAACAGGCAGAACTAATTCGTTGGCTGACTAAGAAGGCCACTTTTGATTCCAGAGCAGGTTCCATGCAAAGCGTATAACCCTTTGGACAATAAGTTCTGAGAGTGTTCTTATCGATACTAGGTTCTTGCAGGGCAATCAGTAGATGCTTTTCTGGGTTCAGTCCGTCCATGAAAGGCCTGAGAATACCATTATTGCTTGACCCACAGTTGTATTGCACCATGGAGACAGCTTTCATAACTGCGGTGACGCGGGAGCGTCGGTCAACACAACGTCCTGACTAGATGGGGCTCCCCCAGAACTTGCAAACGCCACCGGCTGTCCAAAGTTAACAGGAGGTGGAGTAACCATTGTATTTAGAGTCATTTCTTTTCTGGGACGCCCTGGGCCCCTTCTAAGTTCGCCACCGGGCCCAACAGCTGTTGCAATCCTCCTCTTTTTGTTGGTAACAATAGTAAATTCTTGGATCCGGTCCACATCTGCTGGTGTCGCGGGGACATGAGATGTTTCTCTTTCCCTCTGAGTTTGCACTGACCTAAGAAGGAGTTCCTCTCTGGCCCTTTGCACGCTAGTCTTGTAAACCTGGAAGGTTGGGCACAATTTCTTTTGCCAAGACTTGTGAGATTTGCCGCAGTTGCAACAGGATATCCTCTCCTTTGGGCAGTCACGCGTCTGATGACTTCCAGCACACTCCCCACACCTCGCCGCCTTTCCACAGGAAGCCTGGGTGTGACCCCACTGGCTACATTTAAAGCATTGCTTGATCTGTGTGCGAGGTGACCACAATTGAGCTGCGTAGAGGATCGAGTTGATCACTACACCTTTCTTGACGACTTCTCCTTGAAGGGTCTCCGATGGAAGGCTCATGACGATGGTACCTCTTGTGCGGCCACTTCTCTTAGCCCTGATAAGCTCTTTTCCGTCGTGGAGCCACCGAATACGGTTAACCTTTAGTCCTGGTATCCTAACTTTGGAAGCTTCAACGATTGATCGGATGAGGGCGCTATTATCCGCCTCTTTGCCCCCTTGTACCTTTGTTGAAAGTGGTACGCCTGGTATCTCTACTGGGAAATCCTGCCGCAGTACTTTGAATTCGCTGGGTTGTGGCATGTTGAGGGCAGCGTCGCGTTGGGAAGCTGTTTGAACAAAGACCTCAGTGTCCTGGCTTCTCATTTGCCGGACCGCATACGCTCCCACAATGTGTTTTTGTGCTATGGACAACAGCTGATCTGGCTGCATTTCTTCTGCTTTGTCGACCCTAATCCGGACTGCAGGCCTCGTCACTGGCGGCGCCGCAACCGCTGCGTAAGAGAGCTTGGTTCCCGGAATTGTAGATGGAGTGGTAGGGTGTCGAGTGACTCCTTGTAAGCCCTTCTTGACAGCCTCCTCTAATGCAAGCATTCTCTCTTCCAACGGAGTAGTATTATGAGAAGCTTTCATCCACTGTGATCGGTGCAATTTCAAAGCTTCGATGGCACCATTAACCTCCTGGACCGTAACACCGGCACCTTTTCCACCTTGCTTGACTAAACTTCCCCTCAACTTGGTTAAAAACTCCTCGACTTTTTTAATTTCGACCGCGTTATCATTGTGTTCCCCACCTCGATTGGTTGTGTTTGCAATTGTCGTACTTTGCGACGCGTTCTTGTTGCCACACCTCTCTCCAGCACTCTTACCCATCGCCGCAGTGTCGTAGAAAAACGAGATTTGGGAGGGAAGTATTAATGACTGAAGGTATCAATTAATGAACAAATTCAAACTTAAATAAATAAATAAATAAATAAATAAATAAATAAATAAATAAATAAATAAATAAATAAATAAATAAATAAATAAATAAATAAATAAATAAATAAATAAATAAATAAATAAATAAATAAATAAATAAATAAATAAATAAATAAATAAATAAATAAATAAATAAATAAATAAATAAATAAATAAATAAATAAATAAATAAATAAATAAATAAATAAATAAATAAATAAATAAATAAATAAATAAATAAATAAATAAATAAATAAATAAATAAATAAATAAATAAATAAATAAATAAATAAATAAATAAATAAATAAATAAATAAATAAATAAATAAATAAATAAATAAATAAATAAATAAATAAATAAATAAATAAATAAATAAATAAATAAATAAATAAATAAATAAATAAATAAATAAATAAATAAATAAATAAATAAATAAATAAATAAATAAATAAATAAATAAATAAATAAATAAATAAATAAATAAATAAATAAATAAATAAATAAATAAATAAATAAATAAATAAATAAATAAATAAATAAATAAATAAATAAATAAATAAATAAATAAATAAATAAATAAATAAATAAATAAATAAATAAATAAATAAATAAATAAATAAATAAATAAATAAATAAATAAATAAATAAATAAATAAATAAATAAATAAATAAATAAATAAATAAATAAATAAATAAATAAATAAATAAATAAATAAATAAATAAATAAATAAATAAATAAATAAATAAATAAATAAATAAATAAATAACAAGCTCTCGAGCGAGGAGCTTGTTAAAAAAATTATATTGGCCGAAGTAATCAGTGCGAGACCGTTGCCAAATGGACAAGTTAAGATCTACTTTACAGGTCAAGAAACCAAAGTAATGATGGAAAAGCGAACCGATTGGACCAAAAAACTCGCACCTACATCACAGGTAGCCAGCCCATCCTATCAGGTCCTCGTCCACAATATGCCGCTGTCGTCTAATCCCGAAAACCCCGATGACATAAAAGAACTCCAGCTTGCAAACGCCATGTACATACAGGGTATTCGAATACAGAAGGCTGTATGGCTCAAAAAAAATCCACTCCCCGGGAAAACCGCGGGATCAATGATTGTATGGTTGGAACAAGCTGAAAGTGCAGATAAAGCAATCTCGAAGGGTATCATGTGGAAGTACGAACTCAAGGCGGCAGTGATCTTCCGGTCTCGGTTCCGAGCTTTGCAGTGCTTCAACTGCCAGAAATATGGCCACATAGCAAAGGTGTGCACGGCTGAGGCCAAATGCGGCCAATGCTCAGGCAATCACAACACGAGAGAATGTTCAAGCAAGTAGGAAATCAAATGTAGCAACTGCGGTAGAAAGCATGCCTCATGGCATCAGAGCTGCCCAGTCAAAATTGCAGCCAAAGCTAAAGCTGTATTCAAGAGAACCCAGGACCCGGGAAGATTTGTTGTCCAAGAGACTCGAGCAGCAACACGAGGGGTACAGCAAGACAATGACTGGCAAATCGTCGGGTCCAGGAAAAGAAGAGGAGGCATAGTAGGGCTTCAAATCCTCGGAGCAGACGGCGAGGTGGTGGAACGGCGAGGCCCAGGACGACCTCGAAAATGTACCGCACTTCCCAACATAACAGCAGCTGCAGCCAAGATGTCAGTGCTTACTAATATTCAGCATCCGTTATCCCAAGAACAAACCCGGTCTGTAACACGGGAAAACCATGTAGAGGTAAGTGAGGCACCACTGTGCGACATGGAGTCATGAACAACGATGATACTTGGACAATAATACAGTATAATGTAAATAAGAGCAAAGATAAAGTACAACATTACTTCCTCACTGCCCTAGATCCCTCAAGACACCACATCGTCGCCATGCAAGAACCATGGCAAAATCTCAGAGCAAATACCACAGTTAATCATCCAGCATACCATCTTGTTTTCCCAGACTATAAAAACAGCCACACCTGCATTTGTATTAGCAAAAACCTAGCAACAGACAAATGGAAAATGGAGAAAACACCAGAAGAGGCCAAAGGAGACATTACCTCGATCAGCATATAGACAAATCAAGGCAAAGTGTGGATTCACAGTGTCTACAATCCCCCTCCTCTTTCGCACAGTAGCCAGGAATTAGGAACACTTCGATGGATTCCCCAAATCCTGGCGCAAGCTGGGCATCACATCCTAGTCGGAAACTTTAATCTCCACCACTCAAGTTGGGGAGGCTCGGCAGTCCTAAGCCACCATAAAACAGCTGAAAGCTTGATAGAGATACTAAGGGAACAAAACATGGAACTCATTCTCCCAAAGGGCACTATTACCTGGAAGAGCAGAGGTAGCCAGAGTACCTTGGTCCTGGCCTTCATATCAAAAGACTTGGAAGAGACAGTCATGAAATGTGTGTATGCTTACGAACTTGAGGCATCATCCGATCATATTCCTCTACGTACAGAGCTTTTAATCAAACCGCCAATAGAACAAGAGCAAGAGTTACGCCCCCAGTTGTCACGGTTCGACCAAGAGCGCAAGGGGCAACTAATGGTTATAAGTGGTCTATATTGAATCTATGCTGGAAGTATCTACCTATCTAAGACATACAACTCCAAGGATTTATAGATCTTTTCAGATTACTAGAAAGTTCCTCTCTTCCCTCCTCTGAAACCTCTGGAAGCTTCTGGAAAGAGCTATGCCTAATGGCAAGGTAGGTACCCCTGTTCGTCGCTTATTATGCAGGACGCGCCCACTTTGTGTTATGCACGCCTATGCATAGCATAGGCTACAGGGATTACACAGCTCACTAGCTGTTACACCAGTGGAAGAAAGCATGTTTGAATAAATTCAATACTGCACTAGCTGACAAGCTTAAGGACATCGGAGCTGACAGACAATTAACCACTCGACATGATATAGACCAGAGGGTAACCGAAACCACAGAGGCCATTCAAAATTTGATCACGGAGCTAATACCCAAAGCTAAACCATCCAAGTATGCCAAGCCCTACTGGACGAAAGAGTGCTCCCAGGTTGTCAAAGATGCTCGAAAAGCCAGGAGGCGCTGGACCCAATTAGGGACCGAGGACAGCTGGGTGGAATACAACAAAGCTACTAACCGGAAAAAAAAGCAGATTAAGAAAGACAAGGCAATTGGGTGGAGAACAACCGTCACGGAAGCCTCCCAAGATCCGAAGAAAATGTTGAAACTTGCTGAGTGGGCTAGAAAGAGCACTGAAGAAAAGCAACGGCTCCCTCGGATTCCCGAAATTATAGATGCGACTGGAGCAATGTATACCACGGATAAAGACAAGGCCAAAGCAATGGCACAGCACTTCTTCCCGCTCCCGATAAGGGCGGATGTTCAAGATATTGAGGAGGCTTGCTACGGAAAAGAACTGGGTACTATATCCAGGAAAATCGAAGAAGCTGAGGTTCTAGCTATTCTTAAAATGCTACCAAGTGACAAGGCTCCAGATCTGGACAAAATCCCAAATCAGCTTCTGAAAAATTGCAGTAACACCTTCAGCAAATTCCTCACAGATCTATTCAACGCATGTTTAATCCTAGGATACCACCCGAAAGCGTTCCGTGAATCTATCACGGTAGTGCTTAGGAAACCTCAAAAGCCGAGGTATGATAATCCGAAAGCATACAGACTAATAGCCCTGCTAAACACGATGGGAAAAATTTTGGAAGAACTAGTTGCCACAAGAATCTCCAAGGCTGCTGAAGAACATAACCTGCTCCCTGAAGAACAAATGGGCGCTCGACCTAAGAGATCAACAATCACAGCGGTAGAACTAATTACAGAGCAGGTGCACGCTATCTGGGGCAAGGACAAGGCAAGAGTAGCGCCACTCTTAAGTTTAGATATTGCTGGGGCGTTTGACAACGTTTCTCACACAAGACTAATCCATAACTTAAGAGAGAAGGGCATCCCACGCTGGACAACTAACTTCATGGAGTCATTTCTTAGCGATAGGACAACGTCCATAGCTCTAGGAAAGTATAGAGGGGAACAAATGAGCACAAGAACAGGAATTCCTCAAGGCTCCCCCCTTTCCCCGATCCTATTCCTCTTCTTTGCGAGTACGCTCCTCCCAATGCTGCAGACAGCGAATTCGACAGCCGTAGGATTCGTCGACGATACAAATATCCTGACATGCTCAAACTCCACGGAAGAAAACTGCCGTAACCTCGAGCGGCAACACGAGAAATGCGAAATTTGGGCAAAAAGGCATGGGGTAAAGTTTGCACCCGAAAAGTACCAGCTAATCCACTTTTCTCGGGCAAGGAAGAAACACAACCTAGCAGCGACCGTATCAATCCAAGGCCATCTTACTAATCCGCAAGCGTCACTTCGAATCCTCGGCATCCACCTCGACCCCAAACTTAACTGGGGAGCTCACATAGAGCAAGTGGAGGAAAGGCAGGAGTGCAGATGCAGGCGATGAGCAGGCTAGCACAGTCGACGTGGGGAGCGACGTTCAAGAAAGCCAAACTAATCTATAGTGCGATAGTACGACCGGCCATTACGTATGGATACTCTATTTGGGCCGAGTACGGGAGAACGGGGAACACCCCCGAAAGGATAGTCAAACCTCTGAAGTCAATACAGAGAAGATGCTTACTCAAGATAACAGGAGCATATAAATCTACCAGCACGAGAGTGCTGGAACACGAGACTTCCATCTTACCGATGGAGATCTACTTAAAGCATAGAAGAGTGCAGCACGCCGGGCTCACTCACAATTTACCGATCCAAAAGACCATAGAAAAGACCTGCCGGATGATCAGGCAACAAGGTAAAGGAAAGGACAACCACAGGAGATCATCCAAAAAAAAGGATATAGAAGAGTAGCCTAGGATCTGCTGCGGAGAAGTGTCTATTGAGAGACAGAAAGAGCTGGGAAAGATCGCGGCATTCCGAGAGTGGAAAAACTCCTGGCCACACCAAAATCAAAATGTTAACCTAAGACAAAGACCCACAGCCGATCCCGAAGTCTGGAATGCAGCGAAGATTTATACAGACAAGTCAGGCAGGGAGAAATTGAGCCTTAGGGGAACCCCCTTCCAAATACACAAAAACCTGAAGAGGGCCCAGAGCAGCATAGCCATGCAGATAAGAAGCGAGCACATCAGGCTCAAATCTTATCTGTACCGAAGAAAAGTCCCTCAAGTTGACAGTCCAAACTGTCCGTGTGGATATCATTCGCAAAACGTCAAACATGTGATCATGGCTTGCCCCCAATGGGCCAAAGGAAGAGCAGAGGTGTGGAGAAAGTCCAAGAGCCGATCATTCGAAGAAATGATTAACAACCCGGAAGATTTAGGAAGAATAACGCAGTGGGTGTTAGACCAGGGATGGTTAGAGCAATTTCGATTGGCTGGGGAAGTGGAAAGAGAGGTGAAGGAGCGAGAGGAGAAAAGAACAAGGCGAGGGGTAGGAGTTTGACGTGAGGATATCTGTACTGGACAGAACAGTACATCGTACTTCCTGAAGGTAAACTTCAAATACCAGCAGATTCTTACCAGGTAGGTTTAGGGGGTTTCCACCGAAAGGTTTCCTCCTGTGTAAATAAAAAGTTAGACACCTGCATGGTCCCATCGGGTACCTGAACGGGTTAATTGAAATTAAATCAAATAATTATCATAATAATTATAAGTTGCGGCTTACTCCCACTGCGGACATAGAATGCTATCTAAATTAATCTTCTAGTAACTACAATATAAGAGACTTCCAAAACTATCATTAACCAAGTACAGGAACATTTTCCTTGATACAAAGTCAATTCATAGCATCATAAACACTGTCTACAGCTTTAATACACTAAACAATCGGCGCCATGGCCTGTGCCAGAGCTCCTTCAACTTTACCGCCTGCCACTCTAAGTGACGACCTACATCCAAGTCTGATTGGAATTGCTGCTGCAATAGAACAATCAGAACGTGACAGAAAGCAAAGGCTCAATCTGGCCCAAGAGCTGCTAGGAACCATCAATACCTGGGCTAAGACCAAGGCTGGAACCGAGGATGGGGCCGTTCTCGCTCCTCTAATTGAAAGTCTAGCTCCCATTGTGACCGCGTTTGCGATTGGTACAGCTCAATTCCATGAATCCCCCTGTAAGACTCCATTCCCCAAGAAGAGTGCGGTAACTGCAGCTGCCTCTAGGGTTACAAAGGCGGCTGAGAAGCTTATCCACGGCCTTCCGGAAAAGCCACAAATAAACAAACAATCATGGATCACCGTTGCCAGAAAAGCGGCCAAGCTTCCTGAACCGCCGGCAGCTTTAATGACTCCAAAACATACAAAGACCCCCCCAGAAAGACCTACAAAAGAAGATAAAAGACTCTTCCTTCGATTAAACAAGGACCACGAATGGCGTAAACTTTCGCCTTTATCTATAAAGAAGATCATTACTGAGCGGGCTGGAATCGCAGCTTCAGCTATCATGGAAATGTACCAGGTCCGCTCAGGCATGGCATTTGAGTGTGCTTCAGATGCGCTCAGGGAATCAATTCTGAGAGTAGCATCGTCCTTTCAGAAGGAGAATGCCAAAATCGAGCCAGCATCAGAGTAGAGCTCGGTCCTGGTTCCCAATGTGCCGATATACATTAGATCGCTGGAGGGGGATCGGATAGTTAATAAACTAGTCACTGACGAAATGGTGGCTAGGGAGTGTACGACAGTTGCTGGAGCAGCACCAGTCCAACTGCGACCCATGAAGATCAAGCTTGGACAATTTACCACGAACTGGATCATCCACTTCAAACAAAAGCCAACCAACCTCCAATTCCGGCTCTTCGACGAGAGCGGCCCGGCCCGGCCAGAGTGTTCACACGTCAACGCCCGATTGAACAATGCCAACGATGCTGGGGTTTCCACTCGACGCGTTTCTGCGGCAAAGCCCCACACTGCGGAAAATGCAAAGGAACTCATGAAACAGAGAAGTGCGATGTTGAGGTCCCGAAGTGCTCGAACTGCGGTGGGCCTCATGAATCGACAGACCAAAATTGTATGGCTCGCCCCAGACGGCAAAATAATGCAATCGTACCACGCACACCGGCGGAGCTGCGGGTTATTCGAGAGCGGGGCAATCGCGACTTTCAAGTGACGCTCGCAGAAAGAAGGAAAAGGAACAAGGATGCCGAAGTAGAAGTTGTCAGCACCCCGGAGGCCACGATGCAAGAATCATGAGCGGCGATCAAATCGGAGGAATAGCGCGGAGGACGTCAGGCATTCTTACGTTCCACCAAGTCAATGTAGCAAAAGGAGGGCCCAATATGGACATCGCTTTGCAACAGGCATGGGAAGCAGTAGCAGATATTGTGATGATTCAAGAACCATGGACAATGAGCAGAGATGGAACCTCAATCACCAAAAGTCACCCAGGATATAATTCACATGTACCTTTTGGAGGAGAAAGAGTCCGACCGAGGGCCATCACATTCTCGCGAAAAGGGCTTCGGGCCACTCAAATATTTCCAGCCGAAAGGACGGCTGATTATTGTTTCGTGCAGATATCTGGCATTACTTTTGTTAACGTTTATCGGGCTCCGGGCCCGACCGGCACTCCAGAACCACTCCTGCGGTGGCAACCACAGGGTCCCACGGTGGTTGGGGGTGACTTTAATGCTGTGTCTCAGCATTGGCAACCACAAGCTCAGCGACAGCATGGAAATGGTGATCAAATCCTGGGGTGGGCCACTGCACATGGACTGGAAATGATTACCACCATAAGGGAGCCAACTCACCGAGATGGAAATGTGCTTGACCTCACTTGGAGCAACGCATCCGCTTTTGCTTCAGTTACACCACTCTATCACTATACATCCGACCATTGTACGATAGAAGGGACGGTTTATGCACCCGGAAAGTCGGACTTAACTGGAATTGCGAGTGAGGTTCGCGTTAGCGACGCGAACCTAGATGATTTCGCACGATGCGTAGAACGATGGGCGAAGCTCGCGCAATTAAAAACAGTGGGAGATATAGAAAGATGCACAGCAAGACTCCTGGAAACGTTACACGATGCTGTCAAGGTTACTGGACGTACACCAGCGATAGAAAGCGGAAGAACAGCCCCCTGGTGGAACGACAATTGCAAAGATAAATGGCGAGAGTACAAAGAGTCTAAGAGTCTTGCAGAAAACACAGTAACTGCCAGGAAGGCATTCAGAAAAGCAGTGAAGGCGGCGAAACGCGAGTACTGGACCAAGCAAATCGAAGCCTCCGAGTCTGAAGCCCAGGTATACAGACTGATGCGATGGGCGAAACCTCGACCAGCAAAAGAGCCGCCGCCACTCCAAGTGTCTCCTGACCGCTGGCTCTCGGATCCGTATGAAAGGGCTATTGCCTTACGTGATTCTCTACTTGCGAGATTCAACGCGAACAACGACAGTCAGACGTGGGAGCACGGTCAGCCGGAAACTATCCCCTGGAACTCTGCATTAACTCTCGAGGAGGTGACAGCGGCGACTACGGCAGTCAGAGACACAGCTCCAGGCAGCGATAAAATCACTGTGCGCCTACTCAAAGCGTGCTGGAAAACGATAGGCCCCCTCGTCAGGGACCTATACCAGGCGTGTTTAAGATTAGAATATGTCCCACTGGCCTTCAAGATAGCAGAAGTAGTACTGCTCCCCAAAGCAGGCAGGGATACATCTACGACGAAAGGATGGCGCCCGATCTCTCTTCAATCAAGTTTAAGCAAAGGTTTAGAATGATTAGTGGCTAAAAAGATGGCCCAGCTGGCAATCGAGCATCAAGTTGTGCCACAACAACTTTTTGGTGCGCTCCCTGGACGCTCAGCAGTAGACTTAGTTTCCTGTGTAGTACACGACGCAGAGGCTGCTAGGAGATGTAAGAGGATAACAGCTATGGTAACGCTTGACGTCCAAGGAGCATTTGATGGAGTACTTCACAGCCGTTTACTCATGCAGATGCGGGGACAGGGCTGGCCGCTCGCCCTATGCCAATGGATCGAATCTTTCCTTAGACAACGAAGAGTAAAAATAAGATACAAGGATGGAGTGACAGAAGACAAGGTAATGGACTGTGGTGTACCCCAAGGTTCGCCTCTCTCTCCTTTACTCTTCCTTCTCTACATTTCGATCCTTATTCAAAAAGGCAGTCCTAACAGCAGGCTTAGATATGCCGACGACATCGCAATTATCCGGATAGGGAAGGACCCGGGCGAAGCAATTGCAGCGGCCCAACAGGAAGTTGATAGATTGGTAGAACTGGCCGCAGAACACAAAATCGACTTTGACCCAGCTAAGTCTGAGCTACTAGTCATCGGTGGAGGCCCAAGGAAGAAGGTCAATACTTCAGATTTATTCATTAATATCAAAGGTCAGAGAATAGAACCATCTCCTCATATTAGGTGGCTAGGAGTGTGAATAGACTCTCAACTTTCATTCAAATATCACGTACAACAATGGTGCGGAAAAGCGTTGAAGCTAGGGCAGTTCCTGCGACAAATCAACAAAATACAACACGGTGCAGCACCAGGTCCCCTTATCCGGGCAGTGCAAACCTGCATAGTTAGTACAGCAACCTGTGGGGTAGAAGCCTGGTGGCCTGGCCTCACTCGAGTAAATGCAAATAAGCATAAGCAAGTTAGCACGGGAGTAGGATGGCACATAAACCTACTCGACCAAACTATTCTAAAGGCCATCCGAGCAGCTCTACCAGTCTGGTGCACGACGCCTAACACGGTACTCTACCGAGAGGCAGGAATCCCACCTGCAAAAATATTACTTCAGCAGAGACAACTACACACGGCAGCAAGGTTACGCAGACTTGATAGTCGACACCCACTGGTGTTCAAATCAAGGGAGACACCAATGGACATGACAAAGCGTTTAGGCATACGCACGGGACAAAAAGGCCGCTCAATTAAAGTAACCGAACGCTACCACACTCGCCTACAAACAAGTATCCTAGCGATACCGGAAACTGAAGAACCAGGCCCTTTATACCGCTTGAAGGACTACAAAAGCGCCAGCAATATAGCAAGCGACAAAGCAACAGAGGCTAGCTTGGTGAAAAGATGGCCCAAAGACCTGCCGCCTGGAACAATTTGTGCCTTCTCCGACGGGTCATCTAACGGTCCAGGAAGGTCGGCTTTTGGTTTCACCATCTACAGGAATGATGAACTCATAACAACCGGGAACGGACCCCTACTTGGAGGGGAAGTTTATGACGCGGAAATTGTTGGAGCCCTCAGAGCCTTAGAGGCAACATTGAAAATAGTGAGTAACATGCCTATCAAAGTGCTCCTGGACAACCAAGAGGCCTCCAAAGCTCTGGTAAAGGGTCTGTCTAGATCTTCATACACAGCAGTAAGGAGATTCAAACAGTTAAGCGAAGAACACCAACTCGTGGAGGTTCGATGGGTTCCCGGCCACAAAGGCATAAAAGGCAATGAAAAAGCGGACGAGATGGCAAGAGCAGCTTTGGCTCAGTTACCCCCAGTGCAAGCAAGACTTGCTACACTAGACGGCAGAGATAGGACCCCAACTCTCACCTTTGCAGCACTCGGCCGCCATATTAACATTCGCGCGCAAGAACTGGTTGAGACCTGGTGGCAAGCGAACCGACCAAAGCGTTACGAGGAACTAGACCTCAAGATGCGTCGAAAAAGACCACCTGAACTGGCCCTCCCACGGTGGGCGTACCATCGTCTGATCGCAGCTCGGACTGGCCATGGAGACTTTGCCGATTACCATCGTAGGTTCGGACATGAAAACGCCTCAATAACATGCGCATGCGGGCGGGAAAAACGACCGTGGCATTTTGCAGAATGTCGACGGGCTTTGCACCGCTGGAGAAGTGCCACACGAGAAGCACGCCCAACTATCAAAGAGATGATTGGAGATAATGGATGGCAGCTGTTTTTGCGCTTCCTGACCAAGACAGAGTGCTTTAAAAGACAGTGAAATAGTCAAACAGTGCGAAGATTTCTTTTGCTCTGGAGGAAGGACCTGATCTATCCAATTTTGGACCGATGGGAAGGGAACATTATGTAGGACACCAGATTTCCAAAACTCTTTTTCCATTCTACTTTTCACTTTATTTTATTTTATCTTGTTTTCCTTTTTTCTTTTTTTCTCCCGGATCATTTAGACTCCGTCATGTAGGTAGCTATGAGTCTATATAGAGCTCGACTACCCGTGTCACGCCTCCTGGGTGAAGGGCTTGGCCCGGCACGCGAAACATAATAATAAGGGACTTCCAATATTTTTTTTAAATCATTTTTGCGTATGCAGCCTGAGGCTATGACACGATTGATTACGGAAGATATGTATATTTCGCACAATCACTCAGATTTCATTCGCAGATGCCACTTCGAGGATAACGCCTTGCGACATGTGCCCTCTTCCATGAATACCCACTACAAGGAAAAGCGAGAAAAACCTGTGGTTATCTGAGGAAGCTCACCTCATCCGACGAATACAATATGACCGGGAGAGAAGTGGTGTGAGGGTCTTGCTGGATTTGAAACCAACTTTCTCTTGTCCCGAGTGGGGCATGTGTCCAGACTCTACTTGGGAGAACAGCCCGGACGGCGTACCACTGCACCATCTGACCCAAGATACTAGATTAAACTGTTAAAAAAATTGAGGCATGTTTCCACCGTGTTTGTTCGTTATGATATGTTCAGTATAAATTTACAAATTTGCTGGCCAATTTTTTGGCTAAGTGTTTCTGCAGATGAAAATTGGGTACGAGTATTCCAATCGTCAGAGTGGGTCAATCAACAACAAAGATGTATCTTCCGCTATAATTTGCGTCATAACCCCAGCCTGCATAGGCGAGATTGACTGATCTAACAAACTAAAAAAGTATGTCGATCGACGTGTCTGCATCCTTAACCGAGGACACGCATGATGGAAAACGACGCGTATTCGGCATCTAACACCTCAACTTGATGGGAGGGATCAACCTTTGCAAATGCCCTGCGCAGAAACCACTCGAGATTCATGTCCTCTGACATCGCTCAGTACATTCCCAATCACTCAGTGGAAAGTCGGAAACACCCAAGGGTATCTCAGGACGAGAATGCTGTAGTCATTCGACGAATATGGTACTGAGGGTCGACTGGATTTGAACCGGCTTTCTCCGTCTCGACTCGGACATGTGTCTTGGCGAACCAAATTTGATGCGGGAGAAGGGCTTGAATGGTGGACCGCTTCACTATCTGACCCAAGAACATATTCATGTGTTTCGTCAGGTATTACAGTAAGACTCGGAGGGAGATGAAATGGCTTTCTTCGAGAGAAGTTTTGCGAACGACTGTCTCGAAATGTGGGAATTGTCGGGATAAGGGTATGAATAGAAGTAGATCAAAATCAATGTGAACACTAAGGTGTGTGGATGAGACTGACACATATTAAATAATGGATAAAATCAGTGATTGTAAATATGCAGAAAGAAGACAAATTGCCATGCTAAAAAGATACAGAGCCTCTTCCCGTCTTGTTATATTTGAGAGTGTGACGACCCTTTCGATGAACTAAAACTCCAAAGGATAACGTGTAAGTATACAATCTTCAAGCAGACTGATTTATATCCTCATGAACCAACGCTCCCGAAACTAGATCTAATCCTAACCGATTCGTTAGACTCGACAAATCCTATTCAAATTATAACATCAGGAATGATTCCAAAATGATGCAGGAGGACACAAACCTGTACACCGACTATAACTAGAGCCACGGCACTAGCATCTTAGTTGTTCTATCGGCCAGTCTGTATCAGATGGGCTCCGATTTTAGATCTGGACTGGGAGCCCATGAATTAAATTAGAGACAAGACTAAAGATACAAGATAAGGGTAATTGTGATTGTGATTGATCTACGAGGAACTAGAGGCGTCTGTGAGGATGTCCGAAAAACTAAGTTCACGAGTCACCAAGGACTATCGCGCAGTATATCGATGATCATCGGTAACTGCTCGTGTTTATGTGAACGAACTTGATTGTATGCAACGATTGTATTGCAGATTACTCGTATACATTTGGACTGATAACATTCAAGACAGAAGGGAAAATACTATTTATTATCTCAACCTCTCTCTGGGTTTTAATATTTCCATGACAAAACAAGACCACCGATACTTAACAAAGGAAGCGACTATTAGACCACGAGTGAAATTATGGCTACCTGAAAGTTTTGAGTTGTATACAAGACGTAAAATTCAAAAATGATGACGGCTCCACCGTTGATGTGGAAAAGCGATCTCCGGCTCACCCGCTAACATTTAATTACCTGGCTTGACCACCGCACGCTTCTCGGCAGATTTGTTTCCTGGCTTTACAACTGCACGCTTGGAAATTGAACGTTTGTTGGCGCGTTTGCTGGCGCGTTTGTTGGAACGTTTTGAAGCACGCTTGCTTACTGTGCGTTTAGCATTTCCTTGGGCAGCCTTGTTGCACTCGTTCTCTTGGGCATCGCAATCAGATACAGAGAAGGAACCGCCAGAGTTAGCTTCGCTTGCGCAAGCATTGTGTTGGACAGCACATGAACGCTGTAAAGCTGCACCCTTTCTGACAAAGGTATCACCCTTAACACTAAATGGGCGGTCGCTACCAGCTGTCTCAATCACCGGTGGTGGTGCTCCTCCGAGGCTGCCGGTGAATGTCTGTACGTTATCTATTCGCGATCAGTAAACTGCTCGTATTAAAGGATGAGGAGACATACTGCCGGCAGAATTATCTTCAGCAGCTGCGGCAGTGATTTTCTCTCCTGGAAGCAGTGTAAGTAACTCATCAGGACGGCTTATTATTTATGTCATCTCACCATCATCTATACTCGCGGCCTTGCTCTTAGACTCATCGTCACCGGCGCCCTGGGCCTTGGATTCATTTTTCTCAGCCGTTGAATCATTAGATTTATCGTTACCGGTGGCCTTTGCAGAATTGCCTGCCTCTCCTCCAGCAGCTTTGACAGCAGCATCAATTTCATCCGGCGTAGCTTCGACTTGGATTAATTTCTTGGTAAAAATGCATCCAATCTTATCATCTTGATCATCACATGTATTACCTGCGGCGGTTGGGTCATCAAGCTACATAAATTAGCATATTTCGTAACCAAGAAATAACGAATTTTACCTTTCCTGGAGCAAAAGTGGCTGATTGAGCCGCAAGTTGGGGGTCTGCGCCAATCAGTGACAGCTGTACCGCCAGGGTAAGAACGATCTGTTTGTTGCTTTCCTGTGCCCCAGGGCCAGCTGGATCTTGGTGTTGGCTGATAGCATTGATTTCAGGATTGACCGCTGGATCATTGCATGTGTTACTGGCTTTTCCAACAGAACCGGTGTTTTTCTCAAGAGCGGCATAAATCAGGGCATTGGCCATTCCTTCAATGTTATTGGCCTTTTTCTCGTTGGTAAAAGCTCTATCAGCGATGGCCCTGTGCAGACAATCAAGGTTGGTGATTTTTCCAGCCCCAGTCTTTGCTGCCTGATCACCGAGAAGACCAAACACGGGATTCAAAATATTGTCGGGGTTATCCAGCTTCAAGCTTTTATCAACCGATACCAAAAACTTTTCATGCGAATGTTCTTGAGGAACCTCACGCTCAACGAGAGGAGCTGCCTTGGTGAGACCGAAGAGCGCAATAAGAATTGCTGCCGTTTCGTACTTCATGATGTCGATTGTGCTGTTGTCACGTTTGAATGTATAGAGATTTAAGTCCAGTTCTGTATTAATGAGAGCAAAAAGCGAATGTTTTCAAGTTCACAGAACTCGGAAAAGAGAATATAAAACGCTAAAAGATAGAAGAGTGAATGAAGGAAGGAAAATTCAAACCGAAAGACTTGAAGATGATGAAAAATAAAGAGTCCATGGCCTCCATATTTAAACATCTATCTGAGGATATTCAATATCTGTTGTTAGTGTGTGTACATAGTTCTGGAAGCACGAGTATAGAATTGTGCTATTTCGTGTCGTTCCCCTGCTGAAATCCAAAACCTCTACGCACCTAAGTCATCGGAAATAAACATTTTTCCCACACGGACTAGATTGTGTAACATCTATTTCAGCACCAAAAATTGAGTTTGATTCTTTGGGGTGATAAACTTTTCGAGCTTTCTCTAACAACACAGAAAGAAATTACAAGGTATTAGTGCTGACTAGCCCTCAGTAGAATGCAACTACCATCGAAATCTGATTCCCATGCTGACAGAAAAATTGTATAATCAAGATGTTGCGCAAACGAGTGCATTCTTCCTAGCTCACACATCCTTATCGGCGTGCAAAATTCCATCCATAGTATGACTCGTGAGTACTCGAGTAAGTATACGTGTTTGAAGTAAATATCTTATGAGGTATCAGACAGTGAGTAATGAGCTGTATCAAAGCTCTGATATATTTCACGCTAAATGTACATGCGTAGCCAGTAATAAGCTTCATACACGAGTATCTAATTCCTCGCCGCCGGTGCCCTCATGCATTGCTTCGCATACAATAGGAAAAACACTTGGACAAGTCGCAATTTCGCATCTATCATGAAACCTTTATCCACCGCTCATGAACACTGGTCAAATAAACAATAATGAGCCATCGAGGATTGTTCCATGCACAATTTGTCTCAAATCTGCTCATAGGTGGCCAGTAAACCATTTATTAAAGGATCGAAATAGGAAACAATTACGTGCTACAGCTGCTTCTCGTCTAGCTGTCCTTTCTCCACCATACACGGGAAGCGAAGAAGCAAGAAACTTGTTTACAATCTTCAATACAATTCCCAGAAGAGAGCCTTTTCTCAGTGACTCTGATTTGGCATCGTGTGGGCCTATGCAGGTATTTTTAGACCATACGTGGTTGTTGTAGATTGACTCAGTTTGGCGTTTGGAACACTTAAGGCCAAATTTCAATTCCAGATACAGTCGTCCCTCTCTAACTCGATAGTGGGTCCCGGTATAAGTGTTGAAAATATTCACTGTAACTTGGAGTTTTATATTTGCAACACTTACCATTACAGGCCATTTTGCGTGCAGGGATAAGTATTGCAAATGTAAATGGTTGAATTTCAATTAATACTTTCAACACTTTTACCGGGACCCACTATCGATTTAAAGAGGGACGACTGTACCACTACGAAGGTACCCCTTGCAGCATGAAACTTCGTAACGATCCACTAGAGAAGCGTGAAACATTCATGATTATCTAAGTATGCTTACGTCATCCTATGATTATGGTTTTACCGCAAGGGAATGCGAATTGAGGGTCTCGCTGGATTCGAACTACAGTAGTACCTCTCATAGCTAATAGTGGGTCCCGGTATAATTACTGAAGAGATTCATAGAAATTTTATCGTTTATATTTGCAATACTTACCCCTGCAGGCAGAATGACCTATAAGGGTCAGTGTTACAAATATAAAAGTCCAAGTTACAATGAATCTTTTCAACATTTATACCGGGACCCACTATTAGCTATGAGATCTACAGTAAAACTTCTGTAACACGATAGTGGGTCCCGGCATAAGTGTTGAAAATATTCATTGAAATTCATCCATTTATATTTGCAATACTTACCCCTGCACCCAAAATGGCCTGTAAGGGTAAGTGTTGCAAATATAAAAGTGCAAGTTACAATGAATATTTTCAACACTTATACCGGGACCCACTATCGTGTTAGAGAAGTTTTACAGTACTGTATACTACAGTACACTCTCGCTATAACAATGTGGGGCAAAACTTAAACAAGGACTCTCATTGGCCAATTTAGTTGAATCCTCCAGTGGGAGCCTTGTTTAAGACTTACCCCACATTGTTATAGCGAGAATGCACTGTAGTGCCTGTCCAAACCTATAGTTGGTCCCGGATTTAATTATTGTTAAGATTTATCGAATTGGTGGTACTTGCTTTTGCGATACTTACCCTTACAGGACATTTTGGGTGTAGGGGTAAGTATTGCAAATATAAACGTTTGAATTATGATGAATCTCTTCAGTAATTATACCGGGACCCATTATGGGTTTGGACAGGTGCTACTATACAGTCATTCCTCTGATAACTTAAATGATCGGTCGCAGGGAATCTGTTAATCTAGCAGAGGGTTTAAGTTACCGGGGGTTAAGTTATTATAGGGATGACTGTAGTACAGTAATACTTCTCTAACACGATAGTGGGTCCCGGCATAAGTGTTGAAAATATTCATTGTAACTTGCACTTTTATATTTGCAACACTTACCCTTACAGGTCATTTTACGTGCAGGGATAAGTATTGCAAATATAAATGGGTGAATTTCAATGAATATTTTCAACACTTATGCCGAGACCCACTATCGTGTCAGAGAAGTTTTACTGTAGATGATTAATGCAGTCATCCCTCTGATAATTTAACCCCCAGTAACTTAAATCCTCTGCTAAATTAATAAATTCCCTGCGGCCGATCATTGAAGTTATCAGAGGGATGACTGTATCTACAAAAGAAATCTGAGTGATTGTGCGAAATATACATATGTTCCGCAATCACTCGCGTCATAGCCTCAGGCTGCATACACAGGAATGGTTTTAAAACAAAACATGTACTCGTCCGCGTTGGCAGTCATCAGAGTTATATCTACCGCATGTACCGGTCGTATCGCACACAGGATGCGTACTCCGAACACATCCCTCGGGCCACGTTTTACTGTTTAAGCTATGAGCTCATCCACCGTACTTGTCTGAAGAGTTGATATTTCAGTTCAACGTGAGCCGAGTGAAACGGCAGATTGGAGCGCCAGATTGCGTGTAACAGAAGACTAAGCAAATCCAATCCGAAGCAGAAGTGGCCTCCTAGTATTCAAGTATCGCGTAAGACCTGTCCGTGTTCTAGTACTATACATGTATCAGCCACGTTACTGATGTACTAGTATGTGCCATAGAAAGGTACAGGATCCAACTTGAAGGCCTTTTTTTTTAAATTACTTGAGCGTCGTGCCCGCAGACAGCAGCGTGAAACTATGTAACATCTACCGGTTAGCCCAGCCTTAAAAGGCTACTCGACGTTTCATTGTCTAGCTGACCCAAAAAGAAATAGAGGGACCTAGGCCTTCTCGCCTAGCATCCCAAGTATTGAATACAAAGTTAAGAACACCGTTCCTCTAGGCCTCTTTTAGGATACTACTTCTAGTGGGAGGGTCTACTACGAAGAATGGGGATTTGTAGCCCATGGAGCAAGCACTTCGCACTTTTGATGCACTTATTTTACGTGATTCCCCTTGATCACTATTTACAAAAGACAGAAGCTCTACTTCTAAGGCTTCATGGCGCACCCGATATCCAGACATGGAGCTTTACTTGAATCCAGCGTATACTGCTCATCAGCAGATTCAAGTCAATCACCATATCGAAAACCATAATCAACGTGACATGTACATGTAATTTATAGCGGTGCTCTGACATTCTTAAGTGTTCAGACGTATGATTCAGTACCATGTGTACAGTGTCCCAACCCTAAAGATTGTTAAACTTTAAACTAGAAAATTGTAGGCCTTGTCCTTGAATTTTTCCGCTCATCATTCCAAAAAGGGCTAGCATATTCAGTCTAAATGACACACCTGGTGCACTTTCAAACCATCTCCTGAGCTGACAATCGTATCCCCGGAATCAATCTAAATTTTACCTTTCAATCTTTACAACCTCGATCATCTGACCATTATATTTCCGACTTCTAACTCCAAATCAGAGCCTGTGACTGAAAAATCGAAACAAATTCTCACGCCTATCAGTCTTCAAAGAGACTACGTCGCCAGAATCTTAATCGGGATAAACGGGTCGCAATCCAGAAACTTCGAAGGCACGGGCTTTCTTATCTTGACATCGCTTATGACTTGGGGCTAAGTCAGAGACAAGTTCAATACGCATGCGAAAATGGCGATCTTTCAGAAGTCAGGAGTCTTGGTCAACCTCCAGTCTTGAGTGAGGTTTAAGCTGATGAGCTAGAGCCTTTTGCTTGCAGTTCACGAGTCGGTCGGTTTATGACCCACTTAAACCTTGCCACGCTGCAGTTTTCTCACTGGAATGTCGGGAGAAAGCCATTCGGAGTGGTCTATAAAGAACGGGATGCGAGCGTTGTGTCTCCCAGAGTAAGCCTCCGCTCAGCGAAGAACATAAAAGGCGACGTTTACTTTTCGCTCGGTCTCATTTAAGTTGGACCATCAAGCAGTGGAATAAAGTCCTATGGAACGACAAATCTTCTATTACTAGCGGTGAGCACACGCATTTGTGGGTCACCAGAAAGCTCAGTTTGCTTATTGATAATTTGGTTTTCTCACTAATGAAGTCCAAACTAGTGAGGAGTTTGACGAGATGTGGTCACCTCCTAAGTTTGGTCGAAGAAATGGCTTGATGTTTTGGGGATCTTTCCATGGGATCCAAAAATTAGTGTTCTAGTTTGGGAAAAAAGTTGGGAAAATTGAACTCGAAGACCTGCTGCCAGTGGATTTTACCTAGAACATTAACGGCACGAGAAGCTAATCCATCTTTTTAACTGATGAAAGATAGCGCTCCCTGCCATCCTGCACGGAATAGCTTTGAAGATTTACTCCAGGCCGGGGCAAAACCCATGATGTAGCCTCCCTTCCCTCCCGACCTAACCCTAATTGAGTCTGTTTGGAAATCGATGAAGAATCATATTTAAACTCGATATCCGGAGTTTGATAATGGAAGATAAACATCTCAGCAGACGCTAAAAAGAGCCATAAGAGAAGCCTGGGACTCAATCTCATCTGATGAATTCGGTCGACTTGTCGCCAGCATGCCTGCAAGGTGTCAGGCTGTTATGGAAGCAGAAGGAGGTCCCAGTTCTTATTAGTGTTATCTAAGGTTATCTTGGTCCTATTCTTTAATGTACGGTAGCTCTGTTTAGTCGTAGTTTAGAAATAATTAGAATATTTCCACGTAACATCAGGTTTAGCAAAATTTGGGCGCCAAGAAAAATTTCCTATCGATAGAGTTTTTGCAAGGTATATTGTCCTTAATGCGGTAAAGTGTTTCCAGGATATCTCGGCAAAGAGGGGTGATCGTCTCCTAACAAGCCGAAGATTTTCAAATAAACCCACTCTAATGCCTGTCATTAATGCAAGCTAACGATCTTTAGGGTGGTAACACTGTTGCTGTCACGTTGATTAGAACTACAGATAACGTGCAGCCAAGTACTCCGGCTCAACCATAAACTTTATATCAATGTCTTACAGGTAGGGATCTTTTGGTAATCTTTATACAGACAAGGTAATTTATGGCACACCTTAGCGTCAAATCAATTGATTCTCGGACGGATTGGGTAATGAATCTCACTGGTAGCCTTTCAATACTTGGGTTTCTGGTGAGGGAAAGTCTTGGCGTCCTAGCTTTTATAACCTAACAATTTCTTCTGATATTACTGTACTTGCACTGGAAAGGAAATTTCTGATGATTTGAAGGCTATCAAATTTTTAGTTCTTTTATTTACGAATACAAATAGAAGCCTTTATTATAGAATCACAAATTCAAAGACTAATAACCTATTGGACCACAATTGGCGTCTGTAACTGCCTGACATCTCGCTGGCATGCTCGCAATCAGGGTTCGGAGCTGATCTGGCGTTTTAGACCCCCAAGCCTCCTCAACAATCTTACGTACCTGTAACTGACTATACTGTCTCCCTTGACCAAGCTCAGGATATCGAGTCTGTATATATGATTTTATCATAATCCTAGATCCTCTATGAGAATTAGATCCGGAGAGAAAGCCGGCCAAGAGATCAGTTCAATTTCGTTAGATCCGATATATGTTATTGAGAGTGTGGCTTTGTGTGGTGGTGCATTATCTTGCATGTATCCGATAGGGTTACCATCACGTCCAGGATTTCTCTTGACCCAGTGCACAACATGGGGGAGTATGTGCTCAGTGTAGCTTTCGGCTGTTATCTTTGCCCATTGTCTTTCTCAGAATAGAAGGTCTGCTTTTTGCGATCCAGAAAAGGAGCTCCAAAAAATCCGCAAATTATTTGGCATTTGCTTTTCTGCCACACATGTATTATCATATTCTTCAACGATCTTAGATATTGTCAGTCTTTGTGTATAAAACTGTAAATTTAATAGGCTGTCCTTCCGAGTGATATATTGGGATAAAATCATCGCATCATTGGTCCAAATTTCATCGCTCCAAAGGATGAGCAACCAGTCTTCTTGAGTGAAGTGAATATGAGCCTCAACACATGCCTTACGGATACGCCTATTTACCTCCGATATTGGGGGCTTATTTCTGGAAAGGCAGTGTGAATATCCCCACTTTGTAAGAACGTTCTTGACGGCTTTTTCACCCACATTCCAGTCGGTAAAGTTCAAAGCGAGTTCGAGGTGTGAAATTTGTCTCGTCTGACGAAAAGAACAAATAAAATTTTCCGACTCATCCGCTTGTGCATAATTGAATTTTGGAGAAGCGCCTTTGCTCTTTTTAGGAGAGACTTGACCGCGGCGTATGGTATATTTGACTGGTGCGAATGTAGTCCCGGTAACTCTGCGATATATTTTGAATTGTTACCGGCTTGTTAAAGTGTGAGAATCAGTAACTTTTGGAATCATTTTTTCCCCTCAAGTTTGAGCGATCTGACTTGAAGCTTCTGATCTTGCGTGAGATTATGGGATCTTTGAGGCGTTAATAGAGCATTTATGGTTTGTTGGTTCATACTGTGAAGATGATAAGTAAACGGGGAAAATTAAGATCACTATCTGGTTTGGTAAAAATGATAAAACTATTAACTAATGGCTGTGCGGATACGACAAAAAAACTGATTGCGTTAACTGAAGCGGGGTGGAATAGTGATAATGAAGTGCAGGTGGTGATTTCATGAACAACGTAAAATCTGATAATTCAGCCAAGGACGAGGCTTGAAGCACTAACTCACTTGACTGGCCTGAATATTATGTCAGCGTAATTTGTTCCAAAAATCTACAGGGGTAAGCCATGAGATCAGCGTTTACAAGGATATATTCTTAATCCCTGAGCCGGAGTATTCACCTTCCACTTCTTCTCCTCTCAACCGTAAGTACCCGCCCAAGGAAAATAAAAGTCACAAACTCATACCCCTCAGTATGCTTCATTATCCTGTCGTGCGCGACCGCGCAAGATGTGATCCCATCACATCTTCGTATCTTGTAGTCGCAGGTGCTCAGGCTACAGGGCTTTCGACGTGGACATGACTCAGATAGCGAACCACAACAGTATCTTTTGTCGATTGAGGCCTTGGCGCGCACAAAGCTCTCGAAGTTGAAATATCCCCTTAAATTTCCCTGCAAAAATTCCATCTTTCCCCCACCCCCTGCTTACTTGTTCTTCCGTCTCTCTCCAAATCCCCACGAGAGTCGTATCCTTCCCCGATTGTCACGAGCACTCTCTCCTCCCAAATTTGTACGCTGGGCCTTTCATCCTCCGTCGGGTATCCATATCATCGAGAGCATATATTTGGGGATCTAAACGAAGTAACGTGTACAAGTTGTTCTTGAGAAATTTATTAGGTCTGTGGATAACATGCAAGTATGTACCCTAAAATTTCCAATGAGGACGAAAGACCTCGGAGAGCGTACGCTATCCTCAGTTGCTAAAACTAAAATGATACAACTTTGACCGCGAACACTCGTAGCAAAGACACATTCGCCGGTACCACTACAGGGTTACACTTGTAAAGATTCATGTCCCGTTGCTTCTCCCCTCAAATATGAATACCTATCCAAGGAAAAAAAACAAAGTAAAAACCTCAGTGTCAGCTGGTGAGAGTGGGGATGCTGGTGATGATCTTGGTAAGATGAAGAGGAGGATTTGGTAGAGGGTTTTGGCGATGGAGCCAGGGAGGAAAGATGCGCGTAATTAATTTAAGACTAAAGATTTGACGCGGAAAGCCGCATCATGAGGTCTATCGTACTATATATAAACATATAGAAAAAGGAAAATATACACGCCCCATGTCAGGCTTCTAAGCGAGAAAATATCAAAATACAGTCCAACCTCATCTATAGCGATGTAGGTCCCGGTATAAGTGTTGAAAATATTCATTGGGATTCAACCATTTACATTTTCAATACTTACCCTTGCCCGATATTTTTGGCGCAAGGGTAAGTATTGAAAATGTAAATGGTTGACTTTCAATGAATATTTTCAACACTTATACCGGGACCCACTATCGAGTTAAAGAGGGACGACTGTACTGTTACTCGACGTCAGGCGCCTTATAATCCCTGCTAACTTTAGCCGTTTATATCTGTCGCAGGAATGCATTCCAGTTGCCAACGGCTATCCAGTGTGCCAACGTCATCGTCACATACACGACGAAATGAATAGTGTAGCGTAGGAGTCATACAGATCTTGAATCAGCTTTCTCCTGCTACAAATGGGGTACAATCCTGGGCTATCCCGTCTCTACGTGAGAAACCGGTCTGGACGGTGTACCACTGCACCATCTATCCCGAGCTAGGTGCGGGGTGATACCTATAAGTTTGATGATTGATAGATTGAATATTGGACGTATCAGGCATAAGCTCTGCACCCAAGAGGCGTGATACGGGTCGTCGATCCCTAGAGACTCTTAACTGCCGAATTCCATGACTATTGCTAGCCAGTAAAGTGCAATCTCGCTGTAACAATGTGGGGCAAAACTTAACCAAGGCTCCCTATTGGAGGATTCAATTGAATTGGCCAATCGGAAGCCTTGGTTAAGTTTCGCCCCACATTGATATAGCGAGACTGTACTGTAGTTGCTTAGAAAAAAAAAGATACACAAGTGCCAAAGGTTCAACGCCTTGCATCTCCCCTTTCCTTTCCGTCGCAAACGTCCACGCAACATTAAGATTTCCCATCAGTACACCAACTTGCGCCGAGTACCGTCGTCACGACCGAAGCCGCATATCTCGCCTCCAAACCGGAAGCGCAACCAGTTTAGAAATTGTTGGCAACGCTTAACCGAACCGAAAAAAAACCTTGGCACCCACAACTCTCCAAAGTCAAAAATTCCGACGCCAACACCCGACATCATCTCCCTCACACCATCTTGTCCCTTTCCCTTGCCAGGCTACCTATCCCTCCTTTTCTCGTAGATTCCAACCATTACCTGGCCTCTTGAAGCCATTACAACCTCTCCATATCTGTGCCCTTCGACTATCTTCCTCTGTCGGATATTCGTATCATCGTGTGTCTGTAGATGAAGGCGCGCCGAAGCAACGCAGAAGATCGTGATTGTCCGGTTGTTGTTATACGTGGCGGGGTTCGTCGTTCGATACTTCAGGAGGTGGAAGACGGCGGACTGGGAAACATATACAATTTTAATAACAAAGCAGGTCGGATGGTGCAGTAGTACACTATCTGGCCCGTTCTTTCAAGTAGCGTCTAGATAGATTGGGCACATGCCCCACTTGAGACAGGAGAAAGCTGGTTCGAATCCAGCAAGACCCTTACACCATTTCTCTCGTGGTGACATCGTATTTGTAGCACGATGAAGGCATACACAGATCACCACAGGTTCTTCTCACTTTTCCCCATGGTGGGTATTCACGGAAGGAGGGTACATGTCATAAGGCGTTGTTCTCGTCGTGGCATCTGCAAATGAAATCTGAATATGAGCGCGTCATAGCCTCAGGCTGCATACGCTAAAATGATTTCAAAAAATAATAAATAATAAATGAAGGACATCATCAAAAGTCGAAAATCCACCCCATTGTTTTGATATCAATAGTAATATTGATAGAATCAGACGATGAACAGAGTTCAGAATCCGAAAGGAAAAGCAGTTGAAGGCCGCAGTCGCGAAGATATGGACGTTTGCGACTCTTGTGAGAGCGACGATGGAACGGAAAAAATTTTCACAGCCGTCGAAGAAACTTTATCGATGTTGAAGGTTTACAGCGAGTCCTCTTTTCTTTGGCCTATTAAAAATTACCAAGATATGTTCAAGGAAGCGTTCGATACAATTACAAGCTTGCAGAAACAAATCGAAGAAAACGCCAACCCCCCAGCCCAACCCCCCCAGCCCAATCCAGCAGAGGATCCACCGTCAATGAAGGTGATATTACAAGAGATCAAGGAGATAAAGGCAACAGTCGCCCAAATCCAAAGTCCGAAGAACATCCTGGCACCGACGTGGGCAAAGGTTGCAGGGAAGGGTATATCTGCGGCTAAAGTCAGAATAGAAGATGAGATGGAAAAGCAAGAGATTGCAGAATTATCTAGTGAACAGCTGGTGAAGAGGATAGGGAGAGAGGAAGTCATAGGAGCAAGGCAGATGGGGAATGGCCAAGTCAAAGTATACTTCTCCGGGCAGGACACCCAACGGAACATGATGGAAAAAAGGGAGTGGGCTCATAAGCTCTCTTCAACAGCACATGTAGCGATGCCAAGTTACCAAGTCCTGATCCATGACATGCCTCATACCTTTAATCCCGACAATCCTGAGCAGATAAAGGAGTTGCAGCAGACAAATAGTAGATATCTACAGGGCACAAAAATCCACAAGGCAGCTTGGTTGAAGAGGAACCAAATCCCAGGGAAAACGTCCGGATCTCTTATACTATGGTTCGATACAGCAGAGCAAGCAGACACGGCAATAGCAAAGGGGGTGATGTGGAAATACGAGCTCAAAGCAGCTGAAATATATAGGTCGGGATTCCGACTTATACAATGTTTCAACTGCCAAAAGTATGGCCACATTGCCAGGAACTGTACAGCAACCGCCAGATGTGGTAACTGTGCAGGACCACACAACACCCGGGGATGTACCGGAAAACCAGAAGAACGATGCTGCAACTGCGGCCGAAAACATCGAGCGTGGGAAATGAGCTGCCCACAACGAATAGCAGCAAAGGCAAGAACAGCAGCGATCCGGGTACACGATTCCGGCAGGTACCTTGCTTCTGAGGGTGAATCTAGAGAACATGCCAACGATTGGCAGATGGTTGGTAGCTCAAAGAAGAAGATAACCACAGCGGCGACCAAACCTACGGCTTGCAATGACAAGTCTCAGGAACCAAGGAGACCCGGAAGACCGCGGAAAACTCCAGTCGAACGATAGAAGGGGTTTTATCAGGGCGACAAAAGGAATATTATAACGAGCAGAGGTATGAAAAAGGGGAGAGAAAGCTAAATTGGAAAAGAACAGTGGTATTTGCACTTCCTGTAGGTAAACAGAAGAACTACAGACCAAATTTTACAGATGGAGAGGGTTTTCACCATAAAGGTTTCCCTTTCATGTACATATTATAGTTGATAGACACCTGCATGGGCCCTTAGGGTACCTTATCGGGTTAATGAAATCAAATTCAAATTCAAATAAATAATAAATAATAAATAATAAATAATAAATAATAAATAATAAATAATAAATAATAAATAATAAATAATAAATAATAAATAATAAATAATAAATAATAAATAATAAATAATAAATAATAAATAATAAATAATAAATAATAAATAATAAATAATAAATAATAAATAATAAATAATAAATAATAAATAATAAATAATAAATAATAAATAATAAATAATAAATAATAAATAATAAATAATAAATAATAAATAATAAATAATAAATAATAAATAATAAATAATAAATAATAAATAATGAATAATAAATAATAAATAATAAATAATAAATAATAAATAATAAATAATAAATAATAAATAATAAATAATAAATAATAAATAATAAATAATAAATAATAAATAATAAATAATAAATAAAAAATAGATTATTATTAGATTATTATTATTATTGAGAAGGAGCTGCAGAAGCCGCCCAACGTCCCAAGAACGATCACCAGTTTGAATTTGTTCATTAATTGATACCTTCAGTCATTAATACTTCCCTCCCAAATCTCGTTTTTCTACGACACTGCGGCGATGGGTAAGAGTGCTGGAGAGAGGTGTGGCAACAAGAACGCGTCGCAAAGTACGACAATTGCAAACACAACCAATCGAGGTGGGGAACACAATGATAACGCGGTCGAAATTAAAAAAGTCGAGGAGTTTTTAACCAAGTTGAGGGGAAGTTTAGTCAAGCAAGGTGGAAAAGGTGCCGGTGTTACGGTCCAGGAGGTTAATGGTGCCATCGAAGCTTTGAAATTGCACCGATCACAGTGGATGAAAGCTTCTCATAATACTACTCCGTTGGAAGAGAGAATGCTTGCATTAGAGGAGGCTGTCAAGAAGGGCTTACAAGGAGTCACTCGACACCCTACCACTCCATCTACAATTCCGGGAACCAAGCTCTCTTACGCAGCGGTTGCGGCGCCGCCAGTGACGAGGCCTGCAGTCCGGATTAGGGTCGACAAAGCAGAAGAAATGCAGCCAGATCAGCTGTTGTCCATAGCACAAAAACACATTGTGGGAGCGTATGCGGTCCGGCAAATGAGAAGCCAGGACACTGAGGTCTTTGTTCAAACAGCTTCCCAACGCGACGCTGCCCTCAACATGCCACAACCCAGCGAATTCAAAGTACTGCGGCAGGATTTCCCAGTAGAGATACCAGGCGTACCACTTTCAACAAAGGTACAAGGGGGCAAAGAGGCGGATAATAGCGCCCTCATCCGATCAATCGTTGAAGCTTCCAAAGTTAGGATACCAGGACTAAAGGTTAACCGTATTCGGTGGCTCCACGACGGAAAAGAGCTTATCAGGGCTAAGAGAAGTGGCCGCACAAGAGGTACCATCGTCATGAGCCTTCCATCGGAGACCCTTCAAGGAGAAGTCGTCAAGAAAGGTGTAGTGATCAACTCGATCCTCTACGCAGCTCAATTGTGGTCACCTCGCACACAGATCAAGCAATGCTTTAAATGTAGCCAGTGGGGTCACACCCAGGCTTCCTGTGGAAAGGCGGCGAGGTGTGGGGAGTGTGCTGGAAGTCATCAGACGCGTGACTGCCCAAAGGAGAGGATATCCTGTTGCAACTGCGGCAAATCTCACAAGTCTTGGCAAAAGAAATTGTGCCCAACCTTCCAGGTTTACAAGACTAGCGTGCAAAGGGCCAGAGAGGAACTCCTTCTTAGGTCAGTGCAAACTCAGAGTGAAAGAGAAACATCTCATGTCCCCGCGACACCAGCAGATGTGGACCGGATCCAAGAATTTACTATTGTTACCAACAAAAAGAGGAGGATTGCAACAGCTGTTGGGCCCGGTGGCGAACTTAGAAGGGGCCCAGGGCGTCCCAGAAAAGAAATGACTCTAAATACAATGGTTACTCCACCTCCTGTTAACTTTGGACAGCCGGTGGCGTTTGCAAGTTCTGGGGGAGCCCCATCTAGTCAGGACGTTGTGTTGACCGACGCTCCCGCGTCACCGCAGTTATGAAAGCTGTCTCCATGGTGCAATACAACTGTGGGTCAAGCAATAATGGTATTCTCAGGCCTTTCATGGACGGACTGAACCCAGAAAAGCATCTACTGATTGCCCTGCAAGAACCTAGTATCGATAAGAACACTCTCAGAACTTATTGTCCAAAGGGTTATACGCTTTGCATGGAACCTGCTCTGGAATCAAAAGTGGCCTTCTTAGTCAGCCAACGAATTAGTTCTGCCTGTTGGTCATACCGATGGATATCAGCATTTGTTGCCGAAGTTACCATACGTCTCGATGGGTTCTCAACTAGGGTAATTAACGTATATAGTCCGGTTACTAGCGGCCCGGAGCTTATCGGATGGAAAGAAATCTCAAAAGCAATGGAGTGTGATGGAACGAGCTGCATGGTTTTGGGCGATTTTAACTGCCACCATCCTCTTTGGGGTGGTGCCCTAGCCCCCAGGGATACCAGAGCCCAGCGTCTACTAAATTTCGCGAATAGCCAGGGGCTGCAGCTGGCTACACCGCTAGGGATTCCGACATTTCAGAGATACGGGTCAAACGGAACGCTCCAAGAAACTGTGATCGATCTCACCTTCGCAACCAATGACATTCTACCGAAAATTCAATCCTGCCGCCCAAGAGATGATTGGTGCATCCGACGTGACCACATTCCAATTCAAATAAAATTAGAGCTCACTAATTTCTCCCAGCCCGAATGCAGGCGGTTTGCACATCACAAAGCTGATCTCGATAAAATGCGGGCCGTACTTACAGAGAGCATGTGGAATAAGTCACCGGAGCCCCTAGTGGCTCTTCAAGATGCTATATCCAGAGCACTTTATCAGCATTGCCCACGGGCGCGTCCCAGCCCATATGCGAAAGCTGCTTGGTCAACTAGAGCAACGGAACTCCTTGCGGATGCCCGGCGCGCGCGGAGACAGGCCCAAACCTCCGGAGAAGACCACGATATATTTCGAGAGAAGATTCTCCACCAACAGCTTCAAAATGAAATTCGCAAGCTAAGGCGAGCCAGTTGGAGGAATTTTGTTGCCGATGCATCTAAGGTCACCGAAGGTCTGCCAAATCATAGATTGTGGAAACTATCAAGGTGGGCGAAGAAGAGTTCCGTCATCCAGCAAGGTCCACCGCACTTGCCTGCAATGAGAAGGAATGAGGCAGAAACACCAACCGAAGATAGCCGAGAAAAAGTGTTGATTCTTAAAGAAAAGTTCTTCCCAGGTGAGGTAAAGGCAGACTTGACTGACACCTTGATAGACCAGCCACCCAAACGACCCACGGTATCTATGGCAGAGGTCACACCAGGAGAAATCGAAAATATCCTTAAACATCTTCCGGCAGGGAAGGCCCCCGGCCCCGACGAGATACCGAACGAGATCCTCCAAGCTCTCTTGCCGGAATGGAAAAATGAGCTTGCCGAAGCAATCAGCACACTCCTAAGCAATGGCAGAATCCCTCCGACATTCAAAGAATCCATAACAATCACCCTTAGGAAAGAAAGGCGACCCGACTACTCGATTCCATCAAGCTACAGGCCAATTGCCCTTGAAAATTCGCTAGCTAAGCTAGTGGAGAAGGTGGTTGCAAACCGAATGACAAAAGCAGCAGAAGAATATGGAATGCTTCCTTGGGTACAGATGGGGGCAAGGAAAAATCGATCCACGATCTCGGCGCTTGAGCTTCTAACATCAACCGTGCAGACTGCTTGGGATGCAAGTCCTGGCTGTGTTGTATCAATGCTCGGGCTAGACATTAAAGGGGCCTTCGACAATGTTTCTAAAGAGAGACTTCTGTGGGTTTTACGATGCGAAGGTTTCCCGGCCTGGTTAGTAAAATACGTTGAAAGTTTTGTCTCACAAAGGCGAACAAAAATCCACTTTACGGGGCACACGAGCGACTGGATCGAGACAGAGGTCGGAATTCCCCAGGGATCTCATCTTTCCCCCATCCTCTTCCTATTCTATATCTCTGAACTGCTCAGCTCTCTTCAGCAACCAAGTGACGGCTACATGGCATTTGGGTTTGTGGATGACACTACACTGGTTGCCTGGGGAAAAACCGCCCGTGATAATTGTCAGCTATTAAAAACAGCCCACGACCGGTGCCTCGCGTGGGCCAAACGTTACGGAGCATCATTCGCACCCGAAAAGTACCAGCTAGTTCATTTTGCACGGAAAAAAGGGATTGCCGCTGATCTTCGGGAGGCAGTGGAGTTGCAAGGAACAAAGATAGGCCCGCAAGCACAGATGAAGGTCCTCGGGGTTTTGGTAGATAGTCGGCTTCGATGGGGAGCTCAAGTGGCGAGTGCTGCACAAAAGGGAGAGGCAGCATTCAATGCACTCTCCAGGATTACGACGTCGGTCTGGGGCCCATCTCTGCGACACTCAAGGCTGATATACACGGCTGTGGTACGCCCTACGATTCTCTATGGGGCTGAAGTCTGGGGTATGAGAAGTAATAGTAGACCGCTGGCCTCAAGTCTGTTAAAAAAGCTCGATAAAGTTCAAAATAAATGTCTAAGGAGAATAACTGGTGGTTATAAGCGTACACCTAGAGCAGTTCTAGAAAGAGAAGCTAGTATTCCTCCAATCGACCTCTATATGAATTTATCTACTCTTCGCTACGGTGCTACCACCAAGTCAAAGCCGGTCACAGACGAAATAATGAAGCATGTTGAGTCGCTCTGGAACCGTATTTCTCGGCCGCGCAGACGGCGGATCTCTTCTTTGAGGGGTATATCGGCCCTTGAATCGAAGCGCAGAGAAGTGGAGGAAAAGATCGAAGAGATACAGAAAACACTCAAGGGCAGAAATAGGCATGTCCGAAGACTGGAGCCAAACGAAGAAGGAAAAGTACGAAGCGACATTACAGCACTAAGAAAATGGGCAGACTCTACTTGGGAACAGAGATGGCTGTCAGCCAGGGGTAATCGCTCAGCCGCATCATGGAAAACGCCTTGGCGCACGCAAACGCTCAAACTATACGAAGGACTTAAAAAGCATGAGGCCACAGTTGTTATGCTGCTTCGATCCGAGGTCATAGGCTTGAACGCATGGCTTGCCTCCATTGGTGTCCCGGGTGTTACCCCGCAATGTAACTGTGGGGAACGCGCACAGACAGTCAAGCACGTCCTGTATTTCTGCCCCAATCACAACTCCCTTCGCTCCAAAATGTTCCTGGAGGCTAAGACAAATAACTTCGACCGTCTACTTCAAACCCGAAGGGGAGTTCGAGCTGCTGCTAGAATGATAATTTCTAGTGGACTTTTGCCGCAGTTCGATTTAGCAAACCAACTTGACCGAGAGCAACCGGACCTCGCCAAAATTCCGGAACTTGACTAAGACTTTCCCCTCACGATCGTGGAGGTAATGGAAAACGGGGAAAAACTCCTATGAGCGGTGTAAGAGATGGACGCTTTTGATACCGTGCAATAGCGTGCACAAGTGGCTGGACAAAGGGTTTTGCTAGTAGTAGCCTTTTCCCACTAAGACAATCCGTCCTCGTGGACCTGTACATAGGAACCAGATAGGACAGTAACCAAGAATATATATATATATTTATTTATTTATTTATTTATTTATTTATTTATTTATTTATTTATTTATTTATTTATTTATTTATTTATTTATTTATTTATTTATTTATTTATTTATTTATTTATTTATTTATTTATTTATTTATTTATTTATTTATTTATTTATTTATTTATTTATTTATTTATTTATTTATTTATTTATTTATTTATTTATTTATTTATTTATTTATTTATTTATTTATTTATTTATTTATTTATTTATTTATTTATTTATTTATTTATTTATTTATTTATTTATTTATTTATTTATTTATTTATTTATTTACAATTAACCCCAAGCAGGCTCACGGGCTAATCCCAGCCTCACGCCTCCCAGGAGGCACTTGGCGTGCCTGCGTGTCCTAGGGCCACCAGGCTTGTCATATTGTCTTTTTGACAGCAACTTTATTTGCATGCATACCCCGAGAAACACGAGGGATGTTGGAGTACATATCATACTCTTACCTGCGCGTGATAACGCTGAGATAAAAACACCAACATTAACATAATACCATTATTTACCATGCACATCAATTTCAAACATCTTACACTTTGTATGGCGTATCAGTGCACCAGGAGTGGAATGCTTTAGCACCTTCCGTCGTTCCAAGGGTCCATCTAGTATCGGATTCTACATTGGTGCGTGAAGAGTTCCTAAGTTGACTAGCACCTTGTTTGGTGTGTCGGCAAAAGAAAAATAGTCCAGGCGACTTTTCCTGTCCGCAGACACAGTAGAGTTCAGCTTCGTTTTGCTTAAATCAACGTTGATAATCTGCAAAATTACCATCACCATGACCGGAGCGGGCGGCTAAGAGTTTTCCTAAACTACGTCTTGGAAGAAGGAATAGTCCTGGTGGAGAGCGGGGGCTAACCCCGATGTGGAGATCTTTGTACCATTTGGGGGCATTTAATTCCCAATACGTGGCTAGTGCTTGTCGGAATCTTTCTTCGAGTAAAGAACTGGCACGTGCGATCGATGCTTCTGAATTGCATGTCTCCAGATCGCAGGCTTCTTTTGCTAGCTTATCTGCTCAGTCGTTTCCCGGAATTCCTTGGTGACCTGGAATCCATCTTACTTGAACAGTGCCGGCTCCGATAGCTGCAGCCCGATCTCTTCGTGACCATGCGTCGCGGAGTGACTGAAACTCCAGTATTTGAGTAGAGATTGAGGGAGTGGAGTATCCAGTATTTAAAAAAATTGCAGCTTCCTCATTATCTAGACAAACTGCTACGTTTGTCGCAAAACGAGCCATAAAGTGCAAGCAAGCCGCACGGAGGCCTGCTACCGCCCCGATAATTTCTGCATCGTAGACATGTGCTGTGTGACCTAACAATATACGCCCAGATAGGATTTCTTGGGAGCCTTGGTACACGCATTATCCTGCCCCTGCTTCTCCATCTTTACTGTCAGGATTTCATAATTTATTGTCTTGGGCTTATATTTTCTTTTGTTTCTGAATTTTCTTCTAGCCTCATGTTTTCTTTTGGAGTATAAATTTGGGTATAAGTAGTTCACTCCGGTCAGCATAGAGTCGCTACGCTTTGTTTTCTGTCTCCACCGATTAGGTTAATAACTTAAAGACCTCTCCACATTCGTCCCGTCATCCTAGTGACCTCCCGTCACCTCTTCGCTCCCCAATCCGTTGAACGCTATCCGCATTAACCTCGCTTAAACTACCCTCGAGTACCGTTCGTGCTCTCTCCTGCCTCTCCAGCGACCTGTGTGTAGTGCCTCTTACCTCGCCGAACACACCGGCGCATCACATTACAAAGCGTCAATAATTAAGCAACATTCTGGTTTTATATTCATATATATACCTATAGATCTGTATATAGTTGTATTGATAGTCAACAAAACTTTCCTCCACCATGTCCCGATCTATTCCTGGTTCCAGTGACCCTATGGACACCGACTTCGAAATAACAATGCTCCCCCCAAATCTTTGGAGCGTCGTCTATCTAAATGCTCCGGGTATATTAAACTTAGCCACCCAGATAAATGAAAGGCGCGTTGCTGAAGTCTACGCATCTGCCTCCAATCAATCATTCTCTCCACCTCGTTCTCAAAATACCTGCAATACCACAACTCCAACTCCTCTCTGTCCATCCGCTCCGCCCATATTGGCATATGATGGAAAGTCTTCGAACCTGCGCGCATTTTTGTCACAATTAATGAATCAGCTTCAGGGCCAGGATTAACTTTTCCCTAACGAAGCTTCCAAGATACGCTACGCATACCAGTGCCTTGGTACTGGCGCCCTGGCCAAAATGCGTTCACATTTTCGCTGCCTCGAAAATCCCGATGTCAAGCCCGAAATCACTACTATGGCAGAATTTGTCAATGCCTTGAAGCAGCGCTGTCAAGACCCGGCGCTAATCGATCGCGCCAGCCGTACGGTTGAGACCCTACACCAGGGTAATATGAGGTTTCACGACTTCATCACGCTTTTTGAGGATAGTGTCGCTGACTCAACATACTCCAATCTTGACAATTCTTATTGGATGCCTACTCTCGAGCGCCGGCTATCAAAAAGCTTGCGCACCCTGTGCAATGCTGCGAGTGATGTACCAACGGAGTACCACTCGTACATCAGCTACTTGCAAAGGAAAGATGCAGGGATCGAGGCAATTGACTCTTCCCCCTCGTTCGACACCCCTACCGCGGGAAAGCCGCAGATTAACCCCTCGATGCCGCCAATTTACAACGCCCCAGCATCAGCCACAACTGCGGTTCCCTCCCCTGTCCACTTCGAGCTTCCAGTATCTCAAGGAGGATCTGCCATGGATCTAGATTCGATCTCTCACCAACGACAACCTAACGGTCGATTAACTCAACGAGCGAAAGATGCACGACGAACTCTTGGTCGGTGCGTTTGATGCAACAAGTCTGGTCATATGACTCAAGATTGTAATCTCGCCTCGCGCGTCATAGCAAATATAGCTATGGAGCCCCAAAGTGAGGAGCAGTTAAAAGAGTAACTCCAACCGAAAATCGCTTGTTGGAGTCTTTTGCCATAGTTCACGTTGAGTTTTCTGAAGTTTCTTCCCGACACATGTATATAAGTGCAAAAGTAGGAAATGAAAACTTAGTTGCTCTCGTGGATACTGGTGCGTCCGGTTTTGCTTTTGTCTCAACTAATCTCTGTGATCACCTTCACCTAAAGTCCCTAGCCCTCGAATCACCCATTGCTATCTTAGGATTTGAAGGAAAATTGAGCTCTCGAGTTACTAACTCCGTAGATTTCCCTTTAATCTTAGGCAATCACAGTGAAGTGGCATCGGCCTTTGTCATCCCAAACAGCAAGCATGATCTCATACTAGGTCTTCCATGGTTGGAAAAACAATGTCCGTATATCGATTGGAAGGAACACACGATTACCTTCGATGAGCCTTGTTTAAATTCGGCCTGTTGTCGTTTTGAAACGACGATCTCATACTATAATAAAGCTGACAAAGCCCTTGTATCAATCAAAGAGCCCATAGCCCAACTACCTCCTCTTCAGCCAACTCCGACTACTGTATCCCAGCCAGCTCAACTCTCGGCGGGAGCATTTATCATGGCCACTCAACAGCCAGACTGCCAAACCTTCACGCTCAGCTTACGGTACCTCGATGTGATATTAGAAGATCTACCCTTGCGGCTCCCTAGTATGCATGTAGGCAACACAACCATGATTGTTCCCAAGGATGCAAACCCTGTAGATTTCCTGCATCCCAAGTATCACGAATTTCTAGATGTTTTTGACAGGCAAAAAGCTAACTCCCTTCCACCCCATCGCTCCTGGGATCATGGTATAGACCTCCACCCAGGGAAGCAGCCTCCGGTATCACGCCCTTACTCGATGAACCAAGACGAGCTCAAGGCCCTCCGTGAATATCTCCAAAAAGAGCTGTCAAAGGGTTTCATTCGCGTCTCTCGCTCCCCTGCTGCAGCTCCTGTTCTTTTTGTGAAGAAATCCAATGGCGATCTTCGGTTCTGTATCGATTACCGTGGATTGAATGCAATAACTATTCAAAATCGACACTCTCTTCCCCTAATATCAGAAACTCTAAGCCAACTGTCCCGGGCAAGATATTACACTAAACTTGATGTTATCTCAGCATTCAATAAACTCAGGATCAAGGAAGGAGACGAATGGAAAGCGGCTTTCACGTGTCGCTACGGTCTCTTCGAGCCTCTCGTCATGCCCTTTGGACTCTGCAACGGTCCCGCATCTTTTCAGGCCTATATCAACCACGCGCTCCGAGGACTTCTGGACAAATTTTGTACAGCCTACATGGATGATATCCTGATATACTCTGATAACCTAACTGACCACCGACGACACATAAAAACGGTTCTCCAACGCCTTCGTGAAAATGGGTTGCAAGTAGATATATCAAAATGTAGTTTTGAAGTCACTGAAGTCACCTATCTGGGTCTCATAGTATCTACCCAAGGTTTACGAATGGATCCAAAGAAAGTTGCATGCGTTCAAGAATGGCCGACCCCTCGGACTCCACGCGATATTCAATGCTTTCTGGGGTTTGCCAACTTCTATCGAAGGTTCATCCCAGAATTTTCTCGCATAGCAGCACCCCTTACTAATCTCACCAAAAAAGATGTTCCGTTTTCCTGGAATGACCAATGTGAATCTTCATTTTGTCAAATAAAACAGGCATTTAACGACGACACAATGCTAGCTCACTTTGACCCTCGTTGCCAGACCGTCATGGAAACTGATGCTTCTGATTTCGTAACCGCAGCGATCCTTTCCCAGTATGATAATTCAGGAACGCTCCGCCCCGTGGCCTTTATGTCAAAAAAAATGCTTCCGGCAGAATGTAACTACGAAATTTTTGGCAAAGTCCTAGCAATCGTCAACGCTTTCGAGACCTGGACCTCAGAGCTTGGCTCCGTAGAAGCATCCACGCTTGTTTTGACAGATCATAAAAACTTGGAGTATTTCACCACCACCCAAAAACTCAATTGTAGACAAGTTTGTTGGAATGAGCTACTTGCGGATTTCGATTTTAAAATTGTCTTCCGGCCCGGAAAATTTGGGGGTAAACCCGATGCACTGACTAGAATCAATGCCGATAAGCCCTCCAGTGACGACGACGCTCGCAATTCTCAACAGTTCCAAACTGTCAGGAATGCCTCTGTTGTATAATATATATATGGAGATAGCCAGAGCATAGTGTTCTATGATTTCTGGTCTGGTGTTTTAGCCAAGTGGTAATGCATCTATCTCGTGTATTATGTAGGACAGCATCCATAGCCTGACATCACGGGTCTTGTCTTGCTCTTGCTCTTGTCCGCTGCCTATATGCCGCTCATGACACAAACACTTCTCAAGCCATCGCAAATCCTTCGCCGTCTCGAAATCAATCCGTTAAACCATCCTGACTCCGTGGAAGTTGAGCAGCTCATACCTAGTATAGCACCTCTAATCGAGGAATGGGAGCAGCAATGCGACCAAGATAAGTATTGTCAAGAAATTTGCTCTTGTCATAAGCGGTATGTAGACAGCGTGGGAAGAAACAGGGGTCAAGAGGTGGGTGTCAGGCTAAAGGTTGCCATCCTACATGATACACGAGATAGATGCATCACCACTCGGCTAAAAGGCCAGACCAGAATCATAGAACACTATGACCTGGCAATCTCCATATATATATATTATACAGTAGAGGCTTTCCTGACAGCTCTGCACTAAAGGACCCCAAGGCGAAACGTACAGATATTCAATTAGCAAGCTGTGCCCTAACCCAGCACTCTTTTTCTCTCAACAATAAAGAATATGTCCCCCAAGCACTTCGCGAAGATATATTGAAACAGCTTCACAACTCTCCCTATATGGTCATCGTGGAGCAGCTGCTCTCTACGGTATGTTGAGCCGCCGTTACTGGTGGCCCGAGTGCCATAAAGACTCATCTAAGTATGCTCGGGGGTGTCAGGTGTGAAGGTTTCCTAGCTGGAAATAATGAATTCAATTGATTATTTTACTATAGGGAAGAAAGAATACCACGATCTAAATTACAAGTTATAACCTATGACGCGCGACGCGTGATCACATTGTTGCTTAGGTAATCACCTTAGTCTTGTCGAGCGGTCAAACCGTAACATCACCCCCCCTTTTATTCTCGATACCGGGTCTTCTTTAATGAGGGCCCATTGCATGATTCAGCCGAGCCCCATTTAGTTTCCCATTTATCCAATGCTTCTGTCTCTTGTATATTTGTTAATGATGTCCATTCTGGCTTGGGATAACCACTCCACTTGACAAGTGCTTGACGTTCGCCTCTCCACGTTCTACATCTTAATATTTCATCAACAAAATACTCATTGTCGCCAGAATCATTAATATTTGCTATGGGACCAGGGTTTTGATCTTCGATAATTTGAGAAGGTAACGGATTATTATCCGCCGGTAGCAACAAATCGACATGAAATCGATTATGTATTTTGCCTGTGACATTCAGCTCAACAACTTCGGGCGATATAATCCTAGTGACAGTGTATTTGGCATGTTGCCACCCTAGTTTCCTTGATGGTTGACCATCTAGTTTGATGTTGCGGAGTAATAACCAGACTTTATCTCCTACAACATAACGAGGTGCCGGTTGTCGTCTTTTATCAGCTTGTTCTTTGAAACGTTGCTGTGCTGCTGCCATTGCAGCTTGCATAAATGATGTAGTTTGATTTAATTTTTCTACAAAGCTATCCGCTCTTTCCTTTCCTGTTGAAACGGGCACTGATGAACTAGAGGTAACATTTTGTATCGGACTTAGATGATAACCATGAGATGCAAAGAACGGGCTAATACCACCCAAGGACATAACATCTCGATTGTTAATTGCTAACTGGGCTGCGGGCAAACAATCCGACCAGTCATGTTGTGTGTATGCTACATATGACCTCAAGTATGTCTGAACTTCTTGGTTTGCCCTCTCCGTTGCGCCGTCAGTTTGAGGGTGATAGGCAGTGCTCATTCTTTGCTTCATTCCGGCTAACTCACATAAACGCTTCCAAAATTTACTTGTCCAATTAGTTCCGCGATCGCTGGTGATAGCTTGTGGGAATCCGTGAAATCGCCAATGACAATTTAAGAATCTATGAGCACATGACTCCGCGTCCATTTTATCCATAGCTTCAAGGGTGACTGATTTTAGAAGTCGATCAGTTATGACCATAATATTTGTGAACCCGTTAGATTCTGGTAGATCAACCATGAAGTCAATTGAAATCTCTTGATGAAATCTATCAGGGATTGGTAACGGTTTGTTGAAAATTGGTATTGGTTCTTCAAAGGACAATCCTTAGAGAATATAGGCCAATTAAATAAATAAAATTTTCAAATAAAAAGATTATATTATTATCTATATGTAAACCTACTCCCCTTACTATATAGCTATATGTTAATTTTATTATTTAACATTTTAAGTAACTGAACAGAAATTTAGCCTGTATCCTATTTTCGTTTGAATACGAGGTGGCAAATACAAATCTCAGTAATCGTTTGCCACTCTGATCAGATCGGAATATCATCAATAAGATTCGTGTAGATACTATATGTAGTATCAATGGTAGTTACACGCATGTGATGATGTGCTAACCGGTCCGGCTGGTCCATCTCCTAAATTAGTAGCAATGATGCGAAATTCCAACACTCCTCCTGAGCAGCTGGACCGGTCGTGCCGAATCATTCTGTCCGAAAGAGTTGTTGACATAATAAATTTGCTTTAGCGAACGGTAGTGGTTTTGTTAATAAATCAGCTAGCATTTTACTAGTCGGGATGTAGATGATGTTGATCTTTTTGTTCTTAACACAATCTCTGACAAAATGATATGATACATCGATGTGTTTGGTCTTAGCCGAATTGGTACCCCCTGCAATCGATAAGGCGCTCTGATTATCGCTGAACATTAACAGACCCTCACTGTCGATAAACTTATCATGAACATGAAGTTCTGTGAAAAGTCGACTGACCCAAACAGCTTGTTTGGCTGCCTCACATAATGCTACATATTCAGCTTCGGCTGTAGATGTAGAAACCGACTTTTGCCGTCTCGATTGCCAACATATTGGACCTCCGCCTAGCATAACAATAAAGCCGGAGACTGATCGACGAGTCACAACATCCCCTGCAAAATCCGAGTCAGAATATATAGCTAATCCTCCTCTTTCCAAAGATCCGGCAGAAAATGGTCCAAAACTATAAGTTATGCAGTAATCAATGGACCCTTTAAGATATCTCAAAACCCTGCAAACGCTGCTCCAATGTCGGCTGACTGGACAAGAATTGTAGCTACCTAATTGGGATACAGCAAAGGTGATGTCTGGCCTAGTTCCATTCGATGCGTATCCTAAACTACCTACAGCACTGGCATATGCTGACTCGTCTGCAGGAGGCTCATCTTTTTGTCCAGGCATAATTCCATCGTAACCGTTCAATGGAGAAGTGTATGTTTTTGCATCCTGCAACCCAAATGAACAAATTTTATCTCCTATGTATTCAGCTTGAGAGATTTTCAAGGTCCTCGTCGCCCTTTCTCGAGTAATTCTCCAACCAATAATTACACCAATTTCTCCTAGATCTTTAATCGGGAAAGTTTTTGAAAGTTGTTGCTTGACTCTTACGACTTGCTCGAGGAGTTTCCCGCAAATTATAAGATCGTCGACGTATACTCCAATGACTATTTGCATCACTGTATGTATATAAATACAATGATCGCTTTCTGATTTTCTAAACATTAGGTTGGAGAGTTTCTCGTCCAGTTTTTGATACCAGGCTCGTCCGGACTGTTTCAGACCGTATAAAGCCTTTCGGACTTTAACATACTTAGTACCTGTCAGTCCCTCGGGACATCTCATGAACACATCCTCTTCCAAATCGCCTTCAAGATATGCCGTCTTAACATCAATTTGATGTATTTCCCAATCAAAGAAAGCAGAAACAGCAAGAAGGATTCTTAGTGAGTCCATTCGTAGAGTCGGCGAGTATGTATCAAAATAATCAACCCCGTAAACCTGGCTAAAGCCCTGGGCGACTAACCTGGCCTTAAATCTTCCATCGGATTTAATGGCAAAAACCCACCGAGAACCAATAAGTTTTCTTCCATGAGGGATATGAGTCAACGGGATAAATACTTCTTTTGATCTTAAGGAATCGAGCTCTTCATCAATTGCAGCTTGCCATTTCATCTTTTCTGGGCCACTAGTAGCGTCTAAAAAATTCTTAGGTATCTGAATCTTCTTTTCTGCATGTAAAGCCCTTGGCTTCGGATGCCAAGCAGATCGAGGTTCAATTTGCTTTCGTTGACGAGAACTTCGTCGCGGATTAGAAACTTGCGAGTCTACAGGCATATCTGGCACGGGCTGTGACTCTAATGGATTGGTACCATTTCCGATATTTGACGTTTCTCCAAATGTTTCTTCGTGGTTGCTGTCAGTTGCATTTTCATGTTCTTCAGTAGAAATGTAATCATTTATTTCTAGTGACGGAACTTCAACTCCTCCTACAGGTGCGTTATCAACTCCTCCTGCAGAAATATTTTCAGGCAGATTGACTGAAGATTGTAATCTGGAAACAGTCGGAATATCTGAAGAGCCATCTTCTGCCTCTGAATCAGTATTATTAGCAGCGTCGTCCTCAGGACTGAGTAGTTGGCTATCGTTTAAAATATCGTCTTTGATTAACTCTTCGCGCGATGATTCACCCCAATCCCAAAACGAATCCTCTTGGAATTTAACATTTGCAGATATTATCAATTTATTCGTGCCAGGCTTTGAGGGAACATAAACTTGATACTGAGTTATAGATTCACAATAACCGACAAAAATTCCTTTCAAAGACGTTTGCCTTAATTTATACCTTTGTGGGTCTGCTTTGTCAATAAGAGCATAACAGATACAGCCCCAGACTTTAAGGTGCGAAATTATAGCCGGATAACCATTCATGACTTCAAATGGTGTTAAACTACTCTGGAGAATTGGGAGTCTATTACGCAAATAGCAAGCCGTAAGGACAGCTGCATCCCCAAAACGAAGAGGAAGACCAGCATGAGAAAGCATACATCTGGCCATAGTGATCAAAGACCTGTTTAATCTTTCAGATACTCCATTTTGATGTTGCGTGTATGGTGCGCTGATTTGTTTGGTGATACCATGAAAATCAATGGTCTTATACTCTGATCCACCATCGAAGCGCATAGCTTTTATACATCGGCCTGATTGTAGCTCCTTTTTCTCCTTGAATGCACGAAAATATTGGGGTACGTCCGATTTGCTCTTCATCAGATAAAGCGTAGTTTCATGTGAGTAGTCGTCGGTGAAGGTTACATAGTACAGACTTCCGAATATCCCAGGAGCTCGACATTTTCCCCAAGTATCGGAATGTATCAATTCTAGAATAACCGAAGATCTAGAAAGAGGACCACGATTGATTTTTTCGACCTGTTTGCACAGGTTGCATACCTCACATGAATGCAAAACTTCAGCGTCGATTTGAAAATTTTGTTTATTCCCAGACTTGATAATCGAGGGTTGAAATCCAGATACATCGATATTTTTCAAGAGATGAGGACCGACATGAGCAAACCGCTCGTGCAGAAGTTCTGTGGGTGACTTTGGAGTATCATTAGAGAATAGAACATTAGATTTTGTTCCAGGTAATTGAGGATTTGAAGCAGTATTAAAACAGAACAGTCCTCCTTTAGGTTTTGCCGACGCAATAACTTTCCCAGCGCTTGAGAGTACGCTAAGCCCACCATTGGAAGTGCAAATTTCGAAACCTCTCATCACAAGCTGAATCCCAGAAACAAGGTTCTTTGTACAGGATGGAACGTACCAGACATTTTTGATTTCGATAATCTTGCTACTTTCCCCTCCCGAGTATTTATAAACTCTAAACTTGACGTGACCCACACCACAAACTGGAATAGGAAGGCCCGAAGCGGTATAGATTGATTTTTTAATGGGGGAAATAGAATGGAATAAAGAACGATCGTGAAAAATATGATTAGTGGCACCAGTGTCGAGTATTATATCATCATTTTTCATAGAAATATCAGATGTCAAAGCATGTTCCTCCATCATCCAAATGCCTTCCTGGGAATCGTCCGTATCGCTGCCAGATTTTGTTAGGTTCGATTTTAATTTCTTCCGCTGGACTTTCTCTTGCAACATCCTAACCCTTTTGGCTTTCTCTGGATTCTTTGCTGCCCACTTCGATCCATCAGGAGTATCTAACCAGAGAAAACAGTATTCACGCAAATGGCCGCGGCGGTTGCAGTAAGCACAAGTTTTATGTTTTTCTGATAGAGAAAACGATGAAGAATTGCTTGCTTGAATATTATCAACTAGGGCAACTAGTGGAGTTGGATGTAGTTCCCGATAGACCGCTTGAGAAGCCCGAAGTGATGAAACAGCCGACTGAAGTGTGATTGCTGGGTCTCTTAATGATACAACTGTTGACATATAAAAACCTCCACAAGATTTAATGAAGTGGGTCAAAACACGCTTCTTCATACTAGAATCAGAAGGTGTGGAGTCTCTATCGATCATACCAATTCGACCCCTGATTTCGGCTAGCTTCTGTACAAATTCGTCGATATCAACGTCATCCTCAACAACCAACCCCCAGAATTCTTGGAGTAAATCATCAACATCTTCGTCTGAATTCGGACGGTAGAATTGTTTCAAATTTTCCCAGCATTGCTTTGTAG